>CM038795.1:155525736-156185026 GCA_021764765.1 Vicia sativa | reverse complement strand
CCCATGGTAAAGACGCCACTCAGTCCGGTGATGCCTCAGGACCCTCGTTCGATCCTCACTAGCACCGTTTTGTTTTTCTTTACAAACTTTGCATATTTTCATATTTTTTTTTCTTATTTTAATATTTCCATCCTATTTTAATTAATTTCACATTTTTATTCTGCATTAAAAAATTACCAAAACATTTTTCTTTTTACATTATTTTCATAAAACCTTTATTTAATTTAATTAATTTTAAAATATTAATTTTGCATGTATATTTATTTTATTTATATTTTTGCATTTAATTCACTTTTAATTGCATTTAAATTATTAAATCTTTTCCAAAAATCCCAAAATTATTTTAACTTATTTATCTTATTTCCAGCATGTAGTAATTTTCTCATATTAAAATTTGCATTTTTCTAACAATTTTCTCTTGTTCGATCATATTGCATTTTCCGATTTCTTCCTTTGTACAAAGTTGATCCGATTCTGACGATTTTCTTTATCATTTTATCATTCTATTTTTCCAATAATGTAATCATTTATGGGTTGTTAGTTTTAATTAGGATTTTATTTTCCCATTTTAAATTATGTATACGCCCAAAGCCATGTAATAGCGTAGGTTATCTTTCCCATCTTTACATTCCGATTTTAATTTCCGCACCCTATAAACTGCTAGTAATTAGGCGGTATGGCAAGATAAAATATCCGAATTTGACACACTTCTTCACACATGCACCCCTTAGGGTAATTCTCTCGTTGCCTTCACGAATACAAATGGTCATGTCCCTCGAACGCAGAGGTATTCTAGCACCGCTGCCTTCAAACAAATCATCATAGTCCCTTCGATAAAAGATCATAAGGCCCACGATGTCGCCTCCGAATACATGATCTTGACCTCGATCGCCTACGAAAAATGATGATAGTCCCTTCGAATATGCTAGGATACTTCCTACAAGTTGCTTTCTATGACCATCCATGTCCCTTCAATGTCCCGCTTACATCCAACGAATGGAGCTACCTACTAACTAATGGTATGGCTAGCGCTATTCTAAAGGAATGTAGAAGTACAACAAACGACCAATTCGAGTGGGTAAATAAGTCTTTTAGTTGCTCGCTCTACCAAATGCTTTTCACACTACACTTTTTTTAAAGTTCAAATTTTTTCAAAAAAAAACATTTCCGAACACTTTGTATAACTCTACATTAGTCATTACAAAGTCAGCGAATGCCTTTTTCAAAACATTTTTTCAAACACATGTAAAGCAATTTTAAAAGGTAATCTGAGCAACTAAGAGCCCGAGAATAAATCAGGATGGAAAGGGTGCTAATACCTTCCCTTTTCATAACCATTCTCCCGAACTCGTAATCTAACGAAGGTCTTTTTCTTACTTTTACCTTCCCTTAATTGGATAAAAATAAAAGTCTCTGGCGACTCATATCCGCACATTTGGATACAAAATCCTACAAAGTCGGGTTCATCAGTATCACAACGCATCTTGCCCGATTTGCATTTTTCTTTGAATTCGTGTTTACGTTTGAGTGTGATTTGTCGGCAACTAATGTTTCTAATATGTTTATAGCATGATATAGAAACAGATCCGCGCTGTTTGAAGTTTTCCATGGCTTAATCGCTAGTTGTCATTGTTAGGGCATGAAATGGAAGAGTCATATCTATAGTTCTACACCGATTCGAATGAACCAATGCCACCATTCAATTCATAGCATCCCGATTAGTGGATCTGGTTGTTTTGGTTTGCATTTTCATTGATTTTCTGTGTTTTAGCATTGATGCCAATCGAGAAGGCATGGAGCTTTGCTCCAGACTTGATCTGGGACCAACAACACTTTTATGTTTATGAGTCCAAAGATGAATGGATGTATCACCCCTTATTGGTTCACCTTACAGCGACTATGTCATTCTCTACTGTGTCGTGGGTTCAAACCCCACCTTTGCTCTTTTATTTCACTATTTGCTTTGCGGGTTTGCAGATCTCTAGAGTAACGCTCCGGAAGCTTCCACGGGCTTCACCAAAGACCGAGCTCCAACTCCGGGTCTCCTAAAGACGAGATCCTCCGAGCTCCGCAGCTTCCGGATGGCCTAGATGAGAAGTCCCCGGAAGCTCCGCTCAGACATCCTGATCCGAGTCTCCGCTCAGCCTCGGACCTTTCCAATGCCAAACATCCGGAAGCTCCGACGGATCTTTCAAGACTGAAGCCCGGGCTCTAGCTCTAGGCGCTCAAGAACGAGGAACCTCCGAAGCCACAACTTCGGACATCGTGAGAATACACACCAGAAACTCCAATTTCTGGATGCCCACAACGCTCATACTCTAAGCCCCGACGGGATAGCTTTCTGTAAGCACTTTTTTGGTTTCTTTCATATTTTTATTTATTTTTTGCTTTTCTTTTCTTAAAAATAATTAATTAATTTAATTAGTAATTAGGTTAATTAGATAATTTCACAAATATTTTACTTTTAACTAATTTAATTAATTTAATTTAGGTTAGTATTCACTAATTTTTCTTAATTAATTAAAATCAACTAGAACTAGGTTATTTTCACATAAATTCTAATTTTCAAAAAAAACACCAAAAATATTAGGACTAGTTTTCTCTTCTGCTATATATTTTTCTTGTATTTTTTTAAATTCTAGAAAGGATGTATAGGTTGCAAGTTGTTTTCATGTAATAGCGTAAGATTTTACTTTCTGCATTTACTTTCTGCACCTCCTATTATGTATCTGCCCCAAAGCCATGTAATAGCGTAGGATTTTACTTTCCGCAATTTACTTTCTGCACCTATTAAACTTCTAGTAATTAGGCGTGTATGGAAAGATAAAATCAACATAGATCACTAATCACAAGATAAATATCTGAAAATAATACACTCTTCTCACACATGCACCCCCTAGGGTATTCTCTCTCGTTGCCTTATAAATGGTCAGGTCCCTCGAACGTAGGGGTATCTTAGCACGGTTGCCTACGAAATATCATCATAGTCCCTTCGACTTAAAATATCATAGTCCCTCGATGTTGCCTAACGAATACATGATCGTCCCTCAATTGTTGCCTACGAAAAGTGATTATCGTCCCTACGAATGTGCTAGGATATCCCTACAAGTTGCCTTTTATGACCATCTGGTGTCCCTTCGAATGTCCCTTTACATCCAACGAATAAAGTTACATACCAACTAATGTGTCATACCCCAATTTTTGACCTAATATACCACCTTACATTTGCATCATTGCATCACTAACAGTTCAGAACAGAATTAATCGGGTGTGGCTTCCACAGGTCAAAATTAGGTTTTCATCAAATTTTCATCTGATTCAAGAGGAAAGCAATTAGGGTTTGAGTCTTAATCACCTCATTTGATCTATCTTGATCAAATCATCAACCTCTGATCTTCAGATATCCAACTTTTCTCATTGATCTATCAAGGATCGACCAATTAGGGTTTTTGTCGAGCATGAGTAATCTCTGATTTTCTGATCAATGGATGACCTTATTTTGATTGGAGATTGATCTTCATATCTTAGATACAACATGTTGACCTAATTTATGGATTCAAAACATCACAGAAGTTCACAGGATTCATCAGTCAATTTCTGAAACATCTGATGAAATTTCATCTGCACAGAAAAGTCAACCTTTGACTTTTGGTCAAGTTTTTCAAAACAAAACTTTTTCCATCATCAAAATACTTCAAATGATCCATCATGATCATAAAAAATAAAGAAATTTGGAAAAGTCAACAAAAAGTCAAAATTTTCAACACTTAGAAAAATTTTCAAGTGTTAAAATTTTGTACTTTTTCCAAACTTCATGGCATGTTTTCACATAGTTCCACTTTGAATTGGAAAAAACTCAAAACATGAAAGTTGTAGCCCTTGAAACAAGCTTTCCAAAATGTCCAAGAACTCTCAAATCCATGGAGTCTAGCTATACTTTTGAGTTTGAAACATAGAGTCTAAAATCCATAATTTTCAAGTACAAACTTTGAAATTATAGGTCATTTTGAGTTTCTTTCTTTCTAGAACATGCCACCTTGCCAATTGAGGATTAGAGCTGATAAATATCAAAGGGAGAGTAATTGTAAAGAGATAGATCTAGGTAAGAACTAACCATGGTTAAAGGAAGTTTCTTTTGCATTTAATGCAATGACTTCGCCCTCTAACAAGTTGAAATTACCAAGGCCAAACTTTCTCACTATTTTCAGAACTCATGGCCTATAAATAGAGGTCTTATTCCAATCCAAACTACACCAAAGTAATGCAAAGACATGCTTTCTCCTCTTTCTTAAAAATCAAGAAATATAGTTCAAATTGAGATTATGCATTTTGAAAATTTGTGAAGAACATAAGATGTTTGGTGTCTATACAAATATCATGTAATTGGTTTATAACTTAAAAGCAACATAGGTGAAACTAGAAATCAGATTTCCACCCATGTTCACAAACTTGCTCCAACCGCCTAAACTATCGAATTCCATGTTTGGCTTGAACAAATTGTGATTTGATCATCCAAACATCATCAACACATCATAGACATGATGCGATCATTAACAACAATCTGTAACACTTCTAATCCGAATCAAGTTTCTCCTTGAGCTTGCAGGTCGACTTGGTCAAACAAAGCGGTCATGATGTGCGACCATCCTCACACCTTCCATAAGGTCCGTTGGTGCTCAAGCAATCTCAAATCAAAATCGAAGCACTAATACGAATTCGATTCCACCAACAGTAAGAACACCAACTTTGAACTCTGTGATTTCTTGATTCAAATGAAAAACTCTTGGCCATTTGTTTTACACTATCCACGACCATTAACCCTCAATCAATTGAACAATTCATCAACCACACACGATTTCAATTAGATTTTTCAATTTAGGGTTCTTCACGTTTTCTAGAAATTAATCATGTTTAACGAAAATAATTGAATTAACCACTACCATCATATTCCTTGTTAAATTCGTGCGAGTTTGATGTTTACATCATTCGTTTTCATTGAGAAACAAGAAATTCATGTATGGTGGAAGGATTGAGGAAGACGAAGATGGAGTTCGCGTGTTTTCAAATTTAAAATAAGAGTTTATAATATATTTAACTGAATTGGCATAAGTTAATGGATGTACCACCGCCTAGCGGTTGCCATCACTCTTAAACTCTCTTACACGCTTGCCCAATGGTCCCGGTTCGAGTAGCCTTGGGACCATTTTACAAACTTTTGTTTTCTCTTCATATTTTTACAAACTTTGACTTTTTCAAACCCAATCAAAACTCCTCATTTTGAGGTGATTTTTGTACACTTGTCAATTAATGTATCTATTTTATGATAGTGCAAAAATTTCAGAAAACTTTCATCCGATTATATTTTGATCAAGTGAAACGGTACTTTTGAGTACTTTTCAAAACACCTTTAAAGGTGATTTTTCAAACTTCAAGCCGATTCTTTTCAAAACTTTTCATAAGTAAAATTCACTTTTCAAAAACAATTTCAAAACATTCTTCAAAACTTTTCATCAAACTTACATCTTTTTCCATGATCGATCCGATTAAACGATAAAAGTGAATTCATTTTCTCTCAATTTCTTAACCGATCATGGGCATTTCTTACGGTGTAAGTCCCAACATTCTTTATGTACATACATATTTTCCTTGTACATATCAAATTATTTTCATATACATACAAATTTTTACTGTGAAAATACAGATACTCAAATACTCAAACACGATAAACTTCGATCGTTTGTTTCGCTTCGCTCAGATATACATTGAATACCATTGGTATTGAAAGGAGCATTATTCTGTGAAACTTTTAAACCAATGGGCCACCCTTATGGTGTAAGTCCCAACCCTCCTATGTACATCCACATCCTCCTGTACATAAATACTGTTCGTACATATTTACTTCCTTGTACACAATTCAAACTTGTAAATAATCAATTTACTGCTTTTAAACGTTCGTTTACAGACACTTGTTTATATTTCACAAATCATAAACTCTTGTAAATAAACATCATGCATTGTTTATATTTCCTTCATAAACTCCCTGTGAATACATATCACACACACACACACTTGTTTATATAACTGTCTAGTTATAACATAACAACTAGTCTAACCAATAGGTTCCCAGATAGCCTCTTGGCTTTATACAAGATAACTCATCCTACGAGTTAGCCTTCTTGGCTTTGTACAAGGTAACTCATTTCAACTGAGTTCAGCCTCCTCTTAGGTCATATAAGAAAACTCATTCATCTGAGTTTAGCCTCCGCTTAGGCTTCATATAAGACAACACCCTTGTTGAGTCACCTCCTCTTGGGCTTCGCTCAAAAGAACTCCTTATTGAGTTTAGCCTTCTTGGCATCATACAAAGAAAGAGACCAGAAATCTCTTAACAGCCTCCTATTGGGCTTCCAATACAAAGAATCACTGCGCTAGGATAAACCCAGAGTATAATTTCGATGAAATTTCTCTTAATTCCAAAAGGATGGTTTCCTGAAACCTTTTAAAGCCAAAGCCACCATACCCTATAGCTTCCTCTCGAGCTCATACAAGGACCCTCGATGACCCTCGATGACCCTCGGAATGCCTCTCTTGGGCTTAATACAAGGACCCATGGGCTTTAAAAGCATCCCTTAATCCAATCAATTTCTCCTAGAGATTTAGACATCTATCATCTCTATGGAAGAAGTATCTCATCTATCACATCACATACAATCAAAAACTTTTTCAAACTCTTTTCAAACAAAACATCTCAATCGTAAGTGGTAACGCTTGTACACTCAAGCAAAACACCTAATGCTTACAATTAAAAGATTCAATCATCTTTTTCAAAACATCTTTCTTAAACATGTAAGTGGTAACGCTTGTATACTCAAGCAAAACACCTATAACTTACGATGAAAGATTTCAATCATTCAAACTTTTCAAAAATGTATGTGATGAAATAGATTAGATACATTTTTCATTAAGATGACATTTGTCTGTCTCTTACTAACATTCCGTTGTTTTCCACTAGCATAAGTGGGAACTACGATTGCTCTGACTTTCTCAACATCCTTTTGAGAATACGTAGGCACAAGGTCTCATCCTTGCCGAGCAAATTTCTTTCTCCCTCAAACCAAACAAACCATAGATCCCTTTAGATCCGAGCTACAAATGCTCTGATTCCCATTAAGGGATATGTATGCAGAAGATCCAAAGATCTTTGTGAGCACAATAATAACAAACACTAGGATCCCACATAATCTATCCTTCTTAAAATCCCAAAGGAGAAACTTTCCGAATCATAGAAATAGCAATTTAAACACACAAACATATCAAACGTATTCATATATAAAGCTATAGATAACTATATATATTTAGGTGCTCCATCTATTCCCTTTATATAACAAACCCCTTACTCAATATCCCCAATGCGTTATGCCTAGTTTGCGCTTAGTCGTTACGCATATCAAAATCAATTGAGGGTATTAACATCTTTCCCTTTTCATAATCATTAAATCATCTTTCTTGTGTTGAAAATAATAAAGCTTGATGCTCATGCATCTTTATAAACAAATCAAAGAGTAATCGTTTCGAGCCGGAGAATCAATTCGATTCAATTCTCTAGCACCCACACTTTTAACGCGAATCAGAAAAATGGCACTTACTGGGGAATACCAAATTTTGATTTTTCAAAAAATGTGACTCAAGAGCACCAAGCTTTTTGTTTTCAAAAGAAAAAGGTTAAGCTTTCATATTGTGCATATGTTTGTTTTCTTTTATTGTGTGTTTCGCGATTTATCCGATGGAGGTATAGTCCTATTAACTGTGAGAAGTCTCAAGATTACTAGAGTTAATTTGAGATCCCTCTCCTGGAGGTTGTCTTGGGAGTATTTGTGTTTAGCAAGTATTTATGAAGACATTTTGCTTTCAAGAGAACTTCATAAGCCGAGTGGCTATAGAACACACCCATCCCGCCATTTAGGATGTAGTGAAATTATTCGGGCGTAGCTCAGAATAATTGCGTAGACTACGATCATGCGAATTTTTCTTGAAAAATATTATTGGACTTCAGTATTCAACAAATCCGATAATATTTCAAAGAGAAGCGTTGAGCTTGTATTATCAGAACCCGCTTTCACGTATGAATAAGCCCTTAGAACTTACCCACGTTGATTCTTATTGTTGGCCTCATGCTCGTGACTTCAACGCTGACCGTGTGTATAACTACTAACCATGTTTGCCGCATTCATGCATTCATTCAAAAGCTTCATTGGATACAAAATCCTACAAAGTCGGGCTTCACCGTATCACGTAATCGGCGACTCTGGGAAGCACCTAAAAGAGAGAATTACCTTAGGATTTCTAGATAACTTTATTACTTTTTGTTTGACTTTGTATGCTTTATCTTTAAGGGTTGCTTGGGTATTATATTGTTAGATCCTACACCCGATCCGGGTTTCCTTTAGGTAAGTAGCATTAGATCATCGCAACCGTTAGACGATAACTACACGGTCAACATGATGGCTACGTTAGCGTGACACTTTGGTTGTCCCGATACTCTTCATTCCCAAGTTGAAGATAGTATTTGGCTTCTCGTGGTGTCATCAAGCTAACTAAACTTTTAGAACCTTAATTGACCCATCTTGGCCATTAGAAGGTAGTGAGATGGCCGGTTTGTGTAGACCGAGGTTGGTTGATACCGATGCTACGCCATTGAGATTAGACTTTGGGACATTTTCGATCGACCACTTGGCCGTCAGATTGAAATAAGCGCCTACGAGAAAGATCTATGATGTGAGATTCCTAGAACCCTTATTATTATAGGACAGGATGAACCAACTCAAACTTTTGGTGGGGTAATCACCTATACCTCATGCAAGCCTTAAACATAGGCTCATTGTGTGAATTGTTTGTGTGTGCAACATGACATCATGACATCATTCGTATTGCATATCATTTCTAACTATTTCAAGGACCTAGGATTTATCTTTGCTCTGCTTTTGTAGGATTATGGCTTCTAGAAAGACTATCCGAATCAACTTCATGGGTATCCTTCTCAACTCAAAGAATTGGTTTCGTAAATTTCTAACCATGCTCGCCCATCAAAAGACACGGTTATCTACTTGATTTGGTTATCTCCGGTTTTGAAGAAGATATGATGCATGTCCTATTTCAGTTTTTGATCCGAAACACCATTGCTTCACATTTCCGATTATCGTTGGTTCCTACCTTGGAAGAGTTCTCTAAGCTACTTGGGGTACCTATTCTCGACCAAATACCATTCACCGGTTTGGAAAAGGTTCCTAAGTTCGAAGACACCGCATCAGCCTTACATCTTAAGCGCTCAGATATCGAAGCCAATTGGGAAACTAGAAGTGGAGTTAAGGGTTTACTTTCCAAGTTCTTAATCAAGAAAGCCTGAGAATTCCTCAAAGTTATGAATTTCCATGCCTTTGAGAACATTGTGGCCTTGCTAATTTATGGTTTGGTTCTATTTCCTAACTCGGATCAATTCATAGATATCAATGCCATCAAGTTGTTTCTTACCCGCAATCCAGTGCCTACCTTACTTGGAGACATCCCACATTCTTCCACACTGCACTACTAAACACAAGGAACTCTCATGTGTTGTATAACCGTTACTTTCAAGGTGGTTTATTTCAGCACCTTCCTCCACGGGCTTGAAGAATGAACAAAGGTTGAGATGGTCTCAAGATTAATGTCACTCTCATTCAGATATCCGTTGAGTCTTTTTCTCAAAAGGACTTCACATTCATTGAGCGTTGTGGAGAATTCAATGTACCACCCTTGGTATAAGGGAGGTATTACTTACAACCCTTCTAGCTCTACGTCAGTTTGGTTTTGCCCAAGAGATGGTCCACATGATATGCTTCTCCAAGATGTTGTGTTCGACTACAATCACGATCTCCATCATTACCGATTTAAGGTTTATACACGCTGGGGCATGGTAAAGAAGACTGATACCAAGACTTTGGGGCACCCGAACTCCATTCCTTGGGAACCTTACTCAAATGGGCGAGCTCGAGCTCAAAACCTCATGATGCCATTCACTGCTTTACCAAGAATTATGGAACCTGTTGCTATAGGTGACGTACTTATGTCGTTCCTCCATCCCATGCCTACTTTTGAAGACTTGAAGAGATCCTGATTCATTTCAAGGAAGAGAGGGATACCTTTGAAGCTCGTGTTATAAGTAGAAGAAAGTGTTAGAATTGACAAAGCTACTTCATGAGGAGCGAAACATCAATGCTACATCGGCACCAAGAGGAAGCGCCATGGGAGACTTAGAGCTTTAGGATTTTTATGTTCTCTTTTATTGTTTTGAACTATCTCTTGTACTTAAAAAGAAAAAGAATAATGAGAAGTACTAATAAATGTTTGTTCATTGTTTGTTAACAAATTTAAATCTCTAAGGTCCTTGAAAACATTGCATTGCATTCGCATAAACATCCGATAGCATAGCATAACATTGCATCATGTGTACATTGAGATTGGTTTTCTCATTTGCTCGCTATTTATTTTAGCGTAAATGGTTTCGAACAGACCGTCAAAGATCTCGTGCTCGTAATGCCTGGCCAGCAGATGTTCACCAACTTGGTCCAAGGCCAAGAAGATTTGAAGAAGCTCATCAACAAGAAGAAGAAGGTTGTTGGTCCTCAACATGGGTAGACGCTTGGGTCCTAATGGGTCACCAGACGCTTTCCTCAAGGAAGTGTCCATACCAGGGGAGTACCAAGGGTGATGAAGGTGAGCAGCGTGAGCCAAAGAAAGGAGGAGAGGACCACTGATTATAGCCAACACTGATGAAGATGACAAGTACAAACAACTTGAAGACCGTCTCAATGTCAGGAAAACTTGAAAATGTCCCAAGCAAATTTTGATGACCTAAGTCTTGTTCCTGTGTTGTGATTCTCCCAAGTTCAAAGTTCCTACTTTTGCTAAGTATGATGGCATATCTTGCCCTAAGTTGCATCAAGTCCTATGTCCAAGATCAACCCCACACCGATGATGTAAAGTTGTGGATGCACTATTTTCAAGAGAGTTTGTCCAACCCGCTTGGAATGGTACTATCACCAGAGAATGACCATATCCGTACTTGGAGGATTTGGCTGATGCTTTCTACAGACAATATGAGTACAATGCTGAGTTGACACCCACTCGCATGCAACTACAAAGCATGTCTATGGGTCATGACGAGAAGTTCAAAGAGTATGCTCAAGTGGAGAGATCTAGCAGTGTAGTTCAACCACCCTGTCCAATAGGGAGTTGGTTGATATGTTTATTGAACACCGACAGCCCGTTCTTTAATCATCCGATTGGAAATTCTTCATCCGAATTCACCGAGCTGATATTGACAAAGTAGCGATCAAGCCGGTATCAAGAGTGGAAAGATTCTGTAGAGACATCTTCAAATGTCGCTAAGAGATCTTTGGTGCTAAGAAAGAAGCTAATGCTGTATGGTCGAAAAGCCGAGCCAAGACCGACCGTGCTCAATATGTGGGGCAGTTGTGATCTCCAATCCTACATCAGACAACCCTGAGAGAACGCTGCAACTGCAACGCGCCACGAAGACAGCATTATCAACATGCCATTGTCGCAAGCCTTGCAACACATGTTGAAAGCAGAGCTGATTACTTTGCGGGATCCTCCTCGAATGTCAACACTTCCTCCAAGTATAATCCAAATGCTAAGTGTGCTTACCATTCCAATAGCCCGGCACTAATCGACAATTGTTGGACTCAAGAACAAAATTCAAGACATGATGCAAGGCGATTGAGTTCGATCCTCCGCTGAGACCGAATGTGATCAACGCGCCTATGCCTAACCATGACAAGAGTTCCAACGCTAGGACGATACTTATGTTTTAAACATAGATGACTTGACCGCTCGATGATTAAGAAGAATTTGCAAGCGGTGTCAACCCAGATGTCCAGAGAACTCGTTGGTGCCCATCCGCACCGATGGATGTGCTTGGATGAGAAGACGGTTCAAGGCATGATGGATAACCGTGAGATACTATTTCTAAAACCACCGTGCGTAAGCGTGTGAAGAAATGTCTAAGTTGAAGATCGACAATGAACGAAACTGCATATTTGTGTGGGATACCTTGGGCAGCCAAGTGGAAAGTATGATTACATGGTGAAGTACACCTCGAGAGTTACAAGATTCTATTGAAGATGTTAAGGCGATCGGATGGGGTGACGATTTCTTAAGATTATGCCGATGTTAACACAATAAGGATTTCCTCTCACGATCCCGTGCCAGAGTGGCACCTCTTATTATCACTTCTCCAAGACCGCCCATATTCCTCTCGACAAGGCTATCCCTTGGAATTATGGAGTCGATGTTTACTATCATGGCGTCAAGCAAGACCCTCCGACCATTGAAGATCTTACTTGAAGCTACCATTCCCGACATTGACAACATCACCGGATCTAGTAAGGTGACCGTAACCGAAGGGTATTCTCTCCGATATCTCTCCTCCAAAAGACATCTGACTCACTGCATTCCTTCTACTCCACCAATATCCCCACTAGAGGAAAGAACCAAGGGCTCATCCCGCCCAACCGAAGTACCAAAGGAAGTTATCGAGGACACCTCCAAACGAGAAATGGAGGAAATTTCAAGATTATCAAGAAGAGTGACTACAATGTTGTGGAATGCTAGGACATCTGGCCCAAGATCTCCATGCTTGCTTTGCTTTTGTGCTCGAGGCTCATGCTAATGCCTTTGGTGAAGTTTCTAAAGAATGCTCACGACCTCAAGACACTACCAACCGACCGGCTTGAAGTTTGTATTGCTAGCCTGGCTGCCAACAACGCCTAGGCTTCTCTCGATGTCGATTTGACTCCTTCCGAAGGAAACACAACAAAGCCTTGCACATCTCTGTTGAATGCAAGGCTACTTATCTCATGTTTTGTTGATACCGTTCTCGCCTCAATATCCTACCAAAGACCGCTTTTGATCGGCTTGATGTCAAGGTTGGTTCTCGAGACCCGACATTATTGTGAGGGCTTTTGATGGTTCTAAGCGACAGATTGGAGAGCTCATCACTGCTAAAGTCGGTTCCGACTTTTGATTCACTTTTTTGTCATGGACATCCGTCCAGCTTACTTGCCTACTGACGCCTTGGATACGGGGCAAGCGTTACTTCTACCTTGCATCGGTTGAAATACCCGGTGAAAGGGAAGATTGTTACCAGATGTGGTGAAGAAGAGTATATGGTCACCATCTACATATTCGATACCGAGATGGAGGGTGAATTCTTCGAGACCTCGTCAAGCTTTTGAAACAATACCCGAGTCATGCCTGTTGACCTCCAATACTCCTCGAAGATGCTAAAGTTCCGCCTAGGATGGCTCATTGAAAGATGCTCAAGCCGCTGAAGAAGGTAGTTCTATTGGGGACAGCCCCCGATCTTCCTTTCAAATCGACAAGACCGGGTTTAGGCTTCACCATCAAGGGTCGAAGATGATACGCGAACGTGTCGGCCAACTTCCTTTCCAGATCGCCAGAGTGGAATCCATGCTATAGAAGACACGACAATGACTTCGACATCGCAAGTGGATCTTCCCAACTCCAGAATGAGCTCAGAATTGAAGATCAAGACGCTATACCAATCTCCTTTAGCCGAGTAATTGCTCTTGTTTTGTTTTTACTTTTCAGATTTCTTTATGTTTTGAACAATAAACTTTGAAAGCCTAGTGCCTTACCCGGCATCATGGCTCGCTTCATGGGTTATTATCTGTTGATTGCGATTTTCATTCAATAATTCGCTGGACTTTGCATTCAATTGTTTGTTTTCTTTCTTTACTTTATCACCCCTTCAAAAGCTATGTGTTTCTTACACACCCACGTGATACACGCAGAATCACCCGAATCTGTTAATACAATGCTAGTGCTAAATATGACTTCGATAATCCGATCTACCAAGTCAAGACGAAAGTGAGGAAGATTGTGAAGTGCCGGAGAACTTGCCGATGCACAGAAGAAGAGCGAGTTATACACACACAAGAGCAAGTTAAGGTTGTGAATTTGGTATCGACGAAGATGAAAAGAGATCAAGATAGAGCGGGTCTTGAGAATAGTGTTAAAGAAAGGTTGATTCGATGCTACGAGACTATATTGAGGTTTTGCTTGGTCATACGAAGACATGCTCGGTTTAGACATTGATATTGTGGTACAATCGATTGCCAACAAAAGAAGGTTTTCTCCCAAGAAATGTATGTCTGCCATGACGCCCCGAGATGTCGAGAAGATCAAAGTCAAGTTATGAAGGCTCAATGCGGTTTCTAGTCATATTTCCTATCCCTGGGTTGCTAATGTGGTACCCGCCTAAGAAGGATGGTAAGGTACAAATGTGTGTGGATTACGTAGATCGAACAAAGCGAGTCCGAAAGACGATTTCCACTTCTCATATTGATGTTCGTTGACAATATCGCCAAAGATAAGGTTTTCTCCTTCATGGATGGTTTCTCCTGTTACAATCGATCAAAATGGCTCTCAAGACATGGAAAAGACTACTTTGTTACACAGGGGCACTCGCTACAAGGTTATGCCGCTCGATCGAAGAACGCGGGCGCCACTTATCGCGGCTATGGTGGCATTATTTCATGACATGATTCATCACGAGATAGAGGTCTATGTTGACGACATGATAGCTCGATCACAGACTGAAGAAGAACATCTTGATCATTTGCAGAAACTATTTGACAGATTGAAGAAGTATAGATTGAGACTTAATCCCAACAAGTGCACCTTTGGAGTCAGATCCGAAAACTCCTAGGGTTTGTAGTCGCGAAGAGGTATTGAGGTTGACCCTGCGAAGGTTAAAGCTATTCAAGAGATGCCAGCTCCCCGCACAGAGAAGGAGGTCAGAGGTTTCTTGGGCCGATTAAACTACATTGCCAGATTCATTGCACACCTAACTGCTACTTGTGAGCCAATCTTCAAGTTACTTAAGAAAGATCAAGTAGTAGAATGGAACGACGATTGCCGATCGCTTTTGATAAAATCAAGGAGTACCTACGTAATCCTCCTATCCCGATGCCCCGAAGGAAGACCTCTTATCATGTACTTAAAAGTGTTAGAGAACTCAATGGGTGTGTGCAACATGACAGTCCGGTCGAAAAGAGCATGCAATATACTACCTTAGCAAAAGTTTACCGATCGTGAAACAAGATACTCACAACCGAGAAAACTTGCAACGCTTTTGGCTGCTCACGGCTAAGACAAGATATGTTGACTCACACTACCTTGTTGATTTCAAGATGGATCCGATAAAATACATCTTTGAGAAACCGTTTCTCCGGAAGAATAGCAAGATGGCAAATGATCTTGACCGAATATGACATCCAAAGACACTTTAAAGCGATCAAAGGAAGTGTAGTAGTGATCATTTGGCTCATCGTCAGAGATGACTATCGCCTATGCAGTTCGAATTTCCGATGAAGATGTTTTACTAGTTACAGATTAGAAGAACCGTGCCCGCATTTAAGGACCGAACAAGGATCCCGATGGACTATGGTCTTTGATGGAGCCTCAAACGCACTTGGCAATGGCATTGGCGCCATCATCACATCCCTACAGCGGACACGCCTTTCACCAGATTATGTTTCTTGCACTAACAACATGGCAGTAGGCGTGCATCATGGGTCTTAAAGTCGCTATTGACTTAAGAATCAAGTTCTTACAAGTGTATGGAGACTCGCTTTAGTGATCACCGATTAAGGGCGAGTGGGATACAAAGCATCCGAATCTCATTCCGCACTCAAGAGCATGTTCTCGAGTTTGATCCCTATCAAGAGATAACTTTCAATCACATTCCACGAGAAGAGAATCACCATGACGATTGGCTACTATGTCATCTATGTTCAAGGTTAGATGGGACAACGAGGCTCCCCGGATCATCATTGAGAAGTTTGACGAACCAAAGATATTGTTGTGAGCTTGATACGAAGAGAAACCTTGGTACTACGATGTGAAGAGGTATCTTGAGACTCGGGAATATCCCAGGGCATCTCATAATGATAAGAAGTTCATGAGGAGATTCGCTCAAATTCTTTCTCAAGAACGACATCTTATACAAACGCAACCACGACTTGTGCTTACTCTGCGTAGACCGTAAACAAAGAATGCGTATCATGGAAGAGTTACAAGGCGCATTTGGTACCCACTCCAAAGGACACACCATGGCTAAGAAGATTTTGAGAACAAGTTACTATTGGTCCACCATGGAAGCCGATTGTCACCACTATGCTCGATCTTGTCACAAGTGCGATTTATGCCGACAAAGTACACGCACTTCCAAGACTCTGAATGTTCTAACTTCTCCTTGGCCTTTTGCAATGTGGGCATTGACATGATCGGAGAAATTAAGCCCTGCTCCAATGGACATCGTTTCATCCTTGTGGCAATTGATTACTTTACCAAGTGGGTAGAAGGGCCTCGTTCGCATTCATTACCAAGAATGTTGTGGCTCGATTCATCAAGCATAATCTTATCCGCGGTATGGCACTCAAAGGATTATCACGTATAACGGCCTAATCTCAACAACAAAATGATCACCGAACTCGCACGCAGCTCAAGATCAAGCATCACAATTCATCTCCTTATCGCCTAAGATGAATGGCGCATGGAAGCCGCCAACAAGAACATTAAGAAGATTATGCGTAAGATGACGGTGACTTACAAAGATTGGCATGAGATGTTACCATTTGCTCTTCATGGTTATCGCACCACAGACGAACATCCATAGGGCAACCCCTTCTCTCTCGATATGGTATGGAAGCCGTCTTACCCATCGAGGTTCGGATACCCTCAACCGAGTCCTCCAGAGGCGTAGTTAGGCGAAGACGATGGGTCCGCATCGCCTTGACCGATTAATTTGATTGATGAGAAACGACTCGCATCCATCCGCCATGGATGATTTATCGTAAACGAATGATCAAAGCATTTAACAAGAAGGTCAAGCACCGAGTCTACCAAGTCGGTGATCTAGTAGTCAAGCGCATCATTCTTCCACAAGGTGATCCCAAGGAAAATGGACTCCCACCTATGAGGGACCGTTTGTGGTCAAGACATATTTTCCCTATGATATTAGCACCATGGATGGTGAAGACTTCCCACACCGTGAACGCAGACATAGTCAAAAATACTACGCATGAATAGACCCGCTAGGTCGATTAACCTAGGCAAAAATAGGGCATCTGACGAACCAAAAGGGTTCGGGCAAAATTAGGATATATACAAAACATGTACACCGCAAGTCGAAACCCGAAAGGCGGCTTGGGCAAAAAGGGTATCCCTGAGACCGAAAACCCGAAAGGGCGGTCTAGGCAAAGTTAGGATTTAAGCGCACGACTATGTCTCTTCCAGATCACCCGCCTGCACTACTATCAAGATTCAAGATTCAAATGGCGAAGATCAGTCTACTCACTTTCTACTGACAGCAAGGAGATGAGATAGTTGAAATATATGAGTACTAGCATAGTTGGAACTTAACGAGATTGTTTCCGCATAGCTTTTTACCTTTCTTATATAAAACTACTTGGCCATACGCCACCTTTCGAATGAATACAAGTTCTTTCTCTTTACAATTTCTGTTGTTGTTATTTGCAATAAGTCCAATGTTTGCTTTGAATGACTATACGCATTTGACAATAAGAATCTAATCACAAACATACGAAAAGTGAACATGCAAAAGTACTTACTGTTCCTGAATTGAGATGACGATTTAAAGTCACCAATGGTCCCCACAGAGCATGATCCCCACAAAGGTGTCACTCAACACACCTTCCCCAGCGGAGTATATGTTAATCCACAAGCAGTGATTCCACTCAACCGAGCAACGTTACATCAGTCTCCAAGCAGTAACACCTCATCTCCAGTCAAGGTATTCATCCCCAGCGGACGTGTCTCAATCCTCCCTCTTCTCCCCGGCAGCAGTATCCAGACCCGAAACTTGGTCAGATATGCATCGGAGAAAGCATACACCTTTTATTCCCCATGCCAGAGGTTACAACGGACTCCAGACTCTTCTAGCCCGGTCTCTCAGCAACCATCAAATGCTCTCCAGCGAGATCTACGCTCGAAATCCCCAGTAGAACGCTTCCTAAATTTCCTCAGCAGGATCTACATACAAGGTCCCCAACAGATCACCTCCCAGACTCTCCTCAGCAGGGTCTACATATGAGATCTCCAACAACGAGCTTCTCAAATCTCTACCTTCCTCAACAGTATCCAGGCCCAAGACTTGGTCAGATAGTGCATCGGAGGAATCCAGGATATCTTTCTTCTCCTTCGAAAGCGGGGTTCTCACCTACACAATTCCCCAAGCAGAAGTCAGAAATCTTCAAATAGAATATCCGCATCTTCTTCAAGATGGATATGTTTTGAAATATCACAACATCTATCATCCATACATTTCTCATAAAGTCATAATTCGTGCATATGTCATTCATATACACTGTCATGCATCATACTTTGCATAAAACTAACCATATTTTCTATCAAAGTTCTCTTGTTTTCTCCAAAACAGTAATACCACTCGACACAAACAGGTCCGGATTAAGCCCGAATCGACGGAAAACTATCCGAAGACCGTCTTGGTTGTCCTCCGCCAACAGTCCAGGATTAAGCCCGAACCGACGGGAAAACTATCCGAAAGACCACCCGGTTATCCTCCGATAACGTGCAATGGATCAACACCGATGCACAACAGGAAGTGTCCACATTCTTGCCAACTACAATCTCCCTCAGTAATCAGACGAAGATTTATTCGATTCCTTATTATCAACGAAACAGAGACTAGCGCATTTACCCGCCTGCCTGGATGGCATCTTAAGCCCATCTCCGACTACTTGTCAATGTGCTTCACTTTCGAACGCCGCATATATGGTTAAAAATCAATGCAAACCAATAACTTCATTCAAAAGGGAACACGAAGTCTAACGTACGACTCCCTCCGGATGGCATCTTAAGCCCATCTCCTCTCCTTTCCAGGAACGCCCACAGAGCCAAGCGTACGGCTCACTCTCCAGCAATCCTCCTGATATCGAGTCTAGCGTACGACTCACTCCCCAGCATCGCCCTTTTCCAGATGGCATCTTAAGCCCATCTCCGTCAGCTCTCCTATTAACAACCTCGAGTCTAGCGTACGACTCGTTCCCCAGCGAAATCTCCAACTTCTCCAAATGGCATCTATAAGCCCATTCCCGCATCATCCACCAACGGCGAGTGCAAATTTTCAGGTGTACTCGAGTGTTCAATCATCTTCTACCTCTAGGTCACGAAAGACAAGCGTGTCAATCTAACCCTCCAGTACAAGAAGATTGAACAGGGGCAGCTGTCATACCCCAAAATTTGCCCTCCATCTACTCAAGAGATTTCATACATCCATACTCAAGGATTCCTCAAGAGTTGATCGATAAACTCTCCTAGACAATCAACCCAAACTAGGGTTTGGTATCTCTCAAGTCAAGATGGATTTCCAACATCTCCAATGGTCTCCATGCCTCCTCATATGCTTCAAAGATTCTCCATGTCAAGTTTCAAGCCTCACAAGTCAAGTTTCCTCAAGCAATTGCTCAGATGGTTGAAAATCAGTGTATTGGACAAAAGTCAACTGTGGTCAACATACAAAACTTCTGATTTTTGGTCAACATCCTCATTTTGAGGTAACATTCATCATTTGATCAAGGGTTGATCATGATTCATCAAGAAAACTCAAGATTTGCTCAAAAGTCAAACGTTCTAAATTAGGGTTTCTAGGTGAAAAGTCAACTGAACTTTGACTGATCATAACTTTCTCATACTTTCTCAGAAATTTTCCCACCAAAGCTCATTTTGAAGGAAATTCAATTCTCTACAACTTCATGTCTCACAAGAATGTCCAAAAAATGCTTCATTTGAGAGGTATAGCTCAAAACATTACAGGTCATTTTCAAAGTCAACAAAAAGTCAACTTTTTTATTCGAAGATATATTGAGCATGGT
This sequence comes from Vicia sativa, assembly GCA_021764765.1. Taxonomy (NCBI): domain Eukaryota; kingdom Viridiplantae; phylum Streptophyta; class Magnoliopsida; order Fabales; family Fabaceae; genus Vicia; species Vicia sativa. The sequence goes on along the minus strand of CM038795.1, from coordinate 156,165,029 downwards.
AACTCCAATTGAGATGCAACCAAAGACATTGTTTAGAGGACTCTTAGATATTTCCAAAAAGTCCAAGAACACTCAAAAATGTGGAAAATTGAGCAAGATACACTATTCAGAAGTTGGGCAATTTTGGACAATTGCACAAAAGGACATTTTGGTCAAAATGCAAAATTTTCCAAATGGGCCTATAATCTTTTGATCCAAACTTGTTCATGATGTTATTTTTGACCCATAAAAGCTTGGCATTGGTGATTTTCTATTTTCATGGTTTATATTTGAATTTTACAACATTTAATTCAAAAATAAATTATGTAAAATATGAAAATTAAGTTATTTTTTCAATTAAGTTGGATTTATATCTCTCTTAATGTCCAAGAAAGCCCACACCATTTACCAAATTCCGTGCAAGCCATGGCATTGATGAGAAAATCATATTTTCTTCAAAATTTGATTTGATTTTCAAAGAAAATATTTGCACATCAATGATCCAATCTTTTTTTCACTCTTTTGCCATCCAAACCTCTTCTATAAATTGCCAGCATTGTGAACAAACAAGAGGACGAAACCCTAACCTAAAAACAAACCCAAACTCTTGCAAAATTTTTCTCAATTCTTGAAAATTCGAATTTTATTCTCCAGCAAGTTTCAGCCAAAGCCATTCATCTAAACTTGCTCAGGAGGTTCCCAGGAATCAAAAAACATCCATCGCTCGAGGCCCAGGCTGCCCAGATCGTGCACAAGAACATACTCCGATTTGGTATATTTTGAAATTCGAATTTCATTATTCATGCATTGTTAACGTTTCTTGTGTGTTTGTATCGATCCAGGATGCTTGTTAGGTCATGAATGAAGCCTTACATGCAAGCTTAGACGTGTAGAACTCAGATCACCATAGCTAGGGCATTTCGAACTGTTTGATTCGAACCGGTTCATACAGTTGTTTTCAGGAGAAACTAAAGCCACCAATGGATTCGTAGGGTCCGATTTAGGGGGGTAGGGTCTTCTTTTTCCATTTAATTGCTGTGTTTTGCAGGTTTCGAATTTTGCTTGATCGGAGAAGACGACCGGAGCTAGGGCTCCGGCGTCGTTGACTCGATCTGACTCCGGCGTGGCTTGCGTGGCAAAAGCGAGCAATCCGATTCGTCCATTCAGTCCACCTAGGGCCCACGCACGCTGATTGTGTTTTCAAATATACCCAGGACGTGTCAACGTTCTTATTCAAATGTTTCCAGCTTTTCAAACACAAAGAGCCACTTGTCCCAGTGGTAAAGACGCTCACTATTCCAGGATGCTCTCAAAGGACCCTTGTTCGATCCTCACTAGCACCAGTTTTGTTTTTCTTTTACAAACTTTGCATATTTTCATATTTTTTTCTTATTTTTAATATTTCCATCCTATTTTAATTAATTTCACATTTTTATTCTGCATTAAAAAATTACCAAAAACATTTTTTCTTTTTACATTATTTTCATAAAAACCTTTATTTAATTTAATTAATTTTAAAATATTAATTTTTGCATGCATATTTATTTTTATTTATATTTTTGCATTTAATTCACTTTTAATTGCATTTAAATTATTAAATCTTTTTCCAAAAAATCCCAAAAAATTATTTTAACTTATTTATCTTATTTCCAGCATGTAGTAATTTTCTCATATTAAAATTTGCATTTTTCTAACAATTTTTCTCTTGTTCGATTCATATTGCATTTTCCGATTTCTTCCTTTTGTACAGGTTGATCCGATTCAGACGATTTTCTCTTTATCATTTTATCATTCTATTTTTTCCAATAATGTAACTGTTTATGGGTTGTAATAGTTTTAATTAGGATTTTATTTTCCGCATTTTAAATTATGTATCTGCCCCAAAGCCATGTAATAGCGTAGGTTATCTTTCCGCATCTTTACATTCCGCATTTTAATTTCCGCACCCTATAAACTGCTAGTAATTAGGCGTGTATGGCAAGATAAAATATCTGAATTTGACACACTTCTTTCACACATGCACCCCTTAGGGTAATTCTCTCTCGTTGCCTTACGAATACAAATGGTCATGTCCCTCGAACGTAGAGGTATTCTAGCACCGTTGCCTTTCAAACAAATCATCATAGTCCCTTCGATACAAAGATCATAAGGCCCACGATGTCGCTCCGAATACATGATCTTGACCTCGATTGTCGCCACGAAAATGATGATAGTCCCTTCGAATATGCTAGGATACTTCCTAAGTTGCTTTATGACCATCCGATGTCCCTTCGAATGTCCCGCTTACATCCAACGAATGGAGATACCTACTAACTAATGGTATGGCTAGCGCTATTCTAAAGGAATGTAGAAGTACAACAAACGACCAATTCGAGTGGGTAAATAAGTCTTTAGTTGCTCGCTCTACCAAATGCTTTTCACACCACACACTTTTTTAAAGTTCAAATTTTTTCAAAACAAAAACATTTCCGAACACTTTGTATACACTACATGAGTCATTACAAAGTCAAAGCGAAATGCCTTTTTCAAAACATTTTTTCAAACACACGTAAAGCAATTTTAAAAGGTAATCTAGAGCAACTAAGAGCCCGTGAGAATAAATCATGGATGGAAAGGGGTGCTAATACCTTCCCTTTTCATAACCATTCTCCCGAACTCAGAATCTAACGAAGGTCTTTTTCTGTTACTTTTACCTTCCCTTAATTGGATAAAAATAAAAGTCGGTGGCGACTCTTGCTATCCGCACATTTGGATACAAAAATCCTACAAAGTCAGTTCACCGTATCACAACGTACTGCTCCGATTTGCATTTTTCTTTGAATTCGTGTTTTACGTTTGAGTGTGATTTGCTTGCAACTAATGTTTCTAATATGTTTATAGCATGATATAGAACAGATCTGGGCAGTCGTTTGAAGTTTTCCATGGCTTAATCGCTAGTTGTCATTGTTAGGGCATGAACTGGAAGAGCTTCGTATCTATAGTTCTACACCGATTCAGAATGAACCAATGCCACCATTCAATTCATAGCATCCTGATTAGTGGATCTGGGTTGTTTTGGTTTGCATTTTCATTGATTTTACAGGTTTTTAGCATTGATGCCAATCGGAGAAGACGACCGGAGCTTTGCTCCAGTACTTCTGATTCAGGGACCAACAACACTTTTATGTTTATGAGTCCAGCAGTATGAATGGATGTATCACCGCCCCAGCGGTTCACCTTGCGCGCACTATGTCATTCTCTCTACCAGGTCGTGGGTTCAAACCCCACCTTTTGCTCTTTTATTTTCACTATTTGCTTTGCAGGTTTGCAGATCTCTAGAAGTAACGCCTCCAGAAGCTTCAGCTTCTGGGCCTCACCAGCACCAGAAGCTCCAACTTCTGGGTCTCCCCAGCACCAGAATCCTCCAGAAGCTCCAGCTTCTGGATGGCCCCAGATGAGAAGTCCCCAGAAGCTCCAGCTTCTGTACATCCCAGATCCAGAGTCTCCAGAAGCTCCAGCTTCTGGACCCTTTCCAATGCCAAACATCCCAGAAGCTCCAGCTTCTGGATCTTTCCAGCACCAGAAGCCCCAGAAGCTCTAGCTTCTAGGCGCCTCCAGCAGCAGAACCTCTAGAAGCCACAACTTCTGGACACGCTCAGCAGAATACACACCAGAAACTCCAATTTCTGGATGCCCACAACGCTCATACTCTCAGAAGCCCCAGCTTCTGGGATAGCTTCTGCCAGAAGCACTTTTTTTTGGTTTCTTTCATATTTTTATTTATTTTTTGCTTTTCTTTTCTTAAAAATAATTAATTAATTTAATTAGTAATTAGGTTAATTAGATAATTTCACAAATATTTTACTTTTAACTAATTTAATTAATTTAATTTAGGTTAGTATTCACTAATTTTTCTTAATTAATTAAAATCAACTAGAACTAGGTTATTTTCACATAAATTCTAATTTTCAAAAAAAACACCAAAAATATTAGGACTAGTTTTCTCTTCTGCTATATATTTTTCTTGTATTTTTTTAAATTCTAGAAAGGATGTATAGGTTGCAAGTTGTTTTCATGTAATAGCGTAAGATTTTACTTTCTGCATTTACTTTCTGCACCTCCTATTATGTATCTGCCCCAAAGCCATGTAATAGCGTAGGATTTTACTTTCCGCAATTTACTTTCTGCACCTATTAAACTTCTAGTAATTAGGCGTGTATGGAAAGATAAAATCAACATAGATCACTAATCACAAGATAAATATCTGAAAATAATACACTCTTCTCACACATGCACCCCCTAGGGTATTCTCTCTCGTTGCCTTATAAATGGTCAGGTCCCTCGAACGTAGGGGTATCTTAGCACGGTTGCCTACGAAATATCATCATAGTCCCTTCGACTTAAAATATCATAGTCCCTCGATGTTGCCTAACGAATACATGATCGTCCCTCAATTGTTGCCTACGAAAAGTGATTATCGTCCCTACGAATGTGCTAGGATATCCCTACAAGTTGCCTTTTATGACCATCCGGTGTCCCTTCGAATGTCCCTTTACATCCAACGAATAAAGTTACATACCAACTAATGTGTCATACCCCAATTTTTGACCTAATATACCACCTTACATTTGCATCATTGCATCACTAACAGTTCAGAACAGAATTAATCGGGTGTGGCTTCCACGGGTCAAAATTAGGTTTTCATCAAATTTTCATCTGATTCAAGAGGAAAGCAATTAGGGTTTGAGTCTTAATCACCTCATTTGATCTATCTTGATCAAATCATCAACCTCTGATCTTCAGATATCCAACTTTTCTCATTGATCTATCAAGGATCGACCAATTAGGGTTTTTGTCGAGCATGAGTAATCTCTGATTTTCTGATCAATGGATGACCTTATTTTGATTGGAGATTGATCTTCATATCTTAGATACAACATGTTGACCTAATTTCTGGATTCAAAACATCACAGAAGTTCACAGGATTCATCAGTCAATTTCTGAAACATCTGATGAAATTTCATCTGCACAGAAAAGTCAAACTTTGACTTTTGGTCAAGTTTTTCAAAACAAAACTTTTTCCATCATCAAAATACTTCAAATGATCCATCATGATCATAAAAAATCAAGAAATTTGGAAAAGTCAACAAAAAGTCAAAATTTTCAACACTTAGAAAAATTTTCAAGTGTTAAAATTTTGTACTTTTTCCAAACTTCATGGCATGTTTTCACATAGTTCCACTTTGAATTGGAAAAAACTCAAAACATGAAAGTTGTAGCCCTTGAAACAAGCTTTCCAAAATGTCCAAGAACTCTCAAATCCATGGAGTCTAGCTACACTTTTGAGTTTGAAACATAGAGCTCCAAAATCCATAATTTTCAAGTACAAACTTTGAAATTATAGGTCATTTTGAGTTTCTTTCTTTCTAGAAGCATGCCACCTTGCCAATTGAGGATTAGAGCTGATAAATATCAAAGGGAGAGTAATTGTAAAGAGATAGGATCTAGGTAAGAACTAACCATGGTTAAAAGGAAGTTTCCTTTTGCATTTAATGCAAAAATGACTTCCTTGCCCTCTAAGGCAAGTTGAAATTACCAAGGCCAAACTTTCTCACTTATTTTTCAGAACTCATGGCCTATAAATAGAGGTCTTATTTGCCAATCCAAACTACACCAAAGTAATGCAAAGACATGCTTTCTCTCCTCTTTCTTAAAAATCAAGAAATATAGTTCAAATTGAGAGATTATGCATTTTTGAAAATTTGTGAAAGAACATAAGATGTTTGGTGTCTAACATGTTGCAAATATCATGTGTAATTGGTTTATAACTTAAAAGCAACATAGGTGAAACTAGAAATCAGATTTCCACTCCATGTTCACAAACTTGCTCCAAACTGCCTAAACTATCGAATTCCATGTTTGGCTTGAACAAATTGTAATTTGATCATCCAAACATCATCAACATACATCATAGACATGATGCAGATCATTAACAACAATCTGTAACACTTCTAATCCAGAATTCGAAGTTTCTCCTTGAGCTTGTGCAGGTCGACTTGGTCAGAACAATCCAAGCAAGGTCATGATGTGCAGACCATCCTCACACCTTCCATAAGGTCCGTTGGTGCTCAAGCAATCACAAAATCACAACTGGAAGCACTCAATACCAGAATTCGATTCCAGCTTCAACAGGTAAGAACACCAACTTTGAACTCTGTGATTTCTTGATTCAAATGAAAAAAAATCTTGGCCATTTGTTTTCTACACTATCCACGACCATTAACCCTCAATCAATTGAACAATTCATCAACCACACACGATTTCAATTAGATTTTTCAATTTTAGGGTTCTTCACGTTTTCTAGAAATTTAATCATGTTTAACTGAAAATAATTGGAATTAACCACTACCATCATATTCCTTGTTAAAATTGCGAGTTTGATGTTTACATCATTCGTTTTCATTGAGAAACAAGAAATTCATGGCTGGTGGAAGGATTGAGGAAGACGAAGATGGAGTTCGCGCGTGTTTTCAAATTTAAAATAAGAGTTTATAATATATTTAACTGAATTGGCATAAGTTAATGGATGTACCACCGCCCCAGCGGTTGCCAGCTCACTCTTAAAACTCTCTTGCCACGCCTTGCCCAATGGTCCCGGGTTCGAGTAGCCTTGGGACCATTTTTGCCAAACTTTTTGTTTTTCTCTTCATATTTTTTTACAAACTTTGACTTTTTCAAAACCCAATCAAAACTCCTCATTTTGAGGTGATTTTTTGTACACTTGTCAATTAATGTATCTATTTTATGATAGTGCAAAAAATTTCAGAAAAAACTTTCATCCGATTATATTTTGATCAAGCTGAAAACGGTACTTTTGAGTACTTTTCAAAACACCTTTAAAGGTGATTTTTTCAAACTTTCGAAGCCCGATTCTTTTCAAAACTTTTCATAAGTAAAATTCACTTTTCAAAAACAATTTCAAAACATTCTTCAAAACTTTTCATCAAACTTACATCTTTTTCCATGATCGATCCGATTAAACGATAAAACTGAATTCATTTTCTCTCGAATTTCTTAACCGATCATGGGCCGCCCTTACGGTGTAAGTCCCAACATTCTTTATGTACATACATATTTTCCTTGTACATATCAAATTATTTTCATATACATACAAATTTTTACCTGTGAAAAATACAGATACCTCTGTAAATACTCAAACACAGATAAACTTCGATCGTTTGTTTCCGTTTCGTCTGTATATACATTGAATACCATTGGTATTGAAAGGAGCATTATTCCCGGTGAAACTGCTTTTAAACCAATGGGCCACCCTTATGGTGTAAGTCCCAACCCTCCTATGTACATCCACATCCTCCTGTACATAAATACTCGTTCGTGTACATATTTACTTCCTTGTACACAATTCAAACTTGTAAATAATCAATTTACGCTCGTTTTAAACGTTCGTTTCACAGACACTTGTTTATATTTCACAAATCATAAACTCTTGTAAATAAACTTTACATGCATTGTTTATATTTCCTTCATAAACTCCTGTGAATACATATCACACACACACACTTGTTTATATAACTGTCTAGTTATAACACAACAACTAGTCTAACCAATAGGTTCCCCACAGTATTAGCCTCCTCTTGGGCTTTATACAAGATAACTCATCCCTGCAGAGTTAGCCTCCTCTTGGGCTTTGTACAAGGTAACTCATTTCAACTGAGTTCAGCCTCCTCTTAGGCTTCATATAAGAAAACTCATTCATCTGAGTTTAGCCTCCGCTTAGGCTTCATATAAGACAACACTCCCTTGTTGAGTCAGCCTCCTCTTGGGCTTCGTTCAAAAGAACTCCTTATTGAGTTTAGCCTTCTCTTGGGCATCATACAAAGAAAGAGACCAGGAAATCTCTTAACAGCCTCCTATTGGGCTTCCAATACAAAGAATCACCCGCGTTAGGATAAAACCCAGAGAGTATAATTTCCCGATGAAATTTCTCTTAATTCCAAAAGGATGGTTTCCCGGTGAAATCCCTTTTAAAGCCAAAGCCAGCCATACCCTATAGCTTCCTCTTGAGCTTCATACAAGGACCCTCGATGACCCTCGATGACCCTCGGAATGCCTTCTCTTGGGCTTACAATACAAGGACCCATGGGCTTCTTAAAAGCATCCCTTAATCCAATCAATTTCTCCTAGAGATTTAGACATCTATCATCTCTATGGAAGAAGTATCTCATCTATCACATCACATACAATCAAAAACTTTTTCAAACTCTTTTCAAACAAAAACATCTCTTAATCGTAAGTGGTAACGCTTGTACACTCAAGCAAAACACCCAATGCTTACAATTAAAAGATTCAATCATCTTTTTCAAAACATCTTTCTTAAACATGTAAGTGGTAACGCTTGTATACTCAAGCAAAACACCTATAACTTACGATGAAAGATTTCAATCATTCAAACTTTTCAAAAATGTATGTGATGAAATAGATTAGATACATTTTTCATTAAGATGACATTTGTCTCTTACTAACATTCCGTTGTTTCCACTAGCATAAGTGGGAACTACGATTGCTCGACTTTCTCAACATCCTTTGAGAATACGAGGCACAAGGTCTCATCCTTGCCGAGCAAATTTCTTTCTCCTCAAACCAAACAAACCATAGATCCCTTTAGATCCGAGCTACAAATGCTCTGATTCCCATTAAGGGATATGTATGCAGAAGATCCAAAGATCTTTGTGAGCACAATAATAACAAACACTAGGATCCCACATAATCTATCCTTCTTAAAATCCCAAAGGAGAAACTTTCCGAATCATAGAAATAGCAATTTAAACACACAAACATATCAAACGTATTCATATATAAAGCTATAGATAACTATATATATTTAGGGTGCTCCATCTATTCCCTTTATATAACAACCCCTTACCCGAATATTCCCAATGCGCTATGCCTAGTTTGCGCTAGTCGTTACGCATATCAAAATCAATTGAGGGTATTAACATCTTCCCTTTTCATAATCATTAAATCATCTTTTCTTGTGTTGAAAATAATAAAGCTTGATGCTCGCGGCATCTTTATAAACAAATCAAAAGAGTAAATCGTTTCGAGCCAGAGAATCTGAATTCTGATTCAATTCTCTAGCACGACACTTTTTAACGCGAACAGGAAAAATGGCGACTCTGCTGGGGAATACGCTGAAATTTTGATTTTTCAAAAAAAATGTGACTCTGCTCAAGAGCACCAAGCTTTTTTGTTTTCAAAAAGAAAAAAAGGGGTTAAGCTTTCATATTGTGCATATGTTTGTTTTCTTTTATTGTGTGTTTTCGCGATTTCATCTGATGGAGGTATAGTCCTATTAACTTGTGAGAAGTCTCAGTACTTACGGAGTTAATTTGAGATCCCTCTCTCAGTGGAGGTTGTCTTGGGAGTATTTGTGTTTAGCAAGTATTTGCGAAGACATTTTGCTTTCAAGAGAACTTGCGAAGCTGAGTGGCTATAGAACACATAACCCATCCTGGCCATTTAGGATGTAGTGCAGAAATTATTCGGGCGTAAGCCTAGAATAATTGTCATGCGAGACTATGATCAGGCGAGTTTTTCTTGAAAAATATTATTGGACTTCGAGTATTCAACAAATCCGATAATATTTCAAAGAGAAGCGTTGAGCTTGTATTATCAGTAGAACCCGTTTCACAGATGAATAAGCCCTTAGAACTTACCCACGTTGATTCTTATTGTTGGCCTCATGCTCGTGACTTCGAACGCTTGACCGTGTGTATAACTACTAACCATGTTTGCCGCATTCATGCATTCATTCAAAAGCTTCATTTCTCTTCTCATTTCTAAAGAATTTAGAGATTTTTCTTTGTAAATATTTTAGGTTAGAGTGATGGACGCCGAGGAAGATTCACCAAGAGATACAGCTTTAGAATTCTCGTAGGGAAGTTGAAAGAGTTAGCATCCTTGGTAGAAGATCCCCGATTTCGTAAAACGCTATGGAACTCTTTTAACTATTCTCGAACACTAACGTTGATGAGGACTTCTCAAAACTTTTGTTCGTTTACGATCCACCTATCATTGTTTCACATTCCCGACTATCGTTGATGCCTACTTTGGAAGAGTACGCACATACTAGGTATCTCAAGATCGACAAAGTGTCTTTCAATGGTTTGGAAGCCATTCCTAAGTCACCACCATTGCAACAATGACTAATTTAAAGAAATCGAGATAGACAAAACCTAACTACCAGAGGAAAACTCTTAGGACTAACTTCAAAGTTCCTAATGGAGAAGGCTCTTAAATTCTCCGCCGGTAGTATGGTAGCCTTTGAAGCTATTTTAGCTTTACTCATCTATGGATTGGTGTTGTTTCAACGTCCCAAATTTCGTTGATATCAACGCCATAAGGATCTTTCGATTGGAAATCCTGCTCCCACTTTGCTTGGTGATACGTATTTCTCCATTCATCATAGGAATCGTCAAGGAGATGGAATTATCGTATGTTGTGTACCTCTGTTTTTCAAATGGATTGTCTCACACCTGCCTAAATCTCCTATCTTCCGTGAAAACAAAGACGATTGGCATTGGTCTCGAAGACTCATGTCTCTTACAAACGACGGTATCCATTGGTATACCTTGGCAGACAATGAGATAGAAATCATTGAGAGTTGTGGAGAATTTGCCAACGTACCTCTCATTGGTACAAAGGGAGGAATCAACTACAACCCATTCCTGGCGAGACTCCAACTCGGATACGCAAACTCTAGTAAACCTCTTGGTTTTACAGTAGAGAGTTACCTCTATCATGAAGGGGAGGATTCCCAAGGTTTGAAAGCCAGAATGATCAGAGCTTGGCATCATATCCGAAGGAAGGAAAAAGGGAAAGCAAAGAATTGTGTAGCCATGGAAATCTACACTTCTTGGGTAAAGAAAAGAGCGGAGGAATTCCAAATGCCTTATGCTTATGAAGAACCTATGTTCTCAACAGCTTCCAAATCAACAATTTTTCCCGTTGAGACTATGGGAGAATACCAAGAAGGTTTGGCCAAGATGAGGCTTGAGAAAGAAGCTTTGGAAAACAAATTCCTTAAGACTGATCTCGAAAATGAGAAGCTCAAGAAGCAAGTCAAAGATCATGAAAAGACGCTTTACTTCCAAGATGAATGGCTCATGGAGAAAGATGAGAAGATTCGTCAGAAGGATAACGCGATCAAAAGATACATCAAAGAAAGGAAAAGAAAGCTTGAGGAAATGACAACCAGCGATCCCGCTCCCGACGAGTGGAAGAAAGTCATTAGCAAGCTAAAAGCCGAGAAAGCTGAACTAAAAGCTCACTATGGGAAGGAAATCCTGAAGTTGAAGCTACATCAAGCCTTTGGATCTTCATCCGACGAGGACGATTAATTAGTTTAGATTGTAATTTTATCATTTATTTTATCATTTGTGTGAGCAATGCTCAAAAACAAAATTGTTGTAATCTTCTTTCAATAATCAATAAAATGTGTGTTTTCCATCCAAATATTGGCCAGAAATTTCTCTTTTAGCGTAAATTCTTTGGAAATCTTTCTTTACATTCATAATCATGCATCATACTTTGCATTTTGAGTCTATTGTCTAGAGTTTGATCTTTTGGAACCTTTTTTCAACAGAAAGGAAAAAGATTGTCAAGCTGTCGCGTCTTAGAGTTTCTCGACCGCGTCCACAGCCTACTCGAACATACAATACACGTTCAAAAAGGAGAAAAGTAATGGAAGGATTTGAGCAAGAAAATGTTGAGCTTCGTAGCACAGTGACAACACTGCAAGAAGAGGTGGAGAGACTCACTTCTTTGGTCAATTCATTGGCAGTAACACAAAGTCAGCAAGCGACATCGAGCAGTCAAAATCAAGCAGCAATTTCAGAAGACACTACTACTCCAGTTTCAGTATACTAGAAGGCTATCCATGGGGCATGCCTTTCAATTTCGGCATCGGATTTCTCCAACCGACTTCTCAAGTACAAACAACCACGCTTGAAGTACCTACTTTGCAGCAAAACTCAACACTTACTCCGCAACGTGGAATAACTTTTCTGCAAGTAACTATGACGGTTTCTCAACCGATCATGACAAACTCAGCTTCCGTAGTGCACACTACTGCAGACGAAGAAGTTCACCATATTCCAGGCGACAACACGAATTCTCGTGGTTCTATGGAGAATCTCCAGGAAACTTCTCAAAATGCAGCTTGAAATTAAAACGATTCGAGGGAAGGAATTGTTTGGGAAGAACGCCCATGATCTGTGCTTAGTTCCTCGCGTAAGGATACCTGCAAAATTCAAAGTCCCTGACTTTGAAAAGTATAAAGGAAATTCCTGTCCACAGAGCCATCTTACGATGTATGCCAGGAAAATGTCTACGTACAACGACAATCACCAGTTGTTAATCCACTACTTCCAAGATAGTCTTACCGGTGTCGCACTGAAGTGGTACATGGGGCTAGACAGCGCGAATATCCAGACATTCAATGACTTAGGTGAAGCCTTTGTACAACAATACAAATTCAACTTGGATATGGCTCCCGATCGGGATCAACTCCGCTCCATGTCTCAAAAGGAAAGAGAGACATTCAAAGAATACGCTCAACGATGGAGGGAAATTGCTGCCTAGGTCAACCCCCCATTAGAAGAAAAGGAGATGACCAAGGTATTCTTAAACACTCTTGGTACATTCTACTACGAACGAATGATTGCTAGCGCTCCCGGAGATTTCACCGAGATGGTAAGCATGGGAATGCGGTTAGAGGAAGGAGTTTGAACCGGACGCCTAACCAAAGAGGCGGGATCTTCTAGTGGAACTAGGAAGGTTGGAACCAGTTTTCCAAAGAAAAAAGAACATGACATAGGAATGGTATCCCGAGGGAAACCGCGAAAGAATGTCAGTCAACAGCGACAGGTAGCAGCCATAACGTCCGCTGTTAACACAAGTCCAAACACAAGAATTGCTCCGCAGTTCAAAGAACTCAAGAATCCAAAGAACTCAAGAATCCAGCAAACTCAAGAATCCAAGAACTCAATCGACAACAGCTCCAGTTTAACAATCAAAACAGTGCGCCTGGTCTCGCAATTCACCCAATTCCAATGACGCATACGTAACTATACCCTGCATTAATAGAAAGGAATCTGCATGACAAGGTCACCACCTCCGGTCCTAAAAATTGATGTGGTGGTACAAGGGGATGTATCTTCCCTTTTCACCAAGGGCACCAGCCATGATCTTGAGCATTGCATAGCGTTAAAAGTGTAGATTAGTGAAATCTAATCTTCTTTCCTTTAGAAATACAAATCCCAACGTGCAAGCAAATCCACTTCCCAGTCATAGTGGACATACCGTGAGTTTGATACTAAGAAATACGATGTATCTCGTCACGCACATGAATCTGATCAGAGGAAACTTGGTACATCTCCATGATACGTACAGTACAATGGGTGTCTTCACTAAACACGATTACGCAGCTTGCAACATCTGCTTCAAGGATATTCGAGGGTGTCCCATCATAAGAGCAGACATTCAACGATTGCTAGACATTGGTGACATACAGATCTACAGAAACAGAGATGACTATGACGTGAATACAGTAGGGCATTTTCCGCATGAGCTTTTAGTCTCAGATATCAACTCGGAAAATCCCGAAGTAAACGTTATTGTCCCCTGTTTCAATGTACCCAAGCATGTGGAGATTGAATACAACGGTTCCAATGTTCCAGGGTCTCCTTTGGTGATTTGCTTACCCGGTCCTGTTCCATACAGTTCTAGCAAAGCGATTCCTTATCAATACAATGCAACTGTGATAGAGGATGGAAAGGAGAAACCCATGCCAACTCTTCCAGCTAATGTCAACATAACTGAGATAGGACGAGTAACACGAAGTGGACGAGTACACACTCCATTGCCACCAAGACCGCCTGCTGTCCCTGTTATTAATCCAGTTAATATATCTCCCGAGAATCCCGCAATGATTCCCGCTGTTAATCCAAGCACAAATGTTGGTCCTCCTGATAGAACCAACGTCAACACAGATTTTGATGAGATACTGAAGTTAATCAAGAAGAGCGAATACCGAGTCGTGGATCAGCTGATGCAGACTCCCTCCAAGATTTCAATATTGTCTCTACTGTTGAACTCCGAAGCTCACCGAGAAGCTTTGATGAAGGTACTAGACCAAGCTTATGTAGATCACGATGCGACTACAGACCAGTTTGGAGGTATTGTGGGCAACATAACGGCTTGCAATAATCTAAGTTTCAGCGATGAAGAACTTCCAGAAGAAGGGAAAGATCATAATCTGGCTCTGCATATCTCAATGATTTGTCAATCAGATTCCCTATCCAATGTGTTAGTAGATACTGGTTCATCTTTGAACGTAATGCCAAAAACGACTCTCGCTCGTTTGGCTTACAAAGGAACACCGATGAACTTCAATAACATAGTGGTAAGAGCCTTTGACGGGTCACGGAAGTCAGTTATTGGGGAAGTCGATCTCCTGATGACAATTGGTCCGCATACCTTCCAAATCACTTTCCAGGTCATGGACGTGCCAGCTGCTTACAGTTGCTTGCTAGGAAGACCATGGATCCACGAAGCAGGAGCAGTGACTTCCACTCTCCACCAAAAGCTAAAGTTTACGGTAAATGGGAAGTTAGTAACCATCATCGGTGAACAAGCCTTACTAATAAGCCATTTATCCAGCTTTTATTTCATCACAGCTAACGACGTTGAAGAAACACATCTCCCAGGACATCCGTTAGAAGATGAATCTACTAAAAGTAGATCATCTATCTCTTCTTATAAAGAAGCAGCGCAGATAGTGAAAGACGGCAATGCTGAAGGTTGGGGACAAGTAATCAAACCCGTCAACAACGAGACAAAAGCCGGACTCGGGTTCGCACCCGTATTCTCCAAAGACAAGCAAAAGGATGAAGCACTTCGTCCAATCAAAGAAGTATTCAACAGTGGGGGTTTCTTAAACCCTGTTCTTCAAGAGGTTAACGTTATTACCGTTGAAGGTGATAAAGATGATCTCTCTGGATCTGAAGAGTGGAGCACTTATCTAAACAGCCCTGAATATGTGTCTCAGGAAGAATCTTACGCGCCGTACTATCCTCCAATTGATCAATTCAAGGGCATATCCCTACAACAGAATGAAAATCCACCTGTCCCTTCTGAAGTTTGGGATACCTTGGGAGAACCAAGTGGTAAATTTGACTACATGGTGAAATACACTGCGCCAGAAAGCTCAAAAATCAGAATTGAAGACATCCAGCCCACTGGATGGGGTGATTCTTTTGAGTATCCTAGTCAACCGGAAGAGGTGTACCCATCTTCCCGATCTAATCGGCCAATCGAGGTTCCCAACGAAGATCTCTGCTTTAACGCACCTGTGGAGTTTGTTAAACCAGATCCTAATTATCACTACATCAATGTAATTACTGAAGGTCAGGAATACGATTCGGGATATGAACTGGAAAGTGTCACCGACAATGAGTCTCTTCACTCAGAAGATTGGAGGGTACATCCCCAAAAGTCAACGCAAATTCCAAAAGAAAGTACATATGTTGTATCCCATACTTCCCGATCTGTTCATCAAGCCGAAGAAGATCGCTTTAGTAGCACAAAGGCCAAGGTCAATCGTCCAGAGTCTTCAAAACCTGCTCAACCAATGACCAAAGTCTATTCAAGGGTTAAGCCAAGCGGAAAGCTACCAGAGTACCTCGACTTCCAAAGAGTTCGCCACTACTGGAAACCTGTTGAAGTTCGAACTAATGTTCATAGTTCTAAGTAGTTTATCTTTGCTTTTGTTTTGAACTCTCGCTTCGCCCAAAGCGAAGAGATGTTTTATAGGGTTTAACTTTTAAATAATTTCTCTTTGTCTTGCCCAAGACGAATGAGTTTGTATTTTAGGGCCCTGTTTCATATTGTGAATCATAAATAAAATGCGTTGTTTTGATTCCACACTTTGTGTTTGTTTTCATTTTTACCCTTTCTTGGAAATGATAATCCTAAAAAACACAATAAAAATCTTCAAAAAAATACACAATCTGCATACACCTTCACATTAACTTATTCAAAAAAAATGATGATGAAAAAATTAATTAATCAGACATAAATCAAATATGCAGATTAACAGATGGACAAATCCATTGAAATCAATAACTCTATGCTCTCTCCCAACTTTGAAATCCCCTGTGAAGTCGCCGAGGAAGAAGTTGAAGAAGAGATCCCAGATGAGATTTCTCGATTACTTAAGCACGAGGAAAGAATCATTCAACCTCACAAAGAGCCTCTGGAAGCAATCAACTTGGGTTCTGAGGAAGACAAAAAAGAAGTAAATATCGGAGCTTCACTCGACAGCAACGTCAAGAGCAAACTGATAGATCTTCTCAAAGAATATGTTGATGTGTTCGCTTGGTCCTACCAGGACATGCCAGGTTTAGATACCAGCATCGTGTGCAGAATCATTTGCCATTAAGACCAGAGTGTCCACCAGTTAAACAGAGACTGAGGAGAGTTCACCCTGAAATGGCCGATAAAATCAAAAAGGAAGTTCAAAAACAGCTCGACGCAGGTTTCCTTGTCACTTCTGAATATCCTCAATGGCTAGCCAACATAGTGCCTGTCTCCAAGAAAGATGGAAAGGTCAGAATGTGTGTTGACTACCGGGACTTGAACAAAGCAAGTCCAAAAGATGATTTCCCACTTCCGCATATTGACATGCTAGTGGATAACACTGCAAAATTCAACGTCTTTTCCTTCATGGACGGTTTCTCTGGCTACAATCAGATCAGAATGGCTCCCGAAGACATGGAGAAGACATCTTTCATCACGCCATGGGGCACTTTTTGCTACAAAGTAATGCCATTTGGATTAAAGAATGCAGGCGCAACTTACCAAAGGGCAATGACTACTCTCTTTCATGACATGATGCACAAAGAGATCGAAGTCTACGTGGATGACATGATAGCAAAGTCTGACACTGAAGAAGAGCATATAGAATATCTCTTAAAATTGTTTCAGCGACTAAGGAAATTTCAGCTTCGTCTGAATCCTAACAAATGCACCTTTGGGGTAAGATCCGGAAAGCTCCTAGGTTTCATTGTCAGTCAAAGAGGTATTGAAGTTGACCCTGACAAAGTCAAGGCTATTCAAGAAATGCCTACGCCATATACAGAAAAGCAAGTAAGAGGATTTCTTGGACGGTTGAATTACATCTCCAGATTTATCTCTCAAATGACTGCTACCTGTGGGCCGATATTCAAACTTCTCCGCAAAAACCAAGAGGTTGTGTGGACAGAAGATTGCCAAAAAGCATTCGACAGTCTCAAGGAATACCTGTCAGAACCACCAATACTGATTCCTCCGGTCGAAGGAAAATCGCTAATCATGTACTTGACCGTGCTAGAAGATTCCATGGGCTGCGTGCTTGGACAGCAAGATGAAACCGGTAAGAAGGAGCATGCCATTTACTACTTGAGTAAAAAGTTCACAGACTGTGAAACTCGTTACTCCATGCTCGAGAAAACATGTTGCGCTTTGGTGTGGGCTTCAAAACGTCTCCGCCAGTACATGATCAATCACACGACTTGGTTAATCTCCAAAATGGATCCAATCAAGTACGTCTTTGAAAATCCTGCCTTAACGGGAAGAATTGCTCGATGGCAAATGCTATTATCTGAGTATGACATCCAGTACCATGCTCAAAAAGCGGTCAAAGGAAGCATTCTCGCCGATCACTTGGCTTATCAGCCGCTCAACGAGTACCAATCTCTCAAGTTTGACTTCCCAGACGAGGATGTTATGTACTTAAAGATGAAAGATTGCGACGAAGCGCTGCCTGAAGAAGGTCCAGATCCAGAATCTAGATGGGGCTTAATTTTTGATGGAGCAGTTAATGTTTTTGGCAATGGAATTGGGGCAGTCATCATTACTCCCGAGGGTTCTCATATCCCGTTTTCCGCCAGATTGCTATTTGATTGCACCAACAACATCGCAGAATATGAAGCTTGTATCATGGGTATTGAAGAAGCCATCGACTTAAGGATCAAGATCCTTGACATATATGGAGACTCAGCACTTGTGATCAATAAAATCAAAGACAAGTATGAAACTCATCATCTTGGTTTGATTCCTTACAAAGATTATGCAAGACGATTGTTGACTTTCTTCAACAAAGTGGAACTGCATCATATCCCTCGAGATCAAAATCGAATGGCAGACGCCTTGGCTACTCTATCTTCCATGTTCAAAGTCAACGATTGGAATCATATGCCTAAAATCCGCATCAGACGCCTTGAAAGACCTGCATATGTATTCGCAACTGAAGCAGTCTTCGATGATAAACCGTGGTTCCACGACATCAAGCGTTTCCTTCAAACACGAGAGTACCCACTTGGGGCATCGTACAAGGATAAGAAAACCCTAAGGAGGCTTTCTATAAATTTCTTCCTGAATGAAGAGGTGTTATACAAAAGAAACTTCGACATGGTCCTGCTCAGATGCGTCGACAGACAAGAAGCAAACACAATCATCCAAGAAGTACATGAAGGATCCTTTGGAACTCATTCAAATGGGCATGCAATGTCTAGAAAAATCTTAAGAGCAGGATACTATTGGATAACAATGGAATCTGATTGCTGTAAACACGTCAAGAGATGTCACAAGTGCCAGATCTACGCAGATAAGATCCATGTGCCTCCGACTCTACTCAACGTTCTCTCCTCTCCGTGGCCTTTCTCCATGTGGGGCCTCGACATGATTGGGATGATCGAACCAAAAGCGTCCAATGGACATCGCTTTATTCTAGTGGCCATTGATTACTTCACCAAATGGGTCGAAGCAGCATCTTATGCCAACGTCACAAGACAAGTGGTTGTGAGGTTCATCAAGAACAACCTCATTTGCCGATACGGGATACCAAGCAAGATCATTACAGACAATGGATCAAACTTGAACAACAAAATGATGAAAGAACTGTGTAAGGAATTCAAGATCGAGCATCATAACTCATCTCCTTACCGGCCAAAGATGAACGGCGCCGTTGAAGCTGCCAACAAGAACATCAAAAAGATTGTCCAGAAAATGGTCATCACCCTACAAAGACTGGCACGAAATGCTGCCATTTGCTCTGCATGGGTATCGTGCTTCAGTACGCACTTCAACAGGGGCAACTCCTTTTTCTCTAGTATACGGCATGGAAGCAGTGCTCCCCGTAGAAGTTGAGATTCCGTCAATGAGAGTTCTCATGGAAACTAAGTTATCTGAGGCCGAATGGTGTCAAAGCAGATACGTCCAGCTGAACTTAATTGAAGAAAAGCGCCTGACCGTTCTGTGTCATGGACAACTATATTAAAGAAGAATGAAAAAAGCTTTCGACAAAAAGGTTCGACCTCGTGAATTCCGAGAAGGCGACCTCGTGCTTAAAAAGATTCTGTCTTTTCAACCAGATTCTATGGGCAAATGGACTCCTAATTACGAAGGCCCATACATCGTCAAAAGAAGCTTTTCTGGCGGTGCTATGACTCTCACAACCATGGATAGTAATGAACTCCCACATCCTGTGAATGCTGATGCAGTCAAGAAATACTTTGTCTAAAAACAAAAGAACAGCTCGGTAAGTCGAAAACCCGAAAAGGGCGGCTTAGGCAAAAATGAGCGTCTCGGTGGACTAAAAACCTAAAAAGGCGGTCCAGGAAAAAACTAGAGACAATAAACAGAAATTATCCTGATAGATTAAAAACCTGAAAAGGCAATCTAGGCAAAAATAAGGATACAAAAAAATGATGACAAAGTAACTGCAATCAGTCCGTACTTCGTCAATCTGAAGAATCTTCCATCAACGGATCTTCAATCAAATTTTCTGAAGCAACAAGCACAGTTGGAATTCAAAGTTGCTAGGGACAATAGCGGATATTGCTTCCAATGTAGCCTTTTCCCAATAAATTATCATTTCCAACTCATGTAAATAGCTCATGGAATCACGCCTTTGGCTGATTACCATTCTATCAATAAATTTGAGCCTTGTGCCTTTTTGTTTGCAATTCCTGCTTTATTCTGTTTTGCAAAATAACGTTTTTTATTATGAAAATCACTTTTGAAACAAAAAAAAAGTTTTAAATGAATTTTACTTCAAAATTTTGAAATAAAAGCGAAATGTTCCTTTGAACTATGAACACAGAAGAAACTTCAACAGTTTTCTCCATAAGTGTTTCGATCTCCGAAAGATAGAACAGCTGCTACGGAAGTCTTCTTTTCCTCAGCAGAGTTTATCAAAGGACGGTATTCTTATCCAAAAAAGAATTTCCAACAAAGTTGCCAATGAAATGCCTTTTTTAGAAAGTTTAAAGCATGCAACTCAAATTCATCATCAGTGAACATCTACACCATTGCTGCAGATTTTACTAAGTATTTGTTTGAACTGTGATGTGGTCCTTTTCCCAAATACCTCTTTTGTTGTCTTGTCAAGTATTGTCAGCATGCATATGAAATTCATAACATTCATCATTCATACATAATAGCATCATTAATGCATTTCTGCATTTCTCAAATGTTTGCTTCAATATCACTTGTTTAGGATTGCATTTGCTCCCAAGCAAGAAAAGAAAAAAACAAGTGTGGGTGTGTCATCTCTCCAGCAGATTATCCCCAAGCAGAGAAATATATCTTTTCTCTATCATATTCCCCAGCTGAGAGCATTTCTCAGTAGGAACAAAGTCTTGATTGACCATTTCTTTCCAATTCATTCCTGGATAGAACCTCGTCTCTAACCTGCAAACAATAAGCAATAGCCTCGTCATCTGAGCCGCTTATTTCCTTTTCATCTCGAAACTTATCATGACATGATTGTTCTTCTCGGCAAGCTCAAATCATGACAGTTCAAGAAATTTCCACAATTGTCTTTCTGTCTAAAAAAAAAAACATGTGTTTTTCAATCAAAATGCTTGTATCTCCTCAAGAGAGAGATCCCCGGCAAGATTGTATCTGAGAAAATAGAAACTCATTTGAGATCTGTTTCCATCATGGTCTGTTCTTCACAAGGCTGGATACTCAGCAATTTTCTCAAGATTTACCTTGTTATAGTTATCACTTCGTTGATAATTGGTAATATCTTCAGAACTCATTTGAGATCTGTTTCCATCATTTGTCTGTTATTCACAAGGCTGAATACTCAGTAAAAAATTTCAAAGATTTACCTTGTTATAGTTATCACTTCGCTGATAATTGGTAATATCTTCAGAATTCATTACCATGAACTATCACAAGGATGATAATTGGTAATATCATCTTCGCTTACCTTAAACATTGTCACAAGGCTGACAGAAGGTAATCTCTTCGTTTCCCAAAACGAAACAGATATTCACATGTTTTGTGAATCTCTTTTTCCCCAGCGAGACATATTGCATGTTTCCCAACAAACAGGATCCTCTTTTCTTAAACAGATCGAGTCATCCTCATAAATTTTTCCCCACAATGTCATTTCTTTGATATCATCTGGGTAAAACTTTTTACAATCATTTTGCATCACTCGCATCTTTTGGTATCTTAGGTCCAAAATTTGCGTATTCTGATATTTAAGTCTCTTTACACCTATCAAAATGAAGATATTCATCTTCATATCTCAGGTTAAAGAAACTTAAATAGGGGCATCTGTCATACCCCAATTTTTTACCTAATATACCACCTTACATTTGCATCATTGCATCACTAACAGTTCAGAACAGAATTAATCGGGTGTGGCTTCCACAGGTCAAAATTAGGTTTTCATCAAATTTTCATCTGATTCAAGAGGCAAGCAATTAGGGTTTGAGTCTTACTCACCTCATTTGATCTATCTTGATCAAATCATCAACCTTTGATCTTCAGATATCCAACTTTTCTCATTGATCTATCAAGGATCGACCAATTAGGGTTTTTGTCGAGCATGAGTAATCTCTGATTTTCTGATCAATGGATGACCTTTTTTTGATTGGAGATTGATCTTCATATCTTAGATACAACATGTTGACCTAATTTCTGGAATCAAAACATCACAGAAGTTCACAGGATTCATCAGTCAATTTCTGAAACATCTGATGAAATTTCATCTGCACAGAAATGTCAAACTTTGACTTTTGGTCAACCTTTTCAAAACAAAACTTTTTCCATCATCAAAATACTTCAAATGATCCATCATGATCATAAAAAATCAAGAAATTTGGAAAAGTCAACAAAAAGTCAAAATTTTCAACACTTAGAAAAATTTTCAAGTGTTAAACTTTTGTACTTTTTCCAAACTTCATGGCATTTTTTCACATAGTTACACTTTTAATTGGAAAAAACTCAAAACATGAAAGTTTTAGCCCTTGAAACAAGCTTTCCAAAATGTCCAAGAATTCTCAAATCCATGGTGTCTAGCTACACTTTTGATTTTGAAACATAGAGCTCCAAAATCCATAGTTTTCAAGTACAAACTTTGAAATTATAGGTCATTTTGAGTTTCTTTCTTTCTAGAAGCATGCCACCTTGCCAATTGAGGATTAGAGCTGATAAATATCAAAGGGAGAGTAATTGTAAAGAGATAGGATCAAGGTAAGAACTAACCATGGTTAAAAGGAAGTTTCCTTTTGCATTTAATGCAAAAATGACTTCCTTGCCCTCTAAGGCAAGTTGAAATTACCAAGGCCAAACTTTCTCACTTATTTTTCAGAACTCATGGCCTATAAATAGAGGTCTTATTTGCCAATCCAAACTACACCAAAGTAATTCAAAGACATGCTTTCTCTCCTCTTTCTTAAAAATCAAGAAATATAGTTCAAATTGAGAGATTATGCATTTTTGAAAATTTGTGAAAGAACATAAGATGTTTGGTGTCTAACATGTTGCAAATATCATGTGTAATTGGTTTATAACTTAAAAGCAACATAGGTGAAACTAGAAATCAGATTTCCACTCCATGTTCACAAACTTGCTCCAAACTGCCTAAACTATCGAATTCCATGTTTGGCTTGAACAAATTGTGATTTGATCATCCAAACATCATCAACATACATCATAGACATGATGCAGATCATTAACAACAATCTGTAACACTTCTAATCCAGAATTTGAAGTTTCTCCTTGAGCTTGTGCAGGTCGACTTGGTCAGAACAATCCAAGCAAGGTCATGATGTGCAGACCATCCTCACACCTTCCATAAGGTCCGTTGGTGCTCAAGCAATCACAAAATCACAACTGGAAGCACTCAATACCAGAATTCGATTCCAGCTTCAACAGTTAAGAACACCAACTTTGAACTCTGTGATTTCTTGATTCAAATGAAAAAAACTCTTGGCCATTTGTTTTCTACACTATCCACGACCATTAACCCTCAATCAATTGAACAATTCATCAACCACACACGATTTCAATTAGATTTTTCAATTTTAGGGTTCTTCACGTTTTCTAGAAATTTAATCATGTTTAACGAAAATAATTGGAATTAACCACTACCATCATATTCCTTGTTAAAATTCGTGCGAGTTTGATGTTTACATCATTCGTTTTCATTGAGAAACAAGAAATTCATGGCTGGTGGAAGGATTGAGGAAGACGAAGATGGAGTTCGCGCGTGTTTTCAAATTTAAAATAAGAGTTTATAATATATTTAACTGAATTGGCATAAGTTAATGGATGTACCACCGCCCCAGCGGTTGCCAGCTCACTCTTAAAACTCTCTTGCCACGCCTTGCCCAATGGTCCCGGGTTCGAGTAGCCTTGGGACCATTTTTGCCAAACTTTTTGTTTTTCTCTTCATATTTTTTTACAAACTTTGACTTTTTCAAAACCCAATCAAAACTCCTCATTTTGAGGTGATTTTTTGTACACTTGTCAATTAATGTATCTATTTTATGATAGTGCAAAAAGTTTCAGAAAAAACTTTCATCCGATTATATTTTGATCGAGCCGAAAATGGTACTTTTGAGTACTTTTCAAAACACCTTTAAAGGTGATTTTTTCAAACTTTCGAAGCCCGATTCTTTTCAAAACTTTTCATAAGTAAACTTCACTTTTCAAAAACACTTTCAAAACATTCTTCAAAACTTTTCATCAAACTTACATCTTTTTCCATGATCGATCCGATTAAACGATAAAAGTGAATTCATTTTCTCTCGAATTTCTTAACCGATCATGGGCCGCCCTTACGGTGTAAGTCCCAACATTCTTTATGTACATACATATTTTCCTTGTACATATCAAATTATTTTCATATACATACAAATTTTTACCTGTGAAAAATACAGATACCTCTGTAAATACTCAAACACAGATAAACTTCGATCGTTTGTTTCCGTTTCGTCTGTATATACATTGAATACCATTGGTATTGAAAGGAGCATTATTCCCGGTGAAACTGCTTTTAAACCAATGGGCCACCCTTATGGTGTAAGTCCCAACCCTCCTATGTACATCCACATCCTCCTGTATATAAATACTCGTTCGTGTACATATTTACTTCCTTGTACACAATTCAAACTTGTAAATAATCAAGTTACGCTCGTTTTAAACGTTCGTTTCACAGACACTTGTTTATATTTCACAAATCATAAACTCTTGTAAATAAACTTTACATGCATTGTTTATATTTCCTTCATAAACTCCTGTGAATACATATCACACACACACACTTGTTTATATAACTGTCTAGTTATAACATAACAACTAGTCTAACCAATAGGTTCCCCACAGTATTAGCCTCCTCTTGGGCTTTATAACAGATAACTCATCCCTGCAGAGTTAGCCTCCTCTTGGGCTTTGTACAAGGTAACTCATTTCAACTGAGTTCAGCCTCCTCTTAGGCTTCATATAAGAAAACTCATTCATCGAGTTTAGCCTCCGCTTAGGCTTCATATAAGACAACACTCCCCTGTTGAGTCAGCCTCCTCTTGGGCTTCGTTCAAAAGAACCCCTTATTGAGTTTAGCCTTCTCTTGGGCATCATACAAAGAAAGAGACCATGAAATCTCTTAACAACCTCCTATTGGGCTTCCAATACAAAGAATCACCCGCGTTAGGATAGAACCCAGAGAGTATAATTTCCCGGTGAAATTGCTCTTAATTCCAAAAGGATGGTTTCCCGGTGAAATCCCTTTTAAAGCCAAAGCCAGCCATACCCTATAGCTTCCTCTTGAGCTTCATACAAGGACCCTCGATGACCCTCGGAATGCCTCCTCTTGGGCTTACAATACAAGGACCCATGGGCTTCTTAAAAGCATCCCTTAATCCAATCAATTTCTCCTAGAGATTTAGACATCTATCATCTCTATGGAAGAAGTATCTCATCTATCTCATCTATCACATCACATACAATCAAAAACTTTTTCAAACTCTTTTCAAACAAAAACATCTCTTAATCGTAAGTGGTAACGCTTGTACACTCAAGCAAAACACCCAATGCTTACAATTAAAAGATTCAATCATCTTTTTCAGAACATCTTTCTTAAACATGTAAGTGGTAACGCTTGTATACTCAAGCAAAACACCTATAACTTACGATGAAAGATTTCAATCATTCAAACTTTTCAAAAATGTATGTGATGAAATAGATTAGATACATTTTTCATTAAGATGACATTTGTCTGTCTCTTACTAACATTCCGTTGCTTTCCACTAGCATAAGTGGGAACTACGATTGCTCTGACTTTCTCAACATCCTTTTGAGAATACGTAGGCACAAGGTCTCATCCTTGCCGAGCAAATTTCTTTCTCCCTCAAACCAAAAAAACCATAGATCCCTTTAGATCCGAGCTACAAATGCTCTGATTCCCATTAAGGGATATGTATGCAGAAGATCCAAAGATCTTTGCGAGCACAATAATAACAAACACTAGGATCCCACATAATCTATCCTTCTTAAAAACCCAAAGGAGAAACTTTCCCAATCATAGAAATAGCAATTTAAACACACAAATATATCAAACGTATTCATATATAAAGCTATAGATAACTATATATATTTAGGGTGCTCCATCTATTCCCTTTATATAACAAACCCCCTTACCCAGAATACTCCCCAATGCGTTGCGTCTAGTTTGCGCTGGTCGTTACGCATATCAAAATCAATTAAGGGTATTAACAGCTTTCCCCTTTTTCATAATCATTAAATCATCTTTTCTTGTGTTGAAAATCATAAAGCTTGATGCTCGCGGCATCTTTATAAACAAATCAAAAGAGTAAATCGTTTCGAGCCAGAGAATCTGAATTCTGATTCAATTCTCTAGCACGACACTTTTTAACGCGAACATAATGGTATGGACAACTTTATTCTAAAGGAAAGCAAAATAACACGGAAACGACCGTTCTGAGTAGGTAATAAGTCTCTTTTGCTTGCTCAAATTAAAACATCTTTTTACACCTCACTTTTCTTCAAAACATTCTCAAACACTTTGTATACATTCCAGCGTGAATCATTGCAAAGTCCTTTTTCAAAAACAAAACATTTCCAAACACTTCGTATATATTCCAGCGTGAATCATTACGAAGTCAAAGCGAAATGAATTTTCAAAAATCTTTTCAAATTCACACATAAAAAATTAAAGTGAGCTAAGCAATTAAGAGCCCGTAGATAACTACGGATGGAAAGGGTGCTAACACCTTCCCTTTTCATAACCAACTCTCTTACTCAGAATCTAACAAATGTATTTTCCTGTTCTTTTCTCCTTCCCTTAATTGGATAAAAGAAAAGTCGATGGCGACTCTTGCTATCCGCAACATTTGCGATCAAAAGCAAAACAAACAAGTCAGTTCTCCCACCGTGTTACAAAACTGGCGACTCTGCTGGGGAAAATAAAGAGAGTTTACCTTAGGGTCTAGATCACTTTAATTGTTTGACTTGTATGCTTTACTTTTAAGGGCTGCTTGGGTATTATACTGGTGGGGGATCCTAGACCCGGATCCAGGTTTCCTTAGGTAAGTAGCAATAAATCATCGTGACCGTTAGGCGTATACCGAAACGGTCAACATGATGGCTACGTTAGTGCGACACTTTGGATGTCCCGATGCTCCTCATGTCTAGTTGAGGAAAGTATTTGGTGTCTGCATGGTGTCATCAGCACTAACTCAACTTTTAGAACCCTAATTGACCCATATTGGCCATTAGAAGGTAGTGAGATGGCCGGCTTCGGTGTAGACTGAGGTTGGTTGATACTCGATGCTACGCTCATTAAGATTCGACTTTCGGGATGTTTCGGTCGACCACTTGGTAGTCTTATTGAAATAAAGCCTACGAGAATGATCAATGATATGAGATTCCTAGAACCCGGTTACTATTATAAGACAGGATGAACCCACTCGAACTTTGGTAGGGTAGACACCTATACCTCATGCAAGCCTTAAACCTAGGGCTATTGTGTGATTTGCTTGTGCTTGTTATTTGTTTAAAAATGACATCATGACATCATAACATCATATCATTTCTAACTATTTCAAGGACCTAGGGATTTATCTTTGCCCTGTTTTATATGAATTATGGCTTCCAGGAAAACCCTCCGAATCAACTTCATGGGTATACCTTCTCAGCTCAAAGAATTAGTCTCAAAAGTTCCCAATCATGCTCAGTTTATCAAGAGACATGGTTATCTGCTTGACTTGGTTATCTCCGGCTTTGAAGAAGATATGATACACGTCGTATTCCAATTATTCGATCCGAAACATCACTACTTTACATTTCCAGATTATCAGTTGGTGCCTACATTGGAAGAGTTATCTAAGCTACTTGGGATACCTATCCTTGATTAGATACCATTCACCGGTTCAGAAAAAGCTCCGAAATTCAAAGACATCGCATCAGCATTACATCTAAGGCGATCAGACATTGAAGCTAATTGGGAAACAAGAAGCGGAGTTAAGGGTTTACTTGCTAAGTTTCTGATAAAGAAAGCTCGAGAATTCCTCAAAGCTATGAGTTTCCATGCATTCGAAGATGTTTTGGCCTTGCTAATCTATGGCTTTGTGCTATTTCCTAATCCAGATCAGTTCATAGACATGAACGCCATCAAGATATTCCTCACTCGTAATCATGTGCTTACCTTACTTGGGGATATTCTGCATTCTCTCCACACTCGTACTATCAAAAGACAAGGAACTCTCATGTGTTGCATAACGTTACTTTCTAGGTGGTTTATTTCGCACCTTCCTCAATCAGTAATGCAGAACGAGCAAAGATTGAAGTGGTCTCAAAGGCTGATGTCACTCTCTCATTCAAATATCCGTTGGTGTCTCTTTTTTCAAAAGGACTTCACTTTCATTGAGCGTTGTGGGGAATTCCCTAATGTACCACTCCTTGGCATAAGGGGAGGTATCACTTACAACCCTTCTCTAGCTCTACGTCATTTTGGTCATTCTCGAAGAGATGGTCCTCATGATATGCTTCTCCAAGATATTGTGTTTGACTACAACAACGATCTCCAGAACTACCATCGAAGATTTGTGCACGCTTGGGGCATGGTAAAGAAGATTGATACCAAGACTTTGGGACACAAAAATTCCATTCCTTGGGAACCTTACCTCAAATGGGTGCGAGCTAGAGCTCAAAACCTCATGATGTCGTTTACACCTGTGCTACCAGTGATTATGGAACCTGTTGCTATAGGTGACGAACCCTACATCATTCTTCATCCAGACATGCCTACTGATCTTGTAGACTTGAGGAGATCTTGGATTCAGCTTAAAGAAGAAAGGGATACATTCAAAGCCTAGTGCTATGCAAGCGAAAAGAACGTATTAGAGTTGACAAAGCTACTTCACGAGGAGCGAAACATCAACACCTACTTCAGCACCAAGAGGAAGCGCCCATGGGAGACCTAAAGCTCTAGGAATTTATTTTTATTTGTTTAAACTCTCTTTTGTACTTGCTAAAAGTAAACTAATAAAAAGTTTGTTCGTGCTTGTCTAACAAATTTAAATTCCTAAGGTCCTTGAAAACATTGCATTTCATTGCATAACATTGCATATCATGGCATAACATCTCATAACAGGTACAGTGAAGACCGATTTTCTTATTATCTCGCAGTTTATTTCAGCAGAAATGGCTCTTGAACAGACTGTCAAAGATCTCCAGGCTCTGAATGCTCAGTTCCAGGAGATGTTCACCAACTTGGTCCAAGGCCAGAAGGATCTGAAGAAGCTCATTACCAGAAAGAAGAAGACCATTGGTATCCTCAACATGGGAAGAAATCACAAGGGCCCAGCTAGGGTGGTCAGCTGGTTTGAAATCTCAGACAAGAGCGGTGAAACTGAGGGAAGTGTCAAGAATAGTGAAGGGAGCCATCATGGGTCTGAAAACGAAGATGAAGACTATGTGAGCGAGCAGTATCCTCCTAACGACGACAAATATAAGCGACTTGAAGGCCGTCTGAATGCTGTGGAAAATCTGAAAATGTTTGGGCTGAACTTTGATGATCTGAGTCTGGTCCCTGGCATGGTAATTCCCCTCAAGTTCAAAGTTCCTACCTTTGCCAAGTACGGTGGCATCTCCTGCCCAAAGTTGCACCTGAAATCCTATGCTCATAAGATCCATCCTCATACTGAAGATAGGAAGTTATGGATCCATTTCTTTCAAGAGAGTTTATCCGGAACACAATTGGAGTGGTATTATCAGCTAGAGAATACCCATATTCACACTTGGAATGACTTAGCATATGCTTTCTACAAGTAGTACCAGTACAATGCCGAATTAGCACCTACCCGCATGCAGCTACAGAACATGTCTATGGGTCGTAATGAAAAGTTCAAAGAGTATGCTCAGAAATAGAGAGATCTAGCAGGCAGAGTGCAACTACCCTTGTCTAATAGGGAGTTGGTTGATATGTTCATGGGAACACTGACAGGACCATTCTTCAATCATCTGATTGGAAACTCTTCAGCCGGATTCACCGAGCTGACATTGACAGGTGAGCGTATTGAAGCTGGAATCAAGAGCGGAAAAATACAGCTAGAATCATCTTCAAATGCTGCGAAGAGATCTTTTGGTGGTAAGAAAGAAGCCAATGCTGTGAATGGTCAGAAGAGCCGTGACAAAGTTGATCGTACTCAATCTGTGGGGGCATTCTTGATCTCCAATCCTACACCAGCGCAACCTCAACGAGACAACACGCGTAGCCAGAACGCGCCACAAAGACAGTTTACGAAGATCAACATGCCGTTATCCCAAGCATTGCAACACATGTTGAAAGTAGAGCTGATTAATTTGAGGGATCCTCCTCAACACGTTAACACTTCCTCTCTAAAGTACAATCCTAATGCAAGATGTGCATACCACTCCAACAGCCCAGGGCACGACACCAACAACTTTTGGGCTCTGAAGAACAAGATTCAAGACATGATTGAAGCAAGAGAAATTGAGTTCGACCCTTCTGTCGAGACTCCGAATGTGATCAACACACCAATGCCTGACCATGGTAAAGGTTCCAATTTTATTGACGAAGACTCCTATGTTTATGATGTGAACAAGTCGACAATTCCTCTGATGACTGTCAAGATTTTCTACAAGCTGGTGTGTTTCTAGGATGCCCTGATGATTGTCGTTGGTGCGCATCTGAATCTGACGGGTGTGCTTGGTTGAAGAGGCGTATTCAACGCATGATGGTCAACCGCGAAGTAGTATTTCTAAAACCTTCATCTGTGGAAGATCTGTGCGAAGATATTTCTAAGGATTTGAAGATCGAAGACGTGAGCGCAGCCATACCAGAAGTTTGGGATACCTTGGGGCAGCCAAGTGGGAAGTTTGATTTCATGGTTAAGTACACCGCTCCTGAAAGCTATAAGATTCCTATCGAAGATGTCAAGGCAACCGGATGGGGAGACGATTTCCAAAAGACTATGTTGATGTGAACACAATAAGGGTCACCTCTGCCGATCCTGCGCCTAGAGCGGCACCTTTCATCATTACCTCTCCCAGACCAATTCCATATTCCTCTGACAAAGCTATACCTTGGAATTATGGAGCTGAAGTTTACTATCATGGCATCAAGCAGGACCTGTTGACCATTGAAGACATTGCAGCTGAAGCTACCAATCCTGACATCAGCAACATCACCAGATCAAGCAAGGTAACTCAAACCGGAAGAGTATTTTCTCCAGAGATCTCTCCTTCAAAAGACATTGCTACGTCAGTTCGCATTTCGGCTATCGAACCAGTTCCCGAAGCTAGAGGGAAAGAATCAGTAACTCATCCTGCTCAGACAGAAGTACCAAAGGAAGTTGCTAAAGACACCTCCAAGCAAGAAATGGAGGAAATTCTGAAGATCATCAAGAAGAGTGACTATAGTGTTGTGGAACAGTTTGGACAAACTCCGTCCAAGATATCCATTCTAGCTCTCCTATTGTGCTCTGAGGCTCATGCTAAAGCGTTAGTGAAGTTTCTGAAGAACGCTCACATACCGCAAGACACTACCGCTGATCAATTCGAAGGTTGTATCACTAGCCTGACCGTCAACAATGGCTTAGGCTTTTCTGGTGCTGATTTGACTCCGGCCAGAAGGAAACACAACAAAGCCTTGCACATCTCAGTTGAATGCAAGGGTACTACATTGTCTCACATGTTGGTGGATACTGGTTATGCTCTGAATGTTCTACCAAAGAGCACTTTCGACAGACTTAATGCTGAAGGAGTGGTCATGAAGCCCAGCGATATAGTTGTAAGAGCTTTTGATGGTTCCAAACAAACAGTACTCAGAGAGCTCATCCTGCCAGTTAAAGTCGGTTCTCAGAATTTCGACTCTACTTTATTTGTCATGGACATCCGTCCAGCTTACTCTTTCCTACTTGAACGCCCTTGGATACATGGGGCAGGCGCTATTACCTCTACCCTGCATCAGAAGCTGAAGTACGCAGTAAAGGGGAAGATCGCCACAGTATGCGGTGAGGAAGAATATATGGTAAGTCATCTACAATCATTTCGATACCTTGAAATGGAAGGAGAATTCATTGAAAATCCTTGTCAAGCTTTCGATGCAGTTCCAAGAGTCATGCCTGTTGACTCTCCTATCACTCCTGAAGTTACTAAAGTTCCACCGAAGATGGCCTCACTGAAAGACGCCAAAGCTGCAGTTGAAGAAGGAGGTTGTACTGTTTGGGGTCAGCTCCCTAATCTCCCGTTCAAACTTGACAAGACTAGTTTAGGTTTCACTACCAAAGGTCAGAAGATGATACACCGCGAACGTGCCGGCAAGCTTCCTTCCACATCAGCAAAAGCGGATTCTATGCCATAGAAGACGACGCCAGCAACTTCGACATCAACAACTGGACTTTCCCAACTTCAGACATTCGACTCAGCAATTGGAGGATTGAAGACGTCATACTAATCTCCTTTAGACATGAGTAATTGCTTTTTGTTTTCTGTTATGTTTTTCGTTTTATTACGTTAAAACAATAAACTTAAAAGCCTAGTGCCTTACCCGGGGCATCACGGCTCGTTTGTGAGGGTTATTATTTATCATTTGCATATTTTCATTCAATAAAATCATTGGACTTTTGCATTCAAATACTTTACTCTTTCCTTTCTTTTACTTTATTACCCCTTCAAAAAGCTATGTGTTCTTACACACACCCACGTGGTACACTACAGATTCACTCTGAATCTCGTTGATAACAGCTTTGCTATTTCTAAATATGACTTCGATAATTCGATCTGCCAAGCCGAAGACGAAGGTGAGGAAGATTGTGAAGTGCCAGGAGAACTTGTCACACTACTACAGCAAGAAGAACAGGTTATATAGCCACACGAAGAGCCAGTCGAGGTTGTGAATCTAGGTACTGACGAAGACAGAAAAGAAATCAAGATAGGAGCGGGTCTTGAGAACAGTGTCAAGAAGAGATTGGTCCAGATGCTGTGAGACTATATCGAGGTTTTTGCTTGGTCTTACGAAGATATGCCAGGTTTAGACATTGACATTGTGGTACACCGACTACCAACGAAAGAAGGTTTTCCCCCCGTGAAGTAGAAAGTTCGTCGTATGCGTCCTGAGATGTCAGAGAAAATCAAAGCTGAAGTTATGAAACAGTTCAATGCCGGTTTCCAAGCCGTTACTTCTTATCCACAGCGGGTTGCGAACGTGGTGCCCTTACCTAAGTAAGAAGGATGGTAAAGTGCGCATGTGTGTAGATTACAGAGATATGAACAGAGCGAGTCTGAAAGACGATTTTCCACTCCCTCATATTGACATTCTAGTTGACAACACTGCTCAACACAAGGTTTTCTCCTTCATGGATGGTTTCTCTGATTACAATCAGATCAAAATGGCTCCCGAAGACATGGAAAAGACTACTTTCGTTACACAGTGGGGCACATTCTGTTACAAAGTTATGTCGTTCGGACTGAAGAACGCAGGCGCCACATATCAACATGCCATGGTGGCTTTGTTCCATGACATGATCCATCACGAGATAGAGGTCTACATCGACGACATGATAGCTCGATCATAAATTGAAGAGGGACATCTCGATCATTTGTGATTCGATAGACTGAAGAAGTACAGACTAAGACTTAATCCTAACAAGTGCACCTTTGGAGTCAGATCCGGTAAACTCTTGGGGTTTATTGTTAGTGGTAAAGGTATTGAAGTTGACCCTGCCAAGGTTAAATCCATTCAAGAAATGCCAGCTCCCCGTACCGAAAAGGAAGTCAGAGGTTTCTTGGGACGACTAAACTACATTGCCAGATTCATTGCACATCTAACTGCTACTTTTGAGCTAATCTTCAAGTTACTGAAGAAAGATCAAGTAGTGGAATGGAACGACGATTGCCAGACAGCTTTTAACAAAACCAAGGAGTACCTACAGAAACCTCCTATCCTGATGCCACCTGCCAAAGGAAGACCTCTTATCATGTACTTGACAGTATTAGAAAACTCAATGGGGTGTGTGTTGGGGCAACATGACGAGTCTGGTCGAAAAGAGTACGTGATATACTACCTTAGAAAAAAGTTTATCGACTGTGAAACAAGTACTCACAGCTTGAGAAAACTTGCAGCGCTTTGGCTTGGGCTGCTCGCTGACTAAGACAGTATATGTTGACTCACACTACTTTGTTGATCTCCAAAATGGATCCGATAAAATACATATTCGAGAAACGTGCTCTCTCCGGAAGAATAGCAAGATGGAAAATGATCTTGACTGAATATGAAATCCAATATACTACTCAGAAGGCGATCAAAGGAAGTGTGGTAGCCGATCATTTGGCTCATCAAGCTGTAGATGACTATTAGTCTATGCATTTCGAGTTTCCAGACGAGGATGTTTTACTAGTTACTGATTGCGAAGAACCAGGACCGGACGAAGGACCTGAACCAGGATCCCGATGGACCATGGTCTTTGATGGAGCCTCAAAGGCACTTGGAAATGGCATTGGCGCCATCATTACGTCTCCTACAGGCGGGCACACGCCTTTCACTGCCAGACTATGTTTCGACTGCACTAACAACATGGCCGAATACGAAGCGTGCATCATGGGTATCAAAGCTGCTATTGACCTAAGAATCAAATTCCTGCAGGTATATGGAGATTCAGCTTTAGTGATCAGACAGGTTAAAGGCAAGTGGGATACGAAGCATCTGAATCTCATTCCATATCGAGAGCATGTTTTAAGTCTGATCCCTTACTTTGAAGAAATCACTTTCGATCACATTCCACAAGAAGAGAATCAGTTGGCAGACACATTAGCTACCATGTCATCTATGTTCAAGGTCAGATGGGACAACGAAGCTCCCCAAATCATCATTGAAAGGTTTGACGAACCAGCATACTGTTGTGAACTTGATATAGAAGAGAAGCATTAGTTCTACGAAGTGAAGAGGTATCTTGAGACTCAAGAATATCCTGCAGGGGCATCTGTCAATGACAAGAAGTTCTTAAGAAGATTCGCATCAAAATTCTTCCTCAGCAACGACATCTTATACAAGCGCAATCACGACTTGTGCTTACTCTGCTGTGTAGACAAGAAGACGACGGAACAAATTATGGAAAAGTTACATGAAGGCGCATTCCGTACCTACTCCAGTGGAGATACAATGGCTAAGAAGATTCTAAGAGCAGGTTACTATTGGTCCACCATGGAAGCTGATTGATACCGCTATGCTCGGTCTTTTCACAAATGCCAAATATACACAGACAGAATACATGTGCCTCCGGTACCACTAAATGTGATGACTGCTCCATGGCCCTTCGCAATGTGGGGCATTGACATGATTGGGGAAATCAAGCCCACCGCTTCCAATGGACATTGTTTCATCCTCGTTGCAATTGACTACTTTACCATGTGGGTAGAAGCAGCCTCGTTCGCATCTGTTACCAAGAATGTTGTGGCTCGACTCATCAAGCATAATCTTATCTACCGGTACGGCGTTCCCGAAAGGTTCATCACAGACAATGGTACCAACCTCAACAACAAAATGATCACCTAACTCTGCACGCAGTTCAAGATTAAACATCACAACTCTTCTCCATATCGGCCAAAAATGAACGACGCAGTGGAAGCCGCCAACAAGAACCTCAAGAAGATCATACAAAAGATGACAGCGACTTACAAGGATTGGCATGAGATGTTTCCATTTTCTCTCCACGGTTACCGCACTATAGTGCAAATGTCTACAGGGGAAACCCCTTTCTCTCTCGTATACGGTATGGAAGCGGTCCTACCAATCAAGGTTCAGATACCCTCAACCAGAGTCCTCCAGGACACAGAGCTAGGCGAAGATGAATGGGTCCAGACTCGCCTTGACCAGATCAACTTGATCGACGAAAAATGGCTCGCAACCATCTGTCATGGACAGATATACCAGAAGCGAATGGTCAGAGCATTCAACAAGAAAGTCAAACACCGAGTCTACCAAGTCGGTGATCTAATAGTCAAGCGCATCATCCTCCCACAAGGTGATCCCAGGGGCAAGTGGACTCCCACTTATGAGGGACCATTTGTAGTCAAAACAGTATTTTCCGATGGAGCTATGATACTTAGCACCATGGATGGAGAAGACTTTCCACACCCTGTGAATGTAGACATAGTCAAAAAATACTACGCATGAACGAGACCTGCTAGGTCGACTGGCCTAGGCAAAAATAAGGGCATCATGGCGAACCAAAAGGTTCGGGCAAAAATTAAGGATATACAAAAAAAATGTGTGTACACCCGGCAAGTCGAAAACCTGCAAAGGAGGCTTGGGCAAAAAAGGGTATCCCAGGAGACTGAAAATCCGAAAGGGCGGTCTAGGAAAAAATTAGGGATTTAAGCATACGACTATGTCTCATCCAGATCACCTACCTACAGACTATGTCTTCGTGCCGAGGGTTTATGTTTGGAGTAATGTTTATCCTCCATGTGGAAGTTCTCATTTGTTTAGATTTGCAAAGTTAACTAGCTCTTCGTGTCGAGGGTCTATGTTTGGAGTGATGTTCTTCCTCCTTATTGAGTTCTCATTTGCTTAGGTCCGCGAAGTTAACAAGCTCTTCGTGCCGAGGATCTATGTCTGAAGTCCGTCGTTTCCCAACGTCTTCTCCCCTTTGAGTCCACCGTGTCGGGTGTCCTCTTTACCCTTGATCTGCAAAGTTGTTTATCAACAAGCGCTTCATGCCGAAGATCATTGGTTATTCTCATCTTCAGTGAGTCGCTCTTTCATTGGTGTCTTCTGTATCATTCCTAGATGGGTCATTTCAATATAATTGTTCTCGTGAGCGGAATGCCCGAGTTCGTTTGTTTGAATTTGTCTCCTTTATTTCTCATCCTCACTGAGTCTCTCTTTCATGGGTGTCCTCTCTTCATCATTTCTGGTGGGTCGCTTCAATAAAAGTGTTCTCGTGAGCGGAATGCCCGAGTTCACTGGTATAAGTGTGCTCTACTTATGTCTCTCTAGTGTATATGTTCAAATAGAAAATCCAAAATATAATAATTCTCCACTCGTATTCAGAGCGCGAATTTTACTGTTCATTTAATTATTCAACCATCTTCTACCTTGTTGGTTCAAAAGGCTTGCGCCAATCTCACCCTCCGGTTGAAGAAGATTGAATAGGGGCAACTGTTGTACCCCAAAATTCGCCCTCTTCATTTTTTATAAATAGTTGGCTTACACTTGATCAATAGGTGCATTGCATACATATCATTCATGCATTAACCATGCGTTCGAGATTTTTCTAAATCGTATGAACCTATACAATTCTGAAGAAGAGTTTTGGTTCCAGAAGCTGAATATTTGAAGTTCTGTTGTTTTAAGCGTCATCTCAATATACAAGATATGTGCATCCAGAAGCTTCTGGCTATATCTCGAGAATTGAGGTTTTGGCATTCTGATTGTCTATCTTGCAGATATTGATTAAAGGTCTCAAGCTACCGTGTGTTGTGTTCGAATATATGAGCCCGAATTGATTCTATGGCCTTTTATGAGTCTTGAAATATTTGTATATGATTTATCGATCCACGCGATTCATCAGAAAATCAAGAACGGACAGATAAAATGATATTTGAGTGCGTGTATTAAAAAGTCAACAAAAGTCAAAGTTTGACAGAGTGGAGTTTTTGGTCAAAATTATGGTCAAAAGTCAAGATTCAAGAAAATGTGAGCATTTGCTGAGAAAAGTCAGAAGAATTGGGTGAAAATGAGGTTTCTTGAATTTTAAGTAATCTTAGACTTAGAAAAAATTTCTAAGTTTTAAGCATTTTATGTTCACGGAGCTATGTTGTCGACTCTCTAACTAGCTCGTCTGTGGTCGAAAGTTCATGAGTTGGTAATCGTTGGAAAGAGCATATTTCATACACTGAATTTGTCCTTGTGAAGATTTCTCCAGAAATATCCAGATTTCGAGTTATGAAGCTCCGAAGTTTAATGTTCATAACTTTTGAAATTTACACTTAATAAAATTTTAAGTGTTTTTCAATGTGTTCAAGTGCTCAACTTTGGAGGTATTTTACACGTGTTTCGAGGCGTCGATTCGAGTTGAGTTCAAAATCAAAGTTATTCATTTTGTGGCAATCTACAACTTTGCTAAAGGAATTGAATTAATTCGGAACTCGGATAAAAAGTTACAAGGCTCAGAAGTTATGAATTCCTTATGTTACAAATTCAACACTTAGAAATATTTTGAAGTGTTTGTTCCTATGCTCAAGCCGACAGTTTCGGGTTCGATTTTCATATGGTTCGTGGCTCCGAATTAAAAAAATGTTCAACTGCAAAGTTTTTCATCTCAAAGCAATCTATAACTTTGTTGAAGGAATCGAATTCATTCGGGACTAGGATCGAAAATTACAAAGCCTGGAAAATAAGGATTCATCATGTTTGCAATATTCGAATAGTCGTTGTGCACATGTTCAGGGCTATTTTTATCATCGATTCGGTCACTGCACGGAGAAACTCCAAACATGAAAGTTGGAGTTTGTTATTTCCTCTACAAGTTTCGTTCACAAAATTTTTTGTTTCGGACGTCACAGAAAAAGATACGGAACCTTGAAGTGGTTAAGTTGAAGTTGCCAAAACGCAAGACAACATATGCATTTTTTCCATGGCTAAGAGAATTTTATATCAAACAGTTGGTATGCGTATGTTTGGGGTTGTTTTTATCATCGATTCGGTCGCTGCACGGAGAAACTCCGAACATGAAAGTTGGAGTTAACAATGCCCTCTACAAGTTCCGTTTAGAAACTTTTTCGTTTCGTACGTCGGAGCGGAAAATATGGAGTGTCGTAGTTGATGGTTGGAAGTTGTCAAAATATGAGTTGGTGTATGCACTTTTTGCCATGCATACATAAGCATTTTATCGAACAGTTTTTGTGCACATGTTTGAGGTTGTTTTCTTTTCGATTCGATCGCCGCACGGAAAAACTCCAAACACGAAAGTTGGAGTTTGTCATGTAATCTACAAGTTTCATTTAGAAATCGTTTTGTTTCGGACGTCGGAGCGGAAAATATGAAGCACCGTAATTGGCAGCTTGAAGTTGGAAAATTTCTGCAAGTCATGCTTGGAATTTGCCCAGCCTAGCCAGGACTTTCATCGAGCAGTCATGTGACAAATTTCAAACACTTTTTATTCGGTGATTAAGGCTTCGTTTGGATTTTTGTTGAACTACAGAGTTTTTGTATCACAAGCGAGCTTTCCAATGGCATCGAGTTTGCATCGTCCTGTCGAATATCGAGAGAGCTACGGGGTTGCAAAGTAGTGCACCTAGCGTGAGCGAATGGCTAGACAATGTCTAGGAAATTCCATGGTTTTGCAATCAGTTTCGACGTCACGACTTCGGGATCGATTTAAAGCATGCTACGGGCTCCGTTTCGAAAAGTTGTCAACACGAAAATTGTTCATGGAAATTTGTTCTCCGAATTTGATATACGTACTTTTTTCGAAAGAGCGTTCTATTTCGATTTATTGAGTGCAAAAAGTGGGGTGCACGACATTCAGAAATTCTATTCAGAAAGTATAATAATTGAAATTGTTATTACATGGGAGAGCAATACAGAACAAAATCACTCACTCTCTCTAACAAACTAATAACAGAATCTCTTCTATTCTCTCACCCCGAAAAGAATCACTGACTCTCTCTAACAAACTAATAACAGAATCTCTTCCATTCTCTCACCCCAAAAAGAAACCTCTCTCATCCATAACGAGAAGGAACTTAACAGAACCAAAAAGAAGCAACAGAATGAAAAACGATCCTCACTCTCTCTCTTTCTCTCCATCATTACCAACTCTTCACTCTCTCTTCTCCGACGCCATAATTATACTCCCTCCATTGCATAACCACGACAGTTGTCATAACCACCGCAACAACCCGTAACTTCACCACCATTCTTCTTCACAACCATAACAAAATCTTCTTCAAGAACCATTCCTTCTTTCTGTTTTTTCGTTTATTCTTCTTCTCACTGTTTCCACCATCATCACCTTCATTCTTTCTCTCCATTCTCACCACTCCGGAACAACACTCTCACTTCTTTCATTTTTTCCACCACCCTTCATGGTACCTTCACTCACTCACCTTCTCTCATCTCCGTAATGACCCTAACCAATTCTCTCATTCTTTCCACCGTAACTAACAACCTTGCATTCTCACTTTCTCACTATCTTGACTCTTTATCACCGTCGTTAGTGCTTCAACACCTCCATTTTTTTCTCAATCACCATTGCTAACAAACTGCAGAGATCAATTGCCCTCATTCGAGGAGAATATCTTTGATTCTTGAATATTACTCTCAGATTTGTGAGCTCCGGTTCTTCGCCATGTCTCATAGATGTTCATTTCCGTGGTTTACTTGAAGTCACGTTTTAGTTCAGCATGGAAGCAAGAATTTCGTCGTCGCGAGAAGCAGAGATCAAAGAATCGGATTCGCTTCAAGGAGGGAGCTTCTTATCACCGTCATCTTCAAAGATTTCTCAGTGGATTGAAGCTTCTGGAATGTCCATCTCCATCATCAAGGTTCAGGGA
This sequence comes from Vicia sativa, assembly GCA_021764765.1. Classification (NCBI taxonomy): domain Eukaryota; kingdom Viridiplantae; phylum Streptophyta; class Magnoliopsida; order Fabales; family Fabaceae; genus Vicia; species Vicia sativa. The sequence goes on along the minus strand of CM038795.1, from coordinate 156,124,607 downwards.
GGAGTTGCGGATTTCTCTTTCTCACAGTCCTAGTTTCACACAGGTTTCGTTTCATCGTGGTCTTCCCCGACCTTTGAGCGAGTTTCAACAAAAACGCGGATCAGATTCGAGATCTACTAAGTGAACCGATCCAGGTTATGTTGAATTTTGTTGTTTCTACGGGGTCTGGCTGTCGGCGGCGGCATTATCATCGCCGGAGAAGGTGGTCAGAAGATATAACTCCGGTCACCTTTTTCTTGAAACCCCAAGTGTGGCCTCTTCTCACTGGTTCATGCATTTTTCTGTTAACAAATCGTGTCTTGTCGTGTGTCTCCCTTTTATTTTTATTTTTTTAAAATAAAAAATCTGAATAAGTTAAATACAATGTGACCAGTTGATATCATGTGCTAGCATAACATATATAAACGTGACATCAAAGGCATTGGCAATAAAATTTTCTGAATTAGAAATGTGTTGTTTGTACAAAAACATTTGGACTTAGTGCCAATTAGGTCTGGGCCTAACGAAATTTCTACGTCTCACCCCATAGTTTGGGCCCAGCGAACCATTACAGAGGAAATTAGTTCAGTCCTGACATTCAGTATTGCACCCTCAGTCTCATGCTTACACAATATTAACACCTTGGCAATTTTTCTTCCGATTTCGATTCGTTCGACTTATAAAAAATACATAAAAATATGTCTCTGACTTTTTAGTGTCTTAGGATATTTTTTATATTTTTCGTGATTTTTTTGTGATTCATTTCCTTTATTTTTTAATCCATTTTCGATAATATGTTTAGAAGCGAGTTCTTCATGATACCTTGCATGTTTCGACGTTTTTTTTATCGTTTCTCGACAATAAAAATCCGAATAAAAATGATCCTGACTTTAGAGATTCTTAGGAATTTTTCTATATTTTTTTGGAATTTTTTATAGTTGTATTTTAATTCCTTTTTTATGGTTTTCGATAACATGTTTAGAAGCGATTTTTCACACAACATCTTCGCATTTAGATGCGATTTTTGATCGTTTCTCAATAACAAAAAATTCCTAAAATTGACATGCTGGTTCTATTAGATGTTAATAGCCTCTAGGATTTTTTCTTATATTTTTTAGACCTTTTTAGGTTTTTTATTCGATTTTCCTTTTGTATGATACAAACATAGGTATTTGTTTGCTAGTTCATCCGATTAGGAATTAAATTCTTTGCATATAGTGTCTAATACTTGTTCTAACTTTCAAGTAAATTTTAATTAACATTTTGATATTTTTAGGTGGCTGTACTCTTGACTTAGAAACCATAATTGAGTCATATGAGTAGGGTAACATGTTAATTAACCCTTAGAGCGATAATTAATCGTTTTAACTTCGTTTTGTGCACAAATATGTTTCAATCATGATTTTTCTTGTGCATTTCATTTGAGATTATTTGGTATGAATTAGCTACTGACTTGTAGATTTTTACATCTATTTTAATTCAATACTTATTTAATTCTCAAGTTTCGATTATGTTGTATGGTTTAAAAGCTTATTTCCCCTTTGTCACTTGAATCGACTAATTGTAGGAGTGTAATACCATGTGTTTCTTAGAAACTTTAGGTTATTTTTATACCATGTGATTGTAGTTAAATATAAACTTCATCTTAAAATTGTAAATGGAACTTCAAAGCTAACCTTTAGTAGTTCAAGTCTTAGGAACTAGTTTAACAATTGTACAGTTCTTCTAGGTTTCTCTTGCATATTTGATTTGAAATCTTTTCCTCTATTTTTAGAGATGTTTAGGATAGCTTTAGAAAAATTTAGTTGTTGCCCTCATTAGGAAGTCATCCTTAATACTTCAATTTCATTGTAGATAATCGTTTTTGCGTCTTGTGCTTTCTTTAAAAGCCTCATTGCTATTTCTGACACTTTGTTTCGTATGTGAGGTACACGGAGCATTATACTTGTGATTTGGATGTGTAGAATCCATATTTTGATGTTGCACACATGCGTGTGCACTCTTTATCTGTCTACTTGGTTTTCACCATCTTTTGCAGGTTATCTGATTGATTTGGATGTGTAGAATCCATATTTGTTGCTTGCACACATGTGTGTGCCTTCTTTGTCTGCTTTGTCTGGATTGTAATTTCATGCAGGTTCATTGGATATACGTCGAATGTGTATAGACACACATTCTTGACCGTTCATAACGATGCACATCCTTTATCTGTATTATCTGGATATTTCCTTGCAGGTTTATTGGATATACGTCGAATGTGTATAGACACACGTTCTTGACCATGCATATCAGTGCACATCCTTTATCTGTATTTGTCTAGATTGCAATCTTATACAAGTGTATTTGCTTCGGATGTGTATGACACACATTCCGATTATGATTTTGGTGCCTCTGCACATTGCTCATCAGATTACTTTATTGCGTGCCAGCAGTACTTGAAGTTTTCCGGAGTATTTTTAGCTTGCAGTGCTCTTCGGATTTAATATCCGTTTGGTATTTTCTATACCTTATTTATCGCATTCTTTTACCGCTTTTCTAGAAAGCATGAGAATTAGGGTTTTACCGCTTTCCTTTCCATGAGAAGTAGGAATAGAGATGTATGAAGGGGCTTCCGTAGTTGGAGCATGTTCAGGAACCCCTCTGGTTTATTTAAAGACCCGTTTAGGGCGATTCTACTTGTTGATTGTGTTTGGTTTGTTTGATTTCCCTTAGGATTGCTCGGTTAGGATAGTCTTTGAGCTTAGACTTTTATCCTCAACCATAGGGCCATCTTTGCATGTTTACATTAGGGATAGAATTAGATAGTTTCCCTTGATTGTTTTTCTAGTTTCTTTTGCATCCTTGCATGTAATAAAACTAAAACTTTTTTTCTTTTTCTTTTGAAAATTAAAATACTTAATAATGGTTCAAACTCCTTTTTCAAAGGTAAAAGCAACCAACCAATGCAAACTTTTTTTCCTACGGGTTTCTTTTGTGTTTAAAACTCTTTTTCATAAGTAAAAAAAACATAACCCACCAAAACATGTGAGCCGAACTACGGCGCTCTGACTTTCCCATTGCACGAGGGAATACGTAGGCATCTTGTCACGGGGCTCGATCGAGCAAACTTTGTAAATACTTCCTTCTTTTCCCCGTATTTTCTTTATTTTCCTTTCTTTCACATGCATTCTATTTTAGCATACAGATATAGCAGTAAATAGATATAAACACACCCATTAGGTAGAAAATAGAAGTGGATACCGTAGAGTACTACGGGCGTGTGGGGTGCTAATACCTTCCCTTCGCGTAATAGATTCCCTTGCCCTATCTCTCGGTCGCAAGACTGTGTCTTATCCCTTTTAGGTTTTCGCGATGCGTTCACCTTTCTCCTTTTGTGAGATAAAAAACGTTCGATGGCGACTTCATTGATATAGTTATTATTGGATGATGTTCAGTCGGGTGTTTCATCAGGATTCAAACTTCATCACGTTAGCCCCCGAGCAGTGATCCTATCAAACTTCATCACATTAGCCCCCGAGCAGTGATCCTATCAAACTTCATCACATTAGTCCCCGAGCAGTGATCCTATCAAACTTCATCACGTAGGTCCCGAGCAGTGATTTTATCAGCTTCATCAGCTTTAATGATCCTATCATACTTACCACCTCAAGTGACCCTATCAGACTTATCACCTCAAGTGGTCCTATCGGACTCATCACCTCAAGTGATCCTATCAGATTCATCACCTCAAGTGATCCCTATCAGTCGCATCAGCTTTAATGATCCTACAAGCCTCGTCAAGCTTTAATGACCCTATCAGCTTCACCACGTCACATCAATCTCCAGCAGAACATTCCTATCTTCTTCAAGATGGATATGTTTTGAAATACTATAACATCTACATTCATGCATCATCCATAAAAGTCATAACATGTGCATATATCATAATAATATTGGCATACACTCGCATGCATCATAATCTGCATAGGAATAACCATATCCTGTCAAGGTTTTATCACCCTAACAGGTAAAAGCTATTTTCCAAACAGAAGGTCAAGGATTAATACCCGAAACAAGACGAGAGAACTATCTAAAAGACCACACAAATTATTTCCAGACAAAGGATTATGGATCAACACCCGAAACTAGACAGGAAAACTATCCGCATCCTGCCAAGTATTCATCTCAGAAGTAGCCAAGACGAAGGTCTATTTTGACTCTCTTTTATTATCAACCTCCCCTGATGGCATCATTAAGCTCATCTCTAATATTTCTCTCATCCAAGAGACAAACACAGAGTCTGGCATACGACTCACTCTCTAGCATCAGCTTCTCCAAATGGCATCTATAAGCCCATTCCAGCACATCGTCAACTGACGATCCCATTCCATACAACGACGAGTGCAAATTTTCAGGTGTACTCGAGTGTTCAATCATCTTCTACCTTAAGGTCACGAAAGGCAAGCATACCAATCTAACCCTTTTGGTACAAGAATATTGAACAGGGGCAACTGTTATACCCCAAAATTTTCCCTCCCACTTCTCAAGACAATTCACATCTCAATTATCAAGGATTTCACAAAGGTTGACTAGACAAGCCCTATCCTAAGCAATCAATCCAAACTAGGGTTTTGCTATTCTCAAGTCAAGATGGATTTCTAATACTTCAAGTGGTCATCATATCTCTTCATATACCTCATAGAATCCTCATATCAAGTTCCAAGCTTTACAAGTCTAAGTTGCTCATCCAATGGCTCAAATAGCTGAAAATCAATTGTATCGGACAAAAAGTCAACTGTGGTCAACATATAGTCATACTTCATAATTTTTGGTCAACCTCAATGTTTTGAAGTCATATTCATCATTTGATCAAGAATTGATCATGATTCATCAAGAAAAGTCAAGGTCTGATCAAAAGTCAAAGTTCCCACATTAGGGCTTCTTTAGACAAAAGTCAACAAAACTTTGACCAAGCATAACTTTCACATACTTCATCAGAAATTTCTCCACCAAATCTCATTTTGAAGAGAATTTAATTCTCTACAACTTCATGTCTCACAAGATTGGGCAAGAAATGCTTCATTTGGGAGTTATGGATCAAAACATTACAGGTCCTTCTAGAAAAGTCAACAAAAGTCATCTTTTTGCAAAGAAGTGTTCATGAGCATGGAAACTTCAATGAAGATGAAACAAAAAGGGCTGTTTAGAAGACATCTTGATCTTTCTAAAAAGTCTAAGAACACCCAAAAATATGGAAAATTGAGCAAGATATGAATTGTGCAAGTTGAGCATTTTTGAGGAGGTGCATGAAGGAAAATACCTAGCAAAAGCAAATATTTTTCAAATGGGCCTAAGATTTTATGATTCAAACTTTATCATAGGATTATCCATGACTACTATGCTGCACGCCACGCCTTCTATCCTTTTATTTATTTATTTTTGAATTAAATGGCTTAAATTCAAATTTAATTAAATAAAATACAAAAATAAAAGATAAGGCAAGTTAGGCTTGATATTTGCATGGCTTGGGGTCCAAGATAGCTCATTACAAGCTGTCAATTTCGTGCAAGAAGATTGAGGAAGAGATTGAACAAATTTGGAAAGATTTCATGCAAATTTCCAATCAAATATTCTCCATTTAAAGAAAATATTTTTTCTTAAAGCCTTGACCTAATTCCACTCTCCCATATATACCTAGCACTCTTACAAGACAAGGAAACTTTTTGGACACCTCTTACACATGTAGCCAACTTCTCATAAACCCTAAAAAAATTCTCAAATTTTTGAAGAAGTTAGCAAACTCGTGTTCCACTTTCCAGCCACTTTCAGTCACTTTTAAGCATTCCATTGTGCTCCTGAGGTATGTCTGAGTAAGTAAGCATCATTATACATGACCATAACACGTTGAAACATGCCATACGTACTGCTCCGATTTGCATTTTTCTTTGAATTTGTGTTTTACGTTTGAGTGTAATTTGCTTGCAACTAATGTTTCTAATATGTTTATAGCATGATATAGAACAGATCTGGGCAGTCGTTTGAAGTTTTCCATGGCTTAATTGCTAGTTGCCATTGTTAGGGCATGAACTGGAAGAGCTTTGTATCTATTGTTCTAGGCCGATTCAGAATGAACCAATGCCACCATTAGATTCGTAGCATCCTGATTAGTGGATCTGGGTTGTTTTGGTTTGCATTTTCATTGATTTTACAGGTTTTTAGCATTGATTCCAATCGGAGAAGATGACTGAAGCTTTGCTCCGGTGCTTCTGATTCATGGACCAACAACACTTACATGTTTATGAGTCCAGCAGTATGAATGGATGTAACACCGCCCCAGTGTAATACGGTGAACTGACTTTGTAGGATTTTTGTATCCAAATGTGCGGATAGCAAGAGTCGCCACCGACTTTTATTTTTATCCAATTAAGGGAAGGTAAAAGTAACAGAAAAAGACCTTCGTTAGATTCTGAGTTCGGGAGAATGGTTATGAAAAGGGAAGGTATTAGCACCCCTTTCCATCCGCAGTTTATTCTACGGGCTCTTAGTTGCTCTTAGATAACTTTTTAAAATTGCTTTCTGTGTGTTTGACAAAAATGTTTTGAAAAGGCATTTCGCTTTGACTTTGTAATGACTCATGTAGGAGTGTATACAAGGTGTTCGGAAATGTTTTTGTTTTGAAAAGAATTTGAACTTTGAAAAAAAGTGTGTGGTGTGAAAAGTATTTGATAGAGCAAGCAACTAAAAGTCTTGTTTGCCCACTCAGAATTGGTCGTTTTTGTTGTACTTCTACATTCCTTTAGAATAGCGCTAGCCATACCATTAGTTAGTAGGTAGCTCCATTCGTTGGATGTAAGCGGGACATTCGAAGGGACATCGGATGGTCATAGAAGGCAACTTGTAGGAAGTATCCTAGCACATTCGAAGGGACTATCATCATTTTTCGTAGGCGACAATCGAGGGTCAAGATCATGTATTCGGAGGCGACATCGTGGGTCTTATGATCTTTGTATCGAAGGGACTATGATGACTTGTTTGGAAGGCAACGGTGCTAGAATACCTCTACGTTCGAGGGACATGACCATTTGAATTCGTAAAGGCAACGAGAGAGAATTACCCTAAGGGGTGCATGTGTGAGAAAGTGTGTTGATTTAAGGTATTTTATCTTGAAAATTAGTGTGAGCTATGTCCAATTATTATCTTGCCATACACGCCTAATTACTAGCAATTGATAAGGGTGCGGAAAGTAAAATGCGGAATGTAAAGGTGCGGAAAGATAAACCTACGCTATTACATGGCTTTGGGGCAGATACATAATTTAAACTTGCGGAAAATAAAAGCCTAATTAAACTATTACAACCCATGAGCAATTACATTATTGGAAAAAATAAACGATAAAAAGAAAACGTCCGAATCGGAGCAACCTGTGAAAGAATAAGAAAATCGGGAAATGCAATATGAATTGAACAAGAGAAAAAATGTTAGAAAAATGCAAATTTTAATATGAGAAAATTAATATATGCTGGAAATATGATAAATATATTAAAATAATTTTTTGGGATTTTTGGAAAAGATTTAATAATTAAAATGCAATTTATAATGATTTAAATGCAAAATAAAAATAAAATAAATATGCATGCAAAATTATATTTTTTTAATTTATTAAATTAAATAAACATTTTTATGAAAATAATGTAAAAAGAAAAAATGTTTTTGGTAATTTTTTAATGCAGAATAAAAATTATGAAAGTTAATTAAAATGAATGAAAATGTTAAAAATAATGAAAATATGAAAATAATTGAGTTTGTGAAAAAAGAAACAAACATTGGTCTTGCCAGGATTCGAACTGGAGACCTTATGTTCAAACTTTGAATCCCCTTGCCTTTGCCATCTGAGCTACGTTGCTTCACTGTTGGAAAACCGGATCGAGTAGAAGAAAGACAAGTGTCGCTCCCTGAAGCTCCAGACCGCGCGCGAAGCTTCATCGTCCCCGATTCAAATTTTCAAAGCTAGCGTCGGCTGTTCTTCGACGCTATGTCCCTGGCTAATTCAAAAAATCAAGCAAACATAATATAAATAAATTCTAAGGCCATGGTTCGATTCCTTGAAGCATTCGAACACTGTATGGGTCTTGAGGTCCAATTTTTCCTAATAAGAGGAACCCTAAAACGGCATAGGAAACCCTAATCATGGCATAACACGATTCAGGCCATGGAAATTCAATTAAAGCACCCAGAAAGTTTGCAAATACATCACTGATCACAAAAACAAACACAAAACATGTTAACAATGCATGAATCAAAGAATACGATTTTTTGAAATTTCAAGAACAAACCAAATTCGGTTTTCACGATTCTGGATGATTTTTGGCAAAGTGAAGGTCTCGATTCGCTCGGAGGTATCAAGGAACTGTTGGACACCTCAAAACGATTGAGAATGGTGGAAGTAGGATTCCACTTGCTTGAGTGACACGGTTTTTTGAGTTTGAGAATAGGGTTTGCAGAGCAATTTTTTCGTTTTTCTTGATAGGTATGCATCATGTATTTATACTGGATGGATTTGGGATTGAATTTGGAAAGAATCAATCAATATTCAATGGAAATCAAATTTGATATTTCCATGAAAATCAAATCTTCAAAGCTTGATCAATTTCAATCCAATCTTGCCTTTCTTGCTCCAATTTCGAATTTGCTGGCATTTGTGAGTTAATTGACCTTAAGGAAAGAATAAAATCAATCTTTGCCATTAATTTCAATTTTATAATTTATTTTAAGATTTAATTTGCATTTAAATGAATAAATTACAAATTAAATAGAAAAATAAATCAAAATTCGTGGCTTTGGGCTTGGACACTCCTAATTGCTTGAGGAACAAGTTAGGATGAAGAAAAAGTAGGCCCATTTGCAAAAGATTTGATTTTTTGAAGTATCTCTCTTTGTGCATTCTTCCAAAATTGCCCAACTTGTGGATGGTGTAACTTGCTCAATTTTCCACATTTTTAGTGTTCTTGGACTTTTGGAAAGCTCTAAGAGTCCTCTAACCAATGTCTTTGCTCTCATCTCAATTGAGTTACCATGCTCAATATATCTTCAAAACAAAAGTTGACTTTTGTTGACTTTGAAAATGACCTAATGTTTTGAGCTATACCTCTCAAATGAAGCATTTTTGGACATTCTTGTGAGACATGAAGTTGTAGAGAATTGAATTTCCTTCAAAACAAGAGGTGGTGGAAAATTTCGAGAAAGTATGAGAAAGTTATGATCATCAAAGTTCATTGACTTTTCATCTAGAAACCCTAATTTAGAAAGTTTGACTTTGAGCAAATCTTGAGTTTTCTTGATGAATCATGATCAACCCTTGATCAAATGATGAATGTAACTTCAAAATGAGGATGTTGACCAAAAATCAGAAGTTTTGACTGCATGTTGACCACAGTTGACTTTTTGTCCAATACACTCTACTTTCAATCATCTGAGCAATTGTCTGAGGAAACTTGACTTGTGAAGCTTGAAACTTGACATGGAGAATCTTTGAAGCATATGAGGAGGCATGAAGGCCATTGGAGATGTTGGAAATCCATCTTGACTTGAGAGATAACAAACCCTAGTTTGGGTCGATTGTCTAGGAGAGAGTTTGTCTGATCAACTCTTGAGGAATCCTTGAGTATGGATGCATGAAATCTTTTGAGTAGATGGAGGGCAAATTTTGGGGTATGACACCCAGCGGTTCACTTTGTGCGCACTATGTCATTCTCTCTATCAGGTCGTGGATTCAAACCCCACCTTTTGCTTTTTTATTTTCACTATTTGCTTTGTAGGTTTCTGATCTCCGAGTAACACCTCCAGGTAGCTTGGCCTCACCAAGACCAAGCTCCAGCTGTGGTCTCCCCAACGCCAGAATCCTCCAGACGCTCTAGCTTCTGGATGGCCCCAGATTAGAAGTCCCCAAAAGCTCCAGCTTCTGGACGTCCCAGATCCAAAGTCTCTAGAAGCTCCACTGACCTTTCCACGGACATCCTGAAGCTCTAGCCTGGCGCCCAAGAGCAGTAACCTCCAAGCCATAACTTCTAGACACGCCCAGCAGAATACACACTAGAAACTCCAGTTTATGGATGCCCACGCCCTACTCTCGAAGCCCCACTGATATTTCATGTAGCACGCTTTTTGGTTTCTTTCATATTTTTATTTATTTTCTGCTTTTCTTTTCTTAAAAATAATTAATTAATTAATTAGTAATTAGGTTAATTAATTAGGTTAGTTAGATAATTTCACAAATATTTTACTTTTAACTAATTTAATTAATTTAATTTAGGTTAGTATTCACTAATTTTTCTTAATTAATTAAAATCAACTAGAACTAGGTTGTTTTCACATAAATTCTAATTTTCAAAAAAACACCAAAAATATTAGGACTAGTTTTCTCTTCTGCTATATATTTTTCTTGCATTTTTTTCTTAAATTCTAGAAAGGATGTATAGGTTGCAAGTTGTTTTCATGTAATAGCGTAGGATTTTACTTTCCGCATTTACTTTCTGCACCTCTTATTATGTATCTGCCCCAAAGTCATGTAATAGCGTAGGATTTTACTTTCCACAATTTACTTTCTGCACCAATTAAATTGCTAGTAATTAGGCGTGTATGGCAAGATAAAATCAACATAGATCACTAATCACAAGATAAATATCTGAAAACAATACACTCTTCTCACACATGTACCCCCTAGGGTATTCTCTCTCGTTGCCTTATAAATGGTCAGGTCCCTCGAACGTAGGGGTATCTTAGCACGGTTGCCTACGAAATATCATCATAGTCCCTTTGACTTAAAAGATCGTAGTCCCTCGATGTTTCCTAACGAATACATGATCGTCCCTCGGTTGTTGCCTACGAAAAGTGATGATCGTCCCTACGAATGTGATAGGATATCCCTACAAGTTGCCTTCTATGACCATCTGATGTCCCTTCGAATGTCCCTTTACATCCGACGAATAAAGTTACCTACCAAGTAATGGTATGGACAACTTTATTCTAAAGGAAAGCAAAATAACACGGAAACGACCGTTCTGAGAAGGTAATAGTCTCTTTTGCTTGCTCAAATTAAAACATCTTTTTACACCTCACACTTTTCTTCGAAACATTCTTGAACACTTTGTATACATTCCAGCGTGAATCATTGCAAAGTCCTTTTTCAAAAACAAAACATTTCCAAACACTTCGTATACATTCTAGCGTGAATCATTACGAAGTTAAAGCGAAATGCCTTTTCAAAAATCTTTTCAAATACACACACAAACAATTAAAGTGAGCTAAGCAATTAAGAGCCCGTAGATAACTACGGATGGAAAGGGTGCTAACACCTTCCCTTTTCATAACCAACTCCCTTACTCAGAATCTAACGAAGGTATTTTCCTGTTCTTTTCACCTTCCCTTAATTGGATAAAAGAAAAGTCGGTGGCGACTCTTGCTATCTGCAACATTTGCGACCAAAAGCAAAACAAACAAGTCAGTTCTCCAGCCGTGTTACAACAAGAATCATTACAAAGTCAAAGTCAAGATATTTTCAAATAAATCCCACACACAAAGCAAGTTTTCAAAAAATGATCTAAGCAATTAAGAGCTCATAGATAACTACGGATGGAAAGGGTGCTAACACATTCCCATTTCATAATTACCCCCCGAACTAAGAATCGATAAAAGGTATTTATTGTTATTTTCACCTTTCCTTATTGGATAAAGTAAAAGTCGATGGCGACTCTTACTAACCGCAACATTTACGATAAAACACAAAACAACCAAGTCAGTTCTCTCACCATATTACAGAACTGTCGACTCTGTGGGGGAGAATGCCTAAAGAGGGGTTACCTTAGGGTTATTAGATCACTTTTACTTGTTTTCATTGTTTGATTTGTATGATTTACTTTTAAGGGTTTTGCTTGGGTATTATTGCTTGTAAGGGTCCTACACCCGGATCCAGGTTTCCTTAGGTAAGTAGCAATAGATCACCGCGATTGTTTGACGTAGAGCAACACAGTTAAAATGATGGCTATGGTTAGTGTGACACTTTGGATGTCCTAAATTTCCCCAAGTCCAATTGAGGAAACATTTGGCTTGTGCGTGGTGTCATCAAAACTAACTAGACTTTTAGAACCCTAATTGACCCATCTTGGCCATTAGAAAGTAGTGAGATAGTCGCCTTTGGTGCAGACTGAAGTTGGTTGATACTCGATGCTACACTCATTGAGATTCGACTTTTGGGATGTTTTGGTCGGCCACTTGGATGTCGCACTAAAATAAAGCCTGCGAGAAAGATCTGTGATATGAGATTCCTAGAACCCGGTTACAATTGTAGGATAGGTTGAACCAACTTAACTTTAGTAAAGGGTACATACCTATAGACCTCATGCAATCCTTTAAACCTAGGGCTATTGTGTGACTTGCTTGTGTTTTCTATTTATTCAAGCATGACATCATGACATCATATCATCATAAAATTTCACTAACCATTTCAAGGACCTATGGATTTATCTTTGTTCTTTGTTGTAGGGTTATGGCTTTCGCTCTCAGGAAAACTAGTTGAATCAACTTTGTGGGGATACCTTCTCAACTCAAGGAGTTACTCTCAAAGGTTCCTGACCACTCTTAGTTCATCAAGAATCATAGTTATCTACTCGACTTGGTTGTATCCGGTTTTAAAGAAGATATGATGAGCATCATATTCCAGTTCTTTGATCCAAAACATCACTACTTTACCTTCCCAGATTATCACTTGGTACCTACAATGAAAGAATTATCTAAGCTACTTGGGATGTCCATTCTTGATCAGATACCTTTCACTGGTCTAGAAAAAGTTCCTAGGTTTGAATACATTGCATCAACTTTACACCTAAAGCGGTCTGGCACGGAAGCTAATTGGGAAATGAGAAGTAGAGTTAAGGGTTTGTGAAACAACCGGTCGAAAAATCAAAGGATATTACTATGTATCAATGTAGTAGCCATCAAACATTTTTTATCCCACCGAGAGGGAAAGGTAAACATCGAGTAAACCTAAAACGGAGAAATCACGGTCTTGCGTCCGAGAGATCGGGTAAGGAAGTATGTTATGCGAGGGGAAGGGATTAGAACCTCACGTGTTCATAGTACTCTACGGTATCCGCTTTTACTTTCTATATAATGGGTGTAAAGGTCTAACTATATCTGTATATGCATGCAAGAAGAAAAGAAGAATAAAGAAGAGAGAAAACACGGGGAAAAGAAGAAAATGTTTACAAAGGTTGCTCGATCAAGCCCCGTGACAGGATGCCTACGTATTCCCTTGTGCAATGGGAAAGTCAGAGCGCCGTAGTTTGGCTCACTTATTTTGGTTGGTTTGTGTTTTTTAATTTAGAAGACGAGACAACAAACAACGATGACGAAACACCTCCATGATGACGAAACATCGGCAAAAGAAAGGATGACGAAACATCAGCAACAAAAGGAATGACGAAACATCAATAGCAGACGGGATGATGAAACATCAGCAGTAAACGGGATGACAAAACATCCTAAAATTAATTGGTTTGTATCTTTTACTTTAAAAAAAGTTTCATATTGTTAAGGTATTTTAATGCACTTGACAAAACAACGTTTTAATTTTAAGTATGAAAAGGATAAAGGTAAAATAGCAAGGGAAACTAAATTATTTCTAATCCTAATTATTATCATACAAAGTTGTTCCTAAGTTTATGGGTATGAACAAGGGAAACTACCTGTTATCTAACTAATGTTGGCATGCATGGATACTTAACCTAATGTCTAAACTCGATAAATAACCTAATTGAGTGATCCTAATGGGAAACTATAAAATCAATCATCTTGGTTAGAAAAACAAATGAGAAGAGGGGAAGAAGAAAACAAAATTCTTTGGCAGAAGCACACAAACCGAGCACCAACAAGTGCGAAGAAAGAGAAGAAGAAGATGAAGTGGAAACAAGTGAATGAGTAATCATACAAAGTGTAATGTCAAGTGAGGTCAGTAGAAACAACATACATATACAAAGCTTATATAAACCATAAACAAACATCAAACATCATTATGAAGACATAAATGCAAAGTTAGTACACAAACTAAGCCAAAACTAGTCTAAAAAGCATACGGAAAGAAAATTGCGTGAGATTTTAACCATAGATGAGATGAAGGGATAACTAAAAGATAAAATTACATAAAATTCAGTATCTAAAATGTTAATATTTCATTTACATCATGAAAACAAGACCACAAAAACTCATGAACAGGAGTTCTACAAGAGTGCGCAAACATACAACTATCGTGTGTGGTGAAGTGAGTCTAAGTGTGTGACATACATAACATGAAAAGAGAGTGTCAAGATTAAGTTATTACAGTATCAACATAATATAAAATAATTCACAATCAATTCACAAAGAAAACACCACAAGGATACAATTAGAACACTAGTACAAAAACTAGTCGAAACTTTGACCTAGAAAGCGTTTACAAGTCAAAAGAAGCCGAGAAAAGGCAAAGATGAAATGAAATGAACCATGAAATTTAAAGATACATAAAATACAGTAGATAACACATCAATTCATAAATCAAAGCATACAAACATGCATAAGAAATATTCGCAAACAAAATGCTTAAGGAAAACACATTTAATTCATACAAGTGCGAGAAAAAGTGTGTGTGCGCGTGTGTGTGCTTGAGCATACTTGTGTTAAGTGTCACATAAGAGTGGTATTAAAATAAACACATGATGGGTCAAGACTCATGTTAGACATAAATAAGTTACAAGCAATTCAAAAGAGCACCTACACAACACTAGTATAAAAACTAGTCAAGAACTTGGCCTAGAATGCATCTAAGAATCAAATGAAGCATAGCAGTGCATAGATGAAGAGAAATGAGCTTTTAGAAGATATAAATACATGAAATTAAGTGGTCAACATGGTAAGAACACATTTATATCATACACACAATCTTCATAAAAATTCACAAACAACTTATCATAAGAAAACATAAACATGCATCCCAAAAGTGTGTGATGAAGTGTGTGCATGTGTGTGTTCAAGCATGCTTGTGATAAGTGTCACATGATAGTGAGGTCAGTGATGAAAAAATATAGATGATATTCATATAAAGCATAAAATCCATTATCATGCATCAATATCACAAATATCACAAAAGCTAGCAAAGGAAAATATCGATATTCAACCCCAAAGTTAACATAAGCAAACATACAAACCAATAAGTCAAATATGGGACAAGGTGAGGAGGTGATGTAACACACAAGGTCAGTAGCTTAAGATCTAAACAAATCACAAACAAAAGTATCTCAAGAAAAAGAGAAGGCTTGTACTCAAAGGCACACAAAATTAGGGTTCGAATACACTAAAGCTTATGCAATTTCAAAGCAATTGATAAAGATTAAACAAAATGTTCTTAATTATATAATTAATTCATGTGTGACTTGTGTAATAAGCTAACTCAAGATGAGATTCATGAGCAACAAATGTAGAATACAAAACTTCAATACACAAAACAAGTCACCTAATTGATTATCAACATCACGAGATAGAAAACACTTGTCTAAATCAATGATGGATGATATAAATCAAGTATGAAAAGAAAAATTGATACTTATAAGTCCTAGGACAGTGGAATATAACTATTATAAGTATCTATCATGATATTACAAATAACTTCAAGCAATGTTATCAAATTAACAAGTTAAAGTGTCATGACAACATATAAAAATGTAGTCTCTAATGCATAAAGGCAAAGGTGATCATGAAGGATCAAAATTAGGGTTCTAAAATGTTATGTACTAAAGACTACAGTAAGTAAAAATTGATTAACCATAAAGAGACATAGCACAAAATATCATGAACAAACATTAAAGAATTAAGCTCAAAAAAGAAACAACAACAAAAGGGACCAATTTAGCTTCCACATGATACCAAAAATAGATGACAATAAAAGCTCACTCTATGGTTCAAAAAAGCACAAGAAGTAAGATGAAAGATAGGAATGGAATCAAGATTCAAACATCAAAATATATGGATAAGAAATTCCTCCAGCAACCCCACACATACAATTAGGTCAAAACTAAAAGATGTGACTCCTAACTTGTCACCATGATGGGTGGACAATGAAATGTCAAACAAGAATCATTGGAGAATGATAAATAAAATGAAAGAGAGGTATGAAACAAGATTCAAATATAAAATTAAATGGACATGAAAGTCCTCAAGCAATCTCAAACATACAATTAGGTCAAAACTAAAAGATGTGACTCCTAACTTGTCACCATGATGGGTGGACGATCCAATGTCAATCAAGTATCATTGGAGAATTGTATGATATAAAGCTAATCATAAGAGATCAGAACCAAGATAAGTTATATTTGAAAGAGCTTCACAAGAGGTTTTCAAAGTGGCGCACAAGAGCTACCCCCTAAACCTTGATCATGAGCATCTATCTCATAAAGGGGACAATAGATGAGCAAATTGTAAGAACTTGAATGGTTCAATGATGAACTCAAGTCTACAAAAGCAAATTAGGATGAAAAAAATAAGAACATGTCCCTCATGGATTGCACAAGTGCATTCCTTATATTTAAAATCTAAACAAAACATTGATGCATGCACAAAAAGTAATTGGACAAAAGAATAGAAGCATGCGTTATAAAATTGGAACAAAAATGTTACAAGTCCTACAATATGTAAACAAGTCAGCAACAAAATCTTGGAAAAAAGATTAACACAACTCATGTTAAAAACAAAATCAAACAAGTTAGTATAACCTAGAAAGATCACTAATTGGAAACCCTAATTTGACTTAATGGGAAAAAATAGTAAACCTAATCCTAAAAATTTAATAAATTCATTTCTAAGACCCTAGGGTACTAAATTATCATATTCTAAATAGAAATGGTCTCAAAAATTAAAAGGGGTTAGTCAAACAATTGTAACTTCTACCCTAGGTAACCAAAGTTGACTAGATTTAGATAAATCAATCAAAAATAGGAAAATGACCTATAAAAACTTAAAAAAAATTGTTTTAGAACACTTGAGACTTATAAAAGTCAGGATCAATCAACTTGAAATCCTTGAATGTATGAAGAAGATTGAAAACAAAATTCATCCTTCAAAATTAGTTGAGATAAAGCCCAAACTAGACAAGTTTTGTAAAATATTTGTCAAAAAATAGAAATTACATTGATAAAATAAAACAAAATTTATTTTAATGAGCTCAGGATATTCAAGAATTCAAATCAAAATTTAAATGACATTTAAAAGTTACAAATGATCAATAATTAAATCAAAACTTGTGATCCAAACAATAAAAACCCTAAAAAGCATTTACAAACCCAATATTAAAAATTAAATAAAAGTCGGTGATATAAATCACAAACAAAATTCTAAAATCAATAAAAGACTAAGAGGACCCTAAAAAGTATTTTTTGAGATTTTTTATATTCAAGGAAAATGGTGAAAATAATAAAAATGCAATATATGAGATGCAAATTAAATATTTAATGCAAAAAATTACTTAATCATGCAAAAATTCAAAACTCATGAAATAAAATTCAGAAATGTATTATACATGAATTAAATTATTAAAAATGTTTTTTATACAATTTTTGTATGAAGGAAAATATTTTTAATGATATTTTTTTGTTTTGAATAAATGTAATTGTATTAATTCAAAAAAGAGATGAAGTACAAGGCAGTCGCTCGGATCCAGCCTCCTCAAAAGATAATATAATGCATAAAAATCCATAATTATAATATTTTTAAAGATAATTAAAATGCATAAAAATGAAATATAATGCATGAAAATTATTTAATTATGCAAAAAATGAAAAGTTATGGAATAAAATTCAGAAATGAAACATACATGAATAAAATGATGGCAAATATTTTTTATGCTATTTTGGCATAAAGAAAAATATATTTTACAATTATAAATTTGCGTGAAATGCAATATAATGCATGAATTTATTTAATTATATAAAAATTAGAAAATAATCAAATAAAAATTAGGGACTCATCACAAACCAATCAAAGGGCTCAGAATGATGTTTGTGGAATTTTTTTTTCAAGAATTTACAACAAAAACTAATTAAAACAAAATTAATTAATAACAGAATTTATTTGACCAATCAGAACATTTTTAAAAATTCCAAAACAATTCCACAAAATATTAGAGACTGAAAAACACCTATGATATTTTTTATAATTTTTAGACAATTTTTGAATGCAAAGTAAAATGTGAAAATGTTGAATAAAACAAAAATTCAAATAAAACAAAATTTAAATCGGACAAATCAGTGCACGACACCTAGTCATCTCCTACCTCTAGCACAAACCCTAAAATGCGTAAAAACACAATCTAATACCCTAACTTCCAGATTCTATATATTGCTCATTTCTTAACCAAATCACATGATTCGAGGCTCAGATTAAAGATCACATGGCAAGCTAACACACCCAACTCATATAATTCAAAATGATCAACCATGCATTAAGAGATCAAGCCACGAAAAACGCAAAAGTCATCAAATACCAAAATTTTAGAACTTTAAAACATGAACCACACTTCAAATCCAAGCACATTTATACAGCAAACCTATTGTTTGGCCAGCTGTACACACGCCTACATGCTTTATTTCACCAAAAACCACATGAAAATGAAGATTCAAGTTTAGTAACTTACCTCTTGAGTTGAGAAATAAACTTAACTGGTGCCTCTTAACAATAAGAAAACCACTTTTCTTGACCCTTTGAACTTCAATGAAGAGGAACAAGTGAAGAAATAAGCTCTGGAAATCAAGATTCGAAGAAGAAGTTTGAAAATGGAGAAAAATTTAGATTTGGTTTTCAGATGAAGGAGGCAGCTAGGGTTCGAATGAATGAGATTATGAACTTATATAGAGATCCAAGAATGAGGGTAGGATGGTCTTAATGGCCCAAAAGTTTTATTTTTGAGATATTTCAAAAAATTCAGAAAAAATGAAGTGTGAGTGTTGCATGCATTTTGCTTGCCGTACAGCTCAAGTTTGTTTCGTTTTGGTCTTGTACTATTCAGTAAAGGTGGGGTAGAGGATCAAAGAATAATGAGCTGGCTTGAATTATTACATAGGATGGAATTTGCTTAAAAAATTGAGGAATGTAACAATGCATGCTTGGCTTTATGAGGTAAGCAAAATATGAAAGCAAATCGTGCAAATCATGTGCACTAAAGGCCTGAAATGAAACATGTGAAAATATGGAAAATGCAGGTAGCCATTGATTCCTTTGTCATGTCAAGCTTAAATTTCGTCGTTCTCTTTCTTTTCTTGAGCCAAATGAAGATCACTTCTTGAGCTTGAATATGAGCCTTGAATCATGGAAAATGGTGGAGAAATGAATGAGATATGATCAAGACAAGTTTAAGAAAAACAGGTCTTGAAAACCTGGGCATGGCGGGCGCATGAGTGTGCATGAAATCATCTTTTGGCTTGAACTTTCAACAATCATAACTTGATCAATACTTAACCATTTGAGATGGTTCAAAGCTTGATACAAAGCCTTTCAAGCCAGCTTTAAAATGCACGAGGCATGTTGTCAAGATTGGACTTAAATCAAAAGTTACAAGCTCTTACATTATGCACACTATGTGTTTGTCAAAAGTACGCGCGCAAGATGACCAAGAGAAGGCAAGCTTGCATGTTTTGTGCATGGAACTTCTAACTCAAATATCTCTCAAATGGTGCATTTTTGAGAAATTCTAAACATTGACAAATTTTTAGCATTTTTTCCAAGCTTTCCAAAAATGTATGGTATGCAACCATTGGATAAAAATTGAGAAAGTTATGACATATCAAAGTTCTATAGGGTGGACACTTAGAAAATTTTCAAACTTCCAATAACTTCAAGAACAAGTTAACCCTAATTTCTTGAATTCTCTTGATTCAATGATGAATTTGATCATGAAATATGAAAAGAGGATATTTGAATTGATGGTTGACCAAAAGTCCACTTCGTCAACTCCTGACTTTGACTGATTTTGACCAAAATGACCATTTTTCCCTTTGTAATCAATTGACTTGCTTCCAATCAAAATTGAACCTCAATATTTAAACCATAGATTCCCAACAACATATAGAAACATATGAAATTAAGTTTGAGTGAAAAATCTAAAGAAATCCTGATTATATCCAAAACCCTAATTTTGCACCTTGTTTAGGAGATAGCCAATCAAGCTTCAAAACCTCAAATCTTCTGAATGTATTGAGTAATTCTTTGAACCATGATAACTAAAATGATAATAGGAAGATGATACTTCAAGAAATTGACTTATCCAAACTTCTAACTTCACAGTGGGACAAAACCCTAATTTCATCAAATGAATGCCATTGATGAATTCCTCATCAATTCTTTGCAAAACTTTAACTCTTGGAATCAATGAGATAAATGATATGTCTTTCACTATAATACATCATTGTGAATTAAAAGATCCAAATACATAAGAGCCTGAGACTCTCTTAGAACAAAATGCTAACACAATCAACCTCCATAGCCTGTAGAGGACTTGAGAACCCAAAGAACTTTGATCCTATCACAATGTATGAATGCAATGCAATATGATGTTTATGATGAAACACAAGCCTAAATCAAGAGGGTAAATTTTGGGGTGCAATAACTTGCTTGCTAAATTTCTGATAAAGAAGGCTCGGAAATTCTTAAAGGTTATGAATCTACATGCTTTCGAATATGTTCTGGATTTATTAATCTATGGATAAGTGTTATTCCCCAATCCAGACCAATTCATAGATGTGAATTCCGTTAAGATATTTCTCACTCATAACCCTGTGCCTATTTTTCTTGGAGATATTTTGCATTCACTTCACACTCGTACTATAAAGAGACAAGGGAATCTCATGTGTTGCATATCGTTATCATCTAGGTGGCTTATTTCGCATCTTCCCCGATCAATAATAAAGAATGAACAAGGTCTGAGGTGGTCGCAAAGGTTGATGTTACTCTCTCATACAGATATCTGTTGGTGTCTCTACTTTTAAGAAGACATCAATTTCATTGAGTGTTGTGGGGAATTCCCTAATGTGCCACTTCTTGGTGTAAGGGGAGATATCACTTACAACCCCTGTCTAGCACTACGTCAGTTCGATTATGCTCAAAGAAATGCTCCTCATGATATGTTTATCCAAGACATTGTATTTGACTACGACAACGATCTCCATGGTTATCGTCGAAGATTTGTGAATGCTTAAGGCATAGTGAAGAAGACTGATACCAAGACTTTGAGGCATAAAAATTCCATTCCTTGGGAACCTTACCTCAAATGGGTGCGAGCTCGTGCTCAAAGTCTTATGATGCCATATACTACCATCCTACCAGTAATTGTGGAACTGGTATTGAAGGCAATGAGTCTTATGCCATTCTCCATCCAGATATGCCCACTGATTTTGCAGAATTGAAGAGGTCTTGGATTTAACTTCAGGAAGAAAGGGACACATTCGAAGCTCAGTGCTATGCAAGCGAGAAAAGAGTGCTAGAGTTGAAAAATCTACTTCATGAGGAAGAGAGTCTTAACGCCTTTGTCAACTCAAAGAGGAAGTGTCCATGGTAGACCTAGACATTAGGAGCTTTACTTTATGTTTAAACTTCTTTTGATTTAACTAATAAAAAGTTTGTTCTTTTTGTTTACCAAATTTAAATCTTGTTAGGTCCTTGAAAACATTGCATATCATATCATATCATATCATATCATATCATATCATATCATATCATATCATATCATATCATATCATATCATATCATATCATATCATATCATAACAGGTACCCCGAAGACCGGTATTTTCATTCTCCACTGTTTATTTTAGCATAAATGGCTCTCGAACAAACTGTAAAAGATCTCCAGACTCATAATACGCAATTCGAACAGATGTTCATCAACCTGACCAAAGGACAGGAAGATCTGAAAGAGCTCATCACCAAGAAAAAGAAGAAGAAGATATCTAGTATTCTCAACACGAGAAGAAGATTCAAAGGTCCAGAAGTGAGTGTTGTTGAAGAGACAGCTTCTGATCTGTAAGTATGAAATGCGCCTAAGAGGGGGGTGAATTAGATGTTTAAAAATCTTATCGGTTTTTTTATGAATACTTGTACTAATTTTTCTGGTTTGGTATATGAAGTTTTTATAAGTGTTTCTTTCCTTTTGGTTATGGTGTGATGAAAGCAATAAATGCGGAAAAGTAAACAACACAAGGATGTATCCTGGTTCCCCTCACAGTCCGAGAGTACTCCAGTCCCCTTACAACACACAAGAGATTTCACTATAGTCAGAATTATCGTATAGCCTATGCACACCAATGGTGAAGCCTACTATCTAACCTATAGGGAAACCGAAGGCTCTTAAAACCTTTAAGGTCTAAAACACTAAGTGCAAGAAGAACAATCCTCTTCAATGCACAACTTGCTTCCAACAATCCTGGACAGCAAGAATACAATAAGAATGTATGATTTTTACAAGAGTTTTTGAGTTTGTAAGATTGTAGAACAATATCACTTTAAGTGATTTATCAATATACTTGATCTTTCCTTCCAATAACAATAATTCACAATGACTTAGAGATATAGATTGCTCAAGATTTTCTGGTTTATGTAAAGTGAAATTATGCAGAAAATCTTATATGAAAATATGAACACTTGAATGTGAATATTTGAAATTTGAATAAATTTTGATTGGAAGAGGTAAGAAATGAATTTAAAAATTTGAGTATTTATATGTTCATGGCACCATTTAAAAATATCATAAGTCTCTTCATTTTAATCATGAACAAGTGCCAAGATTAGAGACAAACTTTTAGTGAAAGGGTGCATGAAATGGTGCATGCATGAATTCTGATTTTTCAAAAACGTGCAGGGTGAAATCCATTTCACCTTTGTGAAAATCGATTGCATGGGCTCTAACAGAATGAAATTTCAAAAACATACAGTGAGAAATCGATTGCACCATTGTACAAATCGATTGCACTTAGTTAAAAAGTGAAATTTTTCAGCATGCAATCGATTGCACCATTGTGCAAATCGATTGCAACCTCAAACAGAAGCATTTTTAATAATTTCAATCAGTATGTAATCGATTGCACATTAAGAAAAATGTAATTTTTTATTTGAAACATAGTGAAATCAAATGTGTATGTCATGCAATCATGTTAGGAACTTTGAGCATCTAAAACTTAAGTATTTGTGAGGTATTGTTATTATACCTTCTCAAAGTTTGTTAAATGCCTTGAGTCAAAGTCTTGATCATGATGTTTTAACTTTAGAGTGTACTTTGCCTTGAGAAATATCTTTTCCTTCTTGCCATGAGGTTTGTATTCATCAAAACATGATATCTTTATTGAGATTGAGAAGCTTGATTCTACATTCTCCCCCTTTTTGATGATGACAAACACCCTTCTAAGATGCTTTGTAATTTTCAGATTTGACTCCCCCTCAATGTGTGAATTTAAGAATGTTGGAGAATATTTTGTATCTTAAAATTTAGGACAATGAAATAACAAGCAATACACCTTTCTCCCCCTTTGACATTATCCAAAAGAAGGGAAAGATGGGTGAAGTATATGAAATATAATTTATCATGACATAGGCACTTAAAGTTAGCAATGCATACTACATATATAAAAGTTAAACATCACCTTCATCTAAAATTTCAAGCTCTCTTCGAATTTTGTAGAAAGGTTCACGAGCAAGCAGCTTTGTAAAAATATCTGCGAGTTGATTATGAGTATCCACAAAAGTGACTTCAACATCTCCTTGAAGTACTTGATCAAGTAGAAAATGATGCCGAATATCGATGTGTTTGGTTCTTGAATGCATGACCGGATTTTTTGTAATGTTGATTGCACTTGTGTTGTCGCATCGAAGAGGAATGCATCTGAGATCAAGTCCGTAGTCACGAAGTTGTTTCTTAATCCAAAGAATTTATGCACAACAACTACCCGCTGCTATGTATTCCGCTTCGGCCGTGCTAAGAGCAACACTTGCTTGTTTTTTACAAGCCCATGATACTAATGCATTTCCAAGAATGTGATAAGTACCACTTGTGCTTTTTCTATCAGTTTTACAACCTGCATAATCCCCGTCAGAATAACCAATTAAGTTGCAAACACTACCTTTAGGATACCATAAGCTGAAAATTGTTGTCCCTTTGAGATACTTCATGATTCGCTTGACCGCCATTAGATGAGATTCTTTTGGATTTGCTTCAAAGTGAGCACAAAGACAAACACTAAACATTATGTCATGACGGCTTGCCATCAAATATAGTAAGGAACCAATCATACCTCGATACTTTGTAATATCAATTGGAATACCGGATTCATCTTGATCAACATATGTACCGGAGCCCATTGGAGTATTCATCGCTTTGCAACTATCCATATCAAACTTTTTCAATAATTCTTTGCAATAATTGGATTTATTGTTGAAGATTCCATATTTTAGTTGCTTAATTTGTAGTCCAAGAAAATAATTCATCTTACCCATCATGGACATCTCAAATTCTCCTTGCATCATCAACGAAAATTCTTCACACATTTCTTTGTTTGTCGATCCAAAAATGATATCATAAACATAGACTTAAACCAATAAAGTGTTACTTTTGATTTTCTTAATGAATAAATTTTTATCAACCTTAACCATTTCAAAACCTTTTTCACACAAAAAATTGCTAAGCCTATCATACCATGCTCTTGGTGCTTGCTTTAAGCCATAAAGAGCCTTTCTCAACTTAAAGACATGTGAAGGATTTTTGAAGTATTCAAATCCCAGGGGTTGTTTGACATAGACTTCTTAATTGATGTAGCCATTTAAGAATGCGCTTTTGACATCCATTTGATAAAGTTGAAAATTTAATGAACAAGCATAAGCAAGTAAAAGACGAATAGCTTCTAACCTTGCAATTGGAGCAAATGTTTCTTCAAAGTCGATTCCTTCTTCTTGATTGTAACCTTGAGCCACCAACCTTGCTTTATTTCGAACAATTATACCATTTTCATCAAGTTTGTTTTTAAACACCCATCGGGTACCTATGATGTGTTTACCACTTGGCCTAGGAACAAGTTCCCAAACTTGATTTCTCTCGAATTGATTTAATTCTTCTTACATAGAAATTATCCATTGATCGTCTCCTAAGGCTTCATCAACTTTGGAGGGTTCAATTTGAGAAATAAACGCCATGTTTAAGCAAACATATTTGAGATTTAATCTTGTTGTAAGTCCTTGACTAATATCACCAATGATTTTATCAATAGGATGGTCTCTATGGGTTCTTCATTCTTTGGGTAGATCATTGATGTTTGAATCTTGTTGTGGTACTCCTTGTTGATGTTCCGGTTGATTCACATTTTGATCATTTGAAAATTCTTCAGGGGGTAACTCTATAATATCATCATCACACACAACTATTTCCTCCTTAGAGGTGTTACTTTCATCAAAAGAAACATGCATAGATTCTTCAATAGCTAAAGTTCTTTTATTATAAATTCTATATGATTTACTAGAAAGTTAATAACCAAGAAATATACCTTCGACGGATTTCTTGTCAAACTTACTGAGATTGTCTTTGTCATTGTTGAGGACAAAGCATTTGCATCCAAAGATATGAAAGTGAGCAATGTTTGTCTTTCTTCCCTTGAAGAGTTCATATGGAGTCTTTTTCAAGATAGGTCTAATGATAACTCGATTTCCAACATAGAATGTCGTACTAACCGCATCCGCCCAAAAATACTTTGGTAGATTTGCATCACTAAGCATCATTCTTGCAAGTTCCACTAGAAATCTATTCTTTCTTTCAACAACTCCATTTTGTTGTGGAGTTCTTGGTGCTAAAAAATTATGAGAGATACCATGTTCTTCACAAAATTCTTCAAATGATGCATTTTGGAATTCTCCACCATGGTCACTTCTTATGGATACAATCTTTAGTGATTTTTAATTTTGAATTTGCTTTGCATACTTCTTAAAGGATTTGAAAGCATCACTTTTCTGCACAAGAAACAAAATCCAAGAATATCTAGAAAAATCATCAACAATAACTAAAGCGTATACATTATCTCCGAAGCTTCTTGTTCTTGATGGACCAAATAAATCCATGTGCAACAATTGTAGTGGCCTTGTAGTGGACACCACATCCTTAGATTTGAAAGTTGATTTGGTTTGTTTTCCCTTTTGACAAGCATCACATAATTTATCTTTGACAAATTTTATCTTTGGTAAGCCAACAACAAGATCATGTTTGGTTAATTTATTTAAGTGATCCATATGAATATGGGCTTCCCTTTTATGCCATAACCATGATTCATTATTGTTTTCCATGAGACATTTTACTTTCAAAGATAAATCGTCTAAGGAAATCATAAAAATATTATTAATTCTTTTACCTTTGAGTTTTACCTCATTGGTGACTTCATCAATAATCAAGCATTCATATTTAGTAAACTTGATCTTGAAGCCTTTGTCACAAAGTTGGCTAATGCTAAGAAGATTTTGCTTTAGTTCTTCAACATAAAGAACATCTTCAATGGATGTGAAAGGTGGTGCACCAACTTTTCCTTTTCCAAGAATTCTTCCCTTATTGTTATCTACATAAGTGACATAACCCTTGGCCTTTAAGACTAGATTTGAAAAATGGTTTATGTCTCCCATCATATGCTTGGAACAACCACTATCAAGATACCATAGATTTGAAGTAGTTTTCAAGAAAACCTACAAAACAAGTTAAGTTTTTTTAGGTACCCAAATTGCTTTGGGTCCTTCAGAATTAGTACCTTTCTTTACCCACACATAATTCCCACTTAGAACACTAAAGTTTCTTACATAGCAAGCATTAGGTGTGTGGCCTTTAATACCACAATAGAAACAAGTAGGTTCAAAATTACTTCTACATCTAGGAGGATAAGATTTATTCTTAACAACTCTTTTCTTTTTAGGATATTGATGAACTACTTTAGGCTTGTTTACTTTCTCTTGGATTGGTTGGTTATTAGCCTTAACAAAGATAGTTTTTTTGGGGCTTGGTTGAGAAAATTTTGAAAAACCAAGTCCACTTTTATCTTTAGGATACCTTTGTGTGCTAAGAACATTTTCCAATCCAACTTGTCCTTTTTCATACCTTTCTAGGACTCTTTTCAATTGAACAATTTAGAAAGAAAGTGATTCACAATTATTGGATACAAAATTCTGTTTTTGATCACTAATCATCTTTTCTTTTTCATCTTTATATTCTTTTTCAATAGTTTCAACTTTTTCTTCTAAAGATGAAATTATTTTCTTTTGAGATGAAATAGTTCTATATAGAATTTTTCATTCATTTAATATTTAATCTATAGCACCTTGTGCACCATTATTATAAAGAGAGTTATCATAACTAACCTCGCCTTCTTCATCATCAAAATGGTGTGAAGCCATCAGTGCTAGATTTACACTTTCGTCACTATCCGAATCGGATGAAGAACTAATCTCATTATCTTCCCATGCAACATAAGCCCTTTTATTTTTGAACTCCTTTTTACCTTTGAATCAATTTTTCTTGAAGAGTTTTGGACAATCCGACTTTATGTGACCTTGCTTTCCACATTCATAACATGTGACTTCTTGTGTTGATGTGGAGGCTTCTTTATCTTTATGCTTATAAAATTTCTTCCTTTTGACAAAGTTAGCATTATGAAGATTATTTTTATGACCAAAATATTTTCCTAACCTTTTTACAAGAAGCAAGAAGTTTTTATCTTCCTCTGATGCATCTTTATCTTGACTTTCTTTTGAATCTACTTTCAAAGAAATGCCTTTGGGTTTCTTCTCATGATTCTCATGTTTTTCAAGTCTTCCAAGTTCCGTTTCATATTCTTGAAGCTTTCCGGATAATGTTGCGGAAGTCATAGTTGCTAGGCTTTTCTTTTTGGATATTGCCGTCACTTTTGGTTGCCATTCCCTAGTTAAAGACCTAAGAACTTTAAGATTTAATTCATTGTTAGTTAAAGTCTTACCGAGTGCCTTCAAATTATTTGTCAAGTGAACGAATCTCTTTTTCAAGTCAAGGATGAATTCTCCGAGCAGCATTCGGAATAATTCATATTCTTGACTCAAAGTGTTCAATCTAGATCTTTTGACTTC
Organism: Vicia sativa; assembly: GCA_021764765.1. Lineage (NCBI taxonomy): Eukaryota > Viridiplantae > Streptophyta > Magnoliopsida > Fabales > Fabaceae > Vicia > Vicia sativa. The sequence goes on along the minus strand of CM038795.1, from coordinate 156,096,471 downwards.
GGCGGTTCCTTCATGAGTTTCTACAAGAGTGTCCCAAATTTCCTTTGTCGTTGTACATGCCGATACTCGAAAGAATTCATTCATACTAAGAGCACTTTGGAGAAGATTGATTGTCTTTTTGTCAAAGAGAACTTTTTTCTTGTCATCTTCATTCCATGATGCTTTAGGCTTTGATGATCCAACACCATTGACAACACATACTGGAGCAAATGGACCATTCTCAACAGCATCCCATATTTCTTCTCCATGCGCTTCAAGATGAGCCTTCATGCGAATTTTCTAAAAGTCAAAGTATTCACCACAAAACAATGGAGGCTTGTTGTTACTACCACCATCTTTGAAAACCGGATTTTGATTTGCGGAATCCATTCTAAATCTTTAGGAACAAGTTACCTATAACTTGCTCTGATGCCAATTGTACTAATTTTTCCGGTTTAGTATATGAAGTTTTTATAAGTGTTTCTTTCCTTTTGCTTATGGTGTGATGAAAGGAATAAATGGGGAAAATTAAAGAACACGAGGATGTGTCCCGGTTCCCCTCACAGTCCGAGAGTACTCCAGTCCCCTTACAACATGCAAGAGATTTCACTATAGTCAGAATTATCGTACAACCTATTCACACCAATGGTGAAGCCTACTATCTAACCTATAGGGATACCAAAGGCTCTTAAAACCTTTAAGGTCTAAAACACTAAGTACAAGAAGAGCAATCCTCTTCAATGCACAACTTGCTTCCAACAATCCTGGACAGCAAGAATACAACAAGAATGTATGATTTTTACAAGAGTTTTTGAGTTTGTAAGATTGTAGAACAATATCACTTTGAGTGATTTATCAATATACTTGATCTTCCCTTACAATAACAATAATTCACAATGATTTAGAGATATATATTGCTCAAGATTTTCTGGTTTATGTAAAGTGAAATTATGCAGAAAATCTTATATGAAAGTATGAACACTTGAATGTGAATATTTGAAATTTGAATAAATTTTGATTGCAAGAGGTAAGAAATGAATTTGAAAATTTAAGTATTTACATGTTCATGGTGTAACACCCGTAATTAACTAAAGTAATTTAATTTAATATTATTGAGTATTTTCGATTAATTCGTAATTAAGTCGAATTTGCGAGTAGATCGTTAAATTAATAATCAGGTAAAATTAGTCGGAAGAAAGATAATATTAGAAATTTATTTTATATTACTAATTAATATGGTGAATTAAGTATGAGGGTGAAATAGCATTTTTAGAGGTATTATTTAGTAGACCAAAGTTGTGTTAGAAGCCCATTATTTAATTGAGTAACCTAGTAAAATAAGGAAGTAGCATTGTTACAAAAGAAAAACCAAAACTAATAGCCCTAGTCGTAGCAAAGCAAAATAGAAGAGGGAAAGGAATTGAATTGGAACAAGGGTGCTAGCAGAGTCAATTGTTGTCCGAGAATTTTGCTTTTCCGATCAATTTTCCGAGTTCCCTTCGATCCAAAGGTAAGGGGTGGGGTTCGGATTATATAATCGATTGTAGGATAATTTTTATGTGGGGTTTAAGGCTATATAATTACACTGCTACTAGTGTTTCGTCGATGAATTTATGTTGCTGGAATGAGTAATAGTGGTTCCTGTGTTGAAATTGTTTCTGCTATATGTGTTGTTTCTCATTTGTTGTTCTGTGTAATGGTTGCGATCCCAGCGAAATATTCATTCTGCTTCATGAGGGAGACGACCGTCCCAAGAGGAAGAAGGGGTTGGAGGAGACCGCCTCATTGGACGAAGAAGAATGGAGACGGCTGCCTGGGAGAGGGAAACGTCCGTCTCAATTGGCCCTAGGAGAGGGAGGCGACCGCCTCAGGTTCCCAGGGTGGGCGCCTCACCCACACTCCCTTCCCTGCTTGTTTGTTCACGTGGCTTGCTGTGGGCATGGCTTAGGAGTGTAATGTCTTGGTACATTAGGATAGTATAACATGAAAATAATACTCTTAGAAAATTAAAGAAAGCCATAGCAGAAGAGAAAAGGTAAATGACAGGTAGTAGAAAATACCCTTAGCAGTAACAGATGGATACAGCAGAAGAGTAATTAACAGAATAGTATTAACAGCAACAAAATTATAGCAGACAGTGTAAATTAAATAGTAAAATGATCAATCAAAAATGCAGAAAGATAATTGGTTCTGGCAGAATTAATTAGTAGGATTTATAGGATTATGTATTAATGTTGCAGGAAGTAAAAATAGTGTAGAAAACTAGATTGTCAGTCAATTAAGCGGAAAAATTAGTTTCTCGGAATTGGACGAAATTTTGCAGAGTAGTTCGGGTATACGGGTAGTTAAATAAAACTGTTTCGTTTCGTTGAAATTCGCGTTGGTTGCTAGATTTGCAGGTACTGTCGAAACGATGTTAATTGTTCCCGAATTGGACAATCTATGAATCGTAGGCTTAAATGGCCAAAGACGAAAATTGAAGTTGATTGAATTAAATTATAAATTGCATTGTGTTGACGTTGTTGATTGTTGTGGAAGTCGAATGTTGATTGTTTAAGTTGATGCAGATAATGCATAATTCAAGTTGCCATTGATTTAAGTTGTTGTTGATGTTGTAGTCGTTGTAGCATACATATCATGTGCATTACTAAGTTGGCGTGGACTGGCACCATGTTGAAAGTTGAAGGCTTATGCCTTGTTGAATGCCTCGATAAACTTGCATATTTTTAAGTTGGGAGTTTACTCCAAATGGATCCACATGTATTTGCATTAGTCGAGTCGCATCTGAGTCGCATTTTAAGTTGTTGTTGATTATTATGTTGTTATGTGGATATGAACGTTGTTGATTAAAGTTGTAATTATTGTATGATTCTTTACCTAGCATATAAAATATCGTACTTTTGCTTATATTTTTCGATATCTCACCCTTTGTATTTTGTTGGTCGTTACCTTTATATTGACAACGTGCAGGTAACGAGGAGTAGAAGGTTTATTAGCTTATGGCGTCGTCGCTCTGATACGTAGCACTCGGGGGGAAACGAACGCTTGTTTTCTTTTATGTTTACGCATTATCTTCCGTTGAACTAAGTTGTGGTTTTTGAGAAATAATTTGTGGTTTTTCCGTTGTTCAAAGATGCTATGCTATTTTGAAATTATTCATGTTGAGAATCCACTGCGGTTTATTTATTTAAGTTGGATTGTTGGAGACTAAATATGTTTTAGTTGTTTCGCATTCATTATGTGCTATGTATCCGCTGAGAATTAATTGTTTTAATGCTGATTTCAAGTTGTGAAAAATGTAATGCCTCAAGTTTTAGTTGAAACTTTGGCACTCTGATTTATAAAATGTTGGGTAGATTTGTGGTGTTACATTAGTGGTATCAGAGCAGGTCCGTCCGTCCGGCCAAGTGTTGTGTCGTTAATAATCGAGTATTGTTAATTACTTTATCTAACTGTTGGTTATGTTGCAGTGCTTAGTTGAAATGGCTGGAAAGAATGATGTTGCAATTGCTGCTGCTCTAGAAGCAATGGCTCATGCTTTGGAGAATCAACCTAATGTTGGTGGGGATGTTGGATCCCGAAGTTTGGCAACCTTCCAGAGAGAGAATCCTCCGGTATTCAAAGGCAAGCATGATCCTGATGGTGCTCTGGAGTGGTTGAAAGAGATTGAGAGGATCTTTCGCGTGATGAATTGTACTACGGTGCAGAAGGTCCGATATGGAATCCATTTCACCTTTGTGCAAATCGATTGCACGGGCTCTAACAGAATGAAATTTCAAAAACATACAGTAAGTAATCGATTGCACCATTTTACAAATCGATTGCACTTAGTTAAAAGTGAAATATTTTTAGCATGCAATCGATTGCACCATTGTGCAAATCGATTGCAACCTCAAACAGAAGCATTTTTAAGAATTTCATTCAGTATGCAATCGATTGCACCTTTGTGCAAATCGATTGCACGGTAAGAAAAATGTAATTTTTGCTTTGAAACATAGTGAAATCAAATGTGTATGTCATGCAATCATGTTAGGAACTTTGAGCATCTAAAACTTAAGTATTTGTGAGATATTGTTATTATACCTTCTCAAAGTTTGTTAAATGCCTTGAGTCAAAGTCTTGATCATGATGTTTTAACTTTAGAGTGTATTTTGCCTTGAGAAATATCTTTTCCTTCTTGCCATGAGGTTTGTCTTCATCAAAACATGATATCTTTATTGAGATTGAGAAGCTTGATTTTACATGATCAACAAGATATCCCTCTGGCTAATAATCCTTATGCTTCTACAATTTATGGAAGAGTTCATGATTGAGAAGGCTCGGTTAGAGAACGTCTGGATCGACGGGATGAGAAGAATGAAGAACAACAGGCTGTCAATACCAAAATTATGAAGCTACTACAAGAGATACCATTGAAGATTATGAGAAGCCAAAACCATAGCCTTTTTGTTTTACCTTTGTTTTTATTTTGATTTCAAAACTTATGCACTATATCTTTTAATCAATAAAGTTTTTTTAATTATTTTATTTAAAGTCTTCTTAATTTTTGAGAAAGGGGATAATGTGATATGATTTTGATATACCTATTTCTCATAACTTATTGCATACATGTTTTTATATTTTTGTTTCTAACTAATGTTTGACTCAAGAAATTTGTGAAAGTTCAGTGAATAGGTTGGAAAGATCAAAAGTTCTTAGGGGTATTCATAAGACATGGTCAAGAATGATGAGGAACCATGAAAAATTCAGTAGTTCTGAACAAATTCAAAATATATGTCGAACCATGTTCTAATGCTTTGTGCATTTTCACAACTAGGTTCTAACACTTCATCGCATTCTATTAGAAATCATGAATCTGAAATAAAGAACCGTACATTTCTAGTTAGACTCTAATGAATCTACAATAGGGAAGTATTCCTTTCCTACTACCTGTTTATAATTCAAAATTATTTTGTAAGCCTTGAACTCAATGGGAGCTTTTGAACAAGCTAAAATGAAATTTAAGAGTATAGAACTCGGGGGGGAGGGGGAAGCTAGTTAGATAACATTGAATATGTTTTATGTGATTAAACCTAGTATAAGTTGTTCATCAAAATACATAATTTTATCATCATCAAAAGAGGGAGATGGTAAGAAAAAAATTTGGTTTAGCATCTGGAATTAAGTTTTGAATATAACATTACATGATATATTTATAGAACAATTCATTACTCTAATGGATTCTATCTAGTGTGTAGTAATTGTTAATTATTACAGCCTTAAGAATGTGGATTTAATCGAAAAATCCTCCGGCATCACGCCACCAAACGAACGCACCATTCACTGACGAATTGGGCTTGACATTAACTATGATATTACAAAGATCTTCCCAGACACTTCTAGTTGCACCAAGATGAAGATCATGATTGAGCTCGATATGCCACAACCAAGCAACATTGATCCAATGTCCTAGATTGCAAAATTTATTTATTTCCACCTGCACATAGTCAAATAAATAAGAAAAAATAACTTCAAAAGCTCAACACCCATATAATAATTTCTTCAAAAGTCAATATTATATCTTGTTTCTAATTTACATGAGATATTGTTTCAAAACCAGTTAGGATCTTCCTCTCAAGATCCTAGAGAAATCCTTAGATTCCTCCACCAAAAAGATGATTTTTTGACATTAATAGACCAAGATGAATCGAGGGCTAAGCCTCTAATGCAATGTTTTAAGAATCGGACCGAGAACCATAGGAATTGTCAAGCTACTATGCTTTTTGGATTAGACATGTTGTTGAGCCAATGGGAGTCGAGCAAAATCGGTAAAAACCGATGAACCTGCAGTTTTAGAAAACTGACGGGTTAAATGCATATTTTTTTCTCAAATAATGATGTGATTTTGATAATTTTAAAAAATAAAATAAAATAAAAGTATAATTAGACTTTAATTCATATTTTATTTGGAACAACTTTCCCTTATTTGCATTAGCATGGTTCAAAATTTATATAAATTTGCATTTTGTATTATTTTCTTGTGAGTGATGAATATATTTAGAATTTGAATTTAAAGATGAACACGTGAAATTAAGATATTTTGAAAATTTAAAATTTGTAGGTGTTGTGATTTTTTTAGACACTGACTCATTTGGCTCGTCCTATTTAATAAATATATAATTTTGTTATAGAGACCGGTTTATTAAACCAAGTTATTTGGTTTAAATAGATCTAGTCATGTGATTCGGCCGGTGACCTAGTGATTCGACCAATGAACCAGTGACCCAGTACCCTCATCAGTTTGACGATCACTCCAATTTTTAAAACATTGCTCTAATGTCTCAATATTTGTAAGAAAAGAGATAATGCTAAGTTGGATTATTTATTGAAAGAATTTTCCAAATGCATTTGCTCAGAAGCGCAACAATAATGCACCACAATCTTTAACACCCAATCCACCTTCATGTTTTCTCTTACATATTGAAGACCACGACACCTAATTGTTTCTCTTCTTATTTTCTTCAACATTCTAAAGGATTTGGAATGCTCGTTGTATCTTTATAATCACCTGGATAACTAATTTCGATGCTTTGTATAAAAAATGGAGAATAATGAGATAGAAGTCAAAACATAGTTTAAGATAGTCACTTGACCTTCTAACGAGATAGATTTACTCTTCTAAGAAGCGCGAGTCTAATGCAAAACTTTGATAAAATAGAATTTCAAAAAAAACGTCTATGGAAACTGACCCCAGTTAAGAGGCTCGAGAAGGAGAAAAGGGAAAGAGATTGGTTGCACATGAAAGGAAATATGAGGCAACCAAAAACAAAACTAAATTAATGTTAAAACCTAAAATTTTGTTCTTATTAAAGTAAGAGGTGGCCCTAATAAGTTTGTAATAAACTATACCAAAAAAATATGTTTAAAAATATGGTAATTTAAGAATTTGTGAGAAATAGATATCAACTTGGGAAATTGCGGGAAAGTCGGGTTGAAGGATAAAATTTACCAATGGAAATAAAGTGATAGTCAACTGGTAATTAAAAACAGAACATCGTACTAAAAAAACCAACTATTGATGGTTAGACAACGCACACAAAAACCAACAACTAAATATATTGATGATTTGATGGAACAATCCGTAAAAGCAGCTAAGGATTTTCTACATATTGGTAAGTAATTATCACCTCTTGATACAAAATCCTATTTCATAAACTACCAAATTTTTATATTAAAAGTGAATAAGTAGGATATTGAAAATATATCCATATGCAATCAAATTTTTTTATATAGTTATAAATTTTTTATATAATTATAAATTGAATCGACTTAAAGAGACATGTCTTTTTAAATACGTCAAAGTATTTTACACTATTACTAACATAATAGAATCAATCATATTTTAAGTTTTCTTATAATTTTATTAGTAGAAAAAATTAAAATGTCATAATTATAATTGTCGATCATTATTTTTTGTAATGGTAAATTTAGTTGTAACTTTGTTAGTAGGGATATTTTATAACTCAAACAAAGTTACAAATCTCAACGTTGCACTTTTCAAACCACTAAATCATTTTGAACTTCAATTTAAAAAATAAATTTTCGGCAATTACCTGTCTTCTATTCATTCAGTGCTCTTTCAAAATTTCACATTTTCTTAAATACTACTACCCCTGATCCTTAATATAAGAAAAAGATCACTTTTTATATTCATTCAAGAATCAATTTATTTGGACTATATATAATCCAAATACATTGATTCTTGAATGAATCTAAAAAATGAACTTTTTCTTATATTAAAGACCGGGTATTTGTGTTGGGAGATTAAACACATAGTGATTGTTGAAATTTTACATGTTGAAGGAGTATGACATTGTTTGGTATTATAAACGAAAAGAAAGACACATATTATTGGGTCATCTTCATTCTCTCAAGCCAATTATCTCTTATAAATCTCGTGCTTAGGGGATGTGGACTATCATAAACATAGTAGTCCAGGACCCACATGTTACAATGATCTCGACACAGTATACATAAGTCAGATAGGACACGTGAATTTCTTAAAATAAAGGTGGTGAGGTGGTCACATGCTCGCTCGACATGTGGGTGACATGAAAATATCACAAGACTTCCTCAAAATGAGATCACATGCCATGATATCATTGGTGGAGATGAGTCATGCTGACTGGATTTAAGAATGACCTTGTGGTTATTAGTGTATAAATGTTTAACTAGAAGATAAAGAAAGTCCTCATAGACTTAAGTAGATCTATTGGTGTCCTTTACTGAATTTAAGGAAAACCATGTGGTTATTAGTGTACAAATGTTTAACTAGAACATAAAAGTTAGATGTCTCGTGCCAAACAAGTAACACCCTAAACCCTAATATATATTTTATACAAACGCATGCTAAAAATATGAAGATAAATAAAAACATGGTGTCACACATATCTCAACATTCAATCTTTAATTCAAAATGCAAAATTAACTTCGAAACGACATAACATCATTATTCAAGTAAGCAACTTAGAAACAAAACATGATATTCTCAACCCAATGTTACATGATAAGAGGACAATAATGCGTAAATCCAACTATGTCATCCTTCATGATTAAGCATAACAACTACTCTTCAGTCTTAACCTGAGTATCTGCATAATATACATATAGAGAAATATATAAACAAGAATAAAGTGGTGTCAATACATTCCACAAATCAAATGTTGTTAAAACAACAAGAATAGTATAATCATCATATACAATTAAATCACAATCACATAATCCGATAACATAGATAATTATGCATGTAATGTTTATTTATTATATTCGTTCTTGTGGTACCAATCTCTTATGTTGTAAATCGGATGCCTTAGAAACAAGGTATAAATTGTTTCTTTATGATCAAGAAAAAAGAAAAATGATTAGAACAAGATATTATTATTCTCGAATACACGAATAACAAATAACCCTCTCACCATTAATTAGAATTTGATGTATGCAATGATGAGAGACTAGTGTGTTATGTGTAATAAACCTAACATACTAAACTAATGGTTTTTTTTCACAAATATCCATTACAAGCTAACTTAGGGTATAAGCTAACCTAAACAATTGGACATAACAAACAGGCCCAATTCGACATACTAACAACCCTAGCATTTTCGACATCTACATACTAGAACATATTTCAACTACAGCATGTAGGTCTTCGACAACAACATGTGAGAAAACTTTGATGACATGCTAAAATTTGCAAACTGTCGAAACCAAGAAGCTACATTCGACCATACTAGAGTTCGATTCCAATATCTCACATATTAGATAACAGAGGTATGTTATTGATGCATACAACCTGTCACTAGACCGAAATCCTACTCATCATTGGATATAAGTCCTACCTATCTTTGATATACATGATGCATGGATTCTAGAATTAATGCAAATTGACATCCACAATCCTCCAACTCCAGTTCAAGCTTGTCTATATGAAGAAACTCGGGCATAACAAAATAGTGATGCGGAAAGCATTGTTCGTCCCCATAACTAAAACTTCCATATTAAACATCATTGAAACCTCAAATAATGTTAAAGGATTGATAATTCTTATGATTAAATAATTTCCATCCAAGTCTTTTTCCTTATACAAAAAAGAGGCTGAAAAATTAAAGAAGTGGCCATAGAAATACACCTTGGTCGCAGAGAACTTTTACAAGATGGAAAAAGTTAAGAAAATGTTAAGGTATCTTGGCGATAACAAAACGATGTTAATATTAATTGGAGTAAGCAAAGAGGACTGTGGTAGACACATATAGGGAAGAAAATGAGAGAATAATCTATTAAGGTTTGGATACTATTGCCCAACTATGCTAACGAACAACTCATACTTTCTCAACAAATGTAATAAATGCCCACATTTTTTAGATCTACATCACGCCTCAATCGAGATCCTCCATTTAGTGACCTAGTTGAAGACATTCCATATATGGTGAGTTTACATTGTGAGACCATTCCATTTATCCTCGTGATAATTGTATCAATGTGTATGGTGTGTGGGTTTGTATCAATGCACCTTGAGGGGTGCTAAATTTATTCACCTTTAATTGCATAATATGTCACCAAACTATTTTCACACATTTTATGTTCATAAGAGCTATCAAATTCAAACTTTTTTAGACTTAACAAAATATAAGAATTAGTTTTTGTAATACATTTAATGTGATACTCTTAGGGTCAAATTGTGTTAATAGTGGTGCATTTTAACTCAATTCATTGCATATTCATATTAAAATTTCAACTTTTAGTGTAAATAATAGATTTATAGTTGTACCATATAAATACTATATAGATTAATCATTTTTCCTTATTTTGTAGGACTGTTCACATTATAGAAGCATTTAGCATTCAAAGGCAAATAAAGCTTCAAGACGCAATTTTTGGATGGAAATAAAGAGCTACAGGTCATTCTAAGCACGGTTCCAGCATATTGGCATTCTCCTGGATAGAAGGTAGCACGCTATTTGGGGCTAAGTGCGCTCTATAGCATAAGACGGTTTAAGTGTTTTAAGTGGAAGCGTGCTAAGCGCGGAATAATGGACTAAGTGTGGTCTACGATTTTTATGTGTATAAATAGAATTCATAACATATTCTTTAGGGCATCCACCATTTTTTAGAGGTGTGATCACCATTCTTTGAGTAGAGAGACTTATAAAATAACATTAGAGGTTGCAACTTGATGATTCTGAGTTAGATTTGCATCAATCGTCTTAATGGTGTGAGAGTTGCATGTTCATATTCCTTCTTCTCTGTGTATTCTTTACTATTGGGGTTTGTTTCTAATTTTACTGTGGTTTTAAGTATATGTATTGATTATGGTGTTGTATAATACCTATTTTACAAATCTATATCGATGTCATCCTTTTCTACTTGCTTTATGTTTGGATTTGAGTTGTTATAGTCATATCCTCTTAAGATCTGTATTTAGTATGAATATCTATTAGATTCTAAACTCTATAAATAGATTTAGATCTAATATTCACAACGGGTGTCGATTCTTAATGCTCAGTGTCATTTAGATGTGTGCGACAATACGGTAGAACTCTCGCAGGTGCTTCATACATGAATACTAATGTGATGGATAATTGAAGATATTGACGAGTATTTTAGGTTTCGTACAACTGATCAGTAGATTTAAGTATTTTATGGGTAGATGAAATCCAATCCCGATGAATTCTCTCCTCTCTAAAGAATGGATTATTTACTTGTTCATATGTTTAATTTTTGCACTTTATGCTTTTAAACCATTCAAAACCAAGCTTAGAAACATGGAGATAATTAGGCGACATTTTATCCCTCGCATTAATCCATGTGGAGACGATAAAAAAAATACTTACATTTGCTCGCTGCCTTACCGCAACAATAAAATGACATCGTTTTCGGTGATTAGTGTTTAGATATTGAAATCATTGTGATAATTTCTTTGTTTTTAAGTTTTGTATATACTATATTTATATTTGTATATTTATGCTTGTATATTTACTTGTCTATGTTTTCCATTCTTATATATTTGTTCATGTTTTCCATACTTGTGTATATTGTACATGTTTTTGTTTTCCGTCACGATTGCTAAAGTGATTGGTTAGGAGTAGCCGTTGGTGAACAACAAGCAAAGCAAAGAGGCAACATAAAAGAGCATCTAAGCTAAATAAAAGTGTAGATTCAACAATGTTAAACAAGCGCTTGTTGGGACTTGGGAGGGAACCCAACTTTTTAATATTTTATAGCTTTTTATTTAAGTAGTATATGGTGAAATTCGTCTAAGCATGTTGAGTGTTGATACATTTTTGAAAGACAATACAGAAGATATTATGCTTATCGCGCACAAAGGGAGCTTAGCGTGCTCTGCTGCTCCTGTCAAAAATTTCTCAGCCTGCTTAATCACTTTCACCCAGGTCATTTAGAGTAGTATATAGTAGTAATTAATTGTGAATATTGTCGTTGTTGTTTGTCAAAAACCCTTGTATTTTTATAGCTTGAGGATGCTTTGAGTGAAGATTTCAAGTTTAAATGTTTTAACATGCAATTGTGTGGTAATGATAAAAGTTTGAAAGGAATTTACATTGTCAAGGTACATGTGTAACGCTTTCCAGAACATAGCATGAATATGAAACTTGTAATTTTTACAAATATCATGATATTCATTCTTTTGAACTACTTGTTCATGATTGAATCACTTCAGATTTTACACCAAATGAGATGTAGCTTTCCATTGTTCACTACATACACGGGAGACCAATATTCTTATTTTAACTAGGTTTAATTATGCTTAATCTTGTATTTGTGTCGAATTATATGAAAGCATGAAAAATGTCAAGGCATTTTTTGAAATTAATCATAAACACCTAACCAAAAGTAACTTACCTTGTGAGTGAGTGAGAATTAATTAACCCATTTGAGCCTTTTGTTAAGAATTATCTTGGTGTTGAACTGCGAACTTGTGTGTTGATATTTGTAAATATAGTGTTAAGATTATTTGTACATAGAATAGTCACACATCAACTATATCATGTAATTAAATATAATCTCTCTATATATATTATAAAGTATTCGTAGTGCTTTTCAAGACACATAGTTTATTCAAATGTCTCTTAGTCTCTCATATTTTAACATGGTATCTAAAGCCTACTGAGAGATAACCCTTCATCGTGATTTACTCGGTTGACCTAGTGTCTTCCTATGAGAAATTTTTGGCAAATTGTGTCATAACTCTGGTTTTCCTTCCATACACTATCGTGACTCATACCGGAATTAGTTTTTGAATTTCTTCTATCACCACCGGAATGCCTCTGCCATCTTCCGCCGCTACTGTTTTCCGCGACCTTCCAACAAGCTAACCCTACCGGCAGAAGCGCCTCCTCCAATCTGGTCGATCTTGGAGATTTTTCCACTGGCCAATTCAAACATGTATGTTTCACCCGGTTTGTGTGATATTTTATCTTTTCAGTTACTCATGGTTACTCCTTAGTACTTTACGCTAAACTACGATGATTTCCTCAGGTGGTATCAGAATCATCTGAACTCAAATTCCACTACTTTGGTTGCACACACTGGTAGTTCATTTGTTTGCCTCTCTCAATCATCTTTTATTGGACCTTGGGTACCTTGATTCTGGTGCGTCTAATCATGTTACTGGTAATAAAAAATATTTTCTCTTCCCTCTCTACGTTGGGTTTCTTACCTACTATAACTTCTACCAATGGTTCTATAAATTTGATCTGAAATGATTGGCATTGTTCACATTCTACCTTCTCTCTCTGTTACTTATGTTCTCTATGTACCTAATTATCCATTTAATTTACTTTCAGACAATCGTTTACTTTGTTCAATTGATTGTATTGTCACCTTCATTAACAATAATGTTACCATGTAGGATCGGAGTTTAGGATGGATGATTGGCGTCGGATGTGAGTCTCAAGGTCTTTATTACCTCTCAGTGTCATGTCATACATGCTCAGCCAAAGATTCCCCACTCACTATCCATGCTCAGATAGATCATCTTAGTCTTTCCAAACTACAGAAGTTGGTGTCAAATTTATCAAATATGTCTAAATTTTATTGTGAGTCGTATTAGTTAGGGAAACACAATCATAGTCAATTTCCCAATCGATTCAATAAATGAGATTCGTCCCCTTTTTCTTTAGTTCACTATGATGTTTGGGGTCCCTCGTGTAGTGTCTATACTCTTAAGTCTAGGTACTTTGTCACCTTTATTGATGATTTTTCACGTTGCATGTGAGACTTAAATCATACAATAAATTTACAAATAAAAATATTGAGGCCTGCATGATCATCCCTCACTTCTATTAAATCTCTAACACTTTTTATCCCTATTTTTCGAATAAATAGACCATGTACTTCTCATACTATTGAGTCTATCAAAGTAAAACCTAGTGATGGACACAGGGTTGCCCATCCCATATAGTTGAAACCTATAATCGTACTAATTATAAAAAATGACCTTCTTGTACTTCAAACAGTACAATTAGAACAATTATCATCTCGGAAAGGTGTTAATGGAGACTCAACATCCCATTTCCATCCATTATTCCTATAAGATAAGAAGAACGTGTAAAAAGTCAAAGTGATCCTCAGACCATTACATAAGATTTTTAACCCCCTCATAAAGGTCGTACAGTTTGGGTTATGTTGGGAGTGAGCGACGTTGGTCTTCCTCAAGATATTAGGGGAAAGAAGGAAATATACACCCCAAAAGTTTGACAGAACACATGAGTTAATTGGAATGACTCATCCATCACCTCTTGTGATTGCCACATACATGCTTTCTCGCAATCCAAGCAAGGCTCTATAATAATATCTTCCTCGTGACCAATTGAGAATATGGTTATCCCTTCATTAAACTCCTTCACTCTGGCTTCAATGATAAACATGGAACTGGAGATCACCACCTTGTCACATAAGTAACACATGTTCGTGCCAATGAAGGTCATCACCAATTTTATTTTCCTTCTCGTTGGGTTTGCAAAAGAATAGAAAAATACAAAATATTTATCCCTAGAGGAATTATCATTTTAACTACTATTATCAATACTGAAATCATCATTCTTGGAGAAATACCTCTCTACTATGTCCAAATCAACAGTCTCATTTGTATGTTTCACATTTTCAATACTATAATCCCACATTTGGATCTATTTGCGATTTTCTAATTCAAATAAATTTTGAAGGGAGAAAATCGAATAAGGAAAATGAAAGGAGACAATACTCTTATTGTGAAGTTGATTAAAACAAAGTTTGCTCAGAGTATAAATTATGAAGATTTTGGACATTATGTCCTATATATATAAAAGCAAAAGAAAAATCAATTGGGTCTCTTGCCGCAAAATTCAGTATGTCTTTTTAGAGTATTAATGATTTGGCATCCAAGTATGTGGGTAATCAAGATTTCTAATTAATTTCCCTTATCAGGACAAATGATATAATTGTAACTATCTAACATAAAATACAAACAACCTTCGCATGGAACCATTGAATGGGAAACCTGAAGCACTTCTAATCCCATGACTATAATTAATTTAACCCTGGAATATTGACTGACATTAGTAGTATTATCATTGGGTAACATATCCTCATCAAGCACTTCGCCATACATGACTCGTGCTTGGGGGGTTGTGGATCATCATATTCATTTCAAACAAGTTCCTTTTTACATGCCTCGTACTTGGGAGATTCTGGATCATCGTGAACATTGTAGCTAAAGTCCCACATGTTACCACGCCCTTAACATAGTATGTTGTAGTGACATAGAGCACGTGGTCAGATGCTTCCTCTGAAGGAGGTAATAAGCCACGATACATGATGCAGCAGGTTCAAGCTGAATTAATTCGAGGAAAAAGCTTGAAGTTATTTTATGTTTACCTAGGTATAAAAGAATTTATATACCAACCTTTAGGGTTAGGTCATAGGATTACATTTGGGAATTTCTTCCCCCATCTAGTGGGGTTCTTGTCCACTCCTGGTGAATAACCAAAAATACCCCTACGTTTCATAAGTTAACTTACGAATTCACCTCGGAGGTGGACTTCACAAGTTAACTTACAAAATAATCCAAGAATTTCTAAAAATAAGGTGAATTCGCAAGTGCATCTGCGAATTCACCTTGTTTTTTAAAAAAAATAAGGTGAATTCGCAAGTTGATTTACGAATTCAACTTATTTTGTGAAAATAAGGTGAATTCATAAGTTAACTTACGAATTCACCTTATTGGGTGAATTAGTAAGTTAACTTACGAATTTTTGACTGGGCTAATGCACAACAATGCAGTAACAATTGTAAAAATGCCAACAATGTCCTTAAATAGTCAAAAACAAATACAGTGAAGAAAATCGATTAAAATAAAATAAAAAAATAAACTAAAACCGAAATTAATCTAGTGACTTAAAAATATAATTTTGAGAATTTTTTCGATTTTTTTTTACTCTATGAAAACAGTAAATAAATCATAAAAATAGAAAGAAAAAAAAAGAGGAATTTGGCGATTTGAAACCAAACTCTCGTAACTACTTCGTAGTAGGGGACAAATGATCAGATATTTTTTTGACTTCAAATGCTCGGAACAGATTTTCAATCGGACGCAATTTTCTCAAAAACCGATTTTTGATTTATTTTTGTACTCTAAAACGCGAATTGGCTTAAACCAAAAGGGACTTAGGGCCTAGATGCGAGAACACTAAACCTATGACTATAAAATTAGTTAATAATATCAAGAATCCCCAGCAAAAGAGGTGACCATGCAGCATACAAAGTGACATTTCGTAAGTTAACTTACAAATTCACCTAAAAAGGTGAATTCGTAAGTTAACTTGCGAATTAAGATTATTTTTTCAAATGTCAACGTTTAAAATAATAAAACGTACAAAATAAGGTGAATTCGTAAGTTAACTTACGAATTCACCTTGTTGGGTGAATTTGTAAGTTAACTTACGAAGGATAATTTTGGTTTTTCAGGGGTATGGGAGAAACCCACTAGGTGAGTGAAGAAATTCCCTTACACTTTTCAAAAACCATTGACTAAAAACCTCTTGTTTGGTCTATGCCAAGCATGATCACAACTATTATACTCAGAGCAAATACAATTATATATATATATATATATATATATATATATTCACATGTTAGAATGTTATCAAATGTAATTAGATCGAGAGTGTAGGTGTATTAGAGGTCATGGAGTGTTTGATCATAATTTATAATTGTAATAGTTTTTACACAGTATTATTTTTATGATGTTATTTGACAACAATTTTGGCTTTTTCTCTTATTTTGGAGTTTTCACATTATATTTTTTATTTTTGCTTCTATGGTCGTTCTTTCCAACACCTAATAATATAATTTTTTATCAATTCAATGATAAAAGTTCTTAGTAACATGTGGTATCAGAGTCTTAATTTAGATTGGTAGGAGAGCGGGAGTTAGATCATGTGTTGATTAGTGTAGGATTTGTGAAACTCGTACTTGCAGAGAAAAGTGTTAGGTTTAAGTGTGAATGATTAAATCATTCATCGATTCTGAATAGATAAACAACAACATATATAATAACATTTGTCTCATATATTTTATATGTTGTGGTCTTAAAATTTAATTTTGACTTGCTGCTCTCGACAATCTCCCAAACTTTTATTAATATCAACTATAATGCATATGTACGGATATAGTACTCAATACAAATATGAGTAAACTAGAGTAACTTTACTATATATTTTTAAAGTGCTCATACTTTATATATTGTATTTTATGTTTAATTCCAACCACAATAATCTTGGTTTATAAACTCAAGAGTTAAATATGTTTTTTGTCTTTATAAATTACTAAATTTTGTTTTTGATCCTTATAAAAAGATGACATGTTTTAATCCTTATAAAATTATTATGCGCGTAGTTTTAGTCTTTATTGCTAAACCAATGTATATTTTTATGCGATTTTTTGCAGATATGTTTAGAACGTTATAAAAAACTCCTAAAAAAATAATTCAAAGTTTATTTTCTAAGTTCATATTTTCATTACTTTTATCAATATATTTTAAAATATAAAAAATTTATATTTAATTCTTCACATTTTAAAATATTATAAAATTTGACAAATAAATATTTTATAGAATTCTTAACACTTAGAAAAAAATATTCAAAAATTTAAAGGTAATTAAATAATTTTTAATTTTTTTGAAAATAAAATAAATTAAAACTGCATAAATAAATTTTTTATAGGAATCAAAAAATATATCTTTTAATAAGGATTAAAAATCAAATTTAAAAAATTTATAAAGATCAAAAATATATTTAACTTTAAAGTTAAATAAAATATTGAATTCAATATTAAAGGACGGAAAATCGGATTTACTTCCATTGAAAAAATCAAGAGTCTTTTTGTTCAACTAGTTATTGAGTTTCATCCAAGAAAAAAGAACATCGTACTAAAAAACCAACTATTAATGGTTAGACAACGCACACAAAAAACAAACGAAAGAACCTATTGATGATTTGATGTTACAAAGAGCAAAAGCATAAGCAAACAAACTTCATATATATGCCCAGATGTAAGAACAATAAGGAAACAGCCAACACCAAACGAGGTACGGTTGAGTTATCTATCTCTCCATCAACAACAATATCATGCCTAGGAATAAGGCGGATCCTCATGTTGTAGGGAGTGTGATAGGAGATGTTTTGAACCCTTTAACAAACTCAGTATCTTTGAGTGTTGTCATCAATAACAAAGAAATTAGCAATGGCTGTCTTTTGAAACCCTCGCAACTAGTTAACCGTCCAAGGGTTAGTGCTGGTGGTGAAGATCTAAGGACTTTCTACACATTGGTAAGTAGATAGTTATCACCTCTTTTTTTTCAAACCACTAAACATGTTTAGCATGTTCATGTTATGTTATGTTTTTTATGTTGTGTAACTTTTGTTTGGTTGAGTTTTATTATAGGCTATGGTGGATGCAGATGCACCTAGCCCTAGTAACCCTTTTTTGAGGGAATACTTGCATTGGTGAGTTATATTTCTTTTTTCTTTGGTAAAAACTAATTGTGTAATTAAAAATAAATGGAGGAACAAATTGTTGGACTTATATATATATATTTTTTTTTTGTTATTATTCTTCCCTTTTAAATGGAGTTGCAGGATGGTGACGGATCTTCCCGCCACAACAAGTGCAAGCTTTGGTATGTACAAATACTTTAAAGTAAATCATTGAACTTTAAAAGAAAAATAACTGTGAATACTATAAAAACTATTTTCATAAATTTATAGATAAAAAAATTATTAATAAACACCAGCGTGATTAGTGTTGTCTGTCTTCTTTAAAATAATTATCTTTGATTTTTCTTTCACTCTTCTTTTCATTTTGGTTGTGTAAATAAATACAAAATATGAAGGAAAAAAAAAAAAGGTTTATGCTTGAATGTGTTTTTTCTTTTACTATACTTTACATTTTGGTTGTGTAAAAAAATACCAAATATGAATAATTAGGCTTTAATATTTTTTATCTTTCATTTTTATTCACTCTCTTTTCATTTTGGTTGTGTAAAAGAAGTACAACATATGAATAAAATAGTTTATGCTTTAACATTATTTTATCTCTTATTTTTATTTTACTCTTCTTTTCATTTTTGTTGTGTGAATAAATACAAAATATGAATAAAATGGTTTCTGCTTTAATATTTTTTATCTTTTATTTTTCTTTCACTTTTTCATTTTGGTTGTGTAAAAATTACAAAATATGAATAAAAATATCAATTATTTTATTGTTATTGAATAAATAAAATAATAAAATAGTTTAATTGAAGGATAAAATTAAATGACTTTTTTTATCAAAAGTTAGTTAGCCTTTGAACGGAAATTAATTTAAAAAATGATGTCTTTTTATTTAATTTTAATTTTAACTAGGAGTATTTATAAAATGATATATGATTGAATCTAAAAATATGTAATTATCATAACAGTAAGTTAAAGTTTAAAAAAATAAAACCGAAAAGATATATTTAGAACAAAAATATGCGACATCAAAATTATGTTTTACACGATATATATCAATTGAAGTCCATATTTTTATTTGAAATATTTTATTTTTCACTTGAAAGCTTGTAAATAAAAGTATCAATATATCATATATTTCTATGCATTATTTTATATGTTTCTATATATGATGAGAGTAAATTTGTGCAGGGAAAGAGGCAGTGTTTTATGAGAGTCCAAAACCTTCAGCTGGGATTCATCGATTTGTGATAGTATTATTCAAACAACTGGGGAGAGACACAGTTTTTGCTCCAGAATGGCGTCATAATTTCAACACTAGAAGCTTTGCTGAGATTAACAATCTTGTGATTGTTGGATCGGTTTATTTCAACTGTCAAAGAGAGCGCGGTTGCGGTGGAAGGAGGTGTTAAAAGAAACCAGGTGGGGGGTGTTCAAGGGAATACATTCTTGAGTGATACATAATTGGCTTTGGGATACTTACTAACAAGAAGTATTGGAATTTGTAATGCGTCTTCAACCTTATTTTGCAATGATAGCTTGATTAAATGCCATGAAGTACCAAGAGTTGTTTAGAGGCTTTCACCTAAGGATAAAAAGACAATATATAATACATAGTATAACTAGAGATCAAATGGACTACTAATGCCTCCTAGAATTCCTCCACCAACTATGAATAAGTAATTTTCCCTTCATTCAACCTTTATGTTTCTTCCAAACTTTTCAATAACAAATTAAAAACTTATCTCCTTATCTTGCAATAGGGACGATTAGACGTTTTCGTGAGTACGGGTTATCCTATGAACTCACTCACTCAAACCCATCCAACTCTTATTTTAACCTAATTTAATTATGTAGAGTTCAACTCAAATCAATCCAGTTCATTGATATTTCATTTAAGTAATTGATTTGAAATTTTATATTTGTAACCGCGCAAGCTCAATACATTGACATATGAAGTACACTCCTTATGTAGTACATGCACTTCTACTATGTATATTTTTCTTAATATAATTAAAGTTTTTATTAATTGTAAGAATATAAGTCCAAATCAAACTCGAGATTGTTAGAACATGAATAATTCATGTTTGAAGTTAGTGTGTATCGAATCATGTTGTAATGTTGTGTACTATTTGATTCGATTACCTAAGAGTGTTGTTCGAACAGTTTGGTTGTCGAAGTGTTACTCTTAAATATGCTAGAGTCGAATGCATTGGGCTTTAGATGTTTTGGGTCTTTGTTTAGTTTACATTATTGGGCCTAAGAAATGTGTCTATATAAGGAGCATTTCTTTGTAATCAAGTTAGAACAATAATTCACAATATACTTTCATTTTTCAGCATCACATTCATTCTCTTTTGCAATTCCCTTAAACTTTTTCTTCTTCATCAAAATCTATTCTTTCATCTTTTGTTCCAACAAATTGGTATCAAGGAGCTCGGTTGCAATTCAGAGAGAATCTAATGGCAAACGGAACAACAACGTCGACACAGATTCCAGCAAATCTACCAGTTTTCAAAGGAGAAAACTAACAACGATGGGTGGCACAGATGAAGGTCATTTTCAGATTTCAAGATGTTGTTGAAATCTTGAATGATGGTGTATCGGAACTGGAAGAAAATGCGACGGAAGCCCAGAAAGTTGCGCACAAAGATCAGAGGAAGAAAGATTGTAAAACACTGTTCTTGATTCATCAGTGTGTAGATTCTGATGTTTTTGAGAAGATAATCAAAGAAGAGTCAGCAAAAGAAGCTTGGGACAAGTTAAAGAACTTGTATGGCAGAGGAGAAAAATTGAAGAAGGTGAAGTTGCAGACGCTGAGAAAGCAATACGAGATGATGCACATGAAGGATGATGAATCAATTTCTGCATACTTCTCAAAAATTGTGACGCTGACGAACCAAATGAAAGTATGTAGAGAAACCATCACAGACCAGCAGAAAATAGAAAAGGTATTGAGATCTTTAACAGCAGATTTTGACTATATTGTTGTGACAATTGAAGAAGCAAAGACTCTATCTGAGATGAAGTTAGAAGAACTTCAAGCTTCATTTTAGGCTCATGGGATGAGATTGAAGCAAAGAAAATCAGAAAGAGAGAAGGTGGCTGAACAAGCATTGCAATCAAGATTCAGCAAGAAAGCTGAAAAATCGAAGTTTTGAAAGCATCTTGCAGATGATGAGAAGTCAAGAAAGAATGTTGATTCGAGAAAAGGCGTGAGCAACAAGTATTCTGGGAAGAAAGTTGACAAGAAAGATAAGCAATGCTACAATTGTCAAGGTTTTAGTCACTACGCTCGAGACTGTCGAAGGAGGAAAGTAGAAAGGGCGAAAGAAAGTGATGAAGCTCAATATGCACGTGCAGGAGACAGTGATTCAAATGATGTGCTGATGATGGTTAATTCTCAGTCGAACTCTGAGAAAACCAACATGTGGTATCTGGATTCAGGATGTAGCAATCATATGACCGACAACAAAAGTTGGTTCACCAATTTAGATGAGTCAGTAAAAAGGATGATAAATTTTGTTGATGGAAGACACATCAATTCTGGAGGCAAATGAGATATTTTGATTGTCAGAAAGGATGGTGGAAAAGCTACTATCACTGAGGTATTGTATGTACCCTCTATGACAAGTAACTTGATAAGTGTAGGTCAATTACTTGCAAAAGGATTCAAGATGAAGCTTAAAAGTAATGAGATGAAAGTCTATAGGGCTGATGGGAGGCTAATCATGAAGGCTCCATTGGCAGAAAACAAGACGTTCAAAGTTGAACTTAACACATCAGGTCACAAGTATCTTGCTTCGACGACAGAAGAAGACAAGAACTGACTATGGCACCACAGGTATGGACATCTAAAATTCAAAAGTTTATGCATGCTTAATCAGAAGAAGATGGTGGTGCGTTTGCCTTATGTGAAGGAACCAAAGCAAGTATGTGAGGAATGCTTTAAAGCTAAGCAGGCAAGGAAGGCATTCAAACATGACTTGCCCATGAAATCCAAGCGCAAGTTGGAGCTATTTCACTCTGATGTGTGTGGACCATTTGAAGTGAAGTCAAATGGAGGCAACAGGTATTTCCTTACGTTTGTTGATGAATTCACTAGACATATATGGATTTACATCATTGAAAATAAAAGTGAGGTATTCACACAGTTCGAGAAGTTCAAATTGCACGCTAAAAGGCAAAGTGGCTGCAAATTGAAGAAGTTAAGAACGAATGGTGGTGGTGAATACACGTCTGTTGAATTTGCCAAATTCTATAATGTGGAAGGTATAGAGCATGAGGTTACTGCACCCTATACACCTCAACACAATGGCATAGCTGAAAGGAAAAACAGAAGTATATTGAACATGACAAGAAGTATGTTGAAAGCTAAAGATATGCCTAAGAGATTTTGGGCTGAAGCAGCTTCGACAGCAGTATACATTCTAAATAGGTGCCCAACAAAGAGGATAGTTGGAAAAATACCTCATGAGGCTTGGACAGGATCGAAGCCAAGTGTGAGTCATTTTAGAGTTTTTGGATCAATGTGCTTCAGGCATGTACCTGAACAATTGAGAAGAAAACTGGATGATCGAAGTGAAGTTGTGGTTCTCATAGGTTATCATTCAACTGGTGCGTACAAGCTGTATTCACCAATCGAAGATAAGCTAATGATTAGCAGAGATGTTCAAGTCGACGAAAGAAAAGGTTGGGATTGGAGTCGAAGTTCAACACAGGAATCAGACACTATTATAACTGTGTTCGAAGAACATCCAAAAGATGAGCCCTCGAATAGTCGAAGTGAACAAGGCAATGCTTCAACTAGTCGAAATGAAGAACCACCTGAGCAAAGTGAAAGAAGGTCAACGAGAACAAGAACTGAATCAACTAGGCTAGCTAGGTATGAAATATTTTCAGATCAAGTGATTGATGATGATGGTGATTTAGTTGAAGAAGCCATGATGATGGCTGAAGCAGAACCAATCGATTTGAATGAAGCAATGGTTAATTCGAATTAGTGTGAAGCCATGAAAGAAGAACTCAGAGCCATTGAGAAGAACAAGACCTGGGAGCTTGTCGAAAGAACGAATAAGAAGCCAATCGATGTAAAGTGGATATACAAGGTGAAACGAAGGCCAAAAGGAGAAATTGCTAAGTACAAAGCAAGGTTGGTGGCTAGAGGTTTTCTACAGAAGCCAGGAATAAACTTCGACGAAGTATATGCACCGGTTGATAGGCTGGAAACAATTCGAATAGTTGTTTCGACAACAGTATACAAGGGATGGAAGATGCATCAGTTGGATGTAAAGTCAGCATACAAATGAGTGTTTTGATGTTGTTTTGCAATTGAGTTGTTTTGACTAAGACATATGAGTTATGCTTATGGATGTGATTGATGTGTATCAAAGATGATGTATTTATTTTAGGCTATTCATTGCATTCTTTTGCACCATTATATATTTTAAATGTATTCTCACCCATTTGTTGTCAGTGGTATTCTTTGCTCCTTCTTGGGGTATAGATAAGTAGGTAAACGAGTAGTTCTGTTGGAGATGAAGGATGGCATTGAGACTATTCTTCATTTTCGGATTTATATGATACTTAGATTATGTTGCTTCGATCTGTAAAACTGGGTGGGAAAACGTTATATTTTATTCTTATTATTATTGTTGAGTTGTTGTTGTAAGAGTAGATATTGTAACTCTTGATAATTTTTTGCATCGTTTGGATGTTGGAGGCTTTTAATATAATTGCATCTAATTTCAAATAAGAATTTATTATGAAACTTAGTTAATAAAAGAGTTGTGTTTTGTTGATTAATTTCGTTGCGGTAAGCCCGAGTAAAGGCCAACATGTAGTGACAAGTGGTTGTATTAGATTATGTTTTACTTAAACCATGTTACGTAGCAGGTTTATGTTGTGTTTGTGTGACACCCTATGTGAATAGCTATTTTAAATTCATATTATACGTGTTGGGGTTTTAGGGTGTTACATATAGTCTCTTGCATTTGAAAGTGAGCTAAAAGTGTAACAATCCCCTGGATCATGGATCGCACATGTAGTATTCAACTTTCAAGTGTGGCGTACAGATCATTGATCTCCCTACTCTATCTCATGAGAAACATGACTCGTGTTACTAGAGTATAAAGCCAAAACTATATGTCGTGACCGGATCTACACAAATCCCACTCTATATAAATATGAAGTGGCAATCTCATACTCCCATAAATAACCTGAAAGACCAATAACCACAACGATTCCTCACATCTTAGTCTAGTTTATGGAAATCAACATCTACTACAACTCTGTGAGACTCCAGCTCTAGTTCGGTTTATACATCCAGGAGCATGCATTGTTGTCCATGCATTCTCTATATGTGCAAGAGTCAAACACCTAGAAATTTATCCTCGAGGTTTTCACCCCACGAGCCCTCCAGCCACCAACACTCGTCATGGACTCAAACAACCATAAAATGCCAAATGTCTAGGGTTCGTCTACACTATATATTATTAATTTAGACTTGTCCAACGACACTCCTACTACCATGTAACGATAATTCCACTAGTTATATTACTGTCATCTAATATTAACTAAGGTATCCCGTTCGTAGGATGGTGTTCATAAATCCCTAGTCAATGTTAGGTTCAAACATACAATGCAATTAGGATTCATCTTTGTCATACCCGATTATCTTAATTGGAATACAACTTAAAAAATGTCATGCCTCATATAACGCATTATTTTTGCGATTCATCTTTGTTATACCTGATTATCTTAATTGGAATACAACTTAAGAAATGACATGCCTCATATAACGCATCATTTTCGCGATTCATCTTTGTCATACCTGATTATCTTAATTGGAATACAACTTAAGAAATGGCATGCCTCATATAACGCATCATTCTCGCGATTCATCTTTGTCATACCCGATTATCTTAATAACGCATCATTTTCGCTAACCAACGGTTAGTCTTATTCCGAAGTATATGGTCCGCCCTCGTCACTTAGAATAACCTTAAGTATGCGGTGCCCAGCAGATCCTAGTGTTTCCTTGCTTGGTCTCAACATGGCTACATGACTGATCACTCTACTTGACAAACACATGTAGCTTTAGATTTTCAATATGATCCTTGCGGCATTTATCATGATTTAGGGTTGATAACATGATTTAGGTAATCAGTTAAGATCGTTCCTATACATAGAGAGCGTTTCTTTAAGTGCCATCTACTAATTATTTATGCATTTGTCTATTTATTGACTAAGTGGCAGTAGTTATGGAATGCTGCAACACTAAGAAATTGTAATATTGTGAGATTTGGTGAAATCCATTTTCAAGTATAAAATGTTCTTGATGGATTGTATAAATAATTTGAAAATGTGATATACTGTAGGAAAAAAATGAGAGGGACTCATTTAAATAACCCACTTGTATAATATAGTGTTGGTACTCTTGAAGGATACAAAATTTGACATGATTACTTCAAAAAGTTTGGTGTTCTTTATGAAAATAGGAACTCTAAACTTTGAATTACTTTAAATTTTGATATTTATGAGAAGTTTGGAAATGCAAAAGTCCCAAAACAGAGGCGTTAACTATAGCCACAATTGCTACGCTTCCTCGTATTCATCATCTTGTAACTCTTCCCCAGTTGCAGATGGTTGCTTATGAGAAGTCAATGACTCAATCTTTTGAATTAATTTTATGAACATTCAACACGAGTTTTCCACGACAAACTACAACCAAGTAAATCAATGGATCAGATTTAGCTTCTTACAAAACCGTAATAGCTTCAATAGCAACCCACAATCTTAATGATAATTGGGAAGAATATCTTTGAACCAAATGAATGGCAAAATACAAATGACTATTATGATTAATCTATAATGATCCATTAATTCCTCTTGATCCATTTATTCCTCCTGTAAGAGACTACCAATTAAAATGAGACAAAATACAGGACTTTTGGAGAAGGAGATCTAAGGGAAGAAACTCCCTTTCTATGGTACCGTTGACAAGCAAAGAAACTCTTTATTATACTTAAAAACAAGCAAATAACCATCATAAAACTGAAGTCGACTTCTTCAGTAACAGTTAAAACAATTAAAATCATGTTGGTCTCCGTAAGATAACTGAATAAAATATAAATGACTAAAGTTATGCAGTTCCAGTTTAACATCAACCTAGAAATAGCGAGATAAAATGCTAACATAACAGAGCTATAGATCAATTGGTCTTGGGGTCTGGCATTGGAAAGAGACCAGCACCTGCACCCCTTGGCGGTGCAAAACCCAAGAACTTCTGCAAATTTGTTCTGATACTAATGGAACACAAGAAGTATAGAAACGCCATGGAACAATCAGTGGGATCATTACCTTGCAACCCACGATGGCTCATCTTCATAACAAGCCCAAAAGGCTGGAACGGCAATTTGGCAACTACCTTACCTTCGAAGAGTGAATTTAGCAATCCAAATACCACAAATAGAACAAGAGCAACCACACCACCAGATTTGAACTTGAAGAGAGACAAGTCACGACTAGATTCTTTGAGGCTTGTCTCAACACGGTCAATTTTTTTGGTCTTGGACTTCTTAATGGTGATTTTGTTGCTGTCTGTCTTCATGGTCTCGAGTTTCTTGGATGCTTTGTCAATGGAGGACCGAAGGTTCTTGTAAGAATTGGTGCGGTAAATAAGAATCCATGAGATGGCCTCACAGACAATAGCTGTACAGAAGGAGATACCCACTACAGTGAGGCCGTCAGAGTACTTGAGATCTGAGAATGGATATGCCATGGAGGGTAAAGAAAAATCTAGGAGAAACAGAGCGAGCAAACTTGAATCCTTGAATCCTGCGTAATACACAAGTGCCAAGTCATTAACTATATAACTCCTGTATAATGTTTATAGAACATTAAAAAGGGATGTACGCTTTGAAAATTTGAATACAGAATTAAAAATAGGCAACAGTTTAGAATCAGAAAGAACTAATCCATAATCATTTTTAGCTACTTTTTATGAATTCCCATTTTCTCAATGTTATGCTAGACAAAATGCACACATCACAGCTGAAGAATATATAATGTGCGAAAAGAACAAACAGCAAACTGGGACTTGTACTTATTGTATTACTGTGAAACATATAATACTCAACAATTTGGTTATAAGACAAAAAAAAAACAACGGAAACTGTTCCGAGATTGAGTTTTCTAGGATACATACTACACAAATTAATTAAAATATCCTAATCATATAAAAGTTCACTGTTCTTAATTCTAAAACAAAAATAATAGGAATACTTTACCCAACATTATATATACAAAAACAGGGCAACAACCAACATTATACATTTTATAATTTATAATATATAACAAAGTTAATGACTAGATACTTCACATAACCAGAATACTGAATACTTCATGTAACCAGAACCCATTTTCCATGTCGTTTGCTGTCATTTCATACTAATGTGTTCATAAAGTATAGCTGTAAATAATCAACATTCAATTCTGCAATGTGACCTCTAAACTCTAAAGTACTCCCTTCGTAACAAAATAAGCAAAATTTGGCACATCTAAGATATAACAAAATAAACGCAAGGAATTGACTATTTACCATCCTACTTAATGATATACCAAGACTGAGATTCATAATTAGTGACGCTTTTTATATGCAATTAAATGAGATGTTGGATGATTCACGTTTTACGTAATGAAGTTGAAGTTTTAAACAAGATTAACAAAAGTGAGTGTGAATAACTAATTATCTTAAAAGTTGTGAGTGATTAATTTTGCTTATATTTTGTCAGGAAGGAGTATTCTCTTGGTTGACGATCTGTGTTAATAGACATTAACACGGAGGTAAGATTGTCAGTATGCCATTGTATCTAGCAAGTCAATGGAATTTCGTATTACTCTTTTAATATTAAACCAACCGATAATAGCATACATTTACACAGTCTAAATTTTTTTGAATTATTTCGTATTTCTGATTGCACTAAATATTATTAGCATTTCAACCGCATATAAATATCAGCTATAAGCAAATTTGCTTCAAGGGAAGGGAAATGTTACCTTTAGATTTACTAGAAACAACCCTAATGCTATAATTGGAACCAGAACTAGAAAATGAAGTATTGGAAAGCAAAAACCTTAGGAGAAGAATTCTGAAAAGCAAAGTCAACATGCTGGAAATAGAGCAGTAACAGATCTTAAAGTAATACAAGTCATTCAAATTTTTCAAACCATCAAAAACAGATCAACAGAAACAGCACTTAAACCAAATCCGCTTATACTGTACAATCTACAAGACAGATGAGATCTGAGAGGAATGAATACCTTGAGGATTCTCAGAGACAGATGAAGCGCGTTCACAGCGATTCGCGAAGTTCGGAGGTGCGATTAGAGAGGATCGCGATGGTAACGAAGGAAGGAAGTGAGGTTGAGATTTGAAGAGTTGACGGAGACAGTGGGTTTTGATTGTTCAAAACTTTCTGATTAGGGTTGCACTCACGAGAGTGAAGGAGAAAAGAGATTTACAATTTTGGATCAAGTTTGTTTATCCTTAGTTTTTTTTTTGTTTAAATGAAAAAATTAATAGATAAGACTAATTCATTTGAATTACATTAGTGCGCTATCCAAAGTTCAATTAAATCTCATTAAAAAAAATTTAATATATTAAAATAAAATACTCCCTCCGTTCCCTTTTAAAAGAAACTTTTTTTCTATTTAACTGTCGTTTTATATTTTAATATCATAATTTATTAATTATATTCTTACTTTTTTAATAAATGAGAGAGAATGTATGAATGAATTTATTAGGAAAGAGAAAATAAATGAGCGTATAATAGAAAAAATAACTCTAATAATCCACTATTTTGGTTGAAGAGCTTTATGCTAAAATGACAATTAAAAAGGAACGGAGGAAGTACATATTTAACACTAATTTAAAATAAAATTTCGTCTAAAAACGCGTGCATCGTATAAGATCAAAGTACTAGTTCAATTAATATCTCCTTTACAATATCCTTTATAGTGTGAAGTTTGTTCAATATTGAATTTGGTGTAGGTTGGAAAATTTAACCATTTTAATTTCTAAGATATTAAATACATAAATTTTTATAAAAAATTTACTATTTTAAGATCTAAAAGAGTGTTATAAGG
Organism: Vicia sativa; assembly: GCA_021764765.1. Lineage (NCBI taxonomy): Eukaryota > Viridiplantae > Streptophyta > Magnoliopsida > Fabales > Fabaceae > Vicia > Vicia sativa. Next base: position 156,066,820 of record CM038795.1, on the reverse strand, counting down.
ACATTGGTTAGTATTTTTTTAGATTTTAACATGTTCAATATTATTTGTAATTGTTTTTCAAATATTTTTTTTATAATTAAATATGTATGTCATCTTTTAAAATAAATTAAAATATGGATTTAGTTCTTATAAAAAAAATCAAAGATGGGTGGTCTTAAAATTTTCAGTCGACAAATTTGATCTATGTTGTTTATTTGATTCTCTGATGTGGCACATCATTTCATTTAAAATCAATATTGCAAAATAAAAAATAGATTTGAAGGATAAAAATCTTCATGAACTCATTTGAATATGGTGAAACTTCCATTTCTCATAAGGAGGTAGAGAAGAACAATTTGAATTTTGTAAATCTACCATTAACTACCACTATGATTTTCGACCATGAACTACATCATTTGAAGCTTTAGATTCTTGAATTTTGTGGTTACAGAATAAGTGAATCAAACAACTTTATTAACATTGACTTCTTAATTGTCACCTACCGACCAGTTTGTTAAAATGCATGCATCTATTTTGCAAAGTGTGCACCAAAAATCTACCACCTGATTTATTGTTTCTGAATATACCATCGTCGTCGATATCATATACTAGGAGATGGATTGTTGTAAAGATTAAATACAACTTTGAGAATGTTGAAAAAGTTAATAGTTGTCTCGATTATATCATATTTGTGTTTATAGTTTATAGTATAATTAATCATTACACATTTGTTTAATGAGTTCAATGGATGTATTCGACAGTTTTCAACTACTTGCTGACCACTGCCATCGAATCTTGGAATCATTTGGATGACATTTTTTAGGAAAATCAAAATGCTCATGTTGTCACTTTCTAATAAGAGTTCTCTATCACACACATGGAGAATTTTCCTAATGTGTCTGCTAACTGACTGCGTCTTTATAAGCTTTTTGACCAGTTGAGGAATGTTGGCTCTCATGTCAACAACCACTATCTAGTTATTCGTAATGAAATGTGTAAATTTGTTGATACTAAAGTTGAACATGTCTCTAGAGGAGTTTATAAGTTGTATATGGTGGAAGAGTGTTCTAGAGAAGTTTATAAGTTGTATATGGATGATTTGAGGGGTACCTCATATAGAAGATTTGTTAGTGTGTAGTTTGGGTCACTACTATAAAATGTGCATATAACAACGCTAAAGTCATCACGATTTTCCCAAAAACTATGGTGACACGACTAAACTCTTGCACTTACATTTTTTATATTTTATCAATTAAAATTTTTAAGGGTGTAATACTGATTAGTGTTAACACTATGGTGATACAATGAAGCTTTCATGGGTTCGAACCTCACCATCATCAAATAGTTTATTCCTTTGATATTAATGTGCGCCTTTTCATTTTTATTTATATGTAACTAAAAAATAATAGGGATATCACTACGGTTATTTTTTAAAATCGTTGTTACACACATGCGCTTCTTTATATATTTTAAACACTAAGTATCCATTTTCCACTGAAAAGGAAACAACCCTAACACCAAAGTTGTTGTCATTGTTGGGAAGGAAGACAACAACACCAACACAATATTCTCCTTTACGGTACGTAAAATATTTTCGCCAGTATTGTTGTTTAGTTTCATTTCAATGTCGCATTTGAAGACAAAGTCATCAAAGGTGTTTCTATGTCTTCTTCTTTTTCTTTAAAATATCGATTTGGACATTTTTGTGGTTGTGAGGGTCGTATGATTTTGTACCAATGCAAGAAGGGACAAAATAAAAGAAGCCTTTTTTGGAGATGTCCATTTTGGAGGAGTGATGAAGCATGTAATTTGTTCATATGGGATGAAGACATGAGAGAGAAAAAGGTGGAAATGAAGATGAGTGTATTATGAATTCAGAGTTGGAGATGTTTATTTTGAAGGTTATGTATGAAGATTCAAAGAACAAGAACAGGAATTTGAAGAACAAACTAAAATCAGGGAGATTTTTTGGAAATTTAAAGATGTTAGGTTTTCTTGTCTCCTTTGTGTTTAATATTGATTTTGTTATGAAGTTTAATAGTTAAAGTATGGTTTGAATACCATAGTTGATGTTGAAATTGCAGATGCATTGAACTTGACAGAAATGTAACTAACAAACGGTTTCACGCGTAATTAAGTCCATCGCAAACTCTTGAATTTTCAATTAATTATCTGTTTGTTAGTATATTAGTTGATAGATTTAAGCCGATAGTTTAAGTTAAAATTTTAATTTGATAACCTTAATCAAACCCATAGAGAAAGCCCAGGAGTTGATAAACTTTCATAACATAAATTTTCATTACAATCAAATCTAAATCATGTGACTGAGAGAAAGTTTGATCAATCATAGTTAGCATCAACATTATCATCATAATAATAAAACAATCATCTGCCTTCTCAACCTTCTTTTTATTATTCTTCTTCTCTTTACCCTGAGAGCTTTCAAGTACATATTTGTTGCACAAGACCAACTTATTTCCTCATTTTGAAATTTTTGTGTGCTTTGTTTAATCTATAATTAAACCACTCAATTATATTTTTGAAATTGTATTTTTAAATTATTGAGTGACTATTTAAATGTTTAATTAGGAAAATAAAAAAAATTCTTATCCTTATTTATCTATTTATTAATTGTATTATCTATATAAAATATTGTTTTATAGATAATAAATTAAATTGTTTCAATCAATACCATATATACCTAATATTAACATAAACAAATTATACCTCACACAATTGTGATATACTATTTGATAAACACAATTTGTACTCATTTTTAATATTAATCTTGATTAAGAATAATTAAATACATTTTTTATATCTTAATGATTATTTTAATTTGCTTTTGATTTTTATTTATTCTCCTTCTATTTTTAATAAGTATGGAAAGGTATGTTTCGGCTAATTTGTATACATTGTTCACTAATTATCATAAAGGTATAAAGGTAATAAGTATGTAATAAATTAAAATTAATGAAAAATTCATATTTTAATAACATTTATATTATATTTTTTATAAATAAAGAAAAAGAAAAGGTTAAAAAGCATATTTAAAAAAATAACTATACTACTATATTTAAAAAATAACTATAGTATTATATAACTTGATTTTTTTTTTACCATTACATAAAAAATTAAAATTTAATAAAGTGTTTTTTATTATTTTTTATATAGTATATAATATTTGTTATTCTTCTATTTTTATTTTTTTCTTTTATTTTTTTTATAAAAGTGATTTTGCATGATTAATATGCATTAATAATAATTAATAGTCTGATAAAAATGAAAATAACGTATTAGATTTATTGAGAGAATGAAATTAAACATTAAGAAGAAAAAGTTACAATAAAATTTATAATTCTAATTTAAACTATAATTGAAAATTCTACTAAATTAAAAATTTAGTACAAATGAATGCTTTATAAATAAAAATCTATTATTAAACACATCAAACATTTTTATAAATATTTATTATAAATCAATTAAAAATGAATTTTTGAAAACGTGATCGTAGGTTAAATTTTTTTTTTGGCAATTAAAATGATTTCTCTTAAGTATGAGTTAATTAAAATGATTTTTTGACAATAAAGTGAAAAATGAGTTAATTAATCTATTAAATATGACTTCTCTTAGATAAAAAATATTATATATTTAATGAAAAATGATATTATGACATGATACAAGAAAATAATAAAATTGACTAGAACAAATATTATATTTTTATGATAAAATATTAACAGTTATATTAAAAAATTGATACAAATATTTATTTTTATTAAAAATTACGAGAGAATTATGATCGATGAATACACAAATTTCTTATAAAAATATAAATTTGTTATTCGTTTTATATTTTATACATATTTTTTATCACTATATTAAAAACAATTATGTATATCATAGATAACAAAGATATTTTATAATAAATTATAATTTTATTATAACTTTATTTATCAATTATAAATAATTATAAAATATATATTTTTACTTAGAAAATATTTTACTCATACCTGGCACGGATCTAGATCTAAAAACTAGTATGTTATTCTTTAAAACAACAGTAGTATAGATTTAAAAATTATTTAAAAGACTTTATTATGCTTTAACCTTTTTATAGTCAAAAAAGAAAGAAAAAAAAAAAGACACAAAGGTTTGTGCTGACTCGTAAAGTATGATATGATCCACACCAGATTCCACACATCGGATTAGGTGAATCATTCTCTTTCTCTTTCGCTTCTTCATACATTCAACACTCAACGACCCTTCTCTCTCCCATCACCTATAACTCCTCCCTGCTACCATCAACCCACAACAACAACCCCGTGAAGATGATCGGAGCTATCAAGGCTGCTCTCGGCGACGCAGTGTTAACATTTATGTGGGTTTTTTCTTCATCCATGTTAGGCATAGTTTCAAAGGCAATAACTCAAGCACTTGGTCTTAAAGATGTTTCGTACAACGGTTTCCCCTACCCTTCTCTGATTATCACCACTACCGTTGTGTTTCTTCTCGTTTTTCTCTTTACCTTAATTGGTGCTGCAATGGGTGGTGCTAGCTTTAACCCTACTGGTACTGCTGCTTTTTACTCCGTTGGTATTGGGTCTGATACGCTTTTATCCATGGCTCTTCGTTTCCCTGCTCAGGTATTCAACACTATTATGTTCTTTTTAGGGTTCTTATTGTTATTTTTTTGAAATTGTTTTTGATCTATCTTTGAACTTTTTATTTTACTTCATTTGACATTTAATTTTGAAATGTGATTGTAGTGAAAATAGTGTTTAGATTTCAAACCCTAGTTAATGAAATGATAAAAATAAAATATTGTTTTAAAGGTATTGTGATCTTCTTTTATTTTGGGTTTACAAGTGGAATTGGTCAATTAGGTCAACTGAAAATTGAAATTCATCGCTAAAATTGAAAAATTTATTTTACAAGTCCTTTTTATTTATTTTGGATCATTATGGATAGAAAATATTATATCGAAAGTTGATCCATGTAGCTGACTCCATTTAGTGAGATAAGGCTGGCTTAGTTGTCGTCGTTGTCGAATTTCAGATCATTATAGAATTTTGAATTAATGAGACTAAATTGACTATTTACTCTATCTAGCTAATTTTGAAATTCAAGCTAAATTTAACTTCTGCGTCACTTTGTTCAAACTCAATTGGATCCCAATCAAAATTTCAGTACTTATATCCAAAAACATGCATAATTGTTGTGTAGGCTCTTGGTGCTGCGGGTGGTGCAATGGCAATTGCGGAGTTGATTCATCCAAAATACAGACACATGATTGGGGGTCCTTCTTTGAAAGTGGACTTGCATACTGGGGCTGCTGCTGAATTGGTGTTGACATTTGTGATTACTTTTGCGGTCCTTTGCATATTCATCAAGGGGCCTCGTAATGATTTATTGAAGATTTGGTTGCTGGCTATGTCGACGGTTACTTTGGTCATGGTTGGCTCTGCTTACACTGGTCCGTCCATGAACCCAGCCAATGTGAGTCAATACATTTTTTTGGCATTTATTTATATTTTGTCGTTTTCATGTGTGCTGCTGGAATCAGTGTTAGGTTAAATATCTTTGAATTTGATTTTCAAATGATTTTGATTTTGAAAAAAATCTTTTTTTGTTTTGCATTCATGTGTTACGAGGAATCAGTGTTTGGTTGATGTTATGTGCATTTGATTTCAAAGCGGTCGATTTTTTCCATGCTGCCGTACTCCGTTCCTTTCTGACTTGGTTATAGTTGGTTGGTCAACACCGACATTTTGCATAAGTAAAAGCTCATATCATTCCATTTGAACATCATCATTGTGTTTGAAGAGAAGTTATGATGCGAAAGTGCACGTAACACGTCACTTTTAAAAGCAACCAATTAAGAATTTACAATTAAATAAATGTAAAAAACAAAACTTGAAGTTCACGTGTTCTTCTTTACCTCCACTGTTCCCTCCTCAATGTTTCTAGGTTTTTCTCCATCCGTCATTATTTTTTAACTGTTTCCATGACGGCCTTTGGTACTGCTGTATCAACTTGGCTTAACAGCAGTGACGGTGCACGGTGAAATTTGGCAAATAGAAACTTTTTTGGTGTGTTTAGGTCAACATTGTGGATTTTGAATCAAAGGGCGATGGGATTGAGCCGTCATAGCCCCTGGTTTCCTTTATTGAAACAAAGTACCACATTCAAAGGAAGGAGGCTGAATATTTTCATTTTGGAGTACATTAATTTTGGATTTCAACAAAGGCAACTAGTGGGCAAAGACGGATCAATCATTAATTTTGGATTGGCGGGTTATGGTTTTGAGGGAATTAGGGATTTGGAAGGTTATTATTTTTTTACTGAAATAAGTGAACAGAACATTTTGAGGAAGAGACAATAAAATTATCTTGGTGACAGCTGTTATTTTCATGATCTGCATTTCCTCAGCATCTATCTTTTATGCATAATTTCAACCTGTATAGAGTGGAAGAACGGAGGGGTGGGATTCACCATTGGGATTGAGTGAACCAAACAACAACTGCTTTTCTTTTTCTTCATATCTGTGTTTCCTTTTATATTTTCACTTTTAATTTAAATTTGCATAATGAATTGATTACTTGTAAGCTTTTAATCGGATGTGTATAAAACTGATGTGTTAGGTGCCCTTTCACCTAAAATTTCTCTTATGTTTGAAAGGGTTTATCCCCTTTTTGATGTTTTAGTTTGATCAACAACCATGGTAGGTTACATTATTGATAAAAGCAATTACCCTTTTTTTTTTCAAGACAATATGGTGTTGTTTATACTTTATACTTTCAGTGAAGTAGTTTTCTGAATGTTTTATACATCTGTATTCTGTTGTACTGGTTGAGATCAATTAAATGTTTGTTTTTTTTCATTATACTAGTATATTTAATGTTGGCCATTCTTAAATTCTATTGTATTGATTAAGATCAGTTAAGTGTATGATTTTTTCATCATATATTGAATGTTGGTCATCTTAAGTAAGTAGTAATCAAAAGTTATGCAGATATTCAGTCGAATTAGACTGCTTATGGTCTTTTCAAGGACCACTTGGAAATTGCAATTTTCAAGTCAACATAATGGAACATGTAGAAATGCTAGTAAAATTATGTTGAAATTTTGTTACTTTCCATGACTAAATTAGTGATTCATTTTTATTATCTTTTTGCTATAATGATTATGAGTAACATTATGGTTGTTTGACTATGCTGCAGGCCTTTGGTTGGGCATACTTAAACAACTGGCACAACACATGGGACCAACTCTATGTCTACTGGATTTGCCCCTTCACTGGAGCAATATTGGCTGCTTGGCTATTCCGTGCCGTGTTCCCTCCACCAGAAGTAAAAGAGAAGAAGAAAAAGAAAGCATGATAGCTTTTCTTCTCATGTCAATTTGTCAAACATGTTTCATTAAGTATGATATTGAATTTGAAATTGGTAGTGCTAAATTATTGATAAATGGACAATTCATATATTCAGTTTCTAATTAAAGTTCAATAAAGGTTTAAGCAGTATCTAGGCTGAGTATTGATTTGATTCACATAGTTGGTTCTCTTCTAGCAAAACCCCAATTTCCTTTGCATGGTAATGAATTAGATACTCATTTTTAGGGATTATTTTGATGGAAGAAGTCTATTTTTGTTTTTGGCCCTTCAGCCATCCTAATAAAAAAAACTTAAATGTATTTTTAATTCTATTTTTAATAACTTTTATTATTTTAAACAAAATTTCAATAAAAATCTTTTTTTAAAATACAAAGAAAAAGCACTTTTATACTACTCCTTCTAATCTCATTTATATGAAAGTTAATTTATTAGATACATTGAATAACTAATGTATTTAGAAAATATCTCTGTTGTTAAACTCGGATTACGGCGCGGCGCGACCATCCAAAAAGTTGGAACGGAATGGAAACGCGGAACAGAACGGGCGTTATTTCGGTGACGCAGATACTAATATATTAAAAATTAATAAACACATAACAGTTAAAAACTAAAATAAGTTGCTCAAAATTCATGAAGCATTCACTCATAAGTAAAAATAAAAATCATAAGTCTTAAACAAAACACACTTTCAAATGTCAATAAATTAATAAAAAAACAAACACTTAATTCAAATCTTCATCATCACTTTCTCCACCACTAGATTTGTCTTTCTCTACTTTCTCTTTATCCTCTAATTTCTCTTCATACTCCTCAATATCAACATCTAACCCAGATAAATCATCACCATCCACTAAATCTGATTGAGGTTCTTCTTCATTAACTTCATAAATAAATAATGAAACAATAAAATATTTGATGAACAATGACCAAAGAAAGAAACAAAACAGAATAGAGAAGAGAGAAGAAAGGAAGAAGGAAGAAAAAAAGTCGAACATACCTGTGAAAGAGGGAAAAGCGTTGTTGAGAGAAGAGAGAATGGTATGCAGCCAAAGTGAGAAAAGAGAGGAAGGAAGGGTTGTATGTGAGAGCAGAAAGAGAAAATTAATTTTAAAAAAGTGCAATAAAGAGAGAGGGTTAAAAAAGGTTTTTTTAAGTTGAAAAAGACAAATTTGCCCTTCCAACTGTAAAAAAGAGTACACACCGGAAAAACGGTCGTTCCAGACCGTTTCACCGCCGCCAGCCCGTTCCGATTTCGATCGTTTCATCCGCGTCGTCCGTTCGCGCCGTTCCGACCCAGACTGACGCGCTTTCCTCTACTGTGTCGTTCCGCGCCGAGATCTCGGCCGTTCCGGCCGAGTTTAACAACAGAGGAAAATATATTGTCCAAATACATTAGTTACTTACTCAAAATATCTAAAAAGTTATTTTTTTTCTTATAAATAGGACCAAGGACCAGAGGTAGTAAACGGTCCTACAACTTTTTTACAAAATGCAACATGGCAAATGCATAAGACTAATTGTAACATTGGTTCAAGAAAATGTGAATGTCCATTTAAATTATGTGATTATCGGTTGTCAAATAATATATTAAACTCATCCTGATTCCATTAAATTGGTCAATACATTTCTTACTGTGGATCACGGGGGTGGATGTGTGTTGTAGTTGGTAGATAAAGTTTATGGTGCAAATATGTATTTTTAGTTCTCCAAGGCAGGGCTTCAATAATGAAATGTGGATCACGGGGGTGGATGTGTGTTGTAGTTGGTAGATAAAGTTTATATGCAACCTTTCCAGTGTGACAAAGTATACGAAATGGTTCGTAATATTGTTTTGCCAGCTTTTGAGAAGGAAGATGATGCACCGAAGATTGTCAATATGGTTGAAATTTCAGGTAGACCCATTAACATTTTGAAAGCTCTTTGTCTATGTGATTAGAGTTTTCTTGTTATACCAACCCTATTTATCTCTGAACATGCCATTTGATTTGAGTACTTTTTGAAGATTCAACACTTCAATCCATCATTTGAACCTTATAACTCTACTATTACCTTGGTAAATATGTCGATATACTCACACAAGATTTCCTTCTTATTTTGCATGGTACTAATAAGTACAATCATAATAGTTAATTTCCAATTTTGAGTGTTGGACTGAGTAGTTAACAAGTCACATAATTTCTTCCATGAGTCTATGCTACCATCTGGGAGGGTTTTGAACCAACTTATATCGTCTCCTTTAAGGTTAATGCAAAGAGCTTAAAATTCATGGCTCTCCCTTGTCGTACCTCAAAATTTACCCTTTTCATTTCTCAAAAAACAATTGGATTACGCATAATCAATAAGTGTGTTACATACATATCATTTGTGCATTAACCATGGAATCAAGATTTTTCAATTGTGTGAGTATACACAATTCAAGAGAAGATGTTTGATTCACAAAGGCTCAATATTTGAGGTTTCATCATCACAAATGTCATCTTAATGTACAATATGTGTGTGTCCAAAAGTTCCTGATTATTTCATGAGAATTAGGGTTTTGAAGTTCTGATCTCCTATCGTGTGGATGTCAATTGAGGTTTGTGAGCCAGAGTATGTTATGGTCGAATATTTGAGCCAAAAGTGATTCCATGGCCTTTTGTGCGTTTCAAAGTATCTGTATATGGTTCATCTATCCATATGATTCATCAGAGAATCAAGAACGATTGTATAGGAAGAGACGCGAATATGCATGTTGAAAAGTCAACAAAAAGTCAAAGTTTGACCAAATGGAATTTTTCGGTCAAAATTGTAACACCCTTCTAAAATATCCCACGAATATTAATAATTATTTCAGAGCTAACATGTAAAAACAAGGGTATTACAATTTATTTAAAAGAAAATCTCATACAATTGCCATGCTTCACTGAAGAACTTCATTAAAGTAATTAAACCAATAAACATGTTCTACACAGCGGAAAATACCATCAAAACCGAAATAAGTTCAATCAACCATTATTCCAATAATAAACCAAAAGAAAAACAGAGTTTAATTATAACTCTAAACCAAACGTTCCCCAGTGTTACAAGACCAGAGCATGACACTAACACGCGGTAAAACTAAATAGCACAACTCTATAAGGCATCCTCACCAATTTCTGAGCCGCTAACTTTCATCTGAAATCATCAAAGTAAGGGTGAGACTTCATCATAATTAAAATGCATTATAAGTTCCTCAAAACAATAAAATATCACAAGTGTATTAATCCACCCTTTTTAGCATAATCAGATAAGTCAATTCTCACCACTTAATTCATAAGCATACATCCATACATGACAAACAAATTATAACACAAGAAGCCATCCTATCATGTTATAATTTCACACAAATGCAAATGCACGACTCTATGCATGTGGTACCAAAACGTGAACTAAGTCACCAACATCGATTCGTCCATAATCACCCGGACATGAATCCAGCCTCACCATCCATAATCACCCGGGAACGGTTATTGACAATACTCACTAATTCTACACAATGGGAATTAGCTACCACCAGAATGTATATGCATGCACATCATAAAGCATGCAACATTCAAATAAGTTCATGACCACACCAACCGTCATAAACCAAATCAAAACCAAAACATGATATCATTCATTAATCATGTACACGTCAAACAACATAATCAATGCATTTCATCCACTAGAACCTGTTCCAGTCAAATATCACAGATACACCACTACATATACCAAGTATGCACAAAGTAACAAAATGCATAATTTGGAATTCGAAGCATTTTCAAAATAATTTCAAGTTACAATTATTTTCTTCATTTTATAAAATAGGTTATTTAATTTAGAGAGCACTGTCCAAAATGGCACCCAAAACAGAGTTACGATTTAGAAAATATGATTTTTTGAAGTTTTAAGATTTTTCAAAATGTCACAGTAGTAACCGGTTCCTCCCAGGGAGAACCCGGTTCCCACAAATCTCAAAAGCACGCTCTTAGGAAAAATGTACGGGGAACCCGGTTCCTCCAGACAGGGAACCGGTTCCTGCTAAAAATCTCATTTTTCAGTGCAAAATTTTAACTGGGAACCCGGTTCCTCACTAGGAGTAACCGGTTCCCACTGACACAGAAAACTCCTCCTCTGGTTTTTGTACTAGAAACCCGGTTCCTCCCACACAGGAACCGGTTCCTGCGACCTTCAGTAGCAAAAATGCAGATTTTTGACAGCAACATGTTTCCAATTCCAATTCCTATAATTCCCAATTGAACCCATACATTCAAATGCAATAGAATCAATCAAACAACAATGATAACATGCAATATAACATATTTCGGTCATTCCTAACGATCCTATATCATGCATTTTAGTCAATTCTATACAATTTCGACATCAATTGGGATAAATCCTACAAACCTGGAAAATCCTAAATTGGGATTCCTAACATGCTTTGATCAATCCTATTGAATTCAAAACCGATAAGGCATAGTAATTAATCGAAATCACCCCTTACCTTAAGGATTCTTCGAATTCCGACACCTTTGGCTTTTCCTCCTTCCTTTTCCTCTTCTCAATATTGCACGTAGAATGAAAACTTTCTAAATGTGTCTCTTTTCTCCTTTCCTTCTTTTATTCCTTTTATTATTCTAAAATAATAATAATAACAATAATAGGATTTAGAGTCTTTTACTACACACACGTCACACTGCATTTCTACACCACCGTCCAATTTCACTTATTCAATTAATTCTAACAATCCCCAAAAATACAATAATTAAATTTCTAATTAAATAAATAATTAAAAATTCGAATTATTTAATAATTGAAATATTGGGGTGTTACATAAATTATTGTCAAAAGTCGAGATATGAGAAAATATGATCATCCTTAAGCGTGAACAAATCTTCCCCTATTTTTATTCTTTGAGCAAAAGGCGTCCTTAAGGTATTCCTTCAGTTTCTTGTCTAAAATGGCCAGATCTTGGGCCTTTGACTCTACCAACTCAAGTTTATTTGTTAGGCCCTCCTTCTCCATGTTTAAGGTCTTCACTATCGCTTGACCTTTAGTTAGATTTTCCTGGGAGGTAGAGAGTTTCAACTTTATCTTATTCACGATATGGCCATGTTTCGATCGTTCAACATACTCCATTACCTAGAACCTCGTCAAATGGTTCTCCTTTGGTTGGAAGAAAAACAAACATTAGTGAACTTTATGACGTTAAATATGGGATCATTCCTCATGGGGGCCTAAGGAGGAGGATTGTTCATCACTAGCTACGAATGTTTGCTAGCCCTATCGTCTACATGGATTAGGATCACCTTGTCATTTGGAGCAGGGAAAGAGACCACACATTATTTTTCAAATTTAGGGGAATAAAGCTTATGGGATGCGACCCACTTAGCTTGCCTCTTGGTCATTTTTCTGATCAAGTCGTCTAGGTGATTCTATGAGATATTTGTTCCTTGACGCTCAACCTTTTCTTGGAAAGATGCGATTTCTTTCGGCCAATGGGACATTGGAATCATCTCTATAAAAAGCGACATAGAAAATATAAGTAACCCAACCAGCAAAAAAAAAGCCGAGATGATATTAAACTTACTTATATATTTGTTAATATCACTACCGTCCCCTCGGTCCAAGATGACTATGGTACGTGAACTCATAGCCTTAAATTTGCCTAAAAACTGAACTACTTCCTTCTCATCAGTCGTGAAGTTTTTAAAATCATACCTAGTGATAACTGCTAGATTATCTGTTCAGGTCATAAGAAAGAGAAAAAAGTTATCCTTCCCAATCGTGACCATAGAGGTGCCATCTCGCCCCTAACTATCGCGAACTTATCTTTTCAATTTTTGAAATTATTGAAATATGGATTTAACATAACTCTCATAAGCAAAGCACTTAATGTCACCCAAATACCTTTAATATTCTTTTTAGTACCATAAAAAAGAAGAACATTCTTATAATATGATGTAGCTTTAGCCGCCGACATATAATTTCAAATACCCGAATCAAGCTTAAACTTTTGGATGAGATCTATAATAGGACGACATTGATCACCTTTAGAAGCTCCACCTCAACCTTTGATGTTTTGTTAAAGTTTCTTTTATTATATGTTTTTTCTTCTATAGTTCAACGAATGAATTTGAATAATGAGTATTGAAATTTAATTTGTTAGCTATAAAAATTTGCAAAACAAAGGTATAATTGAAATTTGCAAAGTTAAAATTTCTTTCGTCATACTCCATACATCCCAAAATATAAGAGAACAAAAAATACAATTTTGTTGTTCCAAAATATAAGAGTAAAAGTCAACTTTCATTCTTTTCAAAGTAAAATTAATGTAAATTGCATTTAATTTAATTTCTCTTTCATCTTTTCTATAACAAACAAGCAATTAGAATTGTTTTTACATCTTTATATGTATAATTTTTAATAAAATTCATAAGTCAAATAATTATATATTTATTTTTTTAATAAATGTGATTTTATTTTTTCTCTTATGTTTTAGGATGAAGAGAGATTTTTTTACGTTAACATTTTTTCATAAAATTTAACGAAAATGACTAATTAACCTAACAAAACTATTTTTAAACACTAATATATAAATTTATTAAATAAGAGATTAAAATAAAATTTAAAATACAATTTATTAAATAAGAGATTACAGTGAAATATAAAATTAAGATAAGACTTTTGAAAAAAATACATAAAGTGAAAATTCATTCTTTGTATTTAAGACCGTACACGATACGTAACTTTATTTTTGGTTGACAATTACATGATAAGTAACTTATTCCCTTGCATTATACATTACTATACACAATTTAATACGGGACCCACGACGCGGAAAGATTCAGAAACAACAACAACACCAACTCACCGAGTCCGACTCACCATTCCAAGAAATCCAACTCAGTATTCTCCATTTCCTTCCCTTTCAATTTCACATTCTACAGTTACACCATTTAACCATTTTTCCCGCACACAACAACACTTCAAGTGAAACAAACCAAACCACACTCTCAAAAAGCCTCACACCCAACGCACCACAACGACGTCGTTGAGAAAACCCCCAAGACACAGCGCTGGAGCCTCTACAAGATCCCAAGCAATCCAAGGCTCCACCCGCCACCGCATCCTCCAACGGCCAGATCCGTTACCGATCCCCCTCCTCCACCGAGCTCTACGACGGACAGTCAAGTAACAACTCTCCACCGTCGCACACCGCCGATCAACATCCCTCCGAGTTTGAATCCAGCAAAATGCTGAAGCGTCCTAGCCGTCAGGAGTCGATCTCCGATAAGATCTATAGATTCAGAGGTACTCTGCTTGTTGTCTCGATCCCGCTCGTTCTTATCACGTTTGTTCTTTATATGATGCCTTCCAGCTCGAATTACGAAACTGCCGGAGATTATGCTCTCGTTAATCGGAAAATTTCGCCGGATAAAAAGTCCGGTGGCTCGTATGCCGTCATTTTTGACGCCGGTAGCTCTGGCAGCCGCGTTCATGTTTTCCATTTCGATCATAAGCTAGATCTCGTTCATATTGGCAAAGATCTCGAACTTTTCGAGCAGGTCAACACAATTTTTTTCCGTTTGTTGTATAATATAATTAAATTATAATAAATATACATATGCATTGCATCTTACAAATGTTGATTTGTGTTTTGCAGCTTAAACCAGGTTTGAGTGCGTATGCTAAGAATCCGAAGCATGCGGCAGAATCTCTGATTTCGCTCTTAGACAAAGCCGAGAGTGTTGTTCCTCGGGAGTTGAGATCGAAGACACCAGTTCGAGTTGGGGTGTGTGTGTGTATTTTATTGTTTTTACTTTTTAGTTTCTTTGAAAGAGAACTGAATTGAATTTGTATGGTGATTAAGGCAACTGCAGGTTTGAGGTCTTTGGAAGGGGATGCATCTGATAAGATATTGCAAGCGGTAACTGTTGCTCTGTTTTTCTCGATTTCAGTGGCTTAGGAAGCTGGGGAACTGTTGCTTTTTAAGATGTTGATATTTAGTTTTATTTTAACTTTTGGTTACTTTGCGTTTTGTTGATTTAAGGTAAGGGATTTGCTTAAGCACAGAAGCACATTGAAATCTGATGCTGATGCGGTTACAGTGCTGGATGGAAATCAAGAAGGCGCTTTTCAATGGGTATGATTTATGAACACAATGCTATCTGTGCTTTACTTAAGTTTTTTTTTTAAGGAGTTCCTATGGTTTTATGCTGCCAATTACTAGTAATATATGAATGCTTCAAGACTAGAATGTAACTTCACTAGAGGAGAATTGACAAGCTTTTATTTACTAGTAATATATGCTGCCAATTACAGTAATATATGAATGCTTCAAGACTAGAATGTAACTTCACTAGAGGAGAATTGACAAGCTTTTATTTACACAGATTGCATTGTTAACTGTGTAGGCTATAGGAAGGGAAGGGAATACATATTTGAAACTAGGGAATACATATTTGAAACTGTCCCAGATGCTTCATAGTTTGCTTGATGGTTTAGGGGGTTGTGGGAATTAATACTGTATAATGGGATTTTGTTTTTCTCCTTTTCTAAGATGAGGCGGCGGGTTGGTATTTGAAAGATAAGGGCCGATCGAACTCTCTATTAATGTTTTATGTTGATGAAAGTAAGTTTTAGGCATACTTTTAACTCACCATCTATTTAGGTCCTTCTGGGATTTATTTGGTAGGCAATGGGATTTAGTTACATCATTTTTATAGGCAATGGGATTTATTTGGTTATACAGAAATGTATAACTTTTTTGACTGTACAGTAAGAATATCATGTTGGCTCTAGCCAGCTTAATGGTTCTATTTTATTTTGAGGAAAGCCATTAGTAAATATGTTGCATAAGCCGATTTCATAGCTGTGTGAGGTGACAACTGTTGGATTCCGCACTGAAACTTTAGATGAACAATGCCAATTAATTAAGATACAGTTCAGTCATTACGGAACTTCTATTCTACAAATATCTAAAACATTTCATTAACAGAGCTTGCAAAAATAAAGATATGCTGTATTCCTGAAACTGTATTTCGGAGATCAGACATGCCAACCAACTTGTGGAGAAAGCAATATATTTAAAAATATGGTTTAATTTGATAATGTTTTGCTGTACAATAATAGTTTCAAAACAGAGATGGGTAATAATATCACCAGCAGATCCTAGCTCAACTGGCAGAAGGTGATATTTTGTTAGGTTGGACGCCATCACCAGGGTTCGAACCCATTTCAATTTCTACAATGAGTGACCCATTTGGAATAAAATAGTGTCCCAAAATAAATGACCCATTTCAATTTCCAATACTACCCTCTAGTTAATTAAACTTTCATCATTCCCAATACATGATTAGGGGTACTATAGTAGAGACATTATTGTCTCTCTTACTTTACTATATTTTTCTTAGTATGTGTGAAATGGTGGACTGGGTTACTCATTGTTATATTCCAAAGATTTGATTATAATCCTACCACAATGCAAAATAGCCAAGATATTTGAATAAATAATGATTCATTTTCACAATTGCAAATTGTTCCTCTAGATGAAATTTTGTCCTAATCAGTTCAACAATGAAAAGCTTGAGGTTCCCTTGCATACACACAAAATTCCTTCACCTACAGTTTTCTTTATCATAATTGAATTTTGTTTTTTCTATTTGATGAGGAGGAGGGTATGAGCAACGCTTAGGTATATAATAAAAATACAATTTACTAAAAAATCTAAAGAATGGTCTTCAGACACTAGAAAGTTAGAAATCCTATATTTTATTTGAAGTTATATACTGAATATATTCTCCAATAGCTTTTCCTAGCCACTAATTCTCACTTGTAGAAAGCATTTGTTTTGGCCCATAGTTTAACAGTTAAAGCATCCACATGAACTACTAGTTAGTAACAGAATAAAAAATAGTGTTTTCTCTCCTCAAAAGAGCTGATGTAGTATGTTTGTATTACCTTGTCTTGTTTATAATAGGTTACCATTAACTATTTATTGGGAAACTTGGGAAAAGATTATTCCAAGACTGTTGGGGTAGTTGATCTTGGAGGTGGATCTGTTCAAATGGCATATGCCATCTCTGAGTCTGATGCTGCCATGGCTCCAAAAGTACAAGATGGAGATGATCCATATGTCAAGGAGATGTTCCTGAGGGGAAGAAAATATTACCTCTATGTTCACAGGTTTTTCTACTTACTTGAAATGCTAATAAATGTCTTTTTTCTTTGTTAACAGCCTTAAGCCTTTAGTAGCATTAATTAACTCATGAACCTAGTAGATACTCACACTTTGCAGTATTTTTCCTGACAGTATTTTGGGTTCCCATCAATAGATTTTTTTAGCCGACTAATAGTTTTTTTACTTGCTTTTAGTTACTTGCGTTATGGTTTACTAGCTGCTCGTGCAGAGATTTTAAAGGCTACCGGTGATGCTGAAAACCCGTGTATCTTATCTGGCTATGATGGTAATTACAACTCCTCCTCTGTATGCCCGGTACTACTTTGATTGAGTTACCCTTTCTGTATGCTTGGTACTATTTTGATTGAGTTGCATTTCATCTCTTTTGATATCCTTTCATTATAGTCGATATAGAAAAAGAGCTCCGAGCAATTAGAATTTTTATATGCTTTTTCTTCCTGTCTTAAGTTCTGATGACAAGCGGATCTTTTAAACTCCTTAGGATCTTACAACTATGGAGGAAAGTCATTTAAGGCATCATCCTCTGGAGCAAGCTTAAATGAATGCAAAAGCGTAGCACTCAAGGCTCTCAAAGTCAACGAGTCATCGTGTACACATATGAAGTGCACTTTTGGTGGGATATGGAATGGTGGAGGTGGGGATGGACAGAAAAACCTCTTTGTTGCCTCATTTTTCTTTGACCGGGCCGCCGAGGTAATTATTTTTTCATGTAATGGTTCTTTGAATAATTGACTGTATTGCTTCTAATTTTACTGCATTGCCCATCTTACCACTCTACTTCACAGGCTGGTTTTGCTGATCCAAACAAACCAGTTGCAATAGTTCATCCTATGGATTTTGAAGAAGCTGCCAAGCAGGCTTGTCAAACAAAACTCAAGAATGCCAAATCCACTTATCCACGAGTTGAAGAAGGGAACCTTCCATATCTTTGCATGGATCTTGTTTACCAGTATACCTTGCTTGTTGATGGGTTTGGTAAGTTTTATTCTAAAATTTGGATGTTTATACATGACAATGTTTATTCTAAAATCATCTTCCCGCACTTATTGCTTTCACTTGTTTGCAGGCATATACCCATGGCAAGAGATTACATTGGTAAAGAAAGTTAAATACGAAGATGCCCTTGTTGAGGCAGCTTGGCCGCTAGGAAGCGCCATTGAAGCTGTATCGGCTACATAACAGCACCAGAATAATGGGTTTGATTACTCATCCGAAACCTTGCAGCATGGATTTTGTGGTGAAACACTGCCTGTCACTCATGATGATCAGAGATTACTTCAGTCAAAATTGGAATTGGATAGGTCTACTTTTCAGGAATAATGGGAGATTGCAGCTTCATTATTTTTCATACGTAATTAATTCACAATATATCAGATTTACAGCTCCGGCAGATTCATTCGATTCATTAAGCGCATTTATATATTGTCTCGAGAGATGAACAAAATGGTGATGCTTACACCATTTCATTTTTGTTAAAATGGTTTTGTTCCTGAATATAGTTAATCCTTCATTTCTTCTCTTGTTAGCAACACCTGATTGATTGGCATGCACTGGACTAATGATTTTAGTTACCTCTTCCTTGTGACAGTGATCATATAATTCTCGTTTTTGTTGTTGATTTTGGTCAATTAATTCACCGCGGATACTTGGACAGAATATTGTGATGCTTATAAAAATTGTGCACGAGTAATCTCACAAAGTTACTAGTTCGTGAGATTTTTTTTACCTCTCCCATGTTAATCTCACAAATTCGTGAGATTTTTTTTGCACAGTAATCAAAGGGTAAAGTTTACTAAAGGTTTAATCAAAATCTCAAATATTTTAACCAATTGATGTATGAACTAGTTCAAAATTGTAACGGCAATTTGAATGATTGTTTAGAAGATATCATAATGTGGGCATAACATAATTTATTACCTAAATGTGCAATTGATGAAACAACTTATGTTTTTTTTTTGACAAGATGAAACAACTTATGTTAATCTGATGGTCGAGTATATTTTCTTTGAAACAATTTATAATTGGTGTTTATCTTGAACTGTATCAAATAGAAGTAGTATTCTTCATTGTCTTTTACCTTGCTTAAAATTAAAATGTCGACATAGCAGGTTGACTTCTTCTGTTATCTTTGTGAGCAAAATTTAAAAATAGAGATCAATTGTAAATTTTTTTACACAATCAATCAAGTCATTAGCTTGAGTAGCTTTATAAGTGGTTATAAAATGTTTTTACACTATATTTTAAGGAGAAAAAATATGTTTACAGTGTAAAATATTTTTATATTATCAACTAATCACTATTATGTATGTCAAATGATAAAATGTCAAAATCTTAATAGGTGATGAGTACACTATCTTAACCTCATATTTTAATTAATTTTTTAAAAATATTTGGGATATTCACAACTTAACAAATGAAGGACTGAAGATGAATACAAAATATTTTGTAAAGAACAACAAAATAGTTGTTATTTTGAAAATATAGATTATTTTGAGACTGAATATTGTTTATAAATATTTGTTATGTCTTAAATCAGGAATAAGTTATTTAAACTATTATACATTCAACGATTACTTTACCTATCAACATATTTTAATAATCTTCAAACTTACTACTATGGTAGCTGAAACTTACTGCACATAATGAGAGAGAAGTTAAAATAGAGAGGAGAATAAACTCACTAAAGTGCGGCACAACTTATTTTAGTTAATTTGAAAAACCAAAGGCCCAACTTTGATCAGCAGATTAGCACAGCAAGTGTTCGCATTGCTTTCCTCCACGTCGACATTCGGTACGTCAATCTATGTTTCACGTTCCCGCGAAATAGATCCTTCTTTCTCAAAATAATTCCATTAATTATAAAACCTCTGATTATAGGATACGCTATTCTACCCCCATTCTTTGTGTGCAACCTAACTACTATTTCACTTTGCTTCTCTTTGAGTCATTTTCGCAAACACCTTTGGCGCAAGTCTTAATTATTGAATAATCATATTTCTGCGCTCAATCTGGATCATTGATTTTTTGCAATCATGATCAGAATCAAATCTAACCTATATGTTTTCTCTGTTGGTCTGTTACGTATAAGGCAAAACCCAGTCACTGTTAAGAACTCTGGTATAGTTCAAAAGCCTCTTGTGAATGCTTCTTTCAATGACTATGACTGTTCAAGCAATGGCTCTTTTGGTTTCTTAGTTAGGTTCTTTTCTACTGGATCCTCAACCAAAAGCCTTGGAATGTCCACTAATGCTCCTGCATTGGGATTGGACGAGGGCTTGAGTGATCAAGACGATAATGATAATGATAATGACAACGCCGACGACAATGATGATTTTGATAAGAATAGTTCTCAGTTACATTTAATGGATGATGATTTTGTTCAAGATGTTAAGACCATAATGGATATAATTCATGAACCGGGTTCTGGACCACATGAAATTAAGCACAAGCTTGAGTGTTGTAGTGTTAAGGCATCATCGGAGTTAGTTGTGGAGATTCTTTCGAGAATTCGCAATGATTGGGAAGCAGCTTTCACTTTTTTCTTGTGGGCTGGGAAGCAACCGGAGTATGCTCATTCGGTTCGCGAATACCATTCAATGATATCTGTCCTGGGTAAAATGAGGAGGTTTGATACTGCTTGGGCCTTAATAGAAGAAATGAGAGGAAAAAAAACTGGGAAATCTATTGTCACTTCACAAACTCTCTTGATTATGATAAGGAAATACTGTGCCGTTCATGATGTTGGAAGGGCTATAAACGCTTTCTATGCTTTTAAACGGTTTAACATTCAAGTTGGATTGTATGAATTTCAAGGCCTTCTTTCTGCGCTTTGTCGATACAAGAATGTGCAGGACGCTGAACACTTATTGTTCTGCAACAAAAATGTTTTTCCGCCTGACACCAAAAGCTTTAACATCATTCTTAATGGATGGTGCAATTTGATTGTTAGCGCCCGCAATGCAGAAAGGATTTGGGAGGAAATGAGTAAGAGAGGAATCAAACATGATGTTGTTTCCTATGCAAGTATCATATCTTGCTATTCGAAGTCTTCTAAACTTTATAGGGTGCTACAGCTGTTTGAACAAATGAAGAAACGGAATATTGCTCCTGATAGGAAGGTTTATAATGCAGTCATTTTTTCTCTTGCAAAGAATAGGCTTGTGAAAGAAGCTATAAATCTTATTGGAACAATGGAAGACAACAATGTTACTCCAGATGCCATTACTTACAACTCAGTGATCAAGCCTCTTTGCAAAAACCGCAAAATTGATGAAGCTAAAGAAATTTTCGATGAGATGTTGAAGCGACACATATCCCCGTCTATTCGGACTTTTCATGCTTTCTTCCGAATACTAAGAGTCAAAGAAGAAGTATTTGAGCTTTTGGACAAAATGAAAGAGCATGGGTGCGACCGAACTATTGAGACTTATATAATGTTGATAAGAAAGTTTTGCCGGTGGCGCCAGCTTGATGAAGTAAAAAAGACATGGAATGCAATGAGGGAAGATGGAATCGGCCATGATCGTAGCTCATATATTGTACTGATTCATGGCCTGTTTCTGAATAACAAGGTAGAGGAAGCATACACATATTATGTAGAGATGCAAGAGAAAGGTTTCCTTCCTGAACCAAAGACCGAAAATATGCTTCAGGCATGGCTTTCGGGGAAACAAGTAACAGAGGGCCAGATTACAGATTTAAAAGACAATCAGTTGGAACATGGCAGTCTTCAAAATAATGTAAGACCTAAATTTGATAGGGAAAAGGATTTTCTTCGTAAACCTGAGACCCGAAGCGTAACAAGAGAAGGAGGCTTTTCTTTCTGGGAGAAGTAGATCCTTATCTAACATGAGGTTCAATTGTACTTCCTTTGTCTATGATGAAGGTAACACTTGTCAAGAAGGTGCTTTTCAATGGGTATGATTTATGAACACAATGCTATATGTGATTTGCTTAAGTTTTTTTTAAGGCGTTCCTATTCAATAGAAACACTAAATAAGATCCTTATCTAACATGAGGTTCAATTGCACTTCCTTTGTCTACGATGAAGGTAACACTTGTTGGCTACTATAATTTTCAAACTGGATTGCACGCTCCAAACAGGTGTTGGTATGCATTTTTCTTCTTGTTTAAGAAAGAGCAGCAAGAATGATGCAACCCTTGAAAGACCCAGGTTTTTAAACTGTTACACAATTGGAAACTTTGGGTAAGTTTATAATGATCTAAATGTCATCTCTGATTAACCTTTGTAATATGGAAGCTGAATTTAGGTGCTTTTTTGTATCTTTAAGCACATTGCCAATAGTTGAATAAATTTAGAGTTCTTAACTTACTTTTAGTTTAAGGGATTAGGACGAGTTTTGCGAGTTATATCAGGTATGTAAAATTTTGAAAATGAGTTACACAAATGACCTCATATTTTTTTTAACAGTCAAGAACCAGTTCTTACATGTGGCATCTGTGCCGTCTGCTTCAGTAGTGGAACTTGTAAGAACCGTTTTATCTGTAGGAACCATACTAAGAACTGCCATTAGACATAAATTCCAAACAAGTGAACTAGCAGCTTATACCACTGTTGTGATACCTTTAATTGCACATGCAGATTAAAAATGTGAGTTTAGTTTATAGTTTCTTGCAGGGACGTATTAGTATATGCATATCGCATCTGGGCTAGTAATAAAGTTAGCACAAATATGAAGTAAAAAACTATACAAACAACAGTCAATTTTTTTAAAACTCATGGAATGGATCAGTTTAGGCATTCCAAATCATCATTTTATCTCATTTCATGGGCTATGGTCCCAAAATAAAATCTAGCATAGCCTTTGTCTTCCCGGCTAAACTTGTTAGTGTCTTTGATCACTGCAAACCCGCTATTAGCCCAATAACCGTATTTCAAATAGCACAAAGTCTCTCTAGCTAGTGACTTTATGATCTGGATTTGAATACAACAAGGCTTCTTAAAATAACTTTATGCATATCAGACAGGTTTGGTGGATAGCAGGATATTCAAAACACTGGTGATATGCCAATAATATGATTGGTATGAGCAATTACATTAGTCAATCACTTAGAGTGTGTTTGAATGAAATATTTTAATGAGGGAATTTAATTTAATAAGGGAATTTAAAATGATTTCATCCAATTTCCTTGTTTGGATAAATAAATGACATAAATTTTAAAATAATGGAATTTTATAAAATATTTTACAATGACTAACTTTGGATTTTACAATGACTAATTTTGGAGAATTTACAATTCCACTTAATTTGATAAAATTGTGAATTCCCTCATTCTCTCTGCAGCGTTAAATTTCAGATTTTGCTCTCTCTCTCTCTCTCTCTCTCTCTCTCTCTCTCTCTCTCTCTCTCTCTCTCTCTCTCTCTCTCTCTCTCTCTCTCTCTCTCTCTCTCTCTCTCTCTCTCTCTCTCCATCTTACTAGTTCAGCGTTGTGAATTTGTTGTGGCTTAACATTTGTTTAATTATGTATTTGAACATGTGAAAATTTGAGTATTTTTTTAGGACTAGGAAAATACTGCTTGTTCAAAACTTAGCTCTCTTCATGATTATGCATCTTCTGATAAGCGATTTATTAGGATAAGTTTAGTGTGGTTGAAATTGAATACATTCCAGTCATAAGGACTGGAATGTATTAGGATAAGTTTACCTTTATTATTAAGTTTTGCATATGGAAGACCATGGTTTAGTTTTTTTATTAGGCTTTGTACTTTTGAGTTGAATTGTTGAATCCATTAATTAACTTCTTTTAAACACTAGCCTCTTTTGGATTTAACTCTTTGCAATGGAATACAATCGAGTGGGCCGACTCCGTGGAAGACCGTTTTTTGTGCTCCTAGTTGATAGTCTTTGATATAATCCAAACATTTAAGTATAAAAGTAAAACACATGATGTTGGTTTAATTAAATATCATGTTGTTGATATGTTAAATATTCATTTACCATAAGTTAATTTAAAGTTGAGATTAAGAGCCATCTGCCATAGGCTGAATTCTTCGACAAGTGTATTGCACTTTGACTATCACATTTAACAGTGATAATTTCACCTTCAATTTTCAGCTCTTTAGCAAAACCTTCAAGTCACAATGCTTCTTTCACAATTTCGGTTAAAGCAATATATTCCGCTTTAGTGGTTGATAATGCAACAACCTTCTGAAGTGTTGCTTTCCAACTAATTGTTGTACCGAACATAGTGAAAACATATTCAGAAATAGATTTTCTAGAATCCATACAACCTGCATAATCAGAGTCGACATATCCTTCGATTACTGCTTTACTATCTTCACCCAAGGCTCCACCATAAATCAAGACTCAGTTCAGAGACCCATTTATGTACCTTAGGATCCACTTCAATGTTTGCCAGTGAGTCTTTCCAGGATTCGCCATATACCTACTCACAAGACTTACTACATATGCTATGTCAGGTCTAGTACAAACCATAGTATACATCAAAGAGCCTACTACATTAGCACATGGGATGCTATTCATATAAGCTCTTTCGACCTCAGTACTGGGACACTGATAAATACTCAGCTTGAATTGAGAGTTTGTTGGAGTCACAACAGGCTTCGAATTCGACATACCAAACTTTTCAAGAATCTTCCGTATATATGCCTCTTGAGATAAATATAATTTCAACTGTTTTCTATCTCTTCGAATGTCAATCCCAAGAATCTTGGATGCAACTCTCAGATCCTTCATTTCAAACTCCTTATTGAGTTCAACCTTCACCCTCATTACCTCTTCGACATTGTTGCTGGATATGAGAATATCATCAACATAAAGCAACAAAATAACAAATGAATGACCAGGTCAAAATCTGAAGTAAACACAGTGGTCAAACGGACTTCTAATGATACCTATGTGTGTTATGAACTTGTCGAATCTCCTATTCTACTATCAAGGAGATTGTTTCAGCCCATATAAAGATCTATTCAACTTGCACACATAATCTTCCTTTTCCTTTTTGACATACCCTTCAGGTTGCCTCATTAGGATTATTTCATCTAGATCACCATACAAGAACGCAGTCTTCACATCCATTTGTTCCAGTTCAAGATCGAACTATGCCACTATGGAAAGCAACATTCAAATGGACCTATGCTTCACAACAGGAGAAAACACATAATTGAAGTCGACACCTTCTTTCTGAGTGAAACCCCTTGCAACTAACCTTGCCTTAGTATCTTTTCGACGCCACTCATTCAATTCCTTCCTCAACTTTAAAAATCCATTTACAGTTGACTAACCTGGCTTCACCAGGTTTCTTGATCAATTCCCAAGTGTTGTTATCATGAAGAGATTTCATCTCATCATCCATGGCCTTCAGCCATTCAGTCTTATTTCGACTCCTCATAACTTTCTTATGGTCTCTTGGTTCTTCGTCTAGAACCTCACATGCAAAGATTAAGGCATAAGCTATAAGATCTGCATACCCAAATCTTTGAGGTGGTTTGATGACTCTTCGTGTCCTATCTCTTATCAATAGGTAGTCATTGATAGTTTCCTCAACTTCATCAGCATCCTCTACTTCTTCGGCTTAATCTGGGATACGCAATTCAACATCAACATGCTCCACCTTAACATGAATCTCTACCTGTTCCAGCTCTTCGTCAGATATTTCTACACTTCGACCAACATTACCCGTTTTCTTGAAAGCCATTTTAGCTTCATTGAAAATTACATCTCACTGGTGATAATCCTTCTGTGACCTGGCTCTAGGCACCATAACCTATAAGCTCTGACTCCTTCAGAGTCTCCCACGAACATGCCTTTAAGAGCTCTAGGTTCAACGTTGTCTTGCCTAATGTGAGCATAAGCTACACAGCCAAATACTCCCAGTTTATCGATATTTGGTGGATGTCCCGACCAAACTTTTTCAGGTGTCTTCATATCTAACGCAGTCGAAGGACATCTGTTTATCAGATATGTTGTTGTCGAAACAACCTCAACCTAAAACACCTTCTTTAATCCAACACTAGTCAACATGAATCTAACTCTCTCCAAAATGGTTCAATTAAACCTTTCAGCCAAACCATTTTGTTATGGAGTGCCTGCAGTAGTTATGTGCCTTGCAATACCAGAGGCAACACAAAAGCTGTTGAATGTCTCATTGTAAAATTCAAGGCCATTGTCTGTTCTTAACCTCTTGACCTTTCTGTCAGTTTGATTTTCGACCAGAGTCTTCCAACCTTTGAAATTATCAAAAGTTTCATCCTTATTCTTCTGGATGAATACCCATAACTTTCTAGAATAGTCATCTACTAGGGATAGAAAATGTAACACCCGAATGATTTAATTATTTATTTAATTTAATGTTTTCGTATATTTTTCTGAGTAATTGGTAATAGTGTAGAAATGCCAATTTAAGTCATTATATGATTATTGGGTGATTAATTAAAATAAGTTGTAGAAAATAATAATAATATTAATAAGAATAATAATAATAGTATTATCATTTAAAAGAAGTAGAATAAGAAGAGAGGAAAGGGTTATTTTATGAGTAGAAGAGGAAAAGAGGTTTTGGGAGAAAAGGAAGAGAAGAGAAGTTAGTGCAAGCTTGGCTAGGGAAAACCTCCATCTCTAAGCAATCAAACTTCGATTCACAAGGTAAGGGTGGGGTTCTTGCTCTCTAATTGGGAATATGATGAATGATAGGTAGTGGGGTTAGTAATTTTGCTAGGTTTGTGTCTAGTGGATGTTGTTGGAAATTTCAATTTGAAGCTTGAAAATCCATGGAACTTGTTGAATTTTATGGTAAATGTTGTCCTTGTATGATTACCCATGTTTCTAGTACCTTAGGTTGATAGGTTTTGGATTGTGTGGGTGTTGGATGTCAAATATTTGGGAAAAATGGCAAGAGGGAGATGCTGGCAGCGCTGAAAACCCAATATGTTCTGTTCTGTTCGCGGTGCCAATGGGTTGACGCGATGTGAACTATGTCCTGCTAAAGTCGCGGTGCGAAGGAGGGTTCGCGCCGCGTACTAAGTTGTTTTGAACACATTTCCTAATTTTTGAATTCTGCCCAATTCTAAACACTTTAACTAGGGAACTTTGAGTAGGCTTTTGTGAATAAAATAATGCTAGTAATTAGTAAGGAATGATATAGGAATTGATTAGAAATAGTTCTGAATTAGTATGTTGGTAATTGTAAGCGGTATAGCCGATTAACCGAAATTGGAAGAATTGAACGGATGGCTCGTATACGCTAGTAAGCTATCGTAGAGTGTTTGTTTTGCTGAATCTATGTTGATTGTAATGAATTGAAAATATAAGTTGGTTGTTGCCCTATATATGAATAAATTTTATTGGAGGCTTAAAAGCATATGTTAAAAGTTGTTGTTGTTGGAAAGTTGTTGTTGTTTGAAAGTTGTTGTTGTTGAAAAGTTGTTGATGTTGAAAGTTGTTGTTGTTCTAAGTTGTCTTGTGTGTATGATGTTGTTGTATGTCATACATGATAGTCGCATACATTGCATTTCATTAAAGTTGGAGCTATGCTCACCCATGTTGGCCTGAATTGGAAAAATGTTGAGAGTTGAAGGCTTATGCCTTGTTGATGCCTCAGAATTACTGGCAATATTCTAAGTTGGGAGTTTTACTCCGATGGTACCACATGCATTTGCATTTGTCCAAGTCACATACTTTAGTGTATAATGATGTTATGTGGTTAAATTCTGTTTGTTGTTGATTGGTTGTGAGATGAAAAATAATGATTTTATATAATTCTAACTATATATTATTTATCATGATCTCAATTATATAGTTTGATATCTCACCCTTTCATTGTTTCGCCGTTGCCTTTATATTGGTAACGTGCAGGTAACCGGGAGGAGTAGCTGTTATCGTATTTAGTTCGAGTTCGGTGTCATTGCTCTGATACGTAGCACTCGGGGGAAAATGAACACTTGCCTTATTTTGTTGTTTTTAACGTTGAATCTTATGTCGTTGATTGAGGATTTGATTATGTCGATGTTGTTTATGACTCCAAGATGTTATGTCTTATGTGAAAAACTATTATGATTCCGCTGCATGATTAATGAAGTCGTTTATGTTTGAAGACTAAAAATTATGCATTGTGTTAGTTCTGCCTCTTTAAAGTGTTATGTATTCGTTTTGAATAAAAATGACGTATTTATGTGTTTAAGTTGAAAAGTGTGACATCCTGATTATGTTGGAAAATTTTATACTTTGATTTTATTGAATAATTACTTGGGGTAGAATTGGGGTGTTACATTAGTGGTATCAGAGCAGGTCGATCTGTTCGGTCAAGTTGTTGAGTCTTTTAACAATCGAGTATTGTTATTTAGTTCTAATTTTATTTGTGTTGTAGTGATAAGTCGAGATGTCTGGAAGGAACGATGCTGCGATTGCTGCTGCTCTGCAAGCGATGGCTCAGGCTATGCAAAATCAATCAAATACTGACAAGAATGCTGGGTCTCGTAGTTTGGCGACTTTCCAAAGAGAGAATTCACCGATATTCAAGGGTAGGCATGATCCCGATGGAGAACTAGATTGGTTGAAGGAGATTGAAAAGATCTTTCGTGTGATGGACTGCACTCCAGCATAGAAGGTTCGTTATGGGACTCATATGCTAGCAGTCGAGGATAATGACTGGTAGCTAGAGACACGTCCGAGATTGGAAGCTGCGGGTGAGGAAATCACTTGGGTTGTGTTCCGTAGGGAATTCTTGAGGAAGTACTATCCCGAAGATGTTTGGGGTAAGAAAGAGATTGAGTTCCTTGAGCTAAAACAGGGGAACAAGTCTGTTACTGATTATGCTGCAAAGTTCATTGAGTTAGCTAAGTTCTATCCACATTTTGAGGGAGAAGGTGCTGAATTTGCTAAGTGCATCAAGCTTGAGAATGGGTTGCGCTCGGAAATTAAGAATGTTGTTGGCTATCAGAAGATTCATGTCTTTTCTGATTTGATTGATAGTTGCATAATCTTTGAGGAGGATAGCAATGCTCATCACAAGATTCTTAGTGATAAGAGAGGCAAGAATTAGCAGAATCGTGGCAAGCCTTATGATGCGGGGAAAGGTAAACAAAGAATTGCTCATGGTCATAGGTCTAGTGGGGGAGATGCTCCTGCTAGGATTGTATGCTTCAAGTGTGGTCAACCTGGCCATTAGAGCAATGTTTGTACCGCGGATATGAAGAAGTGCTTCAGATGTAGGAAGATGGGACATACAATGTCAGATTGCAAGCACAATGAGATGATTTGTTTTAGTTGTGGTGAAGAGGGACACATTGGTAGTCAATATCCGAAACCAAAGAAGGGGAAGTCTAGTGGAAAAACGTTTGCTTTGGGTGGGAATCTGACAACTAATGAGGACAAACTCATTAGAGGTACATGTTTCATTAATAGTACGCCTTTAATTACTATTATTGACACTTGTGCTACTCATTGTTTTGTTGCTGCTGATTGTTTCGAAAGACCGAGTCTTGTTTTGTCTTCTATGAATGGAGAAATGGTCGTCGAAATTCTGGCTAAGGGATCAGTGACTACTTCTCTTGTATGTTTGAGTTGCCCTTTGTTGATCTTCGACAAAGACTTTGCTGTTGATTTGATTTGTTTTCCGTTGAGTGGACTAGATGTGATCTTGGGTATGAACTGGTTAGAGTATAACTATGTTCATATCAATTGTTATAACAAGTCTTTGAGGTTTTCTACTCCGGAAGAGGAAGGAGCTGATTTGTTGACTGGTAAACAGTTGAGGCAATTGATGCAAGATGAAGCACAGATGTTCTCGTTGATGGCTTCGTTGTCTGTTGAGAATCAAGTTAGAATGGACGAGTTGTAGGTGGTGCGAGAATTTCCTAAAGTGTTTCCTGATGAAATTCCTGATGTATCTCCCGAAATAGAAGTTGAATTTGCGATTGATCTTGTACCTGGTACCAGACCTGTTTCTATGGCACCGTATAGGATGTCTGCATATGAGTTGTCTGAATTGAAGAAGCAATTAGAAGAGTTGCTTGAGAAAAAGTTTGTAAGACCAAGTGTATTGCCGTGGGGAGCTCCAGTGTTGTTAGTAAAGAAGAAGGATGAAAGTATGAGACTTTGTGTTAACTATCGACAATTGAATAAAGTAACGATTAAGAACAAGTATCCGCTTTCAAGAATTGATGACTTGATGGATCAATTGGTGGGTGCTAGTGTGTTTTCAAAGATTGATTTGAGATTCAGATATCACCAGATTAGAGTGAAGGAAGATGATATTCAGAAAACCACGTTCAGGACTCGATATGAACACTACGAGTATTCGGTGTTGCCTTTCCGTGTTACTAATGCGCCGAGAGTATTCATGGAGTACTTGAACCGTATTTTTCATACTTACTTAGATCAATTTGTGGTGGTATTCATTGATGAAATTCTGATTTACTCTAATCGGAAGAAGAGCATGCCGAACACCTAAGATTCGTGTTGCAAGTTTTGAAGGAGAAGGAGTTGTATGCGAAGTTGTCCAAATGTGAATTCTGGTTGAAAGAGGTTAGTTTTCTTGGCCATGTCATTTGTGGTAGTGGCATTGCCGTAGATCCTTCTAAAGTTGATGCTATGTTGCAATGGGAAACTCCGAAGTCGGTTACTGAGATTAGAAGCTTCTTAGGATTAGCCGGTTATTATAGACGGTTTATCGAAGGGTTTTCTAAGTTGGCACTTCCGTTGACTAAGTTGACTTGCAAAGGAAAAGCCTTTGTGTGGGATATTCGATGTGAAGAGAGTTTCAATGAGTTGAAGAAGAGGTTAACGTCGACTCTGGTTTTGACTTTGCCTAATCCAGGAGAGCCTTTTGTTGTGTACTGTGATGCTTGTCTGATGGGGTTAGGTGGTGTGCTTATGCAGAATGATAAAGTGGTTGCTTATGCGTCTAGGCAATTGAGGACTCATGAAAAGAATTATCCTACGCATGATCTTGAATTGGTTGCAGTGGTCTTTGTGTTGAAAATCTGGAGGCATTATCTTTATGGTTCTAGATTTGAAGTGTTTAGTGACCATGAGAGTTTGAAGTACCTTTTTGATCAAAAAGAGTTGAATATGAGACAACGAAGATGGTTAGAGTTGTTGAAGGATTATGATTTCGGTTTGAATTATCATCCCGAAAATGTTGTAGCCGATGCTTTAAGCCGAAAGACTTTGCATATGTCAGCCATGATGGTTAAGGAGTTGGAGTTGATTGAGAAATTCCGAGATTTGAGTTTGGTTTGTGAAGTGACACCGCATAGTGTTATGTTGGGAATGTTAAAGATTAACAATGACTTTCTCGACAATATCAAGGAATCTCAAAAGCTAGATGTGAAGTTGGTGGATTTGATGGTAGGAACCGATCGACCTGAGAATGATGATTTTAAGTTGGATGTGCAAGGTGTGTTGAGATTCCTAGATCGTATTTGTATTCCTGATGATGAAGCGATTAAGAAAGTGATTCTTGAAAAGAGTCATAGAAGTAGTTTGAGTATTCATCCAGGAGATACGAAAATGTATCAAGACTTGAAGGGTTTGTTTTGGTGGCCTGGCATGAAATGTGATGTGACATAGTTTGTGTATGCTTGTTTGACTTGCCAGAAGTCAAAGATCGAACATCAGAAGCCTGCAGGATTGATGCAACCGTTGGAAGTTCCGTAATGGAAATGGGATAACATTTCAATGGACTTAGTGACGGGATTACCTAATACCTTGAGAGGACATGATTCAATTTGGGTGATTGTTGATAGGCTTACGAAGTCCGCACACTTTATACCTATTAACATTACTTATCCGATTGTGAAGTTGGCTGAGATATATGTCAGGGTGATTGTGAAGTTGCATGGTGTTCCTTTGTGTATTGTGTCGGATACAGATCCGAGGTTTACTTCTGATTTCTGGAAAATTTTGCAAGAGGCGTTGGGTTCTAAGTTGAGGTTGAGCTTGACGTATCATCCGCAGACAGATGGTCAAACCGAGAGAACTATTCAGTCGTTGGAAGATTTGTTGAGAGCAAAAAGGCTCATGGGATACTTATCTTCCTTTGATCGAGTTCGCTTATAATAACATTTACCATTCTAGTATTGGAATGACACCTTTTGAGGCACTGTATGGACGGAGGTGTAGGACTCCCTATGTTGGCATGAATCTGGTGAAAGTGTGGTAGTTGGACCAAAAATTGTTCGAGAGACTACTGAGAAAGTGAAGTTTATTCGGGAAAAAATGAAGACTTCCCAGAGTATGCAGAAAAGTTACCATGACAAGAGAAGAAATTTTTTAGAATTCCAAGCTGGCGATCATGTGATTTTGAGTGTCACACATGTGATAGGGGTTGGGCGAGCTCTGAAGTCTAAGAAGCTCACTCCTCATTTTATTGGTCCATATTAGATATCAGATAGAGTTGGAAAAGTGGCTTCTCAAGTGGAGTTACCGCCAAATCTTGCTAATTTGCATGATGTGTTTCATGTATCGCAACTCCAAAAATATAATCTTGATCCGTCTCATGTGATTCAAATGGATGATGTGCAAGTAAAGGATAATCTCACGGTAGAGACGACACTTGTTAGAATTGTGGATCGCGAAATAAAGACTCTAAGAGGGAAAGAGATTGCATTGGTGAAGGTTGTCTGGCTGGGAGTTGTTGGAGAAAGCATGACGTGGGAGTTGGAGAGCAAGATGCGCGACTGAAACCACCCGGCTGAACTTCCGAATAATAGGGGTGTATCAATGAAGTCGCCATCGAACGTCTTTTATCTCACGGGGGAGAAAGGAAAATATCGAGTAAACCTGAAAGGAAAGAAACCACAGTCTCACGACTAAGAGATCTAGGTAAGGGAGTTTGTTACGCGAGGGGAAGGGATTAGTACCCCGCACGCCTGTAGTACTCTACGGTATCCACTTCTATTTTCTAGCTAAAGAGTGTGTTTATATCTATCTATGCTTAACCTCTACAATGCATGCAAAAAGAAAGGAAAATAAAGAAACCACAGGGAAAAGAAGGAAGTTTTTACAAGTTGTGCTCGATCGAGCCCCGTGACAAGATGCCTACGTATTCCCTCGTGCAATGGGAAATTCAGAGCGCCGTAGTTCGGCTCACTTGTTTTGGTGAGTTTTGTGTTTTTTACTTATGAAAAGGGTTTTAAACACAAAAAGAAAATGCGCCCGAAGGCGAAAAGAGTTTGTCTTGATTGGCTGCTTTTACCTTGAGAAATAAGTTCAAACCATTATTAAGTGTTTTTGTTTTCAAAAGAAAAAAAAGAAAGTTTTAGTTTTAATTATATGCAAGGATGCAAAAAGAAACAAGCAAAACAAAAGGGAGACTAAACTAGTACTATCCTTACTGTTGTCATGCAAAAGTTGGACCTATGGTTGAGGATATAAGGGAATTTCTACCGATGTCAACATGCAAATGATGTAAATCCTAATGTCTAGGCTAGAGAGCTATCCTAACCGAGCGGTCATAAGGGAAAGCTATCCTATATCCGTCTTGGTTGTGAAACCAAGTGATACAAAGGGATGAAGCAATCAAATGTTTTGGTAGAAGCACACAAGAAATGCAATGCACAAACAAATGTCAAACAAGCGTAGGCATAAACGAGTTCGCAATAAATGCGAACCCCGTGGAGCCACTTTGTTATTGACTCGATAAGGAAAAGCAATACGATTCGCGCGTGCCATACAAGAGACGAACTAGAACTGCGGGGGACGAATGCCGACCCTTTCTGCTTGCCCCATATATCATGACTCGATAGCAGGAAAAACAACAACGCGGGTCTTTGCATAGTGGTGCCACGTCGGGTTGCCTAACCACTTGACCTATGCAAGCACAAATGTAAACACTTACTGAGAATCTCTTCCCTATGCACGAATGAGGACTTTAAACATAACCAAGCACAAGTAGCATACAGAAGCGTCCTAAACGGGTCTTTAAATAAACCAGAGGGGTTCCTGAACATGCTCCAACTATAGAAGCCCCATCATGCATCTCTATTCCTACTTCTCATGGCAAAAGAAAAGATGTAAAGCCCTACTTCTCATGATATCTAGGAAAGCTGTAAGAGAATGCAATAAAATCAATGTAGAAACTACCAAACAGATATAGAATCCGAAGTGCACTACGAGCTAAAGAAATACTTCGAAAAACTTCAAGTACTGCAGCCATGCAATAAGAGTAAATCGGTGAGAAGCACTCAAGGTATAAAAAACAAACGGAATATGCGTCCATACGTATCCGCAATAATAACACTTGCAAGAAAACTACGCAAGCAGACAATTGAGTGTACGCGTATGTGCACAAGCAAAGAAACGTGTGTATACACATTCCGACCAAAGGTACCTGCAAGAACAGAGTTAGACCAAAAAGCGGGTAAAAAGAATGTACACGTGGGTGTACAAGCGTGAAACACCTGCAAGAAAGGAGTTAAACCCAAAAAGCAATGAAAAGGAATGTATACGTGGGTATACAAATGTGAAACACCTGCAAAAAGGGAGTTAGACCCAAAAAGCAAGAAAAAGGAATGTATACGTGGGTATACAAATGTGAAACACCTGCAAAAAGGGAGTTAGACCCAAAAAGCAAGAAAAAGGAATGTATATGTGGGTATATGAACGTAAAACCTAGAAAGTTTGTGTCGTATGTATTTACAACACAAACTTCTGCATCAAATACATCTCAAGCAATGTTCAAGAGTGTTAGAACACAAGATGTTTTGCATTTCAAGTCAATAAAAGTAAAATTTTCAGTTCCAGGTCGCGCTAATCCTTGTGATTGGCGCTAAGCGTGACCCAAACAGAACATTTGGCGCTAAGTCCGCTCCTAGTGGCGCTAAGCGCGGTCTGCAACACAAAAGTCAGAGAATTTGGCGCTTTGTGCGCTCCTGGTGGCATTAAGCGCGACCTGTAACCTGTAGAATTTCCTATTTTGAACCAAAACTCCTTTCCATGACGTTCTCATGCCAAAAGTCGATTCATACAGTCAAGTAACAAGGAAAAAGTTTCATCGGAAGCACTTAATTCTAAAAGTCGCGGTTTGCACGCAAAATTCAAATGAATGGAAGCATGGCAAAGCATTCAATGTTAATCTTGCAAAAGTAAGCATTTAAGTGATCAAGAGCACATATTGCAAGCTTATGTACATGTGTATGAATTATGCAAAATGCTCCTAAAAATGAAATGCGTCTAATTCTCCATCTCCACGTTCCCTCGTATGCAACTTAGGCTTCAAAATCACATGAATCGATACATGTTAGTCTACCTATATACTCCTCAATGCATGAGCATATGATAGGTGGTGCAAAAATGTAAAAGATTAATGCACTAAGTGCGATTGAAGTCATGTGAAAAATGCTAAAAGGGAAAATGCACGAAGTGTCAAGTGATGGAGTGTGCATGCTTGTGAAATTGTGTTGTGAAAAAGTGAGGTCTCTTCATATTTTCATGTCTTAAAGATCATGCATCAACATACTCAAATGCTTCAACTATCCTACATGCACATGCAAGGATATTCACGAATGCAATTTGTGTCCAAGAGTGTGTGTATGTGAATTATGTACAATGTGCCAATGCATCTAAAACTAGGTGTCTTGACTCCTACATTTCGACACAATTCCATGCACAATGCAAGCCTCTAATCACATAATTCAATGCATCTTAATTGAATTGCATATTTCCTAATGCGTGAACATACAATTGATGATGAAAAGTGTTCAAATCATGTGCTTGAATGTAAAGAAAATCAACACCACAAGTGCATGTGTGCATTATGAACAAATTCTCTACACCAACACTATAACGTTGCAAAATTCAATTTAATTCAACGAATTCAAAGATGAAAATTCAAGAATCAGAATCCACACAGAATTTGCAAGCAATTACAATATTCAATTTCAAGAAAAGCTAAAAGTCAATAATAGCTTAAAATAAGTGCTTAATTGAACTAAACACTTACTTGAACTTGAAGTTTAAATCACATTGAAGAGGAATTCCTTGTGCTCTTCAAAGAAAATACCAAATCAACGTTGAATTGATGATAATACTCGAAATCAAGCTTGAATTCTTGAAGATCTTGAAGCTCCAATGGAGAATTGAAGGAGATGAAGAGAAATTGCTTAATTCTTGAAGGATTGAAGAGAAATCAAGAGGAAAAGCTTCCTCTAGGTTGAATCTTGCGAAAATGAGGAGAAAATGAGAAGAATCTAGTGAAGAAGCTGCTCCGATGAGAAGATGGAGATCTTGGAGATTGCAGGGCGCGCTAAGCCTGGTGAGGTGTGCTTAGCGCGGTTCACGGTGGTGACCGGTGCTATGCTGGAACCAAGTGGTGGCCTGTGGTGGTTGCTTGGAGGGAAAAGTGAGATTTGAATTTTGTTCTTGAGTTTTGGCTTTTTTTGAGAGAGAACTAGAGAGTGGTTTGTGGTGAAAATTAAGCAAATGATTGTGTTGTTGTGATTTGTGAAGGCAAAAATGTATTTATAGCTTTGGGAATTGGGCCTAAGAGTGCCTTAGATTCATAACCAAGCCCAAATCGTGATTATCCGAATAATTTTCGTAATTAATTCAAAATAGCCAAATCCCTGCAAAATTTGAAGTCGGACTATGTCCGCAATGCAATTTTTCTTACGAGAATCAAAATTTCGACTCGATCGGATGAATGGTCAAGTAAATATGAATTTTTGAAGTTTCAACACAACTTTTAGGCATCTAACACATGCAAAATTTTCAATGCGCTCTTCAGAGAAAATGCCTCGAACGAGGGCCTTCTGATCAAAATTTGCGAATGAGTATTTCTAAGACAATCGAAGCTATTGAAATTTGTGAACTTTTGACACTGGTTCCACCTTATTTCGATAAAAATTGAGCAAGATATGATTTTTTGAACTTTGCGTATCAGATGAAAATTACTCGGTTCAGCTTAAAATCAACTCCAAAGATTAAAATTATGGTATTGATTGGTGAGAAATCAACTCTTGAGTTGCAATTGATAGTCGAAGATAATTTCGATACAAAATTTTAGAAATCGTCCCTGCTCAGTTTCGAGTTTCCAGCTAGGAGATGTGAACTTTTTGGTGCGCAGAACACACGGTTCAACACTAAAATTCATTTCAATCCACTAGAGAAATCAATTTTTCTGGGACTTTCCTCATACAATTTGCTTCTGGATTTCAAACGAAAGTTATAGATAATAATGAGAGGGACTTGCCGACCAAAATCATCAGAAAATACCCGACGAGCTGAGAGATATGCCTTCTGGAGTGCCTAAAACGCGTTGAAAATCCAAAATTTACTTTATTGAGAAATAAGCGAATAAATTCTTTTTCTTTGACGAAACGGCCTCCGATATAAACAGATAAACCAAAGAACAAATTGAAATGATCCCAGAGCTTATGGAATCAAACCGAAATAGCTTTCTGACCAGAATACGTTGTATTGAGCATGCAAATTGAAGAATATCGATACCGGACTCAAAGTGATCTAAGATAACCGAAACGCGCCATTTCTTTCACCACTTGGGATACCTTGAACCTAGTAACCCCATGATCAATGCTATGTATGCGACTACATGTATGTTTATGCAATCAAATTATAATCTAGAAATACGGGAAAGAAGAGGGTAAATTTTGGGGTACAACAGCGACTCCTATCCCGAATTGTTTGAATCAGGTAAATTTTTGAGGATAAAAATATTCTAAGTGGGGGAGAGTTGTAACACACGAATGATTTAATTATTTAATTATTTATTTAAATTTAATATTTTCGTATATTTTCTGAGTAATTGGTAATAGTTTAGAAATGCCAATTTAAGTCATTATATGATTATTGGGTGATTAATTAAAATAAGTTGTAGGAAATAATAGTAATATTAATAAGAATAGTAACAATAGTATTATTATTTAAAAGAAGTAGAATAAGAAGAGAGAAAAGGGTTATTTTATGAGTAGAAAGGGAAAAGAGGTTTTGGGAGAAAAGGAAGAAAAGAGAAGATAGTGCAAGCTTTGCTAGGGAAAACCTCCATATCTAAGCAATCAACCTCCGATTCACAAGGTAAGGGTGGGGTTATTGATCTCTAATTGGGAACATGATGAATGATAGGTAGTGGAGTTAGTAATTTTGCTAGGTTTGTGTCTTGTGGATGTTGTTGGAAATTTCAATTTGAAGCTTGAAAATCCATGGAACTTGTTGAATGTTTTGGTAAATGTTGTCCTTGTATGATTACCCATGTTTCTAGTACCTTAGGTTGATAGGTTTTGGGTTGTGTGGGTATTGGATGTCAAATGTTTGAGAAAAATGGCAAGAGGGAGATGCTGGCAGCGCTGGAAACCCAATATGTTATGTTCAGTTCGCGGCGCCAATGGGTTGACGCGACGCAAACTGAGTCCTACTAAAGTCGCAGCGCGAAGGAGGGTTCATAGTGCGTACTGAGTTGTTTTGAACACATTTCCTAATTTTTGAATTCTTCAAAATTCTAAACACTTTAACTAGGGAACTTTGAGTAGGCTTTTACGAGTAAAATAATGCTAGTAAGTAGTAAGGAATGATATAGGAATTGATTAGAAATAGTTTTGAATTAGTATGTTGGTAATTGTAAGTGGTATAGCCGATTAACCGAAATTGGAAGAATTGAAGGGATGACTCGTATACGCTAGTAAGCTATCGTAGAGTGTTTTTTTTGATGAATCTATGTTGATTGTAATGAATTGCAAGTATAAGTTGGTTGTTTCCCTATATATGAATAAATTTTGTTGGAGGCTTAAAAGCCAATGTTGAAAGTTGTTGTTGTTGAAAAATTTTTGATGCTGAAAGTTGTTGTTGTTCTAAGTTGTCTTATGTGTATGCTGTTGTTGTATGCCATACATGATAGTCGCATACATTGCATTTCATTAAAGTTGGAGATATGCTCACCCATGTTGGTCTGGATTGGAAAAATGTTGAAAGTTGAAGGCTTATGCCTTGTTGATTCCTCGGAATTACTTGCAATGTTCTAAGTTGGGAGTTTTACTCCGATGGTACCACATGCATTTGCATTTGTCCAAGTCGCATACTTTAGTGAATAATGTTGTTGTTGTGTGGTTAAATTGTGTTTGTTGTTGATTGGTTGTGAGATGACAAAATAGTGATTTTATATAATTCTAACTATATATTATTTATCATGATCTCAATTATATAGTTTGATATCTCACCCTTTTATTGTTTCACCGTTGCCTTTATATTGGTAACGTGCAGGTAACCAGGAGGAGTAGCTGTTACCGTATTTAGTTCGAGTTCGGTGTCATTGCTCTAATAGGTAGCACTCGGGGGAAAATGAACACTTGTCTTATTTTGTTATTTTAAATGTTGAATCTTATGTAGTTGATTGAGGATTTGATTATGTAGATGTTGTTTATGACTCAAAGATGCTATGTCTTATGTGAAAACTATTATGATTCCGCTGCATGGTTAATGAATTCGTTTATGTTTGAAGACTAAAAATTATGCATTGTGTTAGTTCCACGTCTTTAAAGTGTTATGTATCCGTTTTGAATAAAAACGACGTGTTTATGTGTTTAAGTTGAAAAGTGTGACATCCTGATTATGTTGAAAAATTTTATACTCTGATTTTATTGAATAATTACTTGGGGTAGAATTGGGGTGTTACAGAAAATACCTTGCTCTTGAATGTGATGGACACCTTGTAGGCCTCTAAAGATTATCATGGATGTAATCAAGGGATCCATGTGTTCTTTGTTTACCTTTGTTGAACTTCACTTTGCAAGATTTTCCAAGTATACATGATTCACAAAACTTCAACTTTTCGACTTTGTCTCCTCCAACAAATTTTATGACCAAACCCCTTTCACTGATGTGACCAAATCTCATGTGCCAAATTTCGATATTCCACAAAGGTTTTGTGGATGCAATATTTGTCGAACGACTAACAACTTCAACCTCAAGGGTATACAAGCCTTGTTTCTTCACGCCTCTCAAAACTTCCTTTGACCCCTTTATGACTCTTAGAGTACTTTTCTCTCCTTAGAAAACATATTCTTTCTTGTCGAATTCACCAAAAGAAATTAAATTTCTCTTCAAAT
This sequence comes from Vicia sativa, assembly GCA_021764765.1. Classification (NCBI taxonomy): domain Eukaryota; kingdom Viridiplantae; phylum Streptophyta; class Magnoliopsida; order Fabales; family Fabaceae; genus Vicia; species Vicia sativa. The sequence continues at coordinate 156,026,208 of CM038795.1, read as the reverse complement.
CAGGTACATACCCGACTTCAATCAATAGCCTTATTGACTCATCATGGAGCTTGAACCTCACAGATCCAACACCTGCAATCTTGCAAGCTTTATTGTGTGTTTCCCAGCAATACAGATCCACCATCTTGATCATATAATTCCTCGAACAAGTCTTTGTTTGGAGTCATGTTCCAAGTGCACCCATAATCCATAATCCACTTCTCCGACGGGTTGCTGTTCGAAACCACAAGAACATTAGATGAGTCGAAATCATCTTGAACAATAGCTGTGTTGCCATTATCCTTTCTTCCATGATCTTTCAGACGTTCAGGGCACACTTTTATTGTGTAACCCTCATTGTTACAGCGATAACAATGAATACCAGATGCTCCACCACCGTAAAACTTCTGCCGACTTTTACCTTTTTTCTTGTCGAACTTACTATCCTTTCGCAATAATTTTTCTTTAACGGCCAAACCTTCACCAACCGTCGAAGGTTTATGCTCCTTTCGTTCGTTCAAATCCTTTGAATACAAGGCTGATTGAACTTCTTCAAAGGTCAGGGACTCTCTTCCATACAAGAGGGTTTCTTTGAAGTGAGCATGTGTTATGGGCAAAGCGCACAGTAACAACAGCACTTGATCTTCATCATCGATCTTCACATCAATATTTTCAAGATCAAGAACCAGCTTGTTGAATATATCCGATTGCTCAGCTAACACTTTGTCTTCAATCATATTGAATGAATACAAAGCTTGCTTCAGGTAGAGTCGATTCACCAACGATTTGGTTATGTACAAACTTTCAAGTTTCACCCATAACCCTGCAACCGTCGTCTCCTTTGAGACTTGTCGAAGAACCTTATCACCATGGCTCAACAAAATTTCGCTATGGGTTTTCTCCATCATCGTCTTCTCAGTTTCCGCTATTGATTTGTTTATGGATGATTCTCCCTTCAACGCTTCCAAACAACCCTAATGAACCAGTAAGGCTTTCATCTTAAAGCACCATAGACCGAAATCGTTCACTCCGGTGAACTTTTCAATCTCATACTTTGTTGAAGACATCTGTAGCGGAAAAAACTGCGAGTATAAGCCATTGAATTGACTTAACTCAAAAAATAACAAAAGAGTCGCCACCGCGCTTTTATTTTATCCAAAGGACTAGGAAAAATAGCGAATAAAATCCTAACAAAAAAATATCAGAGATCTGGGACCGGGGGTTAGTTATGCAAAAGGAAGGTGTTAGGCACCCAAAGCATCTATGGTACTCCGTAGGAACCTTTTTCAAAATTTGTATATGTGTGCTAAAAAATAGTATATGTACAAAATGGATGGTGGGGGTGAGAAAAGAAGTATTTTTTACAATTTTTAGTTTGATAGAACTTCCAATGAGTTCCAGGCCTACATACTAACAATATGCAATGTTGAAATCAAAACCCAATATAGTTCGGGTAAAAAAGACTAAAGTTGTGTGTTGGTTGATTTTAATAAAAATGTTTTTTAGAAAAGCCACAAAGGGCTCAAAAAGTTTGAATGAGGTTAGGTATTTTTTAGTCTTAACAAAAAGAAATCAAAGTATTATTAAATGATGAATTGAAACTTTATTAGGAAAAGAAGTTTGAAAATGCATGGACCTAAGTCTAAGTTTTTTGTGAAAGCGGTCCGAGTTTTGAAAACAAGAATCCTTTGAAAAAGAGGGAAGAGTTTGAAAATTAAAGAATAGGGGAGAAGATGAAGAGGTTAACCTAAGTGCATAAAGTAAAAGGTAAGGGTAAAGAAAGATCTAACCGGGTGAGAAAAACTAGTACTTGACATCAAGAGCCAATACCATATCCCATCTTTTGGATTACCACATAAACAACAAATAACCAGACAAAAAAAACAAGCTTTAAATAAATGAATGCCTCGGATGGATTCACGTCTCAAGAAAAGAAACGGGCAGAGTAACGACTATATTTGGAGGAAATCCACTCTTAATCGAGTATAGCGGAATAACCTGCATACAAAGATAATAACCAAGCAAGACAGAATAACACCAAGGGCACATAAATCTCCAAGCTGAGGTAAGGGTCCTAACCCTAAGTCCAAAAGTCAAATTCCGAACATAAAGATAGTAACCAAGTCCAATTAAATTTTTTTATGTTTAAGTTGAATTACTAAGTATCTTGGAAAAACAGAAAAAAATAAAGCTCAAGTGAGCAAATTCAAAATAACAAGAAAATAAAATGCTCAAGTGAGCAAAGAAGAAAAAATGACATGAAATGTAAATGATAAAATTAAAATACATAAAAGTAAAGAGCATAAAAGTAAAAGCGGAAGGTAAAAAACATATAATAAAAGATAATTAATAAAGGTTAGCAAGATGACCATCTTGAAACTTGTCAAGAATATCATCGAATTGTTAGTAATTAGTCGTCAGCAAGGTGACCATCTTGAAACTTGCGCATGAAGACTTACCAAAAGCTCGATTAAAATCAATGCGACCACACGACAAGTTTCAATTGCTTTTTGTCAAATATATCACCGAATTTGTAATTATCACATCACTTGATAAAGATGATTGAGAATTTTAAATGGACAAGGTTAGTGGAAACTTGCCAGAAGCTTGATTAAAAATCATAGCAACCACACGACAAGCGCCACAGGTGTTAAACCAAAATTAAAGCTCAAGTCATCTTTTGGGGCTTATGTTTGAATATTAAAGCTCATGCCACAAATTGATCACTTTTTTCGAATAGGTACAAAAGAAAAATAAGATGGAGAAGAAGAAACAAGTTACAAATTTATAATGCATCAAATGAATTTATTCGGTCTTGCTTCATCAAAATCAACCAACTTTCTTGGTGGATTTGGCCAAGAGACCTATCAACACTCAAATTTCATTGATGCTGAGGAAGTCTATGACTCCAAATAAGTTCAAAATCAACAAAGTAAAAAAGAATTAAAAGTAAGTTAAATAATAAATAAAATACAATTTGAAATTAGGTTATTTAATTGGGTTTTATTGATGAAATACATAAATAGTATTCATACATCAAAATAAAACTCCAAGAAAATTACCTAAAGTCAAACTGAGGTTAACAAGTGTTGACAAAAAATTTCAGAATTTTTTAAAGTCAAAAACTATTTTTTAAAATAAAGGAAAAATGGTGAAATAAATAAAAAATGACAAAAAATAGAAAAATCAGAAATAAAATTAAATGAGGTCACCAATATTTGTCAAATGACCATTGGATCCTTCCATGATTTTTTAGAATTTTTTAATTGACAAAAAGTATTTTAAAACAATTAAAAACACCAAATAAAAGAGAAAAATCATAAAACATACCAAATCTAAAAATAAAATTATGAAAAAATAAAAATCAGAAAGAAAATATTTGAAATTTTTTTGTGAATTTTTTCATAATTTTTGAGTAAAAAATGATTTTTCTATGATTTTTTGAAGTTTAAAACATTTAAAATATGAAATCAGAAAATAAAAATAAAAGCCAAAAAATATGGATCATTGGATCATAGTCAACACGCGTTAGTAAGGTAATCCAAGGGATTAGACGCGCTGTGCTTGATATGGACCTCCTTGGTTTTCACACCGGATCACAAATAAAATTAAAATAAAAAAAATAAAACGAGGAAAGATATCACGCGTTGGATCGAGTTTGACTCATAAAAGTACTCAGATCCAAGGGCTCAGGAAATGTGCATATGGTAAGATGTTATCACTGGATCAAGTTTGAAAATATTACATGGCTGCCTATCATTGGTTGAAAACGGACACGTAGGCCGTCTTCAACCTCCAGCCCTCTCAAACTGTAAAATCAATATACATGAGTGGTATCATTCGACTCGTCTCTTCAAGACGATCTCAACCACATGCTCACAAAAAAATTATTTACACTGAGTGAAGAGAAAATTGAAGAAAACTAGAATAATAGCGAGCTCTTATTTTTAGAAATTCTCAGTCAATTCTCAATGAAAATGCAAACGGTGAAGATCACAAGGATCATGAAGATGAGGAGAATGCAATGATGCTTTATTTGACACGATTTGATGGAGATTTCTACCTAAATGAATTTCACTTTCAGAGCTCTAAAACTTGACTTGGTTAGCACGATTCAAGAAGATTCAAGGCACAATTCTTGTTCTGTTAGCTTCAGTGAGGTTCAAGGAAGAAGAATCAGTGGTTAATTTCAAACTAGAAGGGTTTTGAGAGTGAATATGAAAGTTGCAGAAAATCTGATTAGGGAGAGAGTTTGGAAGAGGTTTTTTAGATATCAAAGCTTGAGGAAATGAGTGGAATAGCTTGATTATTTATAGGAGAGGCAAATGGAATCAGAATAAAGGCTATATGATGCAATTTTGAGTGAAATTGTGCACCTGCATCATGAGCCAAGTGTGACTTACAAGTTGTCAAAACTTAGCAAAATCGTGTGTTTCAACCCTCTAATCAAACTTAGAAACTTGGTTAATCATGTTTAAATCAAAAAAACGCATCAATTTGGTCATTTGAAGCCATATTATTGAAAATAAATTCCAACTTTGAGGAAAACTTCAGCTTTAAGGCACTTACTTTGCAGCCATGGTTCTCACTACTTAGGGACCTTTATGATGCAATCTTGGACTCTTTGAAAAGCTCAGGTTGTATACTTTGCAATGTGACTGGAAATGTATCATTTGACATCTTGAGATAGAAGTTATGTTCCTTTGAAATCGTGAGAAATCATCTGATTTTCCACACTTAGAAAAAATTCTAAGTCTTTCATAAAAAGTGACTTATAATCTTTTCAATCCAAACATGGCCTTCCATTCAAAATATACTTTTTATTTTCAAAGATGATATGAAATAGACCTCTTGAATGGAATTTTGCAAAAAGAATCATCCAAAAACTCCAAAAATTGAGAAAGTTATGGCCTTGTGAAGTTCAGGAAAATTTGTGAAATGACCTATAATCTTTTGACTTCTTCAAGCTACTTCTAAACACTTTCAATCTTTGAAACTTAAATGGAGATAAAGTTCATATATTCAATATTGTTGTGCAAAAGAAATGACCTCAAGGTGATAAGTTATGATCAAGATATGGTCTCTTGAAGTTGATTGATCAAAATTGAGAAATTCATCAAGGACTTGTAATCTTTTGACTTCTTAGGCTAATTTCTAAGCATTTTATCTTCCTACCAATTGAACTAAGTTGTACTAGACATCCTTAGGTTCATTGTGAAAGAATAATGAGCTAAAGGAGACAAGGGATGACCAAGTTATGATCCATTAAAGTCATACAAGATAGATGAAGTATCAATCTAGAGAGTTGACAATCATAGACCTCCAAAACAATCTTCTCATCAATAAAACTCCTTGGGTCAAAGCATATTCATATTAGAAGTCCTTTTAAGAATGAAATGACTTTTAAATCATCCACAGACTTCATACAAACACCAAGATATGGTCCTCAAAAGTCCAAAACCCTAATTTCAAGATAGATGGCCATAACATGGAGAATTCTTCAAATTTGATGATCTCCTTCAAGCATGAAGCTTACACTCAAGATAAGAGGACATAGTTGATGAAAAGAGAAGTCTTCCATGAGAGAAAATACTTTCAAAATCTTGAGAATTGAGGAGAGAAGACATGGAAAATAAACACATGAACCTATTGACTCCTTGAATAAGAAACTTGTGCACCATTCACCTACAATATTTAGAGAGAAAAGTGTACACATATCATTGTTTTTCAAGTATACATTACCACACACATTCAAAGGTGCTTGGTGTTCTACCAAGAGCAAACCCAAAGATATGAAAAAGAGAGGGAGAGACCACTTGTGATCTTTGTGCAATACAATGGTATGAAGTATTATAGAATCTTAGGGGAAAAATGGGGTACAACAGCTTCCCTTATTTAAGTGTCTTCTATCCGGAGATAAGAAGGAAACCTTCGTCTCGACGGGATAAAAGATACTTAATTATAACAAAAGCCCTATTTTTGGCCCTAAGATACCATGGAATGCTTAATGGTTATGCAATGCAAAAGGAATGAACTTCATAGTGGAATCAGGACACCACTAGGGAAGCAAAAAATAATAAGGTCACGCTAAGAATGACAACTCATCCAAGAAAACAAACTACTGGGGAAAGAAGCTCGATCTCATGGGAGAAAAACCATGACTACACTGGGAAACAGGTACTCAACTTTGATGGGGTGAAGCCCGAAGAAGAGACATAATAACATCGATTCAATTAACAAGGAGGAAAAAGAGAGGAAATGATAGCAACAATCCATAGATAGACAACAAACTATCTCATCACAGAGGAGTTAGCAAAAACAAGAGAATGACACAGACTTTCTAAATATAGTAAACCATCAATCTAGAACAACAAAACATAAATGTCTCTGACCAAGATGTGGTAGGAAAGAAAAATCGATAATGAAAACTAAGTTTCCCAAGGATTCTGGCGCTTCACCATAGACGGGATAAAACTCCTTTTTTTTATTTCTTAACCAAAATATCTCAAAAGGCTTGTTTAGACCTTGAGTTAAAATCTTGTTCACTAGATCAATCAAACGAATCTTCGACAAACTACCTCCCATAATGACAAGGCTACCATTCATCGGTAAAGCAAATCTTCGACAAACTACCTTCCATAATGACGAGGCTAGCATTCATCGGTAAAGAAAATCTTCGACAAACTGCCTTCCATAATGACAAGGCTACCATTCAACGGTAAAGCAAACCTTCGACAAACTGCCTTCCATAATGACAAGGCTACCATTCATCGGTAAACAAATATTCGACAAACTACCTCCTATAATGACGAGGCTACCATTCATCAGTAAAGCAAATCTTCGACAAACTCCCTTCCATAATGACAAGGCTACCATTCATCGGTAAACAAATCTTAGACAAACTACCTCCCATAATGACCAGGATACGATTCATCGGTAAACAAATGTTTTTCAAACTACCTCCCATAATGACGAGGCTACCATTCATCGGTAAACAAATCTTCGACAAACTACCTTCCATAATGACAAGGCTACCATTCATAGGTAAAAAAAATCTTCGACAAACTGCCTTCCATAATGACAAGGCTACCATTCATCGATAAACAAATCTTTGACAAACTGCCTTCGATAATGACGAGGCTACCATTCATCGGTAAAGAAAATCTTTGAAAAACTGCCTTCCATAATGACAAGGCTACCATTCATCAATAAACAAATCTTTGAAAAACTACCTCCCATAATGACGAGGCTACCATTCATCGGTAAAGCAAATCTTCGACAAACTGCCTTCTATAATGACAAGGCTACCATTCATCAGTAAACAAATCTTCGACAAACTACCTTCCATAATGACAAGGCTACCATTCATCGGTAAGCAAATCTTTAACATACTACCTCCCAAAATGACAAGGCTACCATTCATCGGTAAATAAATCTTCGACAAACTACCTTCCATAACAACAAGGCTACCATTCATCGGTAAAGCAAATCTTCGACAAACTTCCTTCCATAATGACAAGGCTACCATTAATCAGTAAACAAACCTTCGACAAACTGCCTTCTATAATGACAAGGCTACCATTTATCGGTAAACAAATCTTTGACAAACTGCCTCCCATAATGACAAGGCTACCATTCATCAAGCCTTCAACCTACTGAAGAAATACGGGCAATCCACATCGTGAGATTCCTCGTTGGATTAAATTTAAAAAATAATATACTTGCTGGGAGAAATCAGTCGCTCACAATAAGAGACTGTCACCTACTATTATTGGTAAAGAGAGGAAGTCAAATCTAATTATGGTAACAAATTCACTTGCAAATGCTAACAAATTTTTCATATTCACCGATATTATTGGTAAAGAGAGGAAGTCAAATCTAATTATGGTAGAGCGTGACAAATACAATATTTGTACAAAGTAACTTAAGTCACACTTTTAGTCATCGTAGATAAAATAAAATAACAAATAGTTTACATTAAATGTGAATAAAATTCTAGGATCATATGGAATTAAAGACAATCTCAACATAAAAGCATTTTATTCAATATTACTTTTGTGGTATAATTTTTGTCCCAAGTACATAATTCATCATTTAAATCAAGTAGCACTTAACTGTTGGTAAATACTTATCAACAACATTGCTCAAACACCACAACTGTGTACTTTATGAAGACTATTATTATATCTACGGAGTAAAAATGAATTACCAGCACTTAATATATATTTTTTACGTGCGAAATCAAGGTCATAATATAATTGTTCAATATAGCAACAATATTATTCGTAGGTGTTAAAATTATTATTTTAAAAAATGAAGCTCATTTACATTATCCATAATTGATGGATATATATATATATATATATATATATATATATAAGGAGAGATCAAATTACACCCGAAGAGTTACACCATGAGTTAAACTCGCCAAAAACGTTACTTCAGATTAATATTTTTTAAAATCAACCGTTGGATTGAAACATACCATCATATAGATCATACCTATAAAGTTTCAGATTAATCTATAATAGTTTACTATGTTAATGAACTACATCAAAATTAACGTTATATATGATTATCTAAATACTTGATCAACATGTCACATGATATTTTAATTTCAGTTTCTCTATCATCATTTGTTCCAATTTTTTCTCTTTGAACTTTTAAAATCTAATTTAAAATCTCTTTTATTTCAATAATATCAGAGCATGAAGATGTAGATTGGAGCTTCATCTAAAAATCTTTTTTATATTAATAAATTTGTTCTCGTTATCTTTATTTTTCTCTTGAATACTATTTAACATATTTTTTTATGAATACTATTTATCATTTTTTTTATCATGATTACCATATAAAGTTAATTTGAAAACATTTTGTTTTGTTTTAGAAATTTAATAATTTTTTAAAAATATATAATTTTAATTAAGAAATTAAACATGGTATAAAAAATTGTAAACTCAATTTAATATAATTATAATTTATTAATATATATTTAAGAGTAGCCCTTACAATAAAATTTATTTAAATATTTTAAAATATTTTTGAGTTTTTAAAATATCAGTGTAAATTTATTTATCAATTTTTATTTTAACAAAAAAATTTAATCATTAAACTAATATCTGAATATTAAATTTATGTTTAAAAAATATTTCTAGTCATGCTTCAAAATATTATATATGATTTGATAAAAAATCAAATAATTAATTAATTAAAATAAAAAAATTGTCACATTTTGAATATATTTTATAATAGAAATGTAAAAGGAATGATGAATTTATTATTTATTTCATAATATATTTATGTATATTTTTATCATACTTTTATCATGTTTTTTTTAATCAAAAATGAATATTTATAACATTTTTTAGTATAATTGATAATATTTTATCATAAAAAAAACACTAACATCTTTTGATAAATTGAAATTTTAATATAATTTATTATATTTTAATAATAGTTAATATATCTCTAAAATTAAAAAAAAACTTCAATAAATTTAATAGTAACAACAATGTAAATTTTGAATACTAAAAATAAAATACTATTTAAAAAATAGTTTTTTTTTTTAAATTGAAGGTAAATCAGACTTAATAATAAATAATATTTGCTTCTATTTATTAGATTTGAAATAAAAATAAGTCATATTAAATAAGAAGAGTTAAGAATTTTATTTTTTCTTATATCATGTCATAATATGATATGATTTTAAAAATAAATTCATAAAAATATTTTTTTTATTATTATTTTTAATTATTATTTCTATATTAATAATTTTTTTTCTTGAATATCATTTAACATATTTTTTATGCATACTATTTATCATTTTTTTATCATGATTACCATTATAAAGTTAATTTGAAAAAAATTTGTTTTGTTTTAGTAATTTAATAATTTTAAAAAATTATAATTTTAATTAAGAAATTAAATGTGGTTTAAACAATTGTAAACTAAATTTTATATAATTATTATTTATTAATATATATTTAAGAGTAGCCCTTACAATAAAATTTATTTAAATATTTTAAAATATTTTTGAGCTTTTAAAATATTAGTGTAAGTGTACTTATCAATTTTTATTTTAACAAAAAAATTTAATCATTAAACTAATATCAGAATATTAAATTTATGTTTAAATAATATTTATAGTCATGCTTCAAAATAGAGTTAATTGACATCATAAATAATTACCTTTTAAAAAAAAATACTTTTGCAAAACTAAATTATTATATATGATTTGATAAAAAAATCAAATAATTAATTAATTAAAATAAAAAATAGTCACATTTCTATTATATTTTAAAATAGAAATTTAAAAAGAATGATAAATTTATTATTTATTTCATAATACATTTATGTATATTTTTATCATACTTGTATCATATTTTTTTTATCATAAATAAATATTTATAACATTTTTTAATATAAATGATAATGTTTTATCATAAAAAAAAACACTAACATTTTTTGATAAATTGAAATTTTAATATATTTTATTATATTTTATCAATTTTAAAATATATTTATCGATTTATTATATTTATTATATTTTAAAATATTAGTGTAAATATATTTATCAATTTTTGTTTTAACAAAAAAATTTAATCATTAAACTAATATCTGAATATTAAATTTATGTTTAAAAAATATTTCTAGTCATGCTTCAAAATAGAGTTAATTGATGGCAGGTCAGAAACTACAGCAAATACAACAAAATCACTCAGTGGAAGACTTGCTGCTCCGAAATAGCTGCGCGTGCAAAACTTGTGGGAAATCACTCTAACATGTATGCTAATAACTCAATATCTAGTTTCTCTGTTTTGAAAGCTTTCAACATCACTATCAACCCAAAGCCTACTCCTTCTTGCACTGATGTTTTATGGAGCCCTCCACTTACTGGTTGGATTAAAGGCATGCTGAATTCATGGCTGCAATTATAACTATGTGCCGTTGACACAGTCTGGACAAAGCTTTGGATTGAAACAAATTGCATTAGTGTCGTCAAAACTTTTACTAATTATTCTTTGGTTCCGTGGAAGATCAGATCTTGTTGGCTTGCGCGCAGGACATTCACTCTCAAATTGATTTTATGATAACGCATATATATATAGAGAAGTCAATTTTTGTGCGGATCTTCTCGCTAGCTTTTAACCTAAAGAGCAAGACAAGTGACTATTTTGTCAAAGGATTACTTGCTAGACAAGGGCGGTACCATCACATTCGATATTGTTTTAAAGAGGTTTGAGTTTGGCCCCCTCTTTTGTCTTTATAATTCCTTTTATAATTTAATTATATATTTTGAAGTTTTAAAAAAAAATTACATCATAAATAAATTACCTTTTAAAAAAAATACTTTTGCAAAACTAAATTATTATATATGATTCGATAAAAAATCAAATAATTAATTAATTAAAATAAAAAATAGTCACATTTCTAATATATTTTACAATAGATATGTAAAAAGAATGATAAATTTATTATTATTTTCATAATATATTTATGTATATTTTTATCATACTTGTATCATGTTTTATTTTATCAAAAATGAATATTTATAACATTTTTTAGTATAATTGATAATATTTTATCATAAAAAAAACACTAACATTTTTTGATAAATTGAAATTTTAATATAATTTATTATATTTTAATAATAGTTAATATATCTCTAAAATTAAAAAAAAAACTTAAATAAATTTAATAGTAACAACCATGTAAATTTTGAATACTAAAAATAAAATAATATTTAAAAAATAGTTTTTTTTAAATTAAAGGTAAATCAGACTTAATAATAAATAATATTTGCTTTTATTTATTAGATTTGAAATAAAAATAAGTCATATTAAATAAGAAGAGTTAAGAATTTTATTTTTTCTTATATCATGTCATAATATTATATATGATATGATATTTCAAATAAATTCGTAAAAATAATTTATTATTATTATTTTTAATTATTATTTCTATATTAATAATTTTTTTCTCTCCTTATCTTTATTTTTTTTCTTGAATATCATTTAACATATTTTTTATGCATACTATTTATCATTTTTTTATCATGATTACCATTATAAAGTTAATTTGATTTTTTTTTTTGTTTTAGTAATTTAATAATTTTAAAAAAATATAATTTTAATTAAGAAATTAAATGTGGTTTAAACAATTGTAAACTCAATTTTATATAATTATAATTTATTAATATATATTTAACAGTAGCCCTTACAATAAAATTTATTTAAATATTTTAAAATATTTTTGAGTTTTTAAAATATTAGTGTAAGTGTATTTATTAATTTTTATTTTAACAAAAAAATTTAATCATTAAACTAATATCGGAATATTAAATTTATGTTTAAAAAATATTTCTAGTCATGCTTCAAAATAGAGTTAATTGACATCATAAATAATTACCTTTTAAAAAAAATACTTTTGCAAAACTAAATTATTATATATGATTTGATAAAAAATCAAATAATTAATTAATTAAAATAAAAAAATAGTCACATTTCTATTATATTTTATAATAGAAATGTAAAAAGAATGATAAATTTATTATTTATTTCATAATACATTTATGTATATTTTTATCATGTATCATATTTTTTTTATCAAAAATGAATATTTATAACATTTTTTAATATAAATGATAATATTTTATCATTAAAAAACCACTAACATTTTTTGATAAATTGAAATTTTAATATATTTTATTATATTTTATCAATTTTAAAATATATTTATCGATTTATTATATTTATTATATTTTAAAATATTAGTGTAAATATATTTATCAATTTTTGTTTTAACAAAAAAATTTAATTATTAAACTAATATTTGAATATTAAATCTATGTTTAAAAAATATTTCTGGTGATGTTTCAAAATAGAGTTAATTGACATCATAAATAATTACCTTCTAAAAAAATATTTTTGCAAAACTAAATTATTAGATGTGATTTAATAAAATTCAAATAATTAATTAATTAAAATAAAAAATAGTCACATTGTAGGTTATATTTGAAAATAAAAATTAAATTATAATTAATTAAAATAATCGCATTTTTTAATTTTAAATGTTAAAAATATATATTGAAACCAATTTATATTAAAAGTGATACTAAATAAAAAATAAAATTATGAAGAGAAAATCAAGATAACACATTAAAATAAAAATGAAAGATGATATAAAAATCTAACTTCAGTTAGAATTGAATCCTTATAACCCCAACAAATCTTTCTACAAGACCACACTGCTTTATCACATGATCCACTGCCACTTCACGTGCAAGAGTACGACACGCATAATTCAAAAGCCACCAATTCCAAATGCATAAAGCCACCAATTCCAAATTCAAAAGCCACCAATTCCAAATGCATAAAGCCACCCATTCCAAATGCATGTGTTAGCCACCAATTCGCATCATTCACTGTTCATCAAACATATTAGTTAATCAATAAAAATATTTATTTTTCAAAAAAAACGGTTGCCTTTTGAGTTTTAAGTGCAACCAATATATTAATGATTATATGAAATTAATAATAAAATTAAAAAAATATAACAAATTTTTTTTGGTATGACACATCAACATTTAGATTAGATTATACTTTTAATTAGATGGCTTAATCTGTAATTAGGAGATACTTTAAATTTTATAAATAATAGATTAGAAATGATCTACAAAGATATTGTGATCTAAATAATAGAGAAATAATATTAAAAAAAAATCCAAAATCGTAAGTGTAAATGATCTACAAAGATATTGTGATACTTCATAGTGTTATAAGAATAATCATTAAATAACCTCTACATGCTAATGTTATAAGAGTAATCATTAAAAAAAATCTTTGCATGCATTTTATAAACCTTCAAATTAAACCGTACATTAAGATTGTTATATAAAGAAATGAAGAAAGAGAGAACCAATGTCAAAGATAGGTAAAAGAATGCATCACAAATAAAGATTATCAATATGAGCAAGAGCCAAAAAAATACATTAAAAATTAGTGAATTGGAACAATATGATTAAGAGTTAGTAGGAGAAAATTATTTTTTAATAAATAACTAATAATTATTATAACAATAATTAAATAAATATAAAAGTTAGTTGGAAAAAATTAAGTGGAGGTGAATATATATTAAAAGTTGTGGGAGACACTTAAGAGTTATTGTGAAAAAAATTAATTTTTAATAAATAACTAATAATTACTAAAGCAATAATTGAATAAATATAAAAGTTTGTTGGAAAAAATCAAGAGTTAGTGGCACAAAATTAATTTTTTTAATAAATAATTAATAAAAGAAAAATATGTAATTAATGAAATAATTTTAATTTTGACTCTAAAAATTACTTCAAAAACTTAACCACTTTAATCAAATAAGATCTATCACTTTCTTTTATATATATATATATATATATATATATATATATATATATATATATATATATATATATATATATATATATATATATATATATATATATATATATATATATATATATATATATATATATATATATATATATATATATATATATATATATATATATCGAAAAATTTTGTTTTTATAAAAGACATACATATTTTTTGTAATTATACTATTTTAAGATTTTAATTTCTGTAAGTTTAAAATATTTATTTAAATATTTTTAATATAATATGTCCGGTAGTTTTATTTTAATTAATAAAAATCAATATTGTCATATTGAATTAAATTCTTAATTTATAGTTGTGTGTGAGTTTTTTCTATCAAAAAATAATTTATTGAATAAAATTTACTTTTTCTAAAATGATAAATACTGTAAGATATTGAGGATTCAAATTATTTTATGAGATATTTATATATATATCAGTTTGTAAGTGTCGTCACCCACATTTTCTAATTATGTTAAATTTTTAATCCTTTTTTGCTTCACAATGTGAGTCGAGATGCCCCACTTAAGATATGTTTGTCGTCGCAAATCAACTTTTAATTAAAAACTAAACAACCCTACAGACACGTTTTTCTTTATACATAATATAATATAATGTTTCTTTTTTACACACATAATATAATATAATGTTAGTATCCCCTTCCCTTGTCTTATTGCATTGGTTCGGTAGAAATTTAATATTAGGAATGAGTCCGACCATTATAGGAAGTTAGTGTGATTTTAATTTTATTTTCTATATTTTTTTTTCAAATCCAAATTCTAATATGTCTAATTTTTATTGGCATTAGTCCCTATTGTTAGTAAGACGTTAGAAAGACGCTGAAGTGTCATCTGGTTAATGAATTGACATATATTTTAACATTTCTTTATTTATTTTCTTTTACACACATGGATATATTATTTCACCCCAAAACATGTCATACAAATTGAAGTCCCTCTTTTATATTTAGTCTCCGTAAATTAGGGGTTCATAGTTAGAAACTATTTCAATCAGAGCTAAGGGAAGGTGAAGACGACTGGTAGGAGCACTTGTTTGGGCTAGGTGTTTGAGGTTGACAAAGCTATAGTCTTATTTGAGCGACCTCAACGAATCTACCATGTATGACATTTACGATTAACATTTATTATGGGGGTAAGTCTGACAGGGATAGTGTGATATACTACTCGGGTGGGCGTAAATGTTCAGTAGAAATTGACCTTGACAGGTGGAGCTTTTTTGAAGCAACTGGTATTGTGAAAGAAATTTTCAATCATGAATCCACTGATTATTGACTATGGTGGTATAACATTGTATCTAGTAAGCATGCAAGGATGGTTAGTGATAAGGATGTTATTGAGGTCTATGAAAAAGCTGTTGAAACTAATTGTAGTGTGGATTTACATGTTGAGCCTAGGGTAGTTGTTGCTGAAAATGAAGTTAATGTTGCTGATAACGTTGATGATATTGAAGTTGATAATGATATTGAAACTGATATTATTGATGAACATGCAAATGTTGATGAAGCTGACAAGGTTGATGGTGTTGAAGGAGATGGTAGTGATGATATTGATTATAATGATGATAGTGATTATAAGGGATTATCTTTTGAAGACATTGAGGATGAAAGGGCACTTGACATGGATGATGGTTTTGGTGTTGTAGAGAAACCACCTAAAAGGGTTAAGAAGGTAGCAAGGAAACATAGGAATACTCTAACAAAAGTAAGAAAGGTGAGCGGAGGTTCATCAAGTGGGCGTAGTGTAGGTAATGAAGGCCTTGGAACTAATTATTTAAGTGATGATCTTGGGGGGTAGTGATCCTGATGCATCAGATGAAGAGAAAGGACCCAAGTATCATAGGTTTAGGATGAAGGAGTTAGACAAGGACTATAAGTTCAAAGTTGGTTTAGAATTTGTATCTCTTAATGAATTTAAGGAGGCTATAACTCAATGGTCAATATTAAATGGAAGACAAATAAACTATGTGAAAAATGACAAGGTTAGAGTGAGAGTAGTTTACAAGAGCGATTGTGGCTTTTTTGCTCTTGTTCGTAAAGTGGGGAATAAAAACACATATAGAATGAAGAAGTGGATTGGCCCTCACACGTGTGGTAGGGTTTCGAATAACACCACTGCTAACTCCAAGTGGATTGCAAAGACTGTGGCAGCTAGGATGGCATCATTTGATGGAATCAAGCTTTGTGATATTGTCTTTGAGGTTAGGAATACTTACTCTGTGGGCATAAGTATGAGCAAGTGTTTACAGTGATTTCTAGTAAATGAACAATGGAATTGATTAAAATGACTTTAAGACTAATAAACTTTAATTAATTCAAAATAACAATGCAAATTAGTGTTTCTATACGTACATTTCTCTGAAAACTCATTTCCCTGAACACTTGGTATTTTGAGTATATATGAGTATTTGTATAGAATGAACACATAGAAATCCTAACATTAAGAATTCTATTTATAATAATTAGACCCTAACAGTCTTATCCTAAAAAGTCGCCAAGTACGAAGATTGCATGTCTTCTGAAATCTCTGGCTTCCACATGTCTTCCAAGAGTAGTGCTTTGACTTAAATTTGAACCTTCACTTGCTGGAAATATTAAATCCTCAGCGTATTTAAATTCGAATCCCTTCAACGGATACTTTTCAAACCAAAGCCTCCTTTCAACCGAATGAAACATATAACTCGGGCTTTCTCAATCTCATTCGAATAAAAGCCCAAAGATAAAAGAAATATGTCATTCAATCCAGCTGCTGTCGAAATCACCAGCCAACAAATTTCCCCTCAAAAATATGTATTTCATTACAGAGAAATATTCATTTTTGAATTAGATGTTTGATTTTGACAATCCTAAAAATTCATGATAGCTTTTACTGTGCACGACGTCATAGTCATCATCTACTTTTCAAAACGTCTTCTCAGACGTGTGAGTGGCAGTTACTAACAATCATCATTTATAAAAAAAAATCAGTTTCCAAGACTTATTCTAAAAAGTAACCTCCAACTCTTTCAATGACACAAATACACGTGTCCCACTATCTTTCAAATATTTTTTTTCAAATCACTAACACTTTATAAACACTTCAACTTCCATTATTATACTTTTACTTCTTCAAACTCTTAATCTTCAACAAACTTTAGAAACCCATTTTTTTCCCTCACAAACATCCTTCAAACGTTCTTCTTGTCCAACAATGTCAATCTCTAAAAAACGATCACACTCAAAGAACAAAAAAGAAACTGGAACTTTAAAGGATTCAGTCTCAACAACTGAATTAACCACCCATTTGATTACATCTAAAAATCAAGAGTTCATCACAACTCCAAAGTTTACCCATGAACAAAAAGAAATCTATGCTTCTCAGGTACTTATCCCTACTTATTTGTCTGGTGGAACCCTAAGTATTATGGGACCTTTGATTTCCACAGAAAAATTAGAGAAATCTACAGAATTTTTTCCTGTCTATCATGAAACTAAACCTATAGCCAATAAGACTAAACCACTTAAGAAAAAGGATAATGATTCTGGGATGAAACTTACTAAGACTTCTAAGGAAAAAACCTCTGAAGAGGGGACTTTTGATATTCATGAGGTTAAAAGGAAAGCCTTCCAGCTTGACTACGTAACTGAGAATTTCAAACCCTTTTGACCATGCCATTCATTAGATAGGTCTTACTTAAACTGGCTTTCAAAAATCGAAAAGAAAAAATCCCAGGATTGGAAAGTGCTAGGTATTTTTGACCTTATTCAAATGTCAAAATTAGGCTTTAGCTATATCCAACCTTTATTACTGGCATCCCTATATTTCTGGGGCAACACTTATAACACATTCCATCTCCCTTGTGGGATGATGACTCCCACTCTCTTTGATGTTGCTGCAATTACTGGGCTTCCTGTCTGTAGATGCAGACAACACCATTAAAAATGAACAGAGGTAGTATATCTTAAGATTCAATTCTTTTAAATAATTTATATTTATTGGAATTTGATAACACGAAAATGTATCGATTATTTAGGCAAATTTATATGATTTTTATCCGCATTTTAATTAATTAAATTACTCTTTTTTCGTATTATGCCGGTATTTTCTATGTTTTCAGGTTTTTATTAATTATAAGACAAATGCGAAGAAAGTCGGGAAAAGACGGATAAATCATACCCAAAGTTCATAAAATAGAAGCTTTTATTGAAACATGTGACGAATAGCAAGAGATGGGGGTGTGGAAGGAGCAAAAAGGTGAAAGAATTAAGGAAGAAGGCCCAAGCCCACTTCCACGCGAGCTGCACTCACCAGCCCAAAGGGTGTAATGACCGTTACACCCCACCTTCAAAACCCTAACGACCGTTACGAGGACCAAGGCGAGGCTTTCTCACCAAGCTTGACCTATAGCGACCGTTATGCCTGCTAAGCGAGTCCATACCGACCGCTACAAAGGAGAAATAGGTGGAGAGAAAATCTCAACCACCCCAGCCACAACGTAACCGTACCTCTATAAATATGCTGCCCTATGTCATTTCAAAACACATTTTCTTTTTTGCATTTTTACCGTTACTCTGCCGAATTTAATTTTGATTTGTTTTCAGTTTTAGTTATTTTCAGTTTCAGTCTTTCTTTAATCATAGTGATTTCCACATCCGAAATTACTGCGAACCTTTCCCGATTCTAACCTTATGTTAGAATTGCGTTTTTTATTTCCTTCATCGCATTTAAATTTACAAACAACGAAGGGCAGATCTCACCGACTTGTGGGAGACTCCTGGAACTTGCCAAATATTCCGCCTTTTATTTTCAGGTTATTTTAATTAAATAAATAAATTTATTGGTTTTATTTAATTCTGTTTATTTATTTATTGGCTTATTCAATTAATTATTTCTTTTATGCCTCAATTATCTTAAATTCATGTTATATCTGAATTGTCTGTTTATTACTGTTGCACTATAGTTGAACTGTTTAACATGCTAGGCTAAATTTAGTTATCGGTATGTAGGGTCACATAGCCAACGGGGTTTAGCAACGCCATTCGATTTATTCCGTTTTAAAAAGATTAGTTTTCTGGTTTCAATTATTAGTTATTAATGCAACTGTTTTGTTACAAGAGTAAAACACAGATTAGAAGTTAGAGTCAAGAAAGCGAGAGTTTGAGATTTTAACTAGACATTAATAATTAAGCATCAACTTAAAATACAACAATAGCGCTTTTAAGTTGATTAGGTTTTATTTATTTCCAAAAACTATTTTTAAACTCTAATTGAAACAGCGAGAGCACTCACTTAGGTTTGATTATAGGATCTGAATCAATAAACACGAGAGTGTGAGAAGAGGATTTTTAAACAAGTACTTCCTATTGAAACATGTTTTGATAATACGATCTAAGTCAATGAGTTGTTAAAACCCTAACCCCGACCACTGCATACCGATACTTTCACCCTGAATCTAAACTAGATCTGAATCAGTTAGGTTCCCTAAAACTTAACATTATTTATATTATTAGCCTTAGATTTACGTAGTGACCTAAGATAGCGGTAAATCAACATTTAGTTCCTTGGGATTCGATAATCTTTAAAACCACAAGCGATAGGATTGTATAGTTGCGGTCTAGATTCTATAAGACATACAAAGTCGCGATCATGTTTTTGGCGTCGTTGTCGGGGACTAAAAAGTTGATATCGTAACTTTTAAAGTTACGCTGTAGAGACTAAGGCACCATTCCCGATTGTATACCAAGTACTCGCTCTAGAAGCGAAGACTTAGTGCTACCAATTCCCGAACCTGATCGCTCTATCATTAGAAGACGCCACGTACAAGTACCTTGTACCAATCAACTCTCTTCTCAATCTACAATTTCTGCCGAACCAGTTGAAGAACCAAACATGGGTGATCAACCATGTCCGCTCAAATCTTATGCTATTCCTTCGCAGGAAGAACCACATAATAGCATTGTTGCTCAAGCCATAGAGGCTAATAACTTAGAACTCAAACCATCTCTGTTGTCAGTTGTACAATAGAACCAGTTTTCTAGTGGATCTATGGATGACCCTAATATTCATCTATCCATGTATCTGCAATATGCGGATACAATTAAAGCAAATGGGGTCAGTCAAGAGGCGATAAGACTTCGTCTTTTCCCTTTTTCATTAAAAGATAAATCCCGGGCTTGGCTCCAATCTCTGCCAGCTAACTCATTTGCCACCTAGAATAAGTTAAAGAAGGTCTTCCTTGCGCGATATTTCCCACCAAGTAAGATAGCTATACTGAGAGCCCAAATAAGCGATTTTCGACAAAAAGACAATGAGTCTCTTTTCAATGCTTGTGAAAGATATAAAGACATGTTGAGGCTTTGTCCACATCATGAGGAGATTGGCTGGTAGTTTCTTTCTCAATGAAGGCGTGTTATACAAAAGAAATTATGACATAGTCTTGCTCAGATGCGTGGATAGACACGAAGCAGACATGTTGATGCATGAGATTCATGAGGGTTCCTTTGGTACCCATGCCAAGGGACACTCTATGCCTAAGAAGATTCTAAGAGAAGGATACCATTGGCTGACAATGGAATCTGATTGTTACAAATTTGCAAAGAAGGGCCATAAGTGTTTGATTTATGCTGATAAGATTCATGTGCCTCCTACTTTGCTCAATGTTATTTCTTCCTCATGACCTTTCTCTATGTGGGGTATTAATATGATTGGGATGATTGAACCCAAGGCTTCTAATGGACATCATTTCATTTTGGTAGCGATTGACTACTTCACCAAATGGGTTGAAGCGACTTCTTATGCCAATGTTACCAAGCAAGTGGTGGTCCGATTTATCAAGAACAATCTCCTCTGTCGGTATGGTGTGCCAAGCAGGATCATTACTGACAACGGCTCGAATTTGAATAATAAAATGATGACGGAACTTTGTGAAGAATTCAAGATTGTTCATCACAATTCTTCTCCTTATAGACCCAAGATGAATGAGGCAGTTGAAGCTGCAAACAAGAATATCTAGAAGATCATCCAGAAGATGGTTGTCACCTACAAGGATTGACATGAAATTCTACCTTTTGCTTTACATGGATATCGTACTTCGGTACACACTTCAATAGGGGCGAACCCTTTATTTTTGGTTTATGGGATAGAAGCAGTACTCCCTGTTGAAGTTGAGATTCCATCTTTGAGGGTGATTATGGAAGCTGAATTATCGGATGCTGAATGGGTTCAAAATCGGTATGATCAGTTGAATTTGATTGAAGAAAAAATAATTACTGCTTTATATCATGGCCAGTTATATCATAAAAGAATGAATAAAGCTTTTGATAAGAAGGTCAAATATCGTGTGTTTAGAGAAGGCGACCTCGTGCTCAGAAAGATAATTTCTTTAAAATCTGACTCTAGAGGCAAGTGGACTCCCAATTATGAAGACCCATATGTTGTCAATAAAGCCTTCTCTGACGGTCCATTGATTCTTGAAACTATGGATGGCGAGGAGTTCCCACGTCCTCTGAATGCTGATGTAGTCAAGAAATACTTCGCCTCAATAAATAAAAGAACAACTCGCTAAGTTGAAAACCCAAAAGGGCGACTTAGGCAAAAAAGACCGTCTCGGTAGGCTGAAAACCCGAAAGGGCGGTCTAGGCAAAAATTAGAGACATAAACAGAATAAATCTCCCGGTAGGCTGAAAACCTGCAAGGGCAGTCTAGGCAAAAATTAGGGACTTATATGGCAAGTAACTACATCGGACAAGACCTGATCACAGAAGCAACAATCTGCATGGATTATCTTCATACCTCAACTGAAGACTACAATACAGGAGTTCAAAGTTGTTAGGGAGAATAGTGTTCATTGTTCTTCGATGTACATTTTCCATGTATTTACCATTTTTTCAAAACTTTGTAATCATCTATAGAGTCATGCTATTGGCAGACTACCATTCTATCAAAAAAATTTGAGCCTCTATCCAATTCCTTGGCAATCTTATTTTTATTCAGTTCATAAAAATATTCTTTTATTATTGAAAATGCATTTCAAAACAAACAAATTTGTTAAACCATACTTGCGAAAGTTTTTCAATTTAAGTATGTTTACTTCATACGTGAAGCAAAGGGATAAGATGGCCTTGTCCTAATGACAAACAAGATTGATAATGTTGAAGTTGGTTCCATGAGGACCTCTATACAATTCTTCGTTCGAATATGAGATATAAATGCAAAGCGGATTATTCCTCACAGAATGTCCCATTTTTCTCCAGAAGAGTTGATAAGAGTAGCGCTCTGATGAGACATGGTAACACCCCATGGGATGCTTCCATCAAAAGGAATCTGGGAATGTTTGCGATATGCCTACACCTTCTTTTAAAATTTGACGCGATAAAGAGCTACCCTTCGGTTGATGGTTTGTGAAGACTTCGTTTTGGCCGAGTGTTGTCCATTCCTTAGTCAACCTTCCATGTTGATCTTCAATAAAATGTCCATGCATATTGCACGTACATTCATTCATTCATACATAGATAAAACTTCAATTCATTGCTCATTCTCATATGTTTATAATCAGAGTATGTATCCTCTCTAATAGAGTATCAGCTTTAAGCAAGAAAGGTTCAGCTTTCCAATGAATTGTTCCTCGTGGAAAAATAGAGTATCAACCCTTTTTGTGAGCCTCAGTGATTGTTCAAATCACCCTTCCCCGATTGGATCATGGTTCGAACTCTGGTCTCCAAGCGACATTATTACCTTGTTCTTCTTAAACTATGAGTCCTAATTGGAAAGCACAGTTATGTCAGGAAAATGTCATTTCTCCAGCGATTTTGTTACGATCTTTTCCTAATGGCATATGATAATATCTTTCCGCAAGTAGTTGGTTTTCCCCAACAAGTCTGTTAATGCCAATTTGGCCTTCTTTTGGAAACCCAACAAGGAATCTCTCGTTATGGATTAACCGTATCTCTCAAGCAAGTTGAAGACTTCTTGTTGAAATTTTCAATGAGTGATTTACAAGCTCATTGTTGGAAGTTTCTTTGGGTGATTTACAAGTTCACTATTGAACGTTTCTTTTCGGTATTCCTTTGGGTGATTTACAAGCTCGTCGTTTGGAAGTTCCTCTGGGTGATTTACAAGCTCACTGTTGAAGGTTTCTTTTCGGTATTCCTTTGGGTGATTTAAAATCTCATCGCTGAATAGATGCTTATCTTTGATGGGTGATTTACAAGCTCGTCGTTTGGAAGTTCCTATGGGTGATTTACAAGCTCACTGTTGAATGTTTCTTTTTGGTATTACTTTGGGTGATTTACAAGCTCATCGCTGAATAACCGTTTGCCTCCGATGAGTGATTTACAAGCTCATTGTTGGAAGCTCCGATGGGTGATTTACAAGCTCATTGTTGGAAGTTCCGGTGGGTGATTTACAAACTCGTCGTTTAGAAGTTCCTTTGGGTGATTTACAAGCTCATCATTTGGATATCTTTTTGGGTGACTTACAAACTTATTGTTGATTAATTCCGATAGCTGTTTGCAACAAGATCTATTATTCCGATGAATGGTATCCTTGTTGTTGTGGGAGATAGTTTTTCGAAGATCTGTTACTCCGATGAATGGTAGCCTCGTCGTTATGGAAGGTAGTTTGTCAAAGATTTGTTATACTGATGAATGGTAGCATTGTCTTTATGGAAGGAAGTTTATTGAAGGTTTTTTCCGATGAATGGTAACCTCTTCGTTATGGGAGATAGTTTGTCGAAGATTCGTTTATCGATGAATGGTAGCCTTGTCATTATGGGAGGTAGTTTTCAAAGGTTTAAATGTTCGATGGATGTTAATCTCATCATTATGGGAGATAGTTCATCGTTGATTTGTTGAATACTCCAATGAGCAGATTTTTGGCTCACTAGTTGTATGATTGCTTTGTTACCTTTTCCAGATGAAGTATCCTGGTTCAAGAAGGACTTCCAGCCTATATTTGGTGAAGCGCCAGAGCTCTTTAGAAAGTTAGTCTATTGTTGATGTTGTCTTCTTACCACCTTTTGGTCAGAAATAATTCTTGGTGTTTATTCAGGGTTGATGGTGTAATACGGTGGGAGAACTGACTTTGGATTGTTTTGCGTTTGATCGCAAATGTTGCGGATAGCAAGAGTCGCTACCGACTTTTCTTTTATCCAATTAATGGAAGGTGAAAAGAACAGGAAAAAACCTTCATTAGATTCTGAGTAAGGGAGAAGGTTATGAAAAGGGAAGGTATTAATACCCTTTCCATCCGTAGTTATCTACGGGCTCTTAATTGCTTTAGCTCATTTTTAAATCTGCTTTCTGTGTGTGTGTTTGAAAATGTTTTTGAAAAGGCATTTCACTTTGACTTCGTAATGATTCTTGCTGGAATGTATACGAAGTGTTCGGAAATGTTTCGTTTTGGAAAAGTGTTTTAAAAGTGTGAGGTGTGAAAAAGATGTTTTGATAGAGCAAGCAATTAAGAGTCTATTACCTACTCAGAACGGTTGTTTCCGTGTTATTTTACTTTCCTTTAGAATAGCGCTATCCATACCATTAGTTGGTAGGTAACCCTATTCGTTGGATGTAGAGGGACATTCGAAGGGATATTTGCTATGGTCATAGAAGGCAACTTGTAGGATTATCCTAGCACATTCGTAGGGACGATCATCACTTTTCGTAGGCAACGATCGAGGGACGAGATCATGTATTCCTAGGCAACATCGAGAGACTATGATCTTTGATTCGAAGGGACTATGATGATATGTTTTCGTAGGCAACTTGTGCTAGGATACCTCTACGTTCGAGGGACTTGACCATTTGTAAGGCAATGAGAGAGAATAACCTAGGGGGTGGATGGGTGAAGAGAGTGTGTTAAATTCAGATAACTTATCTTGAAATTAGAGTTAGCTACATTGATTTTATCTTGTCATACAATCCTAATTACTAGCAGTTTATAGGGTGCAGAAAGTAAATTGCGGGAATATAAAGTGCAGAAAGTAAATCCTGCGCTATTACATGACTTTGGGGCAGTTACATAATTGAGGAGTGCGGAAAGTAAAACCTAATCAAGCTATTACATCCCATGAGCAGTTACATAATATTGAAAAAAAGTGAGAAAATAAATAATGTAATAGAAGACTAATCCTAATATTTTTTGGTTTTTTTGAAATGTTAGAAATAATCCTAAGTCTAATTGATTTTAATTAATTTTTAGAGAAAAATACTAATCCTAAATTAATTATTTTAAAAAAAATAAGAGAAAAAATTAGTGAAAGTTACCTAATTAATCCTAATTATTTAACCTAATTACTAATTAAATTGATTAATTATTAAATAGGAAAAATAATAAAAATATGGAAAATAAAAAAAAGATGCAGAAGCGCTTTTGGAAGAAGCCATCCCAGAAGCTGGAGCTTCTGGGCAGTTTCTTGTTGGAGGCACCTAGAAGTTGGAACTTCTGGGGTTTCTGCGCTGGAGGCGCCCAGAAGTAGGCACTTCTGGGACTTTTCTGGCCTGGAGGTGCCCAGAAATTGGAATTTCTAGGGCTTTCTGCTGGAGACGGATCCAGAAGTTGGCACTTCTGGGCGTGGTGCCTTGTGATGGGGTCCAAACGCTGGAGCTTCTGGATGTATCTACCTCTGAGGGGGCCAGAAGTAGACACTTCTGGTGACTGTAGCTTCTGGAACCGGAAATGCAAAAAATGTTAAGAATTCTGGGAAAAGACAGGGTTCGAACACGTGTCTTCTTGGGTGAACGCGTGCTGCTTCTTCCATCTGAGCCAGCCTGTTCTGGTGTTTAACATATGAAATAGAAAGAATACAAAGGAAATTGGTTTCTGGGAATCAATCAATCAGAAAATGCGCGCAAAAGGTCTTCTTCCTCATTTGAATTTAAGACCTATAGCCACGGTTTTTTACCCACAGAACGCTTCTGTAGCTAAATCCCTGCAAGTTTCCAAAATTCAACACAAGAAATATAAATTTAAAGTAAGATCATTGTTCGATCCGGTTTGACTTCCTGAACATGAATATGTCCCTAGTTTTGGCCAATTTATCCTAGATCAGAAAACCCTAATCCAAGGTTTTGAACCCTAGCCATGGTGAATCCTTCGTTTTGTACCTAAGCTTCAATTAAACTATGCAGACATGATCGAAACTTCATCACAAACACAAAAACATGGTTAAACTCAATTGATTATGCATAAAAGTATGAAAATGATTTTGAGTTCAAAGCCAACAAACCGTGATCGTGTTCTGGTGATTCTGGGTGTTTTGCTTGCTTGTGAATATCTGGATCGACTCAGGGGACTTCCAACAATCGATTGCAAGGCTTGGAACGAATTGAATTGAAGCAACACTATGGCTGCTAGTAGCTTGCAAGGCACAGTTTTTTGAAGCTTTGTTAGGGTTCTTTTAGGTCAGAATTTCGTCCTCCTGTCATGTAGGATCATTGTATATTTATATTGTAAGGAATTAGGTCAAGAATTCTAAGAAAATACCATGCCAATCAATGAAAAAAATTGATTTGGAATCAAACCAAATATTTCCTTTTTGAGCCAATTTCAATCAAATCAAATTGCAAATCTTAATTATTTTGAAATAATCAGATTAAATGGCTTGCTTGGACCTCAAGGATGAGAGAAAACCCATCTTGCACTTAATTTTTGATTTTATATCTTCATTTAATTAAATTGGTTTTAAATGATTAAAAATCCAAAATAAATAAAAAATAAAAGATAAAAACGTGGCATTGGGCTTGGAGGTTCCCATTCAGATAAGGAACATGTTTGAATCAAGAAAAATTAGGCCCATTTGGAAATTTTTTGATTTTCTCAAGTATTTCTCTTTGTGCACCTCCTAAAAAATGCTCAACTTGCACAATGTGTATCTTGCTCAATTTATAACATTTTTGGGTGTTCTTGGACTTTTCAGAAAGCTCAAGATGTCTTCTAAACAACCCTTTTAGTTTCATCTTCATTGAAGTTTTCATGCTCATGAACACTTCTTTTCAAAAAGATGACTTTTTGTTGACTTTTAAAAAGACCTGTAATGTTTTGATCCATAACTTCCAAATGAAGCATTTTCTGCCCAAGCTTGTGAGACATGAAGTTGTAGAGAATTGAATTCTATTCAAAATGAGCTGTGGTGGAAAAAATTCTGATAAAGTATGTGAAAGTTATGCTTGGTCAAAGTTCTGTTGACTTTTGTCTAAGAAAGCCTAATTTAGAAACTTTGACTTTTGACCAAATCTTGACTTTTCTTGAGGAATCATGATCAACCCTTGATCAAATGATGAATATTACTTCAAAATATTGGTGTTGACCAAAAATTATGAAGTTTGACTCTATGTTGACCACAATTGACTTTTTGTCTAATACAACTGATTTTCATCCATCTGAGCAAACTTGATTTGTAAGGCTTGAGTTTTGACATGGAGACTCTTTGAAGCATATGATGAGGTATGATGAATACTTGAAGTATTGGTAGTCCATCTTGACTTGAAAATGGCAAAACCCTAGCTTGGATTGATTGCTTAGGAGAGGGTTTGTCTTGTCAACCCTTGTGAAATCCTTGAGTATGGATATATGAAATGCCTTGAGAAGTGGGAGGGCAAATTTTGGGGTATAACAGATGGTTTACTATCTTTAGAAAGTTGGTGTCACTCCCTTTATTTTGCTAACTCCTCTGTGAGGAGATAGTTCACCGTCTATCTAGAGATTGTTGCTACTGTTCTCATTCCCTAGTGGAGACGTGTTCCTCTCTCTCCCATAAGATTGAACTTCTTTCCCCAGTAGTTCGCCTTTTTGGATGAGTTGTCTTTGTTAGCTTGTCTTCATTATATTTTCTTCCCCTGCAGCCTTCTGTTGCCCATGTGAAGATCATCCTATTGCATTGCATAACCATTAAGCATTGTATGCCATCTTAGGGCCAAAAATAGGGCTAGTGTTCTATTTCAGTATCTTCTATCCGGTCGAGGCGAAGGTTCCCTTCTTATCTCCGGATAAAAGATACTTAAATAAGGGAAGCTGTTGTACCCCAAATTTTGCCCCTAAGATCCTCATCATCTTATCATCACAATGCATTAAGATCACAAACAAGGTTGGGCTCCAATGGTTGTCCTATTCCTAGGTTTTCTCTTAAGGAATCACCAAGCACCTTGACTGTGTTTTGCATGCATGATTAATCTGCATTTATTTCATATGCTAATCTATGATTAAAATACAAATTTTTTTTTGCTTTTGTCTTTGTATATTTGTGCTTTGTAGGTATCAAGCCAAGACATCAGGCGAGTGTAAGTTTTTCCGATATTTTTTCCCAAACTTGATTTAAAACAAAAATTTCAAACAAAACAGGGTGCAATCGATTTGCACATTTAAGCAATCAATTTCTCACTGACCAATTTTAGAAAATTTTCAAAAACTAACTTAGTGCAATCGATTGCACTGCGCATAATGCTGAAAAATTGGGCAATTTTCAAGTTTGTGGGCTTGGGCTCCGATTTCATTTTTTTTTTAATTTCAAAATTAATTAATAATTAATTCAATTTTGTCTCCAAAATCAATTTCCAAGCCTAATTCTAATTTCCAAACCAAACTCCAAACCACCACTCATTCCCAAACCAAAACCTTATAAATAGAGGTCTTCTCTCATTCAAATATGAAGCTTTTGATAGCCAAATTCACGTTGTCAAAATTTCTCTCCGTTGAAGCTTTTGATAGCCAAATTTACCTTTTCAAAATTTTTCTCCATTAAAGCTTTTGATAGCCAAATACACCTTGTCAAAATTTCTCCTCTTTCTCTCATTTTCCCCAATTCTCCAAATTCACTCAAAGCTCTTTCTTCTTCATAAAGATTAGTGAATTCTTCATTGGAATTCTCTAATTCTTTGAGCTAAACCTCCATCCACTCTCTTTTTATTCTTCAAATCTTTAGATCTAGGCTTGTGATTCTGATTTTTGAAGTTGAAGTGAAGCAATTTGAAGTGTTACTCTTGCAAATTTTTCTCAAGATCTACAAGTGGTGAGTGTGGATCTTCATCTTTCATTATGTGATCTCTTATTAATTTTTGTTGTTTGATTTATTGAGAAAACTTGTTTTTAGTTCCATTGATGTTAAATTCTCAGAAGTTAGTTGGAATTTTCGTGTTCAATTGAATTTAGGAACACAAGGTGTTTGTGAAAAGTTTTGAATAAGAATTTGGCTTTTATAAATGTGATTTTTATGGTTTTTTCAGTGTGCAATTGATTTCACTGTGTTGCAATCGATTGCACGGGCCACATTTTAATTTTTTTTTGAAAAAACTGCAGCGTGCAATCGATTTTCATCCTGCTGCAATCGATTGCGCAGAGGCAAAATTATGATTTTGACTTGTTTTGGATCTTTACTCTTCTTCTACTCCATTCTTTTGATGATTGCCTTGGATTGTAGTCTTGTACACCTAATTCCTCTTTAATCTCAATGGGCTTTGGGTGTTGATGAGGTTGGAGAAATGTATTGGTAATTCAAATCTATCAAAGGATTAATTATACAATTAATTCTTGGTGCTTTGAGTCAACAATATATTTTGTGCCTTAATCCACCAAGATGAGTGATTGAACTTAAAGATGGAAGAAATTAGAGAAGATAATCCAAGTTGATCTATCATTTTTTTCTTTACATGTGTTAACAAACATTAGAAGGTGATCTACATATCATTCTTCTCGTTTGCTTTTTCAACACATACATCACCATTGACCGCCCTCGTTATAGGGTGGCTTCTACATAAGTCACTTGGTGATTGCTTAACATAGCGCTACATTGCTTCTTCTTCATCTTATTTTTATTTTGTCCCAACTCAGAAATATTGATCAATTGGTGGCATAAACTTTAATGTTAAAAAAAAGCCCCAAAAGATGACTTGAGCTTTGATCTTGGTTCAACACATGTGGCACTTATCGTGTGGTCGCGTTGATTTCTAATCAAGCTTCTGGCAAGTTTCCACTAACCTTGTCCATTTCAATTTCTCAATCATCTTTGATCAAGTGATATGATAATTCTAAAACCGGTGATATACTTGACAAAAAACAATTGAAACACGTCGTGTGGTCGCGTTGATTCTATCAAGCTTCTGGCAAGTCTTCATGCGTAAGTTTCAACATGGTCACCTTGCTGACGACTAAAAATTAACAATTCAATGATATCATTGACAAGTTTCAAGATGATCATCTTGCTAACCTTTATTAATTGCCTTTTATTTTCCGCTCTTTACTTTCCACTTTTACTTTTATGCTCTTTATTTTTATGCACTTTATTTTTAGCATTTTACATTTCATGTCATTTTTGCTTTGCTCACTTGAGCATTTTATTTTCTATGTCATTTTTCTTTTGCTCACTTGAGAATTTTACTTTCTTGTTATTTTGAATTTGCTCACTTGATCTTTATTTGTATTTTCAAAACACCTAATAAACTTAAACATAAAAACTCTTAATTGGACTTGGTTACTATCCTTGCACTTGGTGCTTGACCTTTGGAGTTAGGATTAGGACCCCTACCTCAGCTTGGAGATATTTTTTCCCTTGGTGTTATTCTGTCTTGTCTAGTTATTATCTTTGTATGCAGGTTATTCCGTTATACTCAATTAAGAGTGGATTTCCTCAAAATACAACCGTTACTCTGCCCGTTTTTCTCAAGACAAGAGTTCACCTAAAAGCATTGACTTATCCGAAGCTTAATTTTTTTGTCCGATTATTTGTTGTTTATGTGGTAATCCAAAGGATGTGATATGGTATTGGCTCTTGATGTCAAGTACTAGTCTTCTCACCCGGTTAGATATTTATTTACCCTTACCTTTTACTTTATGCACTTAGGTTAGCCTCTTCATCTCCACCCCATTCTTTAATTTTTTAAAAATCTTCCCTATTTTTCAAAGGATTCTTGTTTTCAAAACTCGAACCGCGTTCATAAAAAGCTTGGACTTAGGTCCATGAATTTTCAAACATGTTTTCTTAATAAACTTTTAATTCATTTAATAATACTTTGACTTTTCTTTTCATAAGACTAAAAAACATCTAACCTCATTCAAACTTTTTTTGAGCTCTTTTGGCTTTTCTAAACTAACATTTTCTTAAAATCAACCAACACACAACTTTGTTCTTTTTTAGCCGAACTACTTGGTTTTGATTTCAATATTGCACATTGTTGGTATGTAGGCCTGGAACTCGTTGGAAGTTCTATCAAACCAAAAATTATAAAAAATACTTCTTTTCTCCCCCCATCATCCATTTTCTACATATACATTTTTTAGCACACATATACAAATTTTCAAAAAGGTTCCTGCGGAGTATCGTAGATGTTTTAGGTGTCTAACACCTTCCCTTTGCATAACTAACCCCCGGTCCCATATCTCTGATCTTTTTTAGGATTTTATTCGCTCTTTTTCCTAGTCCTTTGGATAAAATAAAAGCACGGTGATGACTCTTTTGTTACTTTTTGAGTTAAGTCAATTCAATGGTTTATACTCGCAGTTTTTCCCGCTACATTAAGTATGTCTTTGGCGCCTCTAAATATCTCAAACTTCGTTTTAAGTCCCTCTAAAATTTTCCTTCAATAAAAGGTTCTCCTAAAAATTAAAATTTTAACTTTTGGTCCCTCATGACAAAATTGTAGCTAAAATGGTCTCTAATTTCGTCACTAAATAAAAAATCGTGGCTAAATTATAAAAAACCGTCACTAAACTCGTCGCTAAGTTGTAAAAACCGTCGCTAAAATCATCGCTAAGTTGTAAAACCCGCCGCTAAATTGCATGAGGGATCAAAAGTTGAAATTTAAATTTCTAGGAGGACCATTCTTTGAAGGAAAATTTTAGAGGGACTAAAAACGAAGTTTCAGATATTTAGAGGGACCAAAAATATATTTAACCCTTATGTTTATTACATTATAATTGAGTCCGTCACAATAAACTTATATGTGCACTTTTAAAATGAGTTTTTGACTCATCAAATAGTCACTTACCAACATAAAAGTTGATTTGAACCAAAAGAATGTATGATTCTAATAAGAAATTTTGTTCAACTTTACTCTAATAATGAAGGTTATTCTGTAAAAAGAATTCAGTCCATGAAAACAATTCATGGTTTTTGCATGGTTCATCATGAGTGTATTTTTACAAAATGAACCTAATTTGAGAAACATCATTTAAGTCAGAGAAAAACTTACATACATACGAACATAAATTCTTATTGTTACAAATAATCAATGAAAAATAGAAAAAATATTTAATTTGTTTAAAGTTTTTTTTTTAAAATTGTCATCATGGAGTGGTTTGATTATGAAGGAGAGAGAATATTATAATTATAATTGTTAGTGTTTTAAGTTGGCATCAATTTTGGTAAAACTAGGCTTTAGAAATGTCTTGATAGATGTCATGACATTCAGAGATTGAAGATAAATCCTACTGGACAAGGATGGTAAAAGTACATTTCGAGGCTGGAAGCTAAAGGCATCTTGGAAATTCTGAAAACAAGTCGATGTCATAACGGATGTTATGACATTGTGACATTACATTACGAATCGGTTTTCTGAGATTTTTGGGAAGTTTGTTGAGCATTTATTTATGTTTTCTATTATTAGAAAGCATGCTCACGTGGCTGCTAGGTTAATCTTAATTAAACCTAAATTGGTTGTTGAACAAACCATGTTTTAGGAAAATTAAGTAAACCCTAGCTATCTTTATGGCCAAAGCGAAGATTCGGGGCTTCTATATAAAGAATTCAACCACTTACTCTACACCACGCCTCTGGATTTCATTGAAGACATTGAAGGCTTTTGTTTGTGTCTTGTTAAGGTTAGTAGCAGTTGGTATTGTGTAATTCTAGTTTCTCTTGTGAGCCAAGCAACTATCAATTGATAAGTGCATTGGACTAGGATTTGTTGTAAGGGTAGTTTATCACTCAAAGCTTTAAAGCACGAGTGTTTGTCTCTTGATTAAAGCTTTGAAGCAAGATCAAGATATTTTATTGAAGTGTGTCTTCACAATTCAATTAGTCAATAGGTTGATATCACTGCGATGATTGAGGGGTAGTAGGAACTCGGATCTAAGTAGGACTTAGGTTGAAGTGTCATTGGGTAGGGATTAAGTGAGGAGTTGTAAGCGGGTGAGTTTAACTCAATTGATACTACTAATAGTGAATTTCCTCCACGGCTTGGTAGCCTCAGACGTAGGTTTGTTAGAACAGGCGGGTGAACAACTTATTGTGTTATTCTTGCTTTCTATATTTCTTGTGTGAATTGTCAAAGCGATGTCGGATATTGTGTCATAACATTCTCTGTGACATTAAGTATCTCTTGTCGAGAATTTCAATTGGCATCGAGCGGGCACCTTGTTATTTCAGGTGAGATCTAGGGATAATAGTTTACGGCGTAATGGATAAAGAAGGAGGATTTGGAGGAAGACCACCTATTCGGATGGGTCTAATTATGATTCTTGGAAGCCTCGTATGGTTGCCTTCTTAAGGTCGGTGGACATTAAAGCTTGGAGAGCTGGCGATAAAGGATGGAAACATCCCACCAAGCTTGAGAAAGATGGCTCTGTCTTGAAACACGAGGAGGAATGGAGTAAAGAGGAAGAAGAGCTAGCTCTTGGGAACTCTAAAGCATTAAATGCTCATTCAATGGTATTGACAGAACATCTTGATGGTTCATCAATGTGAGTGGTGTTTGGGACACTCTGAACTACTCATGAGGAACATCCAAGGTGAAGATGTCAAGACTTGAGATGCTCACTACAAAATTTGAGAATTTGAAGATGAAGGAAGATGAGAATATTCATGAATTTCACATGAATATTTTGGAAATTGCCAATGCCTCGGGAGCACTTGGTGAAAAGATGTCGAAGAGAAGCTGGTGAGAAAGATTCTCGGATCCTTGCCTAAAGATTTGCAATGAAAGTCAACTGCAATAGAAGAGGCTCAAGACATCACCTTGAAGGTTGAAGAACTTATTGGATCCCTTATGACTTTTGAGATGGGAATCGGTGGCTGTGACAAGAAAAACAAAAGCATAGTACTTGTATCCAACATTGAAGAAGGATGCAAGGTGGAAGATGAAGAAGATATAAAGCTATTGCCATGCTTGGAAGACAGTTCAACAAGCGATCGGAGGATTGATCCAAAGTCAAGGTCAAATGTCAAGGACATTCCATCGACGGCAGGAAATAAGCATGGTCTAGGATATGTGGTGAAAAGCAACTGTTGGTGACATTAAGAAGAAGAGACATAGGAAAACAATGTCAAAGCGGTGTCACAATCCAAAACAGAAATGTGTACGGCTCGGGCTATGTGACTGCAAGAGATTTGCAAATAACCGAGGAATGGAACAAACACAGGAAGTCAATGACAAAGAAGATGTCATATCACAAGCCGGTGAGCAGTGCGCCACGGGGTATATGAAGACTAAAGTTTGTCTATAACAAAGGAAGAATAGACCTAATGAACCAATGTCAAAGCAAATGTCACAACATTGGATTCAACATCAAAATCATAGAAACTGATCCAAAAGTTTCAAAGATGGAGATGTTATTATTGTGGAAGGTTAGGCCACATAAAGTCCACATTATAGGCTACATGGGTATCCTAATCAAGTTCCTTATGTGAAACCCAAGTCCAACAAGGCATCACACTCTCACGGTGGAAGAAGAAGAAGACTACAGCTCACGATAGCACGTCTTCTCTTAGAGTACCTTCAAGGAAGATTGGTACTTTGACGTTGGGTGTTCCAAGCATATATTTGAGGCAATCTTCTCAATGATGTTAAGCCTCATTCTACCAGCCTTGTTACCTTTGGGGATGGAGCTAAAGGAGAAATCAAAGGTGTTGGAAACTCAAGCGGTATGGAGTTCCAAACACAGATAGATCTTTTGGTAAAGGTTTGTTGCAAATCTCATTAGCATAAGTCACTATGTGATATGGGATTCATAGTCAACTTTACTAAGGCCCAATGTCTTGTGATTAATGATGAACAAGCGGTGATTATGAGAGAGTCGGATCAAAGGACAAGCTGCTACTTGTGGGAATCGAGAACCCACTCGCCATCTATGTGCTCAGCAGACAAAGATGAAGAGAAAGTGAAGTTGGGGCAAAAAGCGATCAGCCACACCTCGGAGGGATGGGAAGGATCGGTTCCATAGAGTCAGAAGATTACCAAGAGTCCACATGGGAAAAGAAAATCATGGTAATTGTAAATTGGACGGAAATCGAATGTTTCACTTAATGTCCAGACATTTGATCACTCCTGAAGTACTAAAGCAAAGCACTAGGTTCTGGCATGAAAGGTTGACCAAGTGTCTTACTGTCAAATGTTACAGGAGAAAAGTATTGGATGAAATCCTCATTATCAGAGGAGGAAATATCATGGTGGCTTCAATCCATGATAATCACTTGGTTTCTGAAGAAGTCTCAAACACAATGAAGAATGGCAGCCACACTAGGACTATTACCCTTCCACATTTGAAGGTGTCCAAAAGAACAAGTGGAAAAAGTGTTGATCAAAGCTTATGGAAAAGGATTTCTGTTGGATGTGTCCCCTTGAGAAGTAATGTCATTCCTTGGATCAGCAAGAAGCAAAACTATGTGATCCTATACAATGTTGAAGTGAGCTCTAGCGGTGATAGCAATTGTTCTAGGGTGGTCGGATGAAGCGAACACGATTGAGTACAATGTCATACAGGATGTCATAACTTTGTACTGGGACATTGTTACAAAAGTTCTTGAGGTTAGTCAGCTTAAGACTTTAAGGGACAAATTGGGTTTTTGTCAATATGAGGAGTTGTAGCAATTAACTGTGCCTACAACAAGGGATAAAATGGACTTGTTATTTCAATTGCTCATAAGTGGGTTATTTAAGTATTTTCATCCTCATTTTAAAAGTCCAAGAATAGGAAGAGACACCCTCATATAAAGGTTCTCCTTGAAAGTAGTATCATTCTTTCTTCATCTAAAAAAACTACGAAATCCCTTGCCCTTTTCGCTCTCGGTCTCAACAACCAACATGAAAAATGTCTTCATCCTCGTCATCATCCTAAAACAGGCTCTCCGTCTCCCTCCATGGTGAAGTCGGGAAAATGTTGAATCCATGCAAGCTAAAGCACTGAAGGTTACACCATTGCGCGCAATAGCTACTGATCCAGAAAAAGTTAAGAAATTGCGCACAAGAAATGCAAGAAGATCACAAGCTTCCCCCTCTGGTAAGACCTCTGTTCCATCATCTTCTGTTCCCCCAGAAAGAGTGAACCCAGAGGAGTCTAGGTCTGCGCATGTAGCAATAGCTAGGATAGTGATGAGTATCCTAAATGAGAATCAATCTGTTCCTGGGATTTTAGTTCCTCTAAATGAAAAGTCTGCTAGCCCTAGCTTAGCAGTTGATCTAGATGTCACAGAGAATGTCAAGACATCTGGTGATCATGTTGATTCTCCTGATAAGAATACTGTTGACCCTTCTGTTAAAGATTCTGAAGTGAGTATTAACGATGCTTGTAATGAAACTCCCGCTGCTAATGAAGATGTGATTTCTAATGATGTTCTTGAGGAATCTCCACTAAGTGTATTTGGATGAAACTCCTGCGACTATATCTCGATAGTATTCTAGAAGAGACTTGGAGAAACCGTTGATGATAAACTTGAAAAGTCCCTGTTCAAGATTACGAATTTGGATGAAACCCCTGTCATAGACACGGATGAAGTATTCTCGGACAATGACCTCATTGCCAATGTTAATCCTAGCATTGCAAAGAGGATGATGAGAGAAAGGGAAAAGCAGGTTGCCTCACGAGTCTGTTAAAGAAAGGTTGTTGTTTCTAAGGGTGAAAGCAGACCAAGGTGAACCTCTACAAAGAAATGTAGGGCAAAAAGCGTTGGTGGCGGCTCGGACCCAAGAGGACACCAATTGTAAAGAAAAGAAAAATACAGAACCTTGTCGGATCAAGATTACGAGTTTGATGTTGAAATGAATGTCATGATCCATCCAGGAAGAAGGCAACTCTGAAGCGCCCATGGTGCAAGTGGCCATTGACAACATCTCATTTCATCATCCGAGAATCTTTGGGAGATGGAAGTATGTTTACTGAAGAGGATTGCTTTGGAGAAGGAGTGAATAAAAGTGCTGCGGGTGTAAAGAGATTGTAATCGATTAAGGAGGCGGGGCGATGAAAGCAGTGGAGAAACTCTCAAGTTATGAAACTTTGGTAAGAGAGTTTATTGTCAATCTCTCAAATGGGCATGGAGATAGGAATTACGATGATTACGGTGTTTATGTGAGGGAGAAAAATCAAGTTTTCTTCAAATGTGATCAATAGATTCCTAGGTAGAGCTGCTAACACTAGCTGGAAGAAGCGACAACAAGATTTGTCAAACCATCAACGCCAAACAAGTCGGACAATGGCCTCTAAAGGAAAACTCTCACAAATTGAGTGTCAAATTTGCCATCTTGCATAAGATTGGTGCTTTGGGTCCCAACCAATCACAAATCCACTATTTCTAATGGATTGGGAAGATTCATTTATCGAAACTCAAGCTTCCTTTGACTATGGATCCTACATATTTGATCGACATCTAGCATGCTATAATTATGATTAGACATTCTGTAGAGAGATCCCCTCTTGGATTCCACTCAAACTGTTCCAGGGAAGCATGTCCGAGACATTGTCATGACATCTGCTGAGACATCATTTGTCAAAGAAAATTCTCGAAGGCAAATGTCATTCTTTGTGCTAGAGCAACTTGCAAGGAGCTTGAAGCAAGAAAGCAAAGTCGGAAGAGCTTATCTCTCAACTAGGCGGGACAGAGGTTGAGGATGAAGAAAGGCGATGATGATCTGTTGGTGATCTGAAGATGATGATGTTCAGATGGTGATGGTGAAGAAGGCTCGAAGATGCTTCCTTCCAATGCTTCTTGGAAAAAGCACTTGATGTCTCCACCTTATTCTTCTTTGTGTTGATTTCATTTCCTATTCTTGTTTCATCAATGTTACGCTTTGTTTCTTGTATTTTCCATTTGTGCTTCTTTTGGATGATGTAAACATTGTCTGAGAGATGTATCCCATATACTTCTTTGGTACTTAATTACTTCTGGTATAATTTTTTTTCTTGACACTTTGTTTGATTAAAAATTTTAGGGGACTTGTATGGTTTCCTTTGGCTTTATGGCTAAAGGGAGAAGAACTCTGTGTTGTGATGGTATGGGACTTTGGGAACTTGTATGGCATGTTAGGGATTGTATGGCCTAAACTTTTATGGCTGTTTGTTTAAATTTTGTTTGTGGGCAATTGTGGGAAATTGTGGGATTTGTGTATGGGTAGAATTTATCTTCTCTTAGTTCTAGTTACTTGAAGCTTAGGAAAACTTAGAAGTAGGTTGTTAGTCTTCTGCATTTTGTACTCGATAGGTCTAGTAGTTTTAGCCAAAATGTGCCAAAGGGAGTTTGTTAGTGTTTTAAGTTGGCATCAATTTTGGTAAAACTAGGCTTTAGAAATGTCTTGATAGATGTCATGACATTCGAGATTGAAGATAAATCCTCTTTGGACAAGGATGGTAAAAGTACATTTCAGGCTGGAAGCTAAAGGCATCTTGAAATTCGAGAAAACAAGTCGATGTCATAGGATGTTATGACATTCGGTGTTCGATACGATCGGTTTTTCTGAGATTTTCGGGAAGTTTGTTGAGCATTTATTTATGTTTTACATTATTAGAAAGCATGCTCACGTGGCTGCTAGGTTAATCTTAATTAAACCTAAATTGGTTGTTGAACAAACCATGTTTTTAGGAAGAATTAAGTAAACCCTAGCTATCTTTATGGAAGCCAAAGCGAAGATTCGGGATGCTTCTATATAAAGAATTCAACCACTTCTCTGTACGCCTCTGGATTTCATTGAAGACATTGAAGGCTTTTGTTTGTGTCTTATTAAGGTTAGTAACAGTTGGTATTGTGTAATTCTAGT
Organism: Vicia sativa; assembly: GCA_021764765.1. Taxonomy (NCBI): domain Eukaryota; kingdom Viridiplantae; phylum Streptophyta; class Magnoliopsida; order Fabales; family Fabaceae; genus Vicia; species Vicia sativa. The sequence goes on along the minus strand of CM038795.1, from coordinate 155,986,881 downwards.
TTCTCTTGTGAGCCAAGCAACTATCAATTGATAAGTGCATTGGACTAGGATTTGTTGTAAGGGTAGTTTATCACTCAAAGCTTTAAAGCACAGTGTTTGTCTCTTGATTAAAGCTTTGAAGCAAGATCAAGATATTTTATTGAAGTGTGTCTTCACAATTCAATTAGTCAATAGGTTGATATCAACTGCGATGATTGAGGGGGAGTGAGTAGGAACTCAGATCTAAGTAGGACTTAGGTTGAAGTGTCATTGGGTAGGGATTAAGTGAGGAGTTGTAAGCGGGTGAGTTTAACTCGAATTGATACTACTAATAGTGAATTTCCTCCACGGCTTGGTAGCCTCAGGCGTAGGTTTGTTAGAACCGGTGGGTGAACAACTTATTGTGTTATTTACTGCTTTCTATATTTACTGTGTGAATTGTCAAAGCAGTGTCAGATACTGTGTCATAACATTCTCTGTGACATTAAGTATCTGCTGCCAGGAATTTCAATAATTTTTAATTAATTAAAAAAATATGATTGATTTTTTGTAATACTTAGTGTTATGTTTGTATGCACATAAGCTTTTTCCTTTAAGCCATGGTTTTATGTGACTCGAATCGTGAACATATTTTTGTCAAAAAAATTCAATTTGAGAAACATGATTCGCATCATGAATTAGCATGATTCAAATCACATGACTCGAATAACGAATCATAGCTTGTAATTTTATTTATTTATTTATTTATTCGATTCACCTTCTTGCTAGATTCGAATCAAACCCAATGTTGACTCGAATCAAAGTGTCACTTTTTCACTGCTTTTGTGCCTTATCTCTAGCACATACAATCATTTTACCTTTATTATTTTCACAACATGCCAAAAATCAAAAGAGTGATATTCTAGAAAATACAATAATTTTACCTTCCCTATTTACATAACATAGTAATTATAAGATCGTAAATACCATCCCACTAACACTCTTTTACAAAACTAACTAAATAGGTCCCATTTAGTATAACAGATGTGAAGGGTGTTAATACTTTCTTCTTGTATAACCGACTGTCGAACTCACTTTTAGTTGTGAAGACCACATTTTTGCGCTTTGAGAATTTTATCTATATTTCCTCTTTCCTTTTAGAATAAATAAAGTTTGGTAGCAACTCTATTATAATTTGAGTTAGCGATACATTTAGATATTTTTTGCGTCACGACACTCATGTGTCTCAAAATATTTTTTTCTTCTAGTGAATGTTATGTTTTATTCATTACAAAGTGGACATGTTCTATTTATTTATATATTTAAATTAAAATTAAAGAATTCATCACCTCGGTCAGATGAACCAACATTGGGAAAATATCTCTTAGGAACACACTTTGTTTCAATGCTTCTAATTGTTCAACTAATATTTTCTTCTCCATTAGTTCATTCTTCAAATATTTAATTACTTTTCTAACAAAATTAGTAGTGAAGAAAGTGGTAGTAGAAGAACTAGAAATATTGAATTATATTCTAACCATTAAAGAGTAAGATACGAATAATAGGCTGCATAAACCTCAAAAAAACATTGTTTAGTGTAAGTTATTTTCTAATATAACTTAATTTTTTTAATATTATTATATATTTAGTGAAGACTTGGTAAAACACTTATACAACATAGGATATAAGAAACTGATATTTTATGACATGTTTGAAGAACAAAATGAAAGCTACAACGTACGAGGAATAACATTAACAATAACATAAACAACAATATTTATCAACATACTTCAATATTTATCAACATTTATTAGTATACCTGAACATAAACATCAATATTTATCAACAAAAACAACAACTCACTTTAACATAAACAACAACTTACATCATCAAAACAACAACATCTATATCCACATACCTAATAAAAAATATCTACATTAACACAAAACATCACATTTATCAACAAAAACTACAATCTAAAAACTATAATCTCATCTTAAAATATTTCACAAACAACATCTACAATAAAACAATGTACAATAACACAAACACCATCATTTATCACAAAAACTAGACAAATATTTTGAACAACATTATAACTCATAAAATGAAGACAAAGAAATAAGGTACATGTTTTTTCTTGCAAAGATTCGTGACACCTTCCATTGATTCATACTAGTTGGAGAAGTTATGTTTGAGTTTTGTGAGATTAGGTTAAGGCGATAGAAGTTAGGGTTTCTTGTGAGTGCAATATGTTCTAAAGTTATATAAGTTATCTTTTATTGGTAATATATTTCACCATACTTGAAAAATTGAACCAAGGTAAATAGTCATTCTATTTCACCATGGTTATGTAATTTGACCGTGGTGAAAAATATTAAATTTTAATTAAAAAATATAACTTTAGAAAACACACCCTTTTTTGTAAAGAAATAAATAGAAAAATGTTGTTTTTGGAATTCAAAGCTTATAACCATTTACCTATCACCACGGTTGGGAGCACTACTACAAATATTACATTTTACAACAATGTTTTCACTGCACGGAACAAAACACCGTGTTATAATACCTTAGCACACAATGTTTTTTTTTTCTTTATAAAATGAATAAACTATTATGTAAAGTTTTGCAAGAAAAACGAGGGGTAAACTAATTCATTTAATCCCAACAACTTTAATTTATGTTTCAAATTAATTTATCCATCCTTTTTTCTAGAAAATCGATGGATAAACTAATTCAAGGTACATGTTTCGAATCTCAACAACTTCTGTTTATGTTTTAAATTAAAAAAAGTCACTTTTAACCTTGATTTTGTATACCAATCAAGCTGAAATTGTTTACTCCGATATATATTGTTTTAATAAATTAATGCGCTTAAATAAGAGTTATTACTTCGATTGATTATATGTCCGGGTTAGTAAGATGTTACAAAATGTATATTTGTAGTAGTGTCTGGTACGTGAAACATTTCTACCGTTCATATTATTATTATTATTATTATAATGTTGTTTTTGTCTTACAAACTATTTGTTCTTTAGGGTTTGTTGTTGTTATTGTTGTTGAGATCGTAAATCTTATAGGTTTTATGTTTTTGTTTTTGTTGAATTATGTTGTTGTTTTTGTTGAGATAAGTAAAAAGTTTGTGTTATTGTTATTGTTTTTGTTGAGGTATGTTGTTGCTTTTGTTGAGATAAGTAAAATGTTTGTGTTATTGCAGTTGTTTTTGTTAATTATACGCCAAACATGATTTTAGGCAATACTCCGTGACAACGCTTTTTTTTCCAAAGTACTGCTATAAGTTCAAAAAAATAATATTAAAACTATATACTAAGTTATGAAAAAAACGCTGCTAAAGACTAACTTTAGAAAGAGCTGCTAAAGACCATACATACGAGAGCGATTTTAAAAAGCACTGCTAGAGGACACACTTTAGAAAGCGCTTCTGAAAAGCACTACTGAAGGATGTTCTTAGTAAAATGCTTCCTAAAAGCGCTTCCATAGGCCATAGAGTGGAAAGAGTTTTTTATTTTATGAAAAAGCTCTGCTAAAGACAATACATAAGAAACTACCCTAGTTTCCATCTATTTTAGAAAAATAATTAAAATTGAAATTAAAAAAATTATTTTAATTCTCCATTGTCATTCTCCTTTCACTCTTTTTAGTTTTTTTAGTAAAAAAAACTAAAAAAGATAAAAGAAAAAATCATTCTAGAATTCATTCGTTCATCTCTTTCACTCACTCAATCATCTTTTGAGAGCTTAAACCCTAAAAACAACTAAACTTCATCTCCGACTTCTCTCAACCTTTCATCAAATCTTCATCTTCTTCTCAAATTCGGGGCACACCTTGTTACTTTCTTCTCTGATGAACATCGAATCTATATGGCCATTCTTCTTTGATTCTCGCTTTCGTTTCACTCCTCTCAACTTTAACATAATTGGCGATAACTACAATGAAGTTCTCAGAGCAACTCGAATATAGGTATTCTTGTTTTCCCTCACCTAAAATCTCCATTGTTTCGATCTTTGTATTGTTTGTCTTCTTCTTCCGCATAAGGCCTCACCTGAAACTTCCTCAACTATACAATCGAAGTTTTCCTCTCCTCTTACCTCTTTTCATCATTCGACTTACTGAAATTAGTTTTTCTGAATGTCGAAACTGGTTTGATTTGTAATAGGGATTCTTTTATTTGTTTATGTTGATACATTAATTTTGTTTGTGGGTTTATTGTTTTAGGTTTTCTGTTTATTTTGATACTTCAATAATAGGGCTTTGTTGATGTTTTAGGTTTTGATATGTTGTTAGCTCCCGTTGCAAGTGTGGTTTTGCTAAATTGATAAAATCTATTATGAGAAAAAATGTAAATTAGTTTTAGAAACGAGTTCGTTTTTTTTATTGATTTTAATTTTCTTGTGTGTATCTTGCTCTGAATGTATTTAGAGGATTTTTGTTTGTTGTGACAATATTTGGATATGCCTTAACCTAAATTGATGTGTTATTGAATACTGTTGTCATCTCTTTTAATGTTTGTTTGTTTTATTTTTTTTAACAACTTAATTTTTTGGTTATGTTAAAAAAATTTGGCATTTTGGATTATGTTCATCTTCTTAACAAATATGTTCCCAAAGAAAATAGAAGGCCACTTTTCTGAGTTGATAAGACTCTATTTTTATGACTAATTTGCCTTCGTTTCTAGTATCAAGGTTATTGTTTTTATTTTTTTTACATATTTTCTCATATATATATATATATATATATATATATTCATAAACAATATGCTAGATTTGTACTACATATTTAGAATTTTGTTTTTATTTTATACTAAATATTTTATTTAATTAATTAGTTTTAACTAAATCATATTATGTAGTACTTTGATGAATTCAAGTGTGCTACTTACTCGAAAGATCAATTGGAAGAAATTAAGATGGATTGATGTCAATACATTCTTAAGATGAGAATTATATAAGGTATAGTCTTTCTTTCTTTTGTGTGGAGTTTATGTTTGTTAGAGATTTTTGCTCTTGTGATGTACTATATTGGATAATAATAGTTATGGAAGTTGTTGTGAAGTAAAGGTTGATGGAATTTGTAATTATATTTGGTTTATCTTTAGAAGTTAAAGATTTTGGAAGTGGATATGTTGTTATTAAAATGATGGATGTTTTAATTTTGAAGAAAATTGATTATTAATGGTATATAGCATTTGCAAATTTTGACAAAAACATTATTTTCTTGGTGTATGAGGTTTGTGTTGAATTATAATAGTTATAAGATTTATGTGTTGAATTATAATGGTTATAAAGTTTAGGTGTTGAATTATAAAGGATTGAAATAAATTTTGATAAAAATATGATTTTCTTGATGTATAATGGTTATAAGATTTATGTGTTATATAGCTTGGTTCTGATGCCGTTTAATTTGTTGGTTTTGTTTTAGATAGGTGCAAAAGGTAGAGATATCAAGTTACTAAAAGTGGTTGATATGTGCAAAAGACAAGTTCATAATTATTTAGCTATAGTTGGTATATAATGGTAATATTCAAATTTGAAATATATATAGAAAAGTATTTGCGGTATATATATAATTTGAAATATATATAAAAACTAGCACTATCTGTTGTATATATTCCATGTTATCAAAAACATTTATGTTGTGCCAGTGCTTCTAAAAAATATGCTACCATCTTATTAAAAAATAAGACATGTGTCAACACTTTAACAAAAAAACGCTGTCATACGTGCATAATAGACAATGCTTTAAACAAAAATAGTTTCATAAATGAGATATTAGACAACTCTTTTTAAAAAAAGCATTGCCTAAATGGAGAAAAGAAAGCGTTTTAAAAGAAAGTGTTGCCTAAAAGATCTAAAAAAGAACTAAAAGATACATTAGAAAGAAAAAGAGTTGCCTAAAGGTACAATAGAAAGTACTTTTAAAATGAAGCACTGCCTAAAGTACATAAGACAACACTTTTGCATTTAAGAAGTGTTGTCTTTACCTACATCAACGCCAGTATAGGCGGCGCTTCTAAGGGCTGTCTATGCAAAAAAAAAAAAAAGCGTTGTCTTTTCTCTAATATGGCGTAGTTATGTTGTTATTTTTGTTAAGATAAGTAAAATGTTTAGTGTTTTGTTTTTTGTTGTTTTTGTTGAGTTATATATTTTTTTTGTTGAGATGAATAAATGGTTTATTATTATTATTATTATTATTATTATTACTATTATTATTATTATTATTATTATTATTATTAGGGTTTAATATGTTTTTAGTCCTTATAAAATTATCAAAAATGGCTTTTAGTCCCTATAAAAAAAGTTGAGTTTAAGTCCCTATAAATTTATTTTTCCACGCAGTTTTAGTTCCTCTTCAGGGACTAAAATTGCGTGCAAAAGTAATTTTGTAGGGACTAAAACTCGATATTTTTTATAGGGAGTAAAAGCTAATATTGAGATATTTATAGGGACCAAAAATATATTTATTCCTTATTATTGTTGTTGTTGTTGTTAAGATAAGATTAAAGGTTTTATGTTGTTGTTTTTCTTGAGTTATGTTGTTGTTTCTGTTGAGATAATTAAAACATTAATGTTATAGTTGTTGTTTTTATTGTTTTATATTGTTGTATTGTTGAAAAAGTAAAATGTCAGTGTTATTGTTGTTGTTTTGGTTGACTTATGTTGTTGTTTTTGTTGAGAAGATTCAAATTCTTGCAACTTTTTATATTTGATGAAAGGAGAAGACTAAAGTCCTTATAAGATAGTGGTATTAATGGACGACCTTGGGTTACAAAGTACGTGAGAGTTGGTATTAAAATGCTAAGGTAATATGTTAGATTTATGTTTTTTTATCTTCGCCACTTTACTGTGTTCTTGACATTTTGTATTTAACAAATTAAAATTTATTCTGATTATATGCATTTGTCTTTTTATTAATTTAATTATATTATAAAATCAAAAATATTTGTTTAGCACAAAAGAGATATCATCATTTAAAAAAAGACTTGCAATCCAAAAATTAAATAGTTAATCGTCAAAATTAAAAAGGAAAATTTTCATTGTGCTGAGGGAACACATCATAGAAACATAATGTTGTCTTGAGGGAACACAACTTGGACTATTTATATACAATTCTAATTGGCTTTGGTTCTACACAATTTGAATTATATTTAAATGGGTTAAATATGTTTTTTATCCCTCTAAATATCTCAAACATCAATTTTAGTCCCTCTAAAATTTTTCTTTAAAGAACGATCCTCCTTAAAATTTAAATTTTAACTTTTGGTCCCTCCTGCAACTTAACGACGGTTCTTACGATTTACCGACGATTTTAGCGACAATTCTTACAACTTAGCGAAGATTTTAGCGAAAGTTTTTACAACTTAGCGATGATTTTAGCGACGACATTAGAGACCATTTTAGCTACGATTTTGTCATGAGGGACCAAAAGTTAAAATTCAAATTTTTAGGAGGACCATTCTTTGAAGGAAATATTTAGAGGGACTTAAATGAAAGTTTGAGATATTTAGAGCGACCAAAAACATACTTAACCCTATTTAAATATTAAATCTAATCTAATAAAATCTAATATTTCAAGACACCCCTTAATCCAAGTTGTCGAACATCCTCAAAAATAGTCAATCTGAAGTTTTCCTAATTTCTTTCTTAAATTCTGGAATCTCTTGATCTTAAATCCTTTAGTGAAGATGTCGGCCAACTGTGCTTCACTTGAGCAATGTGAAACCACCTGGCTGAACTTCCAACAGATAGGGATGTATCAATGGAGTCTCCATCGAACGTCTTATATCTCGCGGAGGAGAAATGAAAACATTGAGTAAACTTGAAGGGGAGAAATCACGGTCCTACGACCGAGAGATTGAGAGAATCTAGGTAAGGGAGTTAGTTACGCAAGGGGAAGGGATTAGCACCCCACACGCCCGTAGTACTCTACGATATCCACTTCTATTTTCTAGCTAAAAGGTGTGTTATATCTATTTATGCTCAAATGCTACAATGCATGCAAAAGAAAAAGGAAAATATAGAAACCACGGGGAAAAGAAGGAAATATTTACAAGTTGTGCTCGATCGAGCCCCGTGATAAGATGCCTACGTATTCCCTTGTGCAATGGAAAAGTCAGAGCGCCGTAGTTCGACTCGCTTGTTTTGGTGGGTTTTATGTTTTTTACTTGTGAAAAGGTTTTAAACACAAAAATAAAATGCGCCCGTAGGCGAAAAGAGTTTGTCTTGGTTGGTTGCTTTTACCTTGAAAAAGGAGTACAAACCATTATTAAGTGTTTTGTTTTCAAAAGAAAAAGAAAGCAAGTTTTAGTTTTAATTACATGCAAGGATGCAAAAAGAAACAAGCAAAACAAAAGGGAGGCTAACTAGTACTAGCCCTAATGTTGTCATGCAATGATTGGACCTAGGGTTGAGGATGTAAGGGAATCTCTACCTATGTCAACATACAAAGGATGTAAATCCTAATGTCTAGGCTCGAGAACTATCTTAACCGAGTGCTCCTAAGGGAAAGATATCCTATATCTGTCTTGGTTATAAAACCAAGGGATGCAAAGGGATGAAGCAATCAAGTGTTTTGGCAGAAGCACACAAGTAATGCAATGCGCAAACAAATGTCAAACAATTGCAGACATAGCCTACGGGGAAAATGATGTGAGTTCAGCAGTAAATGCGAACCCCATGAATGAGTGGAGAGTCAGAATATGGATCTCTGACTACTTTTGTAATCGACTCGATAAGAATAGTAACACGATTCACGTGCACCATACAAGACACAAACTAGAACTACGGGGGACGACTACCGACTCTTTCCGCTTGTCTATCATGTCAATGACTCGATAGCAGGAAATATAAAAAGTGGGACTTTGCTTGGTGGTTCCACGTCGGGTGTCCTAACCACTTGTGACCTATGCAAGCACAATTATAAACACACAATGAAAAGTGCCTCCCTATGCACGGATGAGGACTTTAAACAAACCAAACACAATTAATAAACAAAAGCGCCCTAAACGGGTCTTTAAATAAACCAGAGGGGTTCCTGAACATGATCCAACTACGGAAGCCCCATCATACATCTCTATTCCTACTTCTCATGGAAAAAGAAAACTGTAAAGCCCTACTTCTCATGATATCTAGGAAAGCTGTAAGAGAATGCAGTAAATGGTGCGGAAACTACCAAACGGATGTAAAATCCGAAGAGCACTGCGAGCTAAAGAAATACTCCAGAAAACTTCAAGTACTGCAGCCACACAATAAGAGTAAACTGGTGAGAATAACTCAAGCTATCGAAAACAAGCGGAGTACGCGTTCATACGTATCCGAAGTAATAACACCTACAAGAGAAACCATGCAAGCAGACAATAGAGTGTACGTGTATGCGCACAAGCCAAGGAACATGTGTATACACGTTCCAAACAATGGTATTTGCAAGAAAACCACGCAAGCAGATAATAGAATGTACGCGTATGCGCACAAGCCAGGGAACATGTGTATACACGTTCTGATCAAATGTACTTGCAAGAACGGAGTAAAACCGAAAAATAGATAATAAGATGTACACGTATGTGTACAAATGCGAAACACCTGCAGGAAGGGAGTTAGACCCAACAAACAGATAATAAGGATGTATACATGGGTATACAAACGCAAAAGCACCTGCAAGAAGGGAGTTAGACCCAACAAATAGATTATAAGACGTACACGCATGTGTACGAATGGAAAACACCTACAAACAGAGTAAAACTGGAGAAGCAAGAAAATAGAATATATGTGTGAGCATACAAGCGCAAAGCAAGAGAAATAAAAGCCTAAATTTCATATGAAAGGAATCCAAGTACCTCACACACAAAATAAAGTGTCAAAATTAACAAAGCAAGTGGTAGAAATAATAATCGGAATGCAAAAACGATTGCCATTATGATTACAAAATGGTATAAGCATGCAAGAAGTGAAATAAAATCGGAAAAATCGGAATGGGAAGGCGGTTTTCCGAAATCGGGATGAAAAATTCAACTTCTCAGAATCGATTAAAAGTCGCATAGTTGCTTGCAAAAACGTCAACATTTTCAAAAACGTATGCGTTTTTAATTAATTCCGTGTGGAAGTCGTACTTTTGGAGCATTAAAGTGTCAGGGTAGCGAGAGTGTTTGAGCATGTTGTGATTAAAATTTAGTTCCGAAACCTCCAAAATCAGTTCCAGAACGTGTCAAAACATGGGGAACAAGTATCGTTACTTCAGACTTTCAAGGAAAAATGAGTTCCGAAGTGTAAAAATGTCAAAAATCGCTTATGAAAATGCAAAATTCAATGTTTTGAATTAAATTCCAACACAAGTTTTTATTTGGTTTTGAAATGTTAAGAGTATTGGAATTTAATCCATAACATGTAATCAAAAGCCAAATTAAAAGGAAAGCAAATCATGTGCAAGCTAGCTATATACAAGTTTTGTTCATTTTTAAGTGAGAAAAAGAGTGAAAATGTATGCAAGAATGCAAGTTGTTTAGTGTTTGTGTGGTGTTGTGTTGTGTTTTGGTGCATACATGTGCAAGTGTATGTATTGTAGTATGCAAATGTGATGCAAACAATGTACAAATGCTTAAGAATTAAAGTGTAAAAAGTGTCGGTGTAGTGATATTATACATGTGAATTTGTGTGTGAAAAGTGGATTTTTGTTCATGTTTTCATGTCATAAAGATGAGTCAAAGTGTGTCGAATCGATGTAGCTATCCTATATGCATGTACAGGGATATAAAAAGATTCAATTTATATTGAAAAATGTGTGTTAAAGTGTGTGTATGTGAAGTGTAGGCATGTGCAAAGGTGTGTGGAAATTAGGTGTCAACTCCTATTTTTTACACAATCTTTATCCATGAAAGTGAAGCCTCTAATCATTTAATTCCATATCCTAATGGTTTGTGTACTTCCTAATGTATGAACATACAAAAATTAATGCACAAATGCTTAGAACTAGTGCTTACATGTTGCATAAGTTAACACTACAAGTATGTGTGAAAGTGTTACGTGCAAAGTGTTAGTGTAGTGCAAATTAAGACTAATTTTCTACATGTCGACACTTCTTTAAGGCATAAAACAAGCTACTAATTCACATAATCCAATGCAAGTTGATGATTCTATACATTGCCTAATGGATGAACATGTTATTAGTGATGCAAAATGCTCAAATTATGTACCTATATGCAAGGATAATCAACACCACAAGTGTATGAGAAAGTGTTATGTGCAAAGTGTTAGTGTAGTGCAAATTAAGACTAATTTCCTACATGTCGAAACTTCTTTAAGACACAAAACAAGCTACTAATTCACATAATTCAGTGCATGTTGATGATTCTATACATTGCCTAATATATGAACATGTGAATAGTGATGCAAAATGCTCCAATTATGTACCTATGTGCAAGGATAATCAACACCACAAGTGTATGTCTGTGTAGTGTGCACAATGTTTCACACTGACACCTTTAACACACAAACATCGGAATCAAATCAAGGAATTTGACTAAACAAATTCTATAATCGGAATCCACACGAAATTTGCAAGCACTCTCAATATTCAATTTCAATAAATTCAACAATTGAAAAATTGATTAAAATAAGCACTTAAGTAAATAAGCACTTACTTGTACTTGAAGCTTTGAGTTGAATTGATGAGGAAAACCTTGTAATTCTCCAAGAAAATATCAAATCAAATTTGAATTGATGATAACAAGAGAGGAGGATCTTGAATCTTGAAGAATTGATGAAGAGGAAAACTTCAACTCTTCCCCACGGCACCTTGAACGCTCTTCAATGTTCTTGAGAAACCTTGATGAAAAACTTGACTTGATCCTTGAGAATTGAGAGGGAATAGAAGAGTGTGGGGCTGTACCAGAGAAGGAGAGAAGAAAAAATAAGAAAAAAATTTCTGGCACAGTGGTTTTGGAATTCCGGTGGTGGTTGGTAGTGGTTTGAGGTGGTTGTGCAACTTTGAGTTGAGAGAAAATTGAGAGAGAAAAGTGAGAGTTCTTGGGTGAAATTTAACAAATGATTCTCTCTACCAATTTTGTGAGTGGTGAAATATATTTATAGTGTGAAAAATTGAGCTTTGGAGTGCCTTGGATCCACAATTAAGTCCAAATCGCGATTATCAAAATAATTTTCGTACACAATCCAAAACAGCCAAATCCGTGCAGAATTTGAAGTCGGAATGTAAACAAAAAGTATCCGGAACGCGATTTTTCTTGCGTGAATTAAAATTTCGACTCAATCGGATGAACAGTCAAGTCGATATGAACTTTTGAAGTTTCAGCACAGTTCTCAGGCTACTGAGACATGCAGAATTTTCAATGCGCTCTTTGGAGAAAATGCATCGAACGAGGGTCTTCTATTCATAATTTGCAAATGCGTATTTCTGAGACATTTGAAGCTAACAAAACTTTTGAACTTTTGGCACTGGTCCCACCTTGTTTCGAAAAAAATCGAGCGAGATATGATTTTTCGCACTTCGCGTATCAGATGAAAATTGTTTGGTTCAGCTCAAAATCAACTCCAAAGAATACAATTCTGGTATTGATTGGTGAAGAATCAGATTTTGAGTTGTAAATGAAAGTAGAAGATAATTTTGATATGGAATTTCAGAAATAGACCCTGCTCAATTTCGAGTTTTCATCTAGGAGATACGAACTATTTAGTGGGAAGAACGCACGGTTCAGCACTAAAATTTAGTTTAATCCTCTTGAGAAATCGAATCTTACGGGGACCCTCCTCACACAATTTGCTTCCAAATTTTAAAAAAAAGTTGAAGATAATAATGAGAGGAACTTGCCGGTTAAAAATCATCAGAAAATACCCGATGAGCTGAGAGATATGCCTTCTGAAGTGTCCAAAACCCACTGAAAACCCAAAATTCACTTTATTGAGAAATAAGCGAATAAAATTCTTTTTTTTTAGGAAACGGTCTCCGATATGAACAGATAAACTGAAGAACATATTAATATGATTCCAGAGATTATGGAACCAAACCAAAATAGCTTCCCGACTAGAAAATCTTGCAAATAGCCGTACGAACCGAGAAACATCGATTCTTGGCTCAAAATAAACTGAGATAACTGAAACATGCCATTTATTTCACAAATTGGGATACCTTGAACCTGGTAACCCCATGATAAATGATATGTATGCAACTACATGTATGTTTATGCAATCAAATTATAAGCCAGAAATATGGGAAAAAAGAGGGTAAATTTTGGGGTACAACAGTTGCCCCTATTCAATCATCCTCGAACATGGGAGCAAGGTTGGAGCATGACTTCCGAACGACAAGATGCGAGGTGATTGAATACCATAACAAACTCAAAAATTTATGCTCTGCATCCCAAAAGCTATATCAAGAGATGAGTATGGACTTTTAAAATTCCAATGGGCCTCACTGGAGAAAAGGATATGTTGCGCCAGGGCTTAACTGGATCACAATAAGAGAGAGCACAAATAAATGATGAATTCTGCTAAGATAGGTACATGTGTAATCGTGACATAAAAATAATTGACCTCTTCCCAATTTAATCCACAATTCCAGGGGAGAGCTGACACGCAAGCAGAAGTAAAGACTAGATACATTAACCAAACTAATCACATTACGCTAGAAAATGATTGGACGATCGTGATGCAAAGACTAGGAAACGCCGATTAGGCTTTACAAAGAAGAGAAAAAATTGTATTCCTATTCTCGAAAGGTAACCCACAATGCCAAGGGAGAGCTAACATGCTATCAGAGCAAAGACTTGATACACTGACTAGACTAACCATATTACGCCAGGGAATAACCGAACGGGTTTGTGATGTGAAGGCTAGAAAGTGTCGATTAGGCTTTAGTGACTCAGAACGATATACTCTAAGGAGAGAAACAAGTGTATTCTTGTTCCTGAAAAAGGTACAAGGGAAGAACCTTTCCTAAGAACGTTACACCAGGAGATGTACTAGCATTTTCAACGAAGATGAAGACTGGAAATGCTGACCAGACTCCCACACACAATATAGAGTATCCTGCATCATGCGTATAGGAGAGAGCGTCATACTCAGACCTGTTCAAGAATTGGTAGAGAATCAACTCTTGTGCGAAAAGGAGAAAATAAGTGTAGGGCTTGCTTTCAACGCTGAAGACGTGTTGCACCAGGGTAAGAGCTGGCAGTTTCAACACCAAAGGAGACAATGGACATATTGTGTCAGTAAGAACTGGGAAACAACGAATTCCAAAGAGAGATGCCATACACCAAAGAAATTATCTTTCCTGGGATTTCAGAGAGAGGTAGGAACACTATTGGGGACAAAATTTTATATTTCCTGGCTTATAACTCTGTGCAGTGTGTGCATTTAGTGTAAACTAATATAGTGTGGATGATGCATACTTGCAAAAAGATAAAAAAGAATGATTGGCTACCCCAGGTCATATAACAATCAAGCTCAAATATGACACTGGGGATGGTAGCATTGGCATGCAACTAGAGATATGACCAAGCTGCTGATTTAGATGAACATTGCTTGGGGAGGTCAAATGCCATCAGGTGAACAAACTGAGGACTTGATTTCACGAGAGAAACTGTTTGCTGGACAATGACCCGCTGGGGAACCAAAGGAGATACTTGAAGAAGAGCTTCCACCGTTACCCATCATGACTCCAAATGGGGATGAAAATGATGCGCATACTCACCGGAGATACCATAAGAGATACACTCCAACTCCAACTAGGGAAGAACCAGAGTATACTGGCGCTCACACACTGGGGATATCAGGAAATATGAACCCACTAGGGATGAACATCCGTGATCAATGGTTCGAATACCGTTTTCTCAAGGGATAAGAGTTGCAGCCTTTTATCAGAGTACTTTTGAAACTCCAATGACCATTAACTGGGGAATTCTAACTGAAATGGGTACTGGAAACTCGCACTGGGGATTTGTGCAAATCTCTGTAGTAATAATTTTTTCCAATAACAACATCCATTGGGGAATTTCATCAAGGATACCATGCTGATGACAACCACTACATCTAATCCTTTACAGAAAGCATATTCACTCGGACATCTCTCATTCATGTTCACTAAGAATGAGAGAATGAACTCCATTGGGGATGATGAGAGGACACCCATAAAAGAGCAACTCACTGAAGAAGAGAGCAATCAATGGTCCTTAGCACAAAACGCTTGTTGACTTCACCGATCAAAGGGAGGATACCTGACAACAGAGAATCCATAAGAGGGAGAACATCGGGAGAAGACGAACTCTAAAGCAGATTTCTAGTACGAAGAGCATTATTAACTTCGAAGGTCTTAGCGATGAGAAGACACCTGGCAACGGTGAACTCACAGGGGAAGAGAATGTCGAGCGAAGATGAACTCACATAATAAAGAACATCTGTGCGAAGATGAACTTGTAGGGAGAAGAGAACGTCGAATAAAGACAAACTCTGGGAGAAAGAGGCAATCGTACGAAAATGAACCAGTAAGAGAAAAAGCACGTCGAACGAAGACGAACTCTGGGAGGAAAGAACATATGCGTGAAGATGAACTTGCAAGGAGGAGAGAACGTCGATCGAAGACGAACTCTATCGAAAATTGTTAGTACGATTGCATTGGAGAAGGTGTCTGCAAAAGTAAAAGAACTATAATGTCCCTCAGGCCAAAGGCGGGGTATAATTCTTCAAGAATGTCAAACACTTGGATTACCACACACAAAGTATGGAAATCCAAATATCTGGAAGGATGATGCAAACACGGGTAAGATAACCGACGATTTGCACAAACGAAGAGAGCGTGTGATTCACTGCAGAAAAGAGACATCAGCAGGTCAATGCTTGGATCAACGAGAATAAATCAACCTAACAAACTTCTAGAGACCATTTCTGTCTAGGAACAGACTCACTAGGGAGGAACCCGTATTGAAGAGTACTCTCCGAGATACAGGAATCTCATACAGATGAACAATCAGGCACATGCAAACCGCCAACCACACAACATCTTCAAAACCAAAGTGAAACACAAAGAGTCAACTTGCCCCTATATCTTCGGATTCTAAAGAGACTCTCCTCTAGTTGCAGATTCTCTGAGAGATTGGTCAGCCTTGGCACGACTTCCCCAGTTTCAATGAACTTTGAGGGATATAATCCCAACTCAAATGACCCAGATTAATCATCACTTGAGAGACTATCAGAATCTTGACATAACTACCCCGATTTAAACACCACTTGTTCCACGGGGAATGAGAAATCAACAGAGTAGTCGGATGACAACATCTTCTCAATGCAATTGGCCTACATCCTGTCAGTAGGTTAACACACAACCATGCTGCTCAACTTGGAGTGTTTCATTCTCAAACAGGCACTTGAAGTGATTAGTCCCTTTCGAACTAAATGGCAGTAATACCACTGCTCGACAGGGATTTCTGGGTAATCAAAAACTCCCACACAATTCATTTCTGATCATCCTTTACTCAACAGAGTCACTAGACGACATGCCTCGGGTTAAGATGATTCTTCAAAAGGCCATTAAACAGAGTCTCAGAGTAATCTTCCCCTCGGGACAATCAAGATGTTCATCTTATGTTCATTATGCAAGCGTCCTAGATGTTTAAGCACCTGTTTATATGCAAAGATTGTTTTATCCTAAGAATGATAGTTCTAATGCAAATCTTATGCTTGTCTTGAAACAAAAATCTTTTGAAAAGATGTCGAAACATTGCATTTTTCTGTGGAAGAGATAACAAAAGATGGCGTGATACCAACTCAAAAGTTTTAGCAAGTCTCCTAGGAGCCAGGATACTGTGCTCTCGTTATAGTTTAGCTTTCAAATTAACCCTGCCTCAGTTAGGACTTTTAGGGGTTGTAACGTGGCCTGGTTCACGGTTTTAAGAAGAAAGGGTTTTAGGCTCAAAATATTTGGTGCCCACTGTGACACCCCAAAATAATTCGGTAATTAAATAATTATGATTTTTAATTATTAAATTAATTGAGGACATAATTTATTTAATATATTGGATTATTAAGATTAATGATGGAATTAATTGGAGAATGAGAAATAATACTTATTTTATTTATGTTAAAAGGAATAAAAAGGAATGAAATAAGGAAAGAAGGAAAATAGAGTCATTTTTGGAGAAAACAAGATACGTGAAGTGAGAAGAGGAGAAAAGAAGGAAGAAAACCTAGAAGTGTCAGATTCGAAGAACCCACAAGGTAAGGGGTGATTTCGATTGATTATTTCTTATTATAGGTTTTGATTTTGATATTATAGATCATGGCATGTTAGGGAATCTTAGTTTGTAATTTATAGGTTTCCATGGATGTATCCCTATGGGTGTCAGATTGTGTCAGATGGTAGGTCTGAATTGATTAGGGTGTCAGATACCAATTATGACTGATAGGAAGATGATAATTGATGTGATAAATGATGTAAATTGATGTATTTTGGTGTTTCCAATGATGGAATTCGTATGGGTATGTGTGGATTAAGTTAGAATGGAAGAATCTTTGTCAAAATGCGAAAATGACTTTTTGTGCGTGGGAACCGGTTCCCGTGGGGAGGAACGGTTCCACTTTAACTTTAAAAAGCGAAAATTTGTACTCGAACCGGTTCTGTGTGGGAGAACCGGGTTCCGTTGTTTTCGGAAAATATGAAAATTTGATTTAGAACGGTTCCTACGGAGGAAGGGTTCCCATACATTTTCGGTATTTTTGAATTGTGGGAACCGGTTACTCGGGGAGGCAGGGTTCCACTGAAATATTTTAAAACTTTCAAAACTTCAAAAATTCATAACTTTCAAACCGTAAGTCCGTTTTGAGCGCCGTTTTGGACGTCATTTCCTAAATTTTGTGCTCTACCTTATAAAATGAAAATATTTTAGAAAACCTGAAATTATTTTGGAAAGGGGTTCAATTTTGAATTAAATGATTATTAACTGACACATAATGATGTATGTGTAGTAGAGGACTTTTGGTGATGAGAATACTGGTAATGTATGGATGTAATAGCATGTTTATGCTGATGTTAGATGTATGCATGATTGGTTGATATATCATGTTGATTGGTTTGCATGTTTATGTTGATGTTAGATGTATGCATGATTGGTTGATATATCATGTTGATTGTTGTGATTCAGTTATGTTAAATGAATGTATACATAGACTGATTGATGTTGCATGCTAGTGATGTGCGTGCATTTGCATTATTTGGTGAAGTTAATTCCCATTGTGCGAATTTGACTTGGATTCGATAACCGATGCAGAGTGAGGATGGGTGGTTAAATTGGATTCGTGTCAGAGTGGTTATGGACGAATCGATGGTCTTGTCAGGTTGATGATGGATCGGTGTTGGGTGACTTGGTCACAGTCGGTACCGCATGCATTGAGTGCATTGTATTTGTATGGAGTGGTAACATGTTAGGATGTCTTCGGTGTTACTCTTCTTGGATTATTATGATTATGCATGATGAATATGGTTGTGTGTGTGAATCTGAATTTATGTTAAGTGGGTGAAATAATATGCTTGTGATATATTATTAATTGAAAGACTTATAATATGCTTTAATTATGAAGTCTCACCCTTACTTTACCATTTGATTAAGGTTAGCGGTGAAGAGTCGGTGAGGATGGCTCTAGAGCTTATCGTTTAGTTCGCGTGTCGATGTCATGCTCGATTAGATTGTAACTTGGGAGCGTTAGATGAGAAATTAGACATTGGTTTATTGTTTAATTAAAATTTTGTTGGGAATACAATGATTGAATTATTCCGTTTTGGTGATGATATTTTCATTGTGTAAGACATGGTCTTAATTTGGTGAATTATTGAAAATGTTGATCCTCGATGTAGCATAGCTCTTGTTTGAATGAAGTTTTATTATATCTATTAATTGTGACATCCCGCATTTGCCGTGTTAACTCTGATTAAAGATGATTTAGATATTAATTTGATTAATATATTCGGGGTATTTATATGGGGTGTTACACCCACCCCCTTCATGATGTTCTCCAAACCTAAGTTCAGTTAACTCGATACGAGCAATCATCTCTCACAAGAGGAATTTGATGGTTGAGAAACCGCTGCAGTTTCTTGATCGTACAACTTTGACTTTGCTAAGGACAAGGATTCTTTGACACGACAGCCACTCACCCTTTTTGCTTTAGTGCCTGATCACACGACTTTATTCTTCACTGAGGATGTTACTTGATTATCCTCGCCTTTCTGGCTTGCCAATTTGCTTTCCAAACATTTTCCCTTTCTTTTATTGCCTAAGAGACTTATTACCAAGTTCGACTTAGCGGGCTTTTTTTGTATATTCACATTTTTTGAACAAATCATGTGATCTCGAGACTTTGATTGATTAGAAGTGATTGTGACTTCCTGAGTCCTTTGTAGATGAAGAATACCCTTGTCTCCCTCTGATGCACGAAGCTTGACTGCTACAGTTTCTTAACCTTTTGGAGGATAGCCATTGTTGTATCCCTTGATGCACACTCTTGATGAGTTTTGAATGATCCATCAGATTAACTGAACACTACCCTGTCCTAGGTTTAGAATGAGGGTTTTTTCTGAATAGAAGAGAAAATCCTACTTCAAGGCTCAAAGGGGTTGATGAGGGTCTAACTCCCTTATATCTCCGGTGTTTGGGGATTTGAAACAAGGCCTGTACATCGTCAGCAAGGTTTTTATTCAAAAACAATACCATTTGAGATTCTTGGTATATTGTTCGTCATCCTCCCGACAGAGGTTTTGCTTTATTAACAAGAGTTAAGTATCAAAAGTATATGAAAACAATTCAGAGTGAATACGAATGGATTAGTTCAAGACAAACATATTCAACGCATTATGATTAACATTCATAAGATGAAAATGTTTTGCATACAAGTAAGTACAGAAAATACAAGTAAGACTACAAATGAGAATGTAAATGAACTTTGAAATTGCCCTATTGAGGAGACTTGACTCCGTATGGACTTGTCGCTTTTGATGATGCACTTTGTAGTATGGACACCATTGAGGCAATATATTCCAATTTTAACATGATGTGAACACAACAATCTATGAAGTGATCAAGTCTTGGACTTTGTCTCTGTATGGGATACTGTTTTCAACTGAATGGCCATGTGCCCCTGCATGGCAATCACACTGACATCAAAATTCAGTCCCTCATACTGAAGAGAGATGGGATGTTCCATCTGCTTGGTTTCCTTTGATGAAAACTCGAGTAAGAGAGAGAACAACTAATTCAGAGTGGTAGGCGTTGTATCCACCTCTTTTTATGATTCCCTTGGCTCCTAATGGCATGAATGAGCATACTGATGACACTTAATATGATTAACCATCTGATTATCAAGACCAGGAACATGCAACAATTTGTTGGAAATAGTCTCCTAGACACACTGGTCGCGCATGAGGTTCGAAAGACACTCCTTGAGAATGAATAATCTAACCTCCGGCTGGATATGGAATTAGATTGGCCCGTAGGTCCACTATGTTTGGGTTAGCCACCAATTCCCTTGTATCAAATAGGTCTCGAATCTTGGCCTTCGATGCTTTTCAAATTATGACAATAGGATCGAAGTGCTCCTGAATGATATCTGCAGGTGATTCTCAGAATGTGAGATGAACACTCTACCAAGCGAACTACATACTAAATTGCTAAGCATCCTCTACTGCACGGAAGAGATATTCATTTGAGAGAAAATAGTCTTGAAGCAATCTTCCAAACATGATGTGCGCTTTTAGCAAAGTTGTCAGACAGGTGCTAGACTTTAAGCTTCATCCTCTTGCAATCTCCAATGTCATGACAAAGTGCCCTAGGATGAGAGACACGTCTGGAATATGAATCAGAATCAGGAGAGATGTTGATTGGTGGAAGACCCAAAACATGAAGCTTAAACGTTAAACTTCCAACAAGAGGGAAAGTAATTAGGCACAAGTGTTCGCGTTAAAAAGTGACGCGCGAGGGAATCGAATCGGAATTCAGATTCTCTGGCTCGAAACGATTTACTCTTTTGATTTGTTTATAAAGATGCCGCGAGCATCAAGCTTTATTATTTTCAACACAAGAAAAATTATTATGAAAAAGGGGAAAGCTGAAATACCCTCAATTGATATGATATGCATTACGACTAGAGCGAACTAGACGCAACGCATTGTGGAGATTCCGGGCAAGAGGGTTTGTTATATAAAGGGAATAGATGTGGCACCCTAAATATATATAGTTATCTATAGCTTTATATATGAATAGTTTGATATGTTTGTGTGTTTTAAATTTCTATTTCTATTGTTGGGATAGTTTCTCCATTGGATTTTAAGAAGGGTAGATTATGTGGGATCCTAGGTTTTGTTTTTGTTGTGCTCGCAAAGATCATTGGGATCTTCTGCATACATATCCCTTAATGGGAATCAGAGCATCTGTAGCTCGGATCTAAAGGGATCTATGGTTTTGTTTGGTTTGAGGGAGAAAGAAGTTTGCTTGCCAAGGATGAGACCTTGTGCCTACGTATTCTCAAAGGGATGTTGAGAAAGTCAGAGCAATCATAGTTCCCACTTATGCTAGTGGAAGCAACGGGATGTTATTAAGAGACAAAGACAAATGTCATCTTAATGAAAAATGTATCTAATCTATTTCATCACATACATTTTGAAAGGTTGATTGATTAAATCTTTCATCGTAAGTCATAGGTGTTTTTCTTGAGTGTACAAGCGTTACCACTTACGAGTTAAGAAAGATGTTTTGAAAGATGATTGAATCTTTAATTGTAAGCATTGGGTGTTTTGCTTGAGTGTACAAGCGTTACCACTTACAGATTAAAAGATGTTTTTGTTTGAAAAATGTTTGAAAAGTATTTGATTGTATGTGATGTGATAGATGAGATACTTCTTCCATAGAGATGATAAATGTCTAAATCTGTTAGGAGAAATTGATTATAGATTCGGGGGATGCTTTTAAGAAGCCCGTGGGTCCTTGTATTGTAAGCTCAAGAGGGGGCATTCCGATGGTCATCGAGGGTCCTTGTATTGTTAGCCCAAGAGAAGGCATTCCGAGGGTCATCGAGGGTCCTTGTATGAAGCTCAAGAGGAAGCTATAGGGTACGAATGGCTTTGGCTTTAAGAGTGGTTTCACCGGGAAACCATCCTCTTAGGATTTTAAGAGTGATTTCACCGGGAAATCATCCTCTTAGGGTTCTATCCTAGCGAGGGTGATTCTTTGTATTGGAAGCTCAATAGGAGGCTATTAGGAGATTTCCTGGTCTCTTTCTTGTTTGATGCCCAAGAGAAGGCTAAACTCAACGAGGAGTTCTTTTGAATGAAGCCCAAGAGGAGGCTAACTCAGCAGGGGAGTGTTGTCTTATATGAAGCCTAAGCGGAGGCTAAACTCAGCAAATGAGTTTTCTTATATGAAGCCTAAGAGGAGGCTAAACTCAGTATATCAGTTTTATTATATGAAGCCTAAGAGGAGGCTAACTCAGATGAATGAGTTATCTTATTCGAAGCCTAAGAGGAGGCTAAAGGGGACCTAGTTGTTAGACTAGTTGTTATGTTATAACTGAATAGTTATATAAACAAGTGTGTGATATATATTCACAGGAGTTTATGAAGGAAATATAAACAAGTGTATAAAACGAGCGTTTAAAGCAAGTGTGACTTGATTATTTACAAGGTTTGAATGTGTACAAGGGAATGAATATGTACACGAAGGGGTGATTTTGTACAAGGAAATGAATATGTACATAGGAGGGTTGGGACTTACACCGTGAGGGAGGCCCATGATCAATTAAGAAATTCAAGGAAAAACCTGGTTTGGTTTATCTTTAAATTTAATTAATCATGGAAAAAGGTGTGTAAGTTTATTGAAATTTTTTTGAAAAGGTTTTGAAAGTGATTTTGAAAAGTGAAGTATATTCACAAGAAGTTTTGAAAAAAGATTTTAGTTTTGAAAGTTTGAAAGAAAACATCTTTGAAAAGTATTAAGAAATACTTAAAATTTCCCATTTTTGACTTAATAAAAATATAATCAAAAGAAAATATTTTTGGATTTTTTTGACATAATCATAAAATAGGTATATTAAATGACAAGTGTGCAAAAAATCATCTCAAAATGAGAAGTTTTGATTGGTTTTTGAAAATGTTTAAGTTTGCTAGAAACTGTAGAAAAAAAGAGTTTTTGGTCCTAAGGAGGTTTGAACCTTGGACATTTGGCTCAGAAATGAAGATTTTCCATTGAGCCATGTGTTAAACTTGTCATTTAATCACCTTGTTTAGAAGGAATTTTGAAAAAAATAAAGTTTTGGAGAAAAGTCAAGAAGTTGGAAAAAAGTCCAGAAGTTTGACTTCTGAAGAGTGTTGAAAGCTTGCTTCTAGAGCGTGTTGCCTAGCATGCTGCTTCTGGCTGCTTGAGGCTTGCTTCTGGAGCGTGTTGCTAGCATTTTTTGGGGCGCTTTGGGCTAGCAGTAGTGCTTCTGGCTGCTTGAGAAGGCTTGCTTCTGGGGCTAGAAACATTAGAAACTTCAAGTTTCTAAGGATAGAAGTACTAGAAGTACTTCTGA
This sequence comes from Vicia sativa, assembly GCA_021764765.1. Classification (NCBI taxonomy): domain Eukaryota; kingdom Viridiplantae; phylum Streptophyta; class Magnoliopsida; order Fabales; family Fabaceae; genus Vicia; species Vicia sativa. The sequence continues at coordinate 155,963,353 of CM038795.1, read as the reverse complement.
ACATAGTGGAAATGAGCTTAAGCTTTGCACTTCGAGGCTGAGCCCCAGAAGGACTTCTGGAAGAACAAGCTTCAGAAGCTTGTGTTTTCTTTTAATAAAAAAAGGTTCCAAGGGGATTCGAACCCTGGACCTTTGGCATGGCAAGTGATTTGAAAAGCGCGCTGACTACCACTGGGGTGGCTATAGATCCATTAATTTAACTTAAACTACAAATATATATTTTAAGTCCAGCTTTTAAATTTTTGAAACTCAACTTCATCTTCTTCGTGAAGCAGGCGCGACACCATGTCCATGGCTGTTTTGAAATTCTTCATTTCTTGATCAATTTTAAAAGTTCAAAATACAATTATGTCTAGATTTTCATCACGATTTTGACCATGTATTTTGTTAACATTATTAATCAAAGATGAACATGAATTTTGTTAATCCCAATTTAAACCTTAACTGAAAAAGTGATTAATTCTTCAAACTCAGTTGATTTTAGTTCAAATTAAAGACCCAGATAGCTTTAGTGATTGAATATCTACATTTTCCTTTTCAACTTTAAAGCTATAAACGCATGAATGGAGGTATCAAAGTTTTGAAAACTCACCTCTTGGTATGAAATACCAGTTCGAGCTAGACAACTTCCAGGTGCAAAGTAAGGATTGATTTAGCTTCCTTGAACCTCCCTGAGTGTGTTCCTACCCTTAGATTGTTCTGAGAGTGGCTGGAACTCTCTGACCAAGTCAAGTTGCAAGTTGCTCAATTTGAAAATTGAAGGTGGTGATGGAGCTGTTCCAAAACTTGTTTAAGTGTATGGACAATCTCTATATGTTGTATAGGATGTGTTTGAAGTGAGAAATCAAGGTTAGCACGAGTAGTTTTCTAGTTTGGCAGTTTTGGCTCAAAGCTTGCACAAATGGAGTTTTGTGTAGAAAATTGTTTCTTGGCTTGTTTCTTGATGGTTTTAAGTTTTAAACTACTTCTAAATGATTTTTAGAACATGTTAGAAACTTAAATTCACTCAGATTGTGCAAGGTTTGGAAATTGCAAAATTCTCCCTCTTAGAACTTAGAAACTTGAATTTCAAGAAAGAAAGAGTGAAAGCTTGATTATGATAGCTTTGGTGTGGTTTGAAAATGAAGAAATAACCTCTATTTATAGGCCAAGAAATCTGAATGATATGGCATGGCTATCATTGAGAGAAACTTACAACTTGCTTAAGAGGTAAGAAGGAATCTTTTGCATTTAATGCAAAAGTTACTTTTCTAACCATGGTTAGTTTTTTTCTCTTTGATTCAATCCTCTTCTCAATCATTCAAAACTGATATTTATCAGTTGTAATCTACCTCTAGCTGGTGACAAGGCTTCTAGAAGGGAGAATTATGAAAAATGAGTTATAATTTTGAAGCATGTTCTTGAAATTCCATAGTTTTGGAGCTCTATGTTTCAAAATCAAAAGCATAGCTAGACAAAGTGTTTTTGCAAGTTCTTGGCCTTTTTGGAAAGCTTGCAACAAGGGCTACAACTTTCATGTTTTGAGTTTTTTCTGAATCCAAATGGATCTAGGTGAAAAATGGCCTAGAAAGTGGAAAAAGTCATGTTTCTTAACACTTGAAAATTTTTCTAAGTGTTACAAATTTTTTCAAATCTTGACTTTTTGTTGACTTTTTCACATTTCTTGATTTTTTATGATCATGATGGATTATTTGAAATGTTTTTATGATTGAAAAAAGTTTAGTCTTGAAAAAATTGACCAAAAGTCAAAGTTTGACTTTTCTGAGCAGATGAATTTTCATCAGATGGTTCAGAATTTGTCTGATGAAGAAACATGGATTTTTGAAATGTTTTGAATCAAGAAATTAGGTCAAGATGTTGCATTGAAGATGTTAAGACCAATCTTCAAGCAAATAGTTCATCCATTGAGCAGAAAGTCAATGATTCACTATCATCGATTAAAACCCTAATTGGTCTATTCATGGTAGATCATGAGAAAAAGTTGGGAATCTGAAGATCAAATGTTGATGATTGACTAAGATAGACCATTTTAGGTGAGTGGAAACTGAAACCCTAATTGACCACATCTTGAACAGATGAAATTTTGAAGAAACCCTGACTTTGACTTCTAGAAGCCACACACGATCTATTCTGTTCTGAAACTGTTAGTGATGTAGTGATGCATATGTAAGGTGGTATCTTAGGTAAAAAATTGGGGTATGACAACAAGGCATTGCAAACAATACCCCAGACTTCTTAGACTTCTTTTATATCGATAGGCAAGCTTTGCCCGACGGATTCAATTGGAGTTTAGGAACTAGCTTTTGATGAGCAATTTTCACGAACCCAACATTGTGGAAGAGATCCACTAATTTCTCATAACCAACCTCAGCTGAGTCTTCAACTGATGATTTCCCAAGAATTTGTGATCACGGATCAAGGTTTGCAGGTTACACATCCCCAATGAATAGCCCCATCTGATTTTTGAATAGGTATGATTCCCCATGGAGTTGCCCCATCTGATCAAGGAGTGGTGAGAAGTCAAGACTTTGCAATTCTGAACAGAAAATACCAGGTCTGAGCATAAGAGAAGTCCCCGAGTTTCAAGTTCCTATTATGTATGCATGAAATGAATGAATATGCATGTTAGGTATTTTTCTAATATTTCTTTTTGAAAAATAAACATGCTAGGATGCAAGTACATTATGCATTGATCATGGGTTTATGACTTTCATGATATTTCCTATATATTAAACCATTGTTGTGCGGATAACAGAACCAGGTCATATGTAACACGGCCAAGAGTTTGGCCCAAATCTGAATACTATGGGTAACATCAGAAAATATCGTTCATCCAAAAAATACCGAAGGTCGGGCTAAATCTGAATAACACGAGTAGTATCATAAAATACTGCATATCCAGAAAATACCAAAGTTCACGGAATACAAAACCAAGTAACACAGAACCAGTATCGGAACAATGTACCTGTGATTATGATTTTCCCCATCCTCACCTCACGGGTAATTCTAAATAGAACCGGTGGTCCCTAAGTGGCACCCATAGTTGATAATCCTCCGTTTAATACCTTGCTCATGCATAAGGGATGCATAATAATGGCAGTATCGGGAGAACCTCGACTGAATGTGGTACTTCATGTGTCCTCACACGCGTCAAAGGAACGCGTGATTTCACATGAACATCCGTTTATCCTATATGTCTCTGGCCAGGGTAATGGGCCTTTTAACTTTTGTAGCACCCGCCCCAGAGTATCACAGCACAGCAACAGACAATGTACACGATATATGAAAGCGACAAAAATGCCACATGGAATGCAATGCAAAGCATACAAATGATGGTGCGATAAAGCGAGTAAATAGATCTAGGCTTGTGATTGTGATTGTGATTGTGATTGTGATTGTGATTCTTACAAATTTTTCTCAAGATCTACAAGTGGTGAGTGGTGATCTTCATCTTTTGCAATGTGATCTCTTGATAATTATTGTTGTTTGATTCATTGAGCAAACTTGTTTTTAGTTTCATTGATGTTAAATTCTAAAAATTAGTTGGAATTTTCATGCTCAATTGAATCAAGGAACACAAGGTGTTTGTGAAAAAGTTTGAACAAGTATTTGGCCTTTAGAAATGTGTTTTTCCTTTTTTTTTACAGTAAGCAATCGATTTTTGCACTACAGTGCAATCGATTTCACGGGCTTCATTTTGAAAAAAATTGAAAAAAATATGCTGATGCAATCGATTGGCATCCTGATGCAATCAATTGCACAAAGTGCAGAATGTGATTTTCGCTTGTTTTTTTGACTTTTTTTGAATGATTACTCTTATTCTACTCCATTCTTTTGATGATTGCCTTGTATTGTAGTCTTGAACATCTAATTACTCTTTAATCTCAATGGACTTTGGGTGTTGACGAGGTTGGGAAAATGTATTAGTGATTCAAATCTACAAAAGGATTAATTATACAAATTGATTCTTGGTGCTTTGAGTTAACAATATATTTTGTGCCTTAATCCACCAAGATGAGTGGTTGAACTTAAAGATGGAAGAATTTTTTAGAAGATAATCCAAGTTGACCTATCATTCCCTTTTATTTTCTTTTGTCCCGAATCGGAAAATGATCAATCGGTGGCATGAACTTTAATGTTAAAAAAAGCCCCAAAATATTGTTTGAGCTTTGATTTTGGTTCAACACTTGTGATACTTGTTTCAGTAGTCGCTATGATTTTTTAATCAAGCTTCTAACAAGTTCTCACTAACTTTGTCCAATTGAAATACTCAATCATCTTTGATCAAGTGGTGATTGTTCCAAAACCGGTGATATATTTGACAAGTTTCAAGATGGTCACCTTGCTAACCTTACTAACAATTGACTCTTTCGGTTATATACTTGACAAAAAGCAATTGAAATTTGTCGTGTGGTCGTGTTGATTCTATCAAGCTTCTGGCAAGTCTTCACGCACAATCTTCGAGATGATCACCTTGCTAACGATTAATTACTAACAATTCGATGATATACTTGACAAGTTTCAAGATAGTAATCTTGCTAACCATTATTAATTGCCTTTTATTTTCCGCTCTTTACTTTCCGCTTTTATTTTCATGCTCTTTACTTTATGCATTTTATTTTAGCATTTACATTTCATGTCATTTTTTCTTTGATCACTTGAGCATTTATTTTCTATGTCATTTTTCCTTTGCTCACTTGAGCATTTTATTTTCTTGTTATTTTGAATTTGCTCATTTGAGCTTTATTTTTCCTTTCCCAAAAATACCTAATAATTCAACTTAAACATAAAAAACTTTTAATTGGACTTGGTTACTATCCCTATGCTTGGAGTTTGACTTTTGGACCTAGGATTAGGACCTCTACCTCAGCTTGGAGATTTCTATGCCCTTGGTGTTATTCTGTCTTGCTTGGTTATTATCTTTGTATACAAGTTATCCCGTTATACTCGATTAAGAGTGGATTTCCTCCAAATACAGCCGCTACTCTGCCCGTTTTTCTTGAGACAAGAGAGTTAATCTGAGGTATTGATTTATCTGAAGCTTGGTTTTTTGTCTAGTTATTTATTGCTTATGTGGTAATCCAAAGGATGGGATATGGTATTGGCTCTTGATGTCAAGTACTAGTTTTCTCATCCGGTTAGATCTTTCTTTACCCTTACCTTTTACTTTATGCACTTAGGTTAGCCTCTTCATCTCCTCCCCATTCTTTAATTTTCAAAATCTTCCATCTTTTTCGAAGGATTCTTGTTTTCAAAACTCAAACTGTTTTCATAAAAAACTCGGATTTAGGTCCATGCATTTTCAAACTTCTTTTCTTAATAAACTTTTCAATCCATTTAATAAAACTTTGACTATTTTTATAAGACTAAAAAATACCTAACCTCATTCAAACTTTTTGAGCTCTTTGTAGCTTTTCTAACAAATATTTTTTTAAAATCAACCAACACACAACTTTAGTTTTTTATCCGAACTACTAGGTTTTGATTTCAATATTGCACATTGTTGGTATGTAGGCCTGGAACTCATTGGAAGTTATATCAAACCAAAAATTATAAAAAATAATTCTTTTCTCCCCCCTTCATCTATTTTGTACATATACTCTTTTTTAGCACACATATATAAATTTTCAAAAAAGGTTCCTACAGAGTATCGTAGTTGCTTTGGGTGCCTAACACCTTTCATTTGCATAATTAACCCCCGGTCCTAGATCTATGATCTTTTTTTAGGATTTTATTCTCTCTTTTTCCTATTCCTTTGGATAAAATAAAAGAGCGGTGGAGACTCTTTTGTTGTTTTTTGAATTAAGTCAATTCAATGGCTTATACTCGCAGTTTTTGCCACTACAGAAAAGTGGCGACTCTGTTGGGGATGTTTAACCTATTGTTGGACCATCCCTAAGTGGGTTGACCCTATTTTTGTTTATTTTATATATGTGCTATATTTTTGTATTTGTTGTATACTTGTTTGTCTGGATATTTTTCTGGTTTTCAAGGGTGCTTGGTGATCTTATTTTTTGAGTCCTATACCCAGACTCAGGAAAACTTAAGATAGGACGGGCAGTATAGTCATGTTAAATTTTAGTGAGTAATCCCAAAGAAGGTGACATGAGACCCCTCACTCACTAGAGACCTCCTTGATTGTGGTATTTTGTTTACCGAGCGATCGGGAAGACATGAGTGCTTTCGACCTAAGAATCCCTGAAGCTGAGTAGTCGTAGAACCCTTAACTCATCCCTGCCTTTTTAGGGGTAGTGCGAGGACTATTATGGAGGTATTCAGAAGTAGTTGCTATGTGATACTGCACTCATATGAGTTTCACCTGACGATATTACTAATTAACGAGTACATTGGGAAGTTAGTAGTATTTGATGAAGGAATGAAAACTATGGGGATTTTCTTTAGAACCTTGATCTACAGGTGACAAAGCTTAGAATACCTTGTGGGTAGTACCCTTCTGACTCCATGCTCATGACTTCGAACCTATGGACCCCATGTTTGTGATATTTGTGTGTGATTGTTGCATCATGCATTCATGCACCCATACACATTTTTTTCAAACAACTGTTCAAGGAACTTAAGACTGACCTTTGCAAATATCTCAGGTATATTTTGACCATGAATTATGGACAGAGGAAGACTCGAAAATGCAATTTCGAGGAACCTAAGATTGAGGGACTGATGAGTTTGATTGATGAGATTGAGAGTCTAGAGGATTTCCGGAAGAAGTATGGGACTATTTTATCCTTGATGAACACAAAGATGAAGGATGAACTTCTTTATACTTTGGTTCAATTCTATGATCCGTTGTACCATTGCTTCAAATTTCCCGACTATCAGTTAGTTCATACCTTGGAGGAGTATTCTTATCTATTTGGTCGACCTATTACTAGTGTTGTTCCTTTTACTGGTTTGGAGGAGGAGTCAAAGTCTCATGAGATTGCTGCTATTACCCATATGAAGAAGTGTGAGATTGAAGACAATATGACTATCAAGGGGTGTATCAGAGGATTATCGACTACATTTCTTTTAAAGAAGGCTCGTTATTTTGCTGATATAAAGAGTATGGAGGATTTTGAAGCTATCTTTGCCTTTCTTGCCTATGGTTTGTTCTTGTTACCCAACATTGGAAACTTTGTTGACATTAATGCTATCAGGATCTTCATGATTGGGAACCCAGTTCCTACACTTCTTGTTGAGACTTATTATTCTATTCACCTTCGAAACTTCCGCTGAGAAGGAGAGATTATATGTTGTACACCATTGCTATACCATTGGTTTGTTTCTTACTTGCCTACAACTGGTGCTTTTTGGAGTCCTAGAAGGGAACCTCGTTGGGCACCGAAGATTATGGCTCTCACTCATTCTGTTATTATGTGGTATCATCAGGTTTATTATGATGTGGAGATTATTGAGAATTTTGGTAGTTTTCCCAATGTGCCTCTTCATGGTACAAAGGGATGTATTAGCTACAATCATGTTCTTGCGCGTCGCCAGCTTGGTTATCCGATGAGGGATAAACCGAAGAGTATTCATATGGGTGACTTCTTTCTTAAAGTGGGTGAAGACCACACTGCAGCTAGGATGGATATAGAGAAAGCTTGGCGCCATATTCATAGGAAAGGAAGAGAGAATCTAGGCCAGAGAAGAGTTGTTTCTTTGGAGCCTTATCTTCCATGGGTTCAAGCAAGAGCTGTTGAGTTAAAGATGCCATATTCTCGCGAAGAAATTTTTGCTGATTTATTCGTAGCTACTACTTATGGTTCAGATGACACATAGGAGCTTCAGCTTGCTTTTGTTAGGATGCAACAAGAGAAGGAAGCTTGGAAGAACAAGTATCATACTTTGAAGATGTCTCATGCAGCTGAATTGAAGGAAATGATTATTTGATTAAGATTCATGAGAGTTGTGTTGTAGAGATGATGGAGAAGCAAGAAGATCTACTTTCTTCTAGTGTTCACCCAATTCATAGTGCTCCTGTTTATTCTCATACTCCTCCCGAGTCCGGTGCTTGGAAAAATTATGTTGATAGGTATGTCTTGGAGAATGAGCAGCTGAAGGAAGAAATCAAGAAGCTCAAGAAGAAGCGTTCGTCCGAAGAGGGGTCTTCTACAAATTTGATTCTTTAGGACTTGTAGTTTTATTTTGATCTCTCTCTTGTACTTGGGTTTGTTGAAACTTGTATTGAAGAGTTATAATCCTCCAAATATTTTATTAATGATATAAGTTTATTTCATTATTTCGATTGTGTTATACTTTAATATTTGCAAATTAAATTGTCTTTATTAAGTTCCTTGAATAATAAAGAAAATAAAACAAATCATATGCATTGAATGTCATGCATCATGACACACACATTCTTGCTTTTTCATACTCTCCCAGGTGTCTTATCTGTTTCTCTACTTCGTTCAGTCTTCAAGTTATTGCATCGGTATAACACTCGAGCCAACTCCAAAAAGAAGATGGAAAATCTAGAGCAAGAGAATCGCGAGCTGCGCGAAGAGGTTATCTCCTTGAGGACCAGTATGGCCAACTTGACTGCTATGGTGGAACAGTTGGTGGCTGCTCAGAATCAGACACTACCTTCTCCACCCTCTCCTTGTATTGTTCCACCTCAATAGACAATTGTTATCTCTGAAGTTCAAGATACTCGTGTTTTTGCTGTGCTAGTGGTTTCTACCGTCCAACATTGTATGCCTCCTGATTATCCTTGGGGAATGCTAGAGAATTTCATGCCTGAAGGTTACAACCCTGCTGCTCAATTGACCATCTTGGCCCAACTTGTTGTTGCTTTTGCGCCTCATGTGGTGCATGCTACTCTTGTTTTCAACAAAGAGTTTGATAATCCACTGTCTCCTCCGAGTGAAATCCTAGACTTCTATGATCAAATAGATGGATTTCAGGAACAGTTTGACAAGATGCAGAAAGATTTGAAATCCCTCAAGGGGAAAGAGCTTTTCGGTGATAATGTTAGTGATCTGAGCTTAGTTCCTAATGTGAAAGTGTCTGCTAAGTTCAAGGTTCCAGAGTTTGATAAGTATAAGGGAAATTCTTGTCCTCGTGGTCATTTAATGATGTACTTGAGAAGGATGTCTATTCACTTCTTTCAAGATAGTTTGACCGGTGAAACTTTGAGGTGATATATGAATCTAGACAGCAGTGACATCCATACATTCAATGATTTGGGTGAAGCTTTTGTGAAGCATTACAACTACAACATATATATGGCACCCGAACGCGATCAGCTAAGGGAAATGGTTCAGAAAGATAAGAAATCATTCAAAGAGTACGCTCAGCGTTGGCGTGAACTTGCTGCACAGGTTATACCTCCATTAAGTGAACAAGAAATAACTAAGGTTTTCCTAAAGACGTTGGGTCCTTTCTATTACAGGAATATGGTGGCTAATGCACCTAATGATTTTGCTGAAATGGTAAGCATGGGAGTCCGTATAGAAGAGGCTGTCCGAGAAGGACGATTGTCGAAGGAAGAAGGATCGAATGGAGCTAAGAAACCATCCTTTGGATTATCCAAAAAGAAAGAAGATGTTAATGTTGTTTCCCAAGAAAGGAGAGCTAGACTCCCTAGTAGTCGTCCTCAAAACCAATAACTTATTGTTGTTACCCCTGTTGTTGTTGTTTCTCCAACTACTATCCCTTATAACAAAGCATCTCAGTAAGGGCAAGGCCCGAAGAAAGAACCGTTTGATCCAATTCTGATGACTTATGTGGAGTTGTATCCAACTTTGATTCAGAGGCACTTGGTGCAGCCAAGGGCTCCTACTGCTGTTCCAAATCCTTTGTCGTGGTATTACAAGGCTGATCATACTTGTGCTTACCACCAAGGAGCTCCAGGGCACGATATTGAGAATTGTTATCTGTTGAAGTCAGAAATGCAAAAGATGGTAAGATCTAGTCTGTTGTCTTTCAAGGACACGGGTCCTAATGTGCAAGAGAATCCATTTCCCAAACATGTAAACACCATGAACATGATTGATGGAGAAATCAGGGTTGATGATGTAAATTTGATTGTTGGAGATCTTGTGAAGATGCATGTGGCTCTCTGCAAAATTTGTTATTACATCCATGATCACGCTGCTTGTAATTTGTGCAGTAATGATACCCGTGGTTGTGATAAGATAAAGAGTGATCTGCAAGATATGATGGACAGGAACCTTATTCAGGTCATCAGGTTGAAGGATGAACCTCAGGTTGATGTTAATGTTGTTTATGATCCTCCTAGAGAAGTGAAAATTCGTGATGTGAATGAGACTAATGCTGATTTGGTGAATTTGCATGCCACATTCAATTTCATTGAAGGCCAGGAGAGGAACCAATACAGTGAATGCTTAGTATGTAGCACAGATTGTCGTGGTTGTGGTATTGTGAAAAGAGATATTCAGCTTCTGCTAGACGAGGGTATTTTTCAAAGTTATAACAATGCATACCTCTCTTATCTTCTTTGCCCTTTCGATAGTTTCATCCTCCTTTTTTGGGGACTCAACCAAGGCTTCTTGCCATGATTCTTGTCAAACTAGCCTTTGAAATTGTGGGAACCACCATCCTTTTCCATGTCTTAGCTTGCAGAGTCTGTATCGAGTCTTGAACTCCTTTTCTTTCGAAAATCCTCATCTCATACGCCTCCAACGAACCAACTAAATCTTCTACTTTTGTGGTTGCAAGATTGTCGGATTCTTGAGTAGCTACGCTAATGTGATCAAAGTGAGAGGTCAATATTCTTATTACCTTCTCAACTATCATCTTATCAATTATGGTTTCACTATAACCCTTCATGAGATGGTCAAGTTTCTGAACCTTCGACACATATTCTGCAACTTTTTCATCTTCTCCCATCGACAACAACTCAAATTGTCGATGCAAGGTTTGTAACTTAATAATCTTGACTTTCTCACCTCCTTCGTAATACTTCAGCATAATATCCCATGTCTCCGTTTCTGTTTCAGCACGATAGATTCTTTAGAAATTAACAAGTATTGCATTTGTTTTCCCATCAGATCCATTTATCGCCATCAATTAAGCATTGGAAGAGTATTCAAAATGTCCTTATCACTAGCCATCTTCGCAACAGTTGATTCACTTGCCTTGGAAACACGATCTCTGACGTGAAATTTATGAAAACTCGATCAAGAACAATAACTGAAAGCTCTGGATACCAATTTGTTAGTGCGTGACGCACTTCTAGTAAAGAGAGAAAGAGACAATAATAAAGGAAATAAAAATTTGTATTATTGGATTATACAAATAATGATACAGACTATGACTATTTATATACAATCCTAATTAGACTTGGGTCTATACAACTTGAATTATATTTAAATATTAAAGCTAATCAAGTCTAATCTAATATTTCAACAATTTGCTTGTTGGAAGCAAGAGAATTATAACGTTCGAGACTTAGAAAAAATTTGTATTCATATATAAAGCATAACTAAAATGGTCAAAAAAAGGTTAGCAATATAACCTTAGTTTAGAATTTTTAGCCTTACAAACATGAGTTCTTCATCAGAAAATAGAAAATGAGATAAGTGGGTTTGTTTGTGAAGATACAATTAGGTTTCCAAAGATTATTAAGTCAATAAAGCCACAACCCTTATTTGTTTCCAAAGATTAATATCTTTTAGGCCGGACTCAAACTTGAAATGTAGTGGATTTCTTAATCCAGCCTATAATCTTCTTGTGTACCACGTAAATTTTTCAAAATGCTCCTAGAAACTGGAAATATACTTCCGGTTTGCACCCTATATCATGAAAATCACATTGAATAGGGTTGTGTGTAATCCGGAAGTATATTTCTGATTTTAAACTGTATGTAATATTTAAATAAAGCGTGTATGTGAGACCAAATTTGAAATAAATTCTTAATATTATATTATTTAGTTTGGAATCGAAAATATATTTCCGATTTTCACCTAAATCTTTTAAAATACAGTACGTACCAGAAGTATATTTTTGGTTTCTAGAAACATTTTAAAAGATGCATAGAGTTTAATTCCATCCTGAAAGTTAAAACTCTACAAAATGTATCATAATAATGTCTTAAAAGATAACAATATAAATAATCTTTAAGACTCATCATCAAACTTGATACCTATTCCTAACATCAAATGAAGGATCTAATGATATGATTGTAAATAATATATTCTAAATCTGAATATAAAACAAAAAAAAACATGTTGATGTCAAATTCACATTTTTTTATAGAAGTAGAACACTACAAAAAAGAAGCTTATTTGTCACGTGAAAATAACGTGGCAAACATAAAAATCACGTCACAAAACAAAAATAGCGACATGGTCATTTATGTCGCTGGGGGACAAGTGGCAATGTAGTAGCGACGTGATTTTCATGTCACTAATTAGTGACGTGGTATTCACGTCGCAACAGCTTTATATATGGAACATGAATGCTGACATGTAGCAGCTTTAGTAGCGACGTGATTATCATGTCACTAATTAGTGACATGAAAATCATGTCGCTACATGTGACGTTTTTATTTTTTAAAAAATTGTTTAGTAATTATTTTTTATATTAATTAATTTATCTAATAAAATTTAAATAATAAAATTTATATAATAAAATTTAAATAATAAAATTTATATAATAAAATTTAAATAATAAAATTTATATATTAAAATTATTCGAATAATAGTATTTTATTATATATTCGAATAACAGAATTTTATAAAATAAAGTCATATAATAAAATTTTATATAATTTAATATTTTAAAATGATAAAAATAAATATCTTACATAAATGCAAATTTAAAAACAAAAGAAATAAAATGTTTTCACGGGGCATCTTCACCCGGATAATTATCGAGATCGAAGTCGTCAAGTCCGTCATCATCCGCCTGTGTATCAGGAACATTCTGATTTCCACCACCTTGCATAAACCTTCTCATCTGCTCCTCTATATCAGATTGCCTCTTCCGCATCATCTCCATCTGCTGCTCCTGCTCTTGCCTCATTGTCGTCATTTGGGCCTCCATTTCGCGTCTGACTTCAATTGCCGCCAATTGTCTTACTGTTTCAAGTTGATCCTGTGTCAGATTCGGTTGACGTGACCCTCTCTCCATCTATAAGTCGTTGAAACAGATTACGATCACCAACTCTCAACCCGCCGGCCAAATTTCCTCCCGCAAAAAAGCAACCATTAGGCCCTTTTCCATTGACTACTTCATTCCAAATGTAGAAATCAACATCACCATTAAGCGGGTCCCCCTCTGCTGGCCTATATTGAGGATTGTGTTCCAGAAAATTTGCAAGCAATGTCTAATAATCATCCTACACATACATTAAATAATTAAATTAAATTTTTTTTTACATATATATATATATATATATATTAAATTATACTAAATTAATACATGTATATATTAAACTATACTAAATTCAAATATATTAAAAAATTGTCAGGTGATTTACACAAATCAACTTATGAATTGCCACGTGATTTTCACGTGACAATTTATCAGTTGCCACATGAAAATATTCACGTGGCAATTTATCAGTTGCCACATGATAAGCACGCCACAATTTATAGGTTGCCACGTGAAAATAACGTCACAACTTTTGTTATTGACTTAAAAAAAACATAATTTAAATAACTTACAAAAGATTTTTGTGTACGCTCGTCGACAAAACCTCCAGATTTCTTTGTCCGAGTCCTCGTAATCAACTCAATGATTAATGGTGGTCTCCCCAACTCCTTAGTCTAAACAATAAAATTAAAAATAATTAGTAAAAAATATTATGAATAAAATATAACTTAAAAATTAGTAATTTTACCATCCGGACATGCTCATACTAATACTTCAACCGTATTTACACACCCCTTTTGGATGCCCTCATCTTCTTAAAAGTTTTGGTTTAGCCTTGAATTACAGCGAACCCCAATATGTAAGAAGTTAGCAAAACCTCTATGCCTATCCATTAGGATGGATACCATGAAGCTCGTAATTCTCCTAACCGCGCATTATATCGGAAAATCTTCTAGAAGTTACGCTATAATAGATTTTTCCATTATTTTCTCATTCAACGGATCCCACACATTTTTTGCAATGTTGTATGACATTAAAATAAAAAGTTAACTAATTATCATTAAAATGTGACTTAAATAATAATACTAAAAATTAATTAAATTTACAACTTAAATAAATAACAATACCTTAAATTTTTAAACCATTCTTCTTTATTTGTAACCTCGCCAAAGTTCCTCGAATGATTTATACATCTATTGGATTATATAATTAATAACCTTAGCATCCGACTGAAACTAAACAACAAGATTTTGAATAAACAATATTAATTATAAATTTATACAAAATATTAAAATGAATATGTCTTGAAATAAAAGTTTATATAAGAAACTTACTTGCTTCCTTCGGGCCAAATCCAAAACCTCCCGTCAATAACATGAATCTCACTCGGATCATCTCTCCCACGAAGATCAACTCCATCTATATCATCAGCTACCACATCTGCATCACCATCAGCCTCACGTGTTGGTACATGTGTAGGGCGGGTGTCTTGGATCGATAACTGTATGGGATGTGGTGCGTGATCCTCGATCTGGGGCGTGGGTGGGGATCCTCCAGTGGGGCGGACCGGGGATCCTCCACTGTGTGGGGCGTGGTGGGGATCGTCCGGCTGTGTCGGACGTGGTCTGCTGGATCCTCCAGTATGTGTGAAATGTGGGCTGCTGGACCCTCCCGCCTTCTGGAAGGATGAAGGCATCTGTGTGGGATATGAAAAATTGGGTCCCAAATCGCTAGAATGATGAAGGCACGCCAAGATGTAGAAATGGAAACGGGTCCTCCGCCTTGGAAGGATGAGGGGACACCAGTCTGCTGGAAAGATGAAGGCACCTAGGTCGGTGGGAAAGGGAAACTAGAGCCTCGGGATCTTTGGAAGGATGACGCATCCGAGTCGATGGAAAAGGAAACCGGGCCTCCGGTGGCACAAAGATGTGGTACCCACGGAATGTATGGAGGAGAGTAATGGGACAAAACCACGAGTCTGGCGGGGACATAGGATCAACGACTAGGGGGGCACATGGCTGAGTGAGGAGACTCACATGTTACTACCCTCGGACGCTGAGACTTCTTACCGCTATCTTTTTTCTTAGGTGGCATTTTACTTATTTATATATATTTTCATAAACAAAGATAATAAAGTCATTAACATAAATAGATATTCATTAACACATTCAATATATACATTTCATTAGATATTCATTAATATTACATTAAGTGATTAATTAATCTAAATCTTCATGCTCGTTATCCATATCATGTTCATCATCCGATGTAATATTGTCCTCGGATTCAAACTCTTCATCATTGTCTTCATCCACATTATTATCAACCAACAATATAAACGCATCAACTTGATGTCCCTCAACAGTTGTATCAGACAAACTTGTAATGTCTTCATCGCAACCACATCATTAATCTTCAACGTCATCAACTTGGTAGGCGGATCTTCCACTAGATCTCCGGTTTCAATATGACCTAGCGGTTTTGTTTTATTACAACACACCATCCTTTTACGTATTACAAATGAAGGATAAGGAACATAATAAACTTGCCTAACAATATGTGACATTATGAAAGGGTCATATTCTTTGTATCTCCGGTTCATTTGATTCTCGACAGAACCATATGACTTGTCTATCTTTGTGCCTCTAGTTGGATCATACCATTCACAATAAAACAAGACAAATTTATTTTCCGAGTCCAAGTAATTGTATACCAACTCGTAGATATGTTTAACAAATCCATAGAAGTTGTCTTCACCGCCATCTATAACTCCTTTTACAAATACACCACTGTTTATGGTTTTTTCCTTCGGTCCATGCCTCGTGAAATTTATATCCGTTCACAATATGTGCCAATCATTTTCGCTTTGGATAGGGCCTTCTGCCAAGTTTCTCAAATGGAGTATTTCTGGAGTTAGTGTAAGAACTCTAGACAATGTTTGCTTGAACCATGAGGGAAATTGAGAATGAATGACACCTGATGTTGACTGTACACCGGTACTATGAAAATAGGCATTGTTGAATTCCCTACAAAACACACACCATAAGTTTAATAATTTTGGTATACACACATTGTCAACAGAGTTAAAAAGTTTTGGTAAACTTACTCAAGATATGGTTTTACTTCATCGCAGTTGATCAAGACATGGACATGTGCAGATTGCATTTCTTTTTGGGTCAACCAATGCACACCCTTATTTCCAGAAGGTCGACCTGGAAGCCCAAAGACTGATAAGGTGAATTGACTCCTCTGATTGACATTTATAGGATTCCGTATGATTCTAGGAGTTAACATCAAGTGATTGAAATAGTGACTGCAGAAATGTGATGTTTCCCTATGCAAGTAATGTGCACATATAGATCCTTCTACTCTAGCTTTATTTTTCACCGATCTCTTTGAATCACCCATGAACCTTTCAAACGGATACATCCACCTATATTGAACAGGTCCACCAAGATAAGCTTCATATGCAAGATGCATGTAAATGTTCCATGGAGTCAAAGAAACCAAAGGAAATACTTGTTCCAACTTACAAAGAATGAGTGCAATGTTTTGGTCCAACTTAATGATGTCTTCCACTTTTAAAGCTGACGCACAAATATCTCTAAAAAATTGACTAATTTCAGTTAGTGGATCAAGAACATGTTTGGGTAGCGATCCAAATGCAATTGGTAGCAATTGTTCCATAAAAATGTGACAATCATGACTTTTCATACCATGTAATTTTCCAGTGTTAGGGTCAGCACACCTTGCTAAATTTGATGAATATCCATCGGGCATTCTCAATTCTTTTAACCATCGACAAACCGCTTTAGCTTCTTGGGAAGTCAGACTGAAACAAGCCTTAGGTTTTAATAATTTTCCATTCGGTTGAGGCTTCAACTCCAACTCTCTTCGGTTACACCAAATTCCCATGTCTTGTCTGGCCTTCAGTGATACGGTGAACTGACTTGGTAGGATTTTTGTATCCAAATGTGCGGATAGCAAGAGTCGCCACCGACTTTTATTTTTATCCAATTAAGGGAAGGTAAAAGTACAGAAAAAGACCTTCGTTAGATTCTGAGTTCGGGAGAATGGTTATGAAGAGGGAAGGTATTAGCACCCCTTTTCATCCGTAGTTATCTACGGGCTCTTAGTTGCTCTAGATCACTTTTTTTAAAATTGCTTTCTGTATGTTTGACAAAATGTTTTGAAAAGGCATTTCGCTTTGACTTTGTAATGACTCATGTAGGAGTGTATACAAAGTGTTCGGAAATGTTTCGTTTTTGAAAAGAATTTGAACCTTGAAAAAAGTGTGTGGTGTGAAAAGCATTTGATAGAGCGAGCAACTAAGAGACTTATTTACCCACTCAGAATTGGTCGTTTTCGTTGTACTTCTACATTCCTTTAGAATAGCGCTAGCCATACCATTAGTTAGTAGGTAGCTCCATTCGTTGGATGTAAGCGGGACATTCGAAGGGACATCGGATGGTCATAGAAGGCAACTTGTAGGAAGTATCCTAGCACATTCGAAGGGACTATCATCGTTTTTCGTAGGCGACAATCGAGGGTCAAGATCATATATTCGGAGGCGACATCGTGGGTCTTATGATCTTTGTATCGAAGGGACTATGATGATTTGTTTGGAAGGCAACGGTGCTAGAATACCTCTACGTTCGAGGGACATGACCATTTTTGAAATCGAAAGGCATCGAGAGAGAATTACCCTAAGGGGTGCGTGTGTGATAGAAGTGTGTTGAATTCAGATATTTTATCTTGAAATTAGTGTGAGCTATGTCCAATTATTATCTTGCCATACACACCTAATTACTAGCAATTGATAAGGGTGCGGAAAGTAAAATGCGGAATGTAAAGTGCGGAAAGGTAAATCTACGCTATTACATGGCTTTGGGGCAGATACATAATTAGGAGTGCGGAAAGTAAAAGTCCTAAATTAAACTATTACATCCCATGAGCAGTTACATTATTTGGAAAATAAAACAGTAAAAGAAAAACGTCCGAATCGGAGCAACCTGTGAAAGAATAAGAGAATCGGGAAATATGACAAAATTGAAATAAGAGAAAATGTTAGAAAAAATGCAATTTTTAATATGAGAAAATTTATGCATGCTGGAAATAAGAAAAATAAGCTATAATAATTTTTTGGGATTTTTTGGAAAGGATTTAATAATTAAAATGCAATTTATGGTGATTTAAATGCTAAAATCAAAATAAAATAAATATGCACGCAAAAATTATATTTTTTAATTTATTAAATTAAATAAAGGTTTTTAAAATATGAATGCAAAAAGAAAATTATACTTTGGTAATTTTTAATGCAGAATAAAAATCATGAAAACAATTAAAATAACATGAAAATATTAAAAATAATTGGAAAAATAGAAAAATATGGAAAAGTTAGAAAATATGCAAGTTTGGAAAAGGAAATCAAAACCGGTGCCAATGAGGTTCGAACCCAGGTCATGAAAGAGCATCTTGGAACAGTGACAGCTTTTACCACTACGCCAGCTTGCGTTGGATGTCATAGAACGAAAACGTGCAACCATGAGCTACACGCGTCGTCATCTGGTGGAGTCAAAGCACAATCAGCATGGTGGGGTCCCTTGACTTACGAACGAGCGAATCGGAACGCATCTTCCTGCCACGCCAGCTTCCTCGCCGGTCAACAAATTCAACAACGCCGGAGCCCTAGCTCCGGTCGTCTTCTCCGATGAGGAGATCTTGAAAACCTGCAAAACACGCGAAATAAAAGAAAAAAAGAAGACCTTGTCCACCTAAATCGGACCTCCTGAATCCAACGGTGGTGTTAGTTTTGACTGAATCGGCCTGTACAGGCCGGTTCGAAACTCACAGTCCGAAAAGCCCTAGCAATGGTATTACACTATTCTGACGTTCAAAACCAAGGACGACTGCCCAGATCAAACCAGTGGAACCTCATGAACACATTGCAAGCATTAGAATCAATTAAAACAGGCTGGTAATAAAAATACGAATTCAAGAAAAATCAATTATGTATGCATGTATATGGTTCGATTCAGCATGTTTTAAACCATGGCATGAGTGTATACTTACTCAAACTTACCTCCTGAAGACAATGGGATGGTTCTTGAGGGCTGAAAAGGGCTGGAATTTGAAATTCGAATTTCAAAGATTCTTGGAAAATTTTGACAAAATAAGGGTTTGGCTTGAGCTAGGGTTTCGTCCTTTGTACTGGCTGCATTGCTTGGTATTTATAGGAGAAATTTGGATGGCAAAAGGAGTGAAAAAAGATTGCTTCTTGAATGTGCAAATATTTCCATTTAAAATAAAATCAAATATTGAAAAATATATGATTTTCTCATGAATGCAAGGCTATCACGAATTTGGTAAGGGTCATGGGCCTTCTTGGGCATTTAGAAAGATATAAAATCATTCCTTTTGAAAAAAATGTTTAATTTTCATATTTTATATAATTTATTTTTGAATTAAATGTTATAAAATTCAAATATAAATCATAAAAATAGAAAAGAACCAAGGCCAAGCATTTATGGGTCAAGAATAGCATCATGAACAAGTTTGGATCAAAAGATTATAGGCCCATTTGGAAAATTTTGCATTTTGACCAATATGTCCTTTTGTGCAATTGTCCAAAATTGCCCAACTTCTGAATAGTGTATCTTGCTCATTTTTCCACATTTTTGAGTGTTCTTGGACTTTTTGGAAATCTCTAAGAGTCCTCTAACCAATGTCTTTGGTCTCATCTCAATTGGAGTTACCATGCTCAAAATATCTTCAAAACAAAAAGTTGACTTTTTGTTGACTTTGAAAATGACCTGTAATGTTTTGAGCTATACCTCTCAAATGAAGCATTTTTTGGACATTCTTGTGAGACATGAAGTTGTAGAGAATTGAATTTCCTTCAAAACAAGAGGTGGTGGAAAAATTTCTGAGAAAGTATGAGAAAGTTATGGTCAGTCAAAGTTCAGTTGACTTTTCATCTAGAAACCCTAATTTAGAAAGTTTGACTTTTGGGCAAATCTTGAGTTTTCTTGATGAATCATGATCAACCCTTGATCAAATGATGAATGTAACTTCAAAATGAGGATGTTGACCAAAAATCGAAGTTTTGGTATGTTGACCACAGTTGACTTTTGTCCAATACACCGATTTTCAACCATCCGAACAATTGTCGAGGAAACTTGACTCATGAGGCTTGAAACTTGACATGGAGAATCTTTGAAGCATATGAGGAGGCATGAAGGCCATTGGAGATGTTGGAAATCCATCTTGACTTGAGAGATACCAAACCCTAGTTTGGGTTGATTGTCTAGAGAGAGTTTGTCGATCAACTCTTGAGGAATCTTTGAGTATGGATGTATGAAATCTCTTGAATAGATGGAGGGCAAATTTTGGGGTATGACACCCCTGCTCAATCTTCTTGTCTTGGAAGGGTTAGATTGACATGCTTGTCTTTCGTGACCGGAGGTAGGAGATGATTGAACACCGAGTACACCTGAAAATTTGCACTCGCCGTTGGTGGATGATGCGGGAATGGGCTTACAGATGCCATTTGGAGAAGTCGGAGACTTCACTGGGAACGAGTCGACGCTAGACTCGAGGTTGTTAATAGGAGTCGAGAGATGGGCTTAAGATGCCATCTAGCAAGGTCGATCGGAGGGTGAGTCGTACGTTAGACTCTGTAGATGTTCCTGGAATGGAGAGGAGATGGGCTTAAGATGCCATCCGAAGGGAGTCGTACGTTAGACTTCGTGTTCACTTTGAATGAAGTTATTGGTCTGTATTGATTTTTAACCATATATGCAGCATTCTGAGAGTGAAGAGATGTTGACAAATAGTAGGAGATGGGCTTAAGATGCCATCCAAGGCAACTGAGTCGTACGCTAGACTCTGTAGTTGCTGTTGATAATAGGAAGAGGTCAGAATAAATCTTCGTGCCAATTACTCTGAGGGAGATTGTAGTTGGCAAAAGTGTGGATAACTTCCCTGTTGTGCATCGGGTGTTGATCCATTGCCTGTTATCGGAGGATAACCAGAGGTGGTCTTTCGGATAGTTTTCCCGTCGGTTCGGGGCTTAATCTCGACCATCGTCGGAGGCGGTCTTTCAGATAGTTTTCCGTCGGCTCGGGGCTTAATCCTGGACTGTTTGCGTAAATGATCACACTGCTTTGGAGAAAACAAGAGAAACTTTGATAGAATATTGGTTAGTTTTATGCAAAGTATGATGCATGACAGTGTATATGAATGACGTATGCATGAATTATGACTTTATGAGAAATGTATGAATGATGAATGTTGTGATATTTCAAAACATATCCATCTTGAAGAAGATGCGGATGTTCGCTTGAAGATTCGACCGCCTGGGAATTGAGTAGATGAGAACCCCGCTGAAGGAGAAGAAAGATCTCTTGGCTTCCTCCGATGCACTATCTGACCAAGTTTTGGGCCTAGACATTGTTGAGGGAGGTAGAGACTGAGAAACTCGTTGTTGGAGATCTCATATATAGACCCTGCTGAGGAAAGTCTGGGAGGCGATCTGTTAAGGACTTTGTATGTAGATCCTGCTGAGGAAATTTAAAAGGCGTTCTACTGGGGATTCCGAGTGTAGATCTCAGAGAGTATTTGATGGTTGCCGAGACCGCTTGAAGAGTCTAGAGTCCGTTGTAATCTCTGGCCGGGGAATAAAGGTGTATGTTTCCTCCGATGCACTATCGACCAAGTTTCGAGTCCGATATCGCTAGGGAGAAGGGAGGATTGAGACCCGTCCACCGGGATGAATACCTTGACCGGGATGAGGTGTTACCGCTGAGACCGATGTAACGTTGCTCGGTTGAGTGGAATCACCGCTGTGGATCGACATATACTCCATTGGGGAAGGTGTGTTGAGTGACACCTTTATGCTGTGGGAACTATTCGTTGACTTTCGTCGTCATCCCAACGGAACCGTAGTAAGTACTTTTGCATATTCACTTTTCGTATGTTTGTGATCGATTCTTATTGTCAAATGCGATAGTCATTCAAAGCAAACGTTGGACTTATTGCAAATAACAACAACAGAATTGTAAAGAGAAAGAAGTTGTATAAATTTTTTGAAAGGTGGCGTATGGCCAAGTAGTTTGTACACAAGAAAGGTAAAGCTACGGAAACAATCTTGTTAGGTTCCAACTATGCTAGTACTCATATATTTCGACTATCTCATCTCTCTCCGTCGAGAAAGTGAGTAGATCTTCGCCATTTGAATCTTGAATGCCGATAGTAGTCTCGAAGCGTATGATCCGAAGAGACATAGTCGACGCTTAAATCCCTAACTTTTGCCTAGACCGCCTTTCGGTTTTCACCGGATACCTTTTTGCCCAAGCCGCCTTTTCGTGTTTTCGACTTGGTGTACATCTTTTGTATATATCCTTAATTTTTGCCCGAACCTTTTGGTTCGCCAGATGCCCTTATTTTTGCCTAGGCCGACCTAGCGGGTCTCTTCATGCGTAGTATTTTTGACTATGTCTCGCTCACTGTGGTGGGAAGTCTTCACCATCCATGGTGCTAAGTATCATAGTCGGAAAATATCGTCTTGACTACAAATGGTCCCTCATAGGTGGGAGTCCATTTGCCCTCGATCACCTTGTGGAATGATGCGCTGACTACTAGATCACCGACTTGGTAGACTCGGTGCTTGACCTTCTTGTTAAATGCTCGATCATTCGCTTCGTAGATCCGTCCATGGCGTATGGATGCGAGTCGCTTCTCATCAATCAAGTTAATCGATCAAGGCGAGTCTGAACCCAATCGTCTTCGCTTAACTCGCCTCCCGAGGACTCGTTGAGGGTATCCGAACCTCGATGGGTAAGACGGCTTCCATACCGATACGAGAGAAAGGGTTGCCCTGTGGATGTTCGTGTCGATAACCATGAAGAGCAAATGGTAACATCTCATGCCAATCTTTGTAAGTAATCATCTCTCAGATAATCTTTTAATGTTCTTATTGGCGGCTTCCATCGCCATTCATCTTAGGCCGATATGGAGAAGAGTTGTGATGTTTGATCTTGAACTGCGTGCAGAGTTCAGTGATCATCTTGTTGTTGAGATTGGAACCGTTATCTGTGATAATCCTTTCGGGAGTGCCATACCGACAGATAAGATTATGTTTGATGAATCGAGCCATAACGTTCTTGGTAACAGATGCATACGAGGCTGCTTCTACCCATTTGGTGAAATAGTCAATTGCCACAAGGATGAAACGATGTCCATTGGAAGCTGTGGGCTTAATCTCTCCAATCATGTCAATGCCCCACATTGCAAAAGGCCAAGGAGAAGTTAAAACATTCAGAGGTACTGGAGGTACGTGCACTTTGTCTGCGTAAATCTGGCATTTGTGACAAGATCGAGCATAGCGGTGACAATCAGCTTCCATGGTGGACCAATAGTAACCTGTTCTCAAAATCTTCTTAGCCATGGTGTGTCCACTGGAGTGGGTACCAAATTCACCTTCGTGTAACTCTTCCATGATACGCATTGCTGTTTTCTGGTCTACACAGCGGAGTAAGCACAAGTCGTGGTTGCGCTTGTATAAGATGCCGTTGTTGAGAAAGAATTTGGAAGCAAACCTTCTCATGAACTTCTTATCATTAACAGATGCCCCCGCGGGATATTCCTGAGTCTCAAGATACCTCTTCACGTCATAGTACCAAGGTTTCTCTTCTGTATCAAGCTCATAACAATATGCTGGTTCGTCAAACCTCTCAATGATGATCTGGGGAGCCTCGTTGTCCCATCTGACCTTGAACATAGACGACATAGTAGCTAACGCGTCTGCCAACTGATTCTCTTCTCGTGGAATGTGATTGAAAGTGATCTCTTCGAAGTAAGGAATCAAACTCAGAACATGCTCTCGATATGGAATGAGATTCGGATGCTTCGTATCCCACTCGCCTTAATCTGACCGATCACCAAAGTCGAGTCTCCATACACTTGTAAGAACTTGATTCTTAAGTCAATAGCGACTTTAAGACCCATGATGCACGCTCAGACTCGCCATGTTGTTAGTGCAATCAAACATAATCTGGCGGTGAAAGGCGATGTCCGCCGAGGGATGTAATGATGGCGCCAATGCCATTGCCAAGCGCTTGAGGCTCCATCAAAGACCATAGTCCATCGGGATCCTTGTTCGTGTCCTTCGTCGGGCCACGGTTCTTCCAATCAGTAACTAGTAAAACATCTTCGTCTGAAATTGAACCGCATAGATCGATAGTCGCTCACTTGATGAGCCAAATGATCGGCTACCACACTTCCTTTGATCGCTTTCGAGAAGTGTATTGGATGTCATACTCGGTCAAGATCATTTGCCATCTTGCTATTCTTTCGGAGAGAGCTGGTTTCTCAAAGATGTATTTTATCGGATCCATCTTGGAAATCAATAAGGTAGTGTGAGTCAACATATACTGTCTTAGTCGGCGAGCAGCCCAAGCCAAAGCGTTGCAAGTTTTCTCGAGTTGTGAGTATCTTGTTTCACAGTCGGTAAACTTTTGCTAAGGTAGTATATTGCATGCTCTTTTCGACTGCACTCGTCATGTTGCCCAACACACACCCCATTGAGTTTTCTAACACTGTCAAGTACATGATAAGAGGTCTTCCTTCGGCAGGCGGCATCAGGATAGGAGGATTCTGTAGGTATTCCTTGATTTTGTCAAAAGCGATCTGGCAATCGTCATTCCATTCCACTACTTGATCCTTCTTTAATAACTTGAAGATTGGCTCACAAGTAGCAGTTAGGTGTGCAATGAATCTGGCAATGTAGTTCAATCGGCCCAAGAAACCTCTAACTTCCTTCTCTGTGCGGGGAGCTGGCATCTCTTGGATGGCTTTAACCTTGGCGGGGTCAACTTCAATACCTCTTCCACTGACTACAAACCCTAGGAGTTTTCCGGATCTGACTCCAAAGGTGCACTTGTTAGGATTTCGTGCACTTCTTCAACCTATCAAACAATTTCTACAAATGATCGAGGTGTTCTTCTTCAGTCTGTGATCGAGCTATCATGTCGTCGACGTAGACCTCTATCTCGTGATGGATCATGTCATGAAACAATGCCACCATAGCACGCTGATAAGTGGCGCCGTTCTTCATCCGAATGGCATAACCTTGTAGCGAAAGTGCCCCACTGTAACAAAAGTAGTCTTCTCCATGTCTTGAGCCATTTTGATCCGATTGTAACCGGAGAAACCATCCATGAAGGAGAAAACCTTATGTGGCGGTGTTGTCAACCGAACATCAATATGAGGAAGTGGAAAATCGTCTTCGGACTCGCTTTATTCGATCTCCGTAATCACACACATTCGTACCTTACCATCTTTCTTGGGCACGGGTACCACATTAGCAACCCATCGGGATAGGAAGTAACGCTAGGAAACCGCGTTGAACCGCTTCATGACTTGGCTTTGATTTTCTCTCGACATCTCGGGACGATACGACAACCTTCGTTTCACCGAGAAAACCTTCTTTCGCAATCGTGTACCACAATATCAATGTCTAAACCAGCATGTCTTCGTATGACCAAGCAAAACCTCAATATAGTCTCGTAGCATCCGAACCAACCTTTCTTTAACACTGTTCTCAAGACCCGCTCCTATCTTGATCTCTTTTCTGTCTTCGCTAGTACCCAAATTCACAACCTCAACTTGCTCTTCATGTGGATGTATAACTCTTCTTGTGTAGCCGCAAGTTCTCCGGCACTTCACAATCTTCCTCACTTTCGTCTTGGCTTGGTAGATCGGATTATCGAAGTCATATTTAGCACTAGCATAGCTGTTATTAACGAGATTCAGAGTGATTCTGCAGTGTATCACGTGGGTGTGTGTAAGAACACATAGCTTTTTTGAAGGGGTGATAAAGTAAATGAAAGAAAACAAACAATTGAATGCAAAAGTCCAACGAATTTATTGAATGAAAATACGCAAACGACAGATAAAACCCCTCGCAAACGAGCCATGACGCCCCGGGCAAGGCACCAGGCTTTCAAAGTTTATTGTTCAAACATAAAGAAATACGAAAAGCAAAATAAAACAAAAGCAATTACTCCTGGATAAAGGAGATTGGTATGCGTCTTCGCCTTCCAATTGTCGAGCCCATGATCCGGAGTGGGAAGATCCACTTGCGATGTCGAAGCCTTTGTCGCGTCTTCTATAGCATGGATTCCACTGGCCGATGCGGAAGGAAGGCGGCACGTCGCGCGTCATCATCTTCGACCCTTGATGGTGAAGCCTAAACCAGTCTTGTCGATTTGAAAGGAAGATCGGAGTCGTCCCCAAATAGAACTACCTTTTCAAAGGCTGAGCATCTTTCAATGAGGCCATCCTAGGTGGAGCTTGTGTAACTTCAGAGGACGAGGAGTCAACAGCATGACTGGTATTGTTTCAAAAGCTTGACAGGAGTCTCAAGAATTCACCCTCCATCTCGAGATAGCGGAATGATAGATGATGACCATATATTCTTCTTCACCACACCGTAACAACCTTCCCTTTCACTGGGTACTTCTTCGATGCAAAGTAGAGGTAATACCGCCCATGTATCCAAGGCGCCCAAGTAGGCAAGAGTAAGGGACGAATGTCCATGACAAAAAGTAGAGTCGAAAGTCCGGAACCGACTTTAACAGCAGAGTGAGCTCTCCAAGCATGCGCTTAGAACCATCAAAAGCTCTCACAATAATGTCACGGTCTCGAACCAACCCTTCGACATCAAGTCGATCAAAAGCAGTCTTCGGAAGGATATTCAGAGCAGAACCGGTATCCACCAAAACATGAGATAACGTAGTGCCCTTGCATTTGACAGAGATGTGCAAGGCTTTGTTGTGTTTCTTTCCGGAAGGGGTTAAATCAGCATCAGAGAAGCCTAGGCCGTTGTTGGCAGCCAGGCTAGCAATACAAACTTCAAACTGGTCAGTAGTAGTGTCTTGCGGCACATGAGCATTCTTCAGAAACTTCACCAAGGCATTAGCATGAGCCTCGAGCACAAGAGCGAGCAAGCATGGAGATTTTGGACGTCCCAACTGCTCCACAACATTGTAGTCACTCTTCTTGATAATCTTCGAATTTCCTCCATTTCTTGTTTGGAGGTGTCTTCAAGAACTTCCTTTGGTACTTCGGTTGAGGTGATGAGTCACCGGTTCTTTCCTCTAGGGGATATTGGTTGAGTAGTCGGAATGCGAAATGAGTCGCATGTCTTTTGGAGGAGAGATATCGGAGAGAATACCCTTCCGGTTCGTCACCTTCGATCCGTGATGTTGTCGATGTCGAATAGAAACTTCAGTAAGATCTTCAATTGTCGAGGATCTTGCTTGACGCCATGATAGTAAACATCACCCATAATTCCAAGGGATAGCCTTGTCGAGGAATATGGAACCTGGTCTGGAGAAGTAATGATGAGAGGTGCCACTCTAGGCACGTAATCGCAGAGGAAATCCTTATAGTGTTAACATCAAGATAGTCTTCGAAATCGTCACCCCATCCGTCGCCTTAACATCTTCAATAGGAATCTTGTAACTATCGTGAGTGTACTTCACCATGTAATCATATTTTCCACTTGGCTGCCCCAAGGTATCCCACGATGGTACAGCTGCTCGCATTGTCGATCTTCAACTTAGACATTTCATCACACAACTTCGCATGTGGTTTCGTAAATAGTATCTCACGGTTATCCATCATGCATCGAACACGCCTTCTCAACCAAGCACAACCATCGTGCGGATGGGCACCAATGACAATTCCGGCATCCTGGATTGACACCGCTTGCAACAAATTCTTCTTAATACCATCGAGAGACGGTCAAGTCATCTATGTTGAAAACATAAGCATCGCCACGAAGCGTTGGAACTCTTGTCATGGTTAGGCATAGGCGCATTGATCACATTCGAGTCTCAACGGAGGGTCAAACTCAATCGCTTAGCTTCAATCATATCTTGAATCTTGTTCTTTGAGCCCAACAATTGTCGATGTCATGTCCCGGACGTTGGAATGGTAAGCACACTTAGCATTAGGATTGTACTGGAGAGGAAGTGTTGACATTCGAGGAGGATCCCAAGGTAATCACCGCTTTCAACATGTGTTGCAAGGCTTGCGACAAAGGCATGTTGATTCAGAACCTGCCTTCGCTGCTCGTTACGCACGTGCCTCACCGAGGTTGGCCGATGTAGGATCGAGATCACAACCGCCTACGATTGAGCATGATCGGACTTGGCTTTTTCGACCATACACGATTAGCTTCTTTCTTAGCACCAAAGGATCTCTTCGCAGATTCAAGGTGTCTCTACATGAATCTTCCCACTCTTGATACCGGATGCGCTCTGTCAATATCAACTCGGTGAATCCGGATGAAGAATTTCCAATCGATGATTGAAGAATGGGCTGTCTGTCCCCATGAACATATCAACCAACTCCCTATTGGACAAGGGTGGTTGAACTCACTAGATCTCTCCACTTCGAGCATACTCCTTGAACTTCTCGTCACGACCCATAGACATGCTTTGTAGTTGCATGCGAGTGGGTGTCAATTCAGATTGTACTCATATCGTCAGAAAGCATCACCAAATCACTCCAAGTACGGATACGGTCATTCTCTAGTGATAGTACCATTCCAACTGGTTCCGGACAAACTTTCTTGAAAATAGTGCATCCACAATCATCAGGGGATTGATTTTCTGAACATAGGACTTCAAATGCAGCTTAGGGCAAGACATGCCATCATATTTGGCAAAAGTAGGAACTTTGAACTTGGGAGGGATCACAACACTAAGAACAAGACTCAGATCATCAAAGTTCAGCCCGGACATCTTCAGGTTTTCCACAACATTCAGACGATCCTCAAGTTGCTTGTACTTGTCATCTTCATCAGAGTGTTGGCTATAATCAGAGCGGTCCTCTCCTCCTTTCTTTGGCTCACGCTGGTCACCTTCATCACCCTTGGTACTCCCCTCGATATGGACACTTCCTTCAGAGAGCTCGATCCGACTGACCACTTTTGGACCCCCTTTGAAACGTCTACCCATGTTGAGGAGACCAACAACCTTCTTCTTCTTGTTGATGAGCTTCTTCAAATCTTCTTGGCCTTGGACCAAGTGGTAAACATTTGTCAAACCGAGCATTCTGAGTCTGGAGATCTTTGACAGTCTGTTCAAGAGCCATTTCTGCTAAAATAAATAGCGAGCAAATGAGAAAACCAATCTCCAATGTACCTGTGATGCAATGTTATGCTATGCTATGTAATGTTTATGCGAATGCAATGCAATGTTTTCAAGGACCTAAGAGATTTAAATTTGTTAAACAAGCAATGAGCAAACATTTATTAATACTTCTTTTTATTATTCTCTTTTTTTCTTTTTAAGTACAAGAGATAATTTGAAACAACAAAAGAAAACATAAACATCCTAAAGCTCTAAGTCTCCCATGGACGCTTCCTCTTGGTGCCAATGTAGGCATTGATGCTTCGCTCCTCATGAAGTAGCTTGGTCAACTCTAGCACTTTCTTCTCGCTTGCGTAACACTGAGCTTCAAAGGTATCCCTTTCTTCTTTAAGCTGAATCCGGGATCTCTTCAAGTCTTCAAAATCGTAGGCATGTCGGGATGGAGAACAAGATAGGTACGTCACCTATAGCAACAGGTTCCATAATTACTGGTAAAACAGGCGTGAATGGCATCATGAGGTTTTGAGCTCGAGCTCGCACCCATTTGAGGTAAGGTTCCCAAGGAATGGGATTTTGGTGCCCCAAAGTCTTGGTATCAGTCTTCTTTACCATGCCCCAAGCATGTATAAACCTTCGTCGGTAATTCTGGAGATCGTGATTGTAGTCGAACACAACATCTTGGAGAAGCATATCATGCGGACCATCTTTTCGGGCAAAACCAAACTGACGTAGAGCTAGAGAAGGGTTGTAAGTAATACCTCCCCTTATACCGAGTAGTGGTACATTAGGGAATTCTCCACAATGCTCAATGAATGTGAAGTCCTTTTGAGAGAAAAGGTTCCAACGGATATCTGAATGAGAGAGTGACATCAATCTTTGAGACCATCTTAACCTTTGTTCATTCTTCAAAACTGATGGAGGAAGGTGCGAAATAAACCACCTTGAAAGTAACGGTATACAACACATGAGAGTTCCTTGTCGCTTAGTAGTACGAGTGTGGAGAGAATGTAGAATGTCTCCAAGTAAGGTAGGCACTGGATTGCGGGTAAGAAACAACTTGATGGCATTGACATCTATGAATTGATCCGAGTTAGGAAATAGAAACAAACCATAAATTAGCAAGGCAACAATGTTCTCAAATGCATGGAAACTCATAACTTTGAGGAATTCTCGGGCTTTCTTGATTAAGAACTTGGAAAGTAAACCCTTAACTCCACTTCTAGTTTCCCAATTGGCTTCAATATCGGCGCTTAAGATGTAAGCGGATGCAATGTCTTGAACTTAGGAACCTTTTCCAAACCGTAAATGGCATTTGGTCAAGAATAGGTATCCCAAGTAGCTTAGAGAATTCTTCCAAGGTAGGAACCAACGATAATCTGAAATGTAAAGCAATGGTGTTTGGATCAAAGAACTGGAATAGGACATGCATCATATCTTCTTCAAAACCGAGATAACCAAGTCAAGTAGATAACCATGTCTTTTGATGAACCGAGCATGGTCGGGAATTTCAAATCAATTCTTTGAGTGAGAAGGATACCCATGAAGTTGATTCGGATAGTCTTTCCGAAGCCATAATCCCTACAAAAGAGCAAAGATAAATCCCTAGGTCCTTGAAATAGTTAGAAATGATATGCAATGCGAATGATGTCATGATGTCATGTTTAGCACACACAAACAATTCACACAATGAGCCTAGGGTTAAGGCTTGCATGAGGTATAAGTGATTACCCCACCAAAAGTTTGAGTTGGTTCATCCGTCCTATAATAGTAACCGGTTCTAGGAATCTCATATCACGATCTTTCTCGAGGCGCTTATTTCAATACGACGCCAAGTGGTCGATCGAAAATGTCCCAAAAGTCTCGATCTCAATGAGCGTAGCATCGAGTATCAACCAACCTCGGTCTACACCAAAGCCGCCATCTCACTACCTTCTAATGGCCAAGATGGGTCAATTAAGGTTCTAAAAGTTTAGTTAGCGCTTGATGACACCACGCAGAAGCCAAATACTTTCTTCAACTTGGGAATGAAGAGTATCGGGCAACCAAAGTGTCACGCTAACGTAGCCATCATGTTGACCGTAGTTATACGCCCAGCGGTCGCGATGATCTAATGCCACTTACCTAAAAGGAAACCCGGATCCGGGTGTAGGATCCCCCAACAATATAATACCCAAGCAACCCTTAAAGATAAAGCATACAAGTCAAACAAAAAGCAATAAAAGTTCTCTAGAAATCCCTAAGGCAATTCTCTCTTTTTAGTCCCCAGCAGAGTCGCCAGTTCAGTGATACGGTGAACTGACTTGGTAGGATTTTTGTATCCAAATGTGCGGATAGCAAGAGTCGCCACCGACTTTTATTTTTATCCAATTAAGGGAAGGTAAAAGTACAGAAAAAGACCTTCGTTAGATTTCGAGTTCGGAGAATGGTTATGAAGAGGGAAGGTATTAGCACCCCTTTTCATCCGTAGTTATCTACGGGCTCTTAGTTGCTCTAGATCACTTTTTTTAAAATTGCTTTCTGTATGTTTGACAAAATGTTTTGAAAAGGCATTTCGCTTTGACTTTGTAATGACTCATGTAGGAGTGTATACAAAGTGTTCGGAAATGTTTCGTTTTTGAAAAGAATTTGAACCTTGAAAAAAGTGTGTGGTGTGAAAAGCATTTGATAGAGCGAGCAACTAAGAGACTTATTTACCCACTCAGAATTGGTCGTTTTCGTTGTACTTCTACATTCCTTTAGAATAGCGCTAGCCATACCATTAGTTAGTAGGTAGCTCCATTCGTTGGATGTAAGCGGGACATTCGAAGGGACATCGGATGGTCATAGAAGGCAACTTGTAGGAAGTATCCTAGCACATTCGAAGGGACTATCATCGTTTTTCGTAGGCGACAATCGAGGGTCAAGATCATATATTCGGAGGCGACATCGTGGGTCTTATGATCTTTGTATCGAAGGGACTATGATGATTTGTTTGGAAGGCAACGGTGCTAGAATACCTCTACGTTCGAGGGACATGACCATTTTTGAAATCGAAAGGCATCGAGAGAGAATTACCCTAAGGGGTGCGTGTGTGATAGAAGTGTGTTGAATTCAGATATTTTATCTTGAAATTAGTGTGAGCTATGTCCAATTATTATCTTGCCATACACACCTAATTACTAGCAATTGATAAGGGTGCGGAAAGTAAAATGCGGAATGTAAAGTGCGGAAAGGTAAATCTACGCTATTACATGGCTTTGGGGCAGATACATAATTAGGAGTGCGGAAAGTAAAAGTCCTAAATTAAACTATTACATCCCATGAGCAGTTACATTATTTGGAAAATAAAACAGTAAAAGAAAAACGTCCGAATCGGAGCAACCTGTGAAAGAATAAGAGAATCGGGAAATATGACAAAATTGAAATAAGAGAAAATGTTAGAAAAAATGCAATTTTTAATATGAGAAAATTTATGCATGCTGGAAATAAGAAAAATAAGCTATAATAATTTTTTGGGATTTTTTGGAAAGGATTTAATAATTAAAATGCAATTTATGGTGATTTAAATGCTAAAATCAAAATAAAATAAATATGCACGCAAAAATTATATTTTTTAATTTATTAAATTAAATAAAGGTTTTTAAAATATGAATGCAAAAAGAAAATTATACTTTGGTAATTTTTAATGCAGAATAAAAATCATGAAAACAATTAAAATAACATGAAAATATTAAAAATAATTGGAAAAATAGAAAAATATGGAAAAGTTAGAAAATATGCAAGTTTGGAAAAGGAAATCAAAACCGGTGCCAATGAGGTTCGAACCCAGGTCATGAAAGAGCATCTTGGAACAGTGACAGCTTTTACCACTACGCCAGCTTGCGTTGGATGTCATAGAACGAAAACGTGCAACCATGAGCTACACGCGTCGTCATCTGGTGGAGTCAAAGCACAATCAGCATGGTGGGGTCCCTTGACTTACGAACGAGCGAATCGGAACGCATCTTCCTGCCACGCCAGCTTCCTCGCCGGTCAACAAATTCAACAACGCCGGAGCCCTAGCTCCGGTCGTCTTCTCCGATGAGGAGATCTTGAAAACCTGCAAAACACGCGAAATAAAAGAAAAAAAGAAGACCTTGTCCACCTAAATCGGACCTCCTGAATCCAACGGTGGTGTTAGTTTTGACTGAATCGGCCTGTACAGGCCGGTTCGAAACTCACAGTCCGAAAAGCCCTAGCAATGGTATTACACTATTCTGACGTTCAAAACCAAGGACGACTGCCCAGATCAAACCAGTGGAACCTCATGAACACATTGCAAGCATTAGAATCAATTAAAACAGGCTGGTAATAAAAATACGAATTCAAGAAAAATCAATTATGTATGCATGTATATGGTTCGATTCAGCATGTTTTAAACCATGGCATGAGTGTATACTTACTCAAACTTACCTCCTGAAGACAATGGGATGGTTCTTGAGGGCTGAAAAGGGCTGGAATTTGAAATTCGAATTTCAAAGATTCTTGGAAAATTTTGACAAAATAAGGGTTTGGCTTGAGCTAGGGTTTTGTCCTTTGTACTGGCTGCATTGCTTGGTATTTATAGGAGAAATTTGGATGGCAAAAGGAGTGAAAAAAGATTGCTTCTTGAATGTGCAAATATTTCCATTTAAAATAAAATCAAATATTGAAAAATATATGATTTTCTCATGAATGCAAGGCTATCACGAATTTGGTAAGGGTCATGGGCCTTCTTGGGCATTTAGAAAGATATAAAATCATTCCTTTTGAAAAAAATGTTTAATTTTCATATTTTATATAATTTATTTTTGAATTAAATGTTATAAAATTCAAATATAAATCATAAAAAATAGAAAAGAACCAAGGCCAAGCATTTATGGGTCAAGAATAGCATCATGAACAAGTTTGGATCAAAAGATTATAGGCCCATTTGGAAAATTTTGCATTTTGACCAATATGTCCTTTGTGCAATCATTCAAAATCGCCCAACTTCCGAATAGTGTATCTTGCTCATTTTTCCACATTTTGAGTGTTCTTGGACTTTTGAAAGCTCTAAGAGTCCTCTAACCAATGTCTTTGGTCTCATCTCAATTGGAGTTACCATGCTCAAAATATCTTCAAAACAAAAGTTGACTTTTGTTGACTTTGAAAATGACCAGTAATGTTTTGAGCTATACCTCTCAAATGAAGCATTTTTGGACATTCTTGTGAGACATGAAGTTGTAGAGAATTGAATTTCCTTCAAAACAAGAGGTGGTGGAAAAATTTCGAGAAAGTATGAGAAAGTTATGGTCATCAAAGTTCATTGACTTTTCATCTAGAAACCCTAATTTAGAAAGTTTGACTTTTGGGCAAATCTTGAGTTTTCTTGATGAATCATGATCAACCCTTGATCAAATGATGAATGTAACTTCAAAATGAGGATGTTGACCAAAATCAGAAGTTTTGACGTATGTTGACCACAGTTGACTTTTTGTCCAATACACCGATTTTCAACCATCCAATTGTCTGAGGAAACTTGACTTGTGAGGCTTGAAACTTGACATGGAGAATCTTTGAAGCATATGAGGAGGCATGAAGGCCATTGGAGATGTTGGAAATCCATCTTGACTTGAGAGATACCAAACCCTAGTTTGGGTTGATTGTCTAGGAGAGAGTTTGTCTGATCAACTCTTGAGGAATCTTTGAGTATGGATGTATGAAATCTCTTGAATAGATGGAGGGCAAATTTTGGGGCATGACACCTTCTCATTATCTTTTATTTTTCCTGTCACATCCATCACTGTGTTAAATACATTATCAAAAAAATTCTTCTCAATATGCATAACATCAAGATTATGGCGTAACAAATTATCTTTCCAATACGGCAGATCCCAAAATATACTTCTTTTTGTCCAATTGTGGGTGACGCCGTATCCTTCAATTCGGCATGCTTTGCCAGTATCTGTAAATTTTGGTAGTTCACAAACTTGGTTCCATATAACCCCGTGGCAATCGAGGTGAGGCAAATCTTCTCTCGTACATCTTTTTAAAATTTGTCTTGTTTCTTCTATATGGATGATTTGTTGGTAGGAATTGTGGTGACAACAAACCACGAGCTTTTCCCACCTTTATCCAACGTAAATGCTTTGGTGTATCCCATTCAATGCGGACAACCCATTTTTCCATGCGTACTAACCGACAACATGCCATATTTGGAAAGTCATTAACCCACATCAAGGCACCGCAATGTAAAGTTCTTTACGGATATATCATAAGTCCATTCTCCAATCCACATCCTCTTCAAATCATCAATTAAAGGTTGTAAGTACACATCAATTCCGCTTTTGACTGTGCGGGCATGGAATAACGACGCAAAAACATGTATGGTTTTGTCATGCACATCTCGGGAGGGAGGTTGTAGGGGTTACAATAATCGCCAACAAGAATACGCACTTCCCGACGCTGCGTATGGGGCAAAACCATCGAGCATAATCCAAGCCCGACATTTCTAGGTTCGCATCAAAATGGATGTGTCCGACCAAAGTGCTTCCATGCCAAAGATCGATGGATGTCGCATAGTGCGAACTTGTTTGGTTTGTATGATGCCATGTCATTTGACTTGCATTGTGCATTGAAGCAAACATTCTTTTTAACCTTGGTATTATAGGAAGATAAAACATGGATTTTATCTACACGCTTCTTGCGTTAACGGCTCCATCGCGAACTTGGTATCTTGGACTATTACAAAACTTACACCTCTAACGATCCATCTTGAGTACCAAACTCATTGTCATAAAACAACATGCAACCGTTAATGCAACAATCAATCTTTCTTACTTTTAAACCCAACTTCACCCACTTTTTGCATCATAATAACTTGTAGGCAAGTTGTCTTTCGTAGGTGGAGTCCAACATCATTTTGCAAAATGTTCCAAACATTGATCGAAACATTCCAATTTGACTTGGCCAATAATCTCACACACATTGATATCTTTGAGTCTGACGACCCCTCAAACAACGGCGTATTCATCTCATTCAACAATTGATAAAATCTTTGCGCTTCCTCATTCGGCAACTCTTCCCCGTCAAAATCTTCAGGTTCATCATATGTCACGCTCACACCAAAAGCATCCTCAACCATGTCACCGATCAAATTAAAGTTCTCCTCATACTCCATAATCGGTCGACTACTTGAAGCATGCGTGTTGCTAGTCTCTGGTACATTACCTGGTAGTTCTTCACCATTATACGTCCAAACCCAATAATTTTCAATGAATCCCCTTCTATGCAGATGACGTGTTACTTCCTCTGGGTCACTAATTATTGGTCTACATTCACATTTAAGACAGGGACACCTAACCCCTCCTTCGCTTCGACAACACTCCTGAGCAAACGCCCACTTAATAAACCCATCAACTCCTACTATAAAATTGGATTTAAGTCCACTTCTTCCTGGATATGTTCTATCGTACATCCAACTACGATAATACCGATAATATTCCATACTGCACATTTATACAATCATTGTCTTTTTCATTAGAGATATTAATCAACTTAAACGTATATTAATAATTAATATTCTTAAAAATATTAATTTTGTTTAATTAACTATTAACTTTAACTTTAACTACTATAAATAAATATAAATTTTGCTTTTTTATATATATACTAACATATAAATAAATATTCAAATGTAAAATATATAATTTTTTATTATATAACAATAATATCAAAAAACAATAATATAACATATTTACTTTTTATTATATATACAATAATAATATTAAAAAACAATAATGTAACATATATACTTTTTATTATATATACTCTTTTTAAAATTATGTATTTTATAAATTATTATTTTAATATTTCTTTTTTTTTCTTCATATTTTTAACATATATATAAAAAACTAAAACTAATATAATTTTTTTTTTATATTTGTTTTTAAATTTATGTGTTAACATATATATTATAATTTTTATAAATGTGTATATACTAACAAATTTATGTTTTAAATTAGAAACAAAAATTTCTATATTGTTAGTTTTTATATAATATTTTTAACATATATTGTTTTAAACTAGAGAGTATGGAATTTTAATTTTCATATACTATAAATTTTAATATTGTTTTCTTTTTTCTAAAAATTTTAATTTTCATGTATATTCAAATTTTTGTTATTTTATATGTATATACTAACAAATTTTTTTTTTATATATATAACATAATATTAAAAAATCTTATATGTATATAACAATAATATTAACAGAATTTTTTATATTTATATTAACAATAATATTAACAAATTTTTTTATATTTTTAATTTCTGTTTTTAAAAACATATTATTTTACTAAACCTAAAACTAAATTTAACCTATAATACTAACTTATCATTTTAAATTCATTTTAACTATTAACCTAATACTAACCTAAAACTAAAATTAACTAAAATATATTTTTAATTCAAATAAACATATATAATACAAACAATACTAACCTATATATAATACATATAAAATAAATAAAAAAAATGCAAAAATACCTCTATATTCTTCAATTTAATTTTCTTCTTCTTCTATGACTCTTCCGTAATCTTCTTCTTCTAACTTCTACAACAAAAAAAACACAAATTTTCTTCAATTTTTTATTACAATAATAAACACCAAATAAATAAAATTCAAATCAAACAACATATACCTACCTTTCTTCTACAACGATTGCTTGCCTCAATGTAATTTGGGTTGGAATGAATTTTTTATAATTTGGGTTAGAAGGAATTTTTAACAATGGAGTTGGGTGGGTTTGGGGGAAGGAAACTGAAATGAAGAAGATGAAGAAAACATAAATGTTTGCCTGCGTGTGTAGTGTAACCGGCGTGTGTTTTGAAAATATAAAAGCCACATAGCGACGTGACTGTCACGTCGCAACCTTGCCACGTGCCAATCACGTCGATACCTCGTCAACGGATATAAACAACTACTTCACTCTGCCACACTGTCATCAGTCAAGTCATACTTATTTATATTTTTCTCCCTCAAAAGTAGCGACGTGATCCTAACGTCACTACCAAATTTCAAAATACAATTCATCTCCCTCCAATTAAACGTGTCAGAATTCATTTAATTTTTTTTTAATATAAAGTGTAGCGACGTGTTAGTCACGTCGCAACCTATTTTTTCAAAAAAAACCCACTGACTTTCCTGTGGTTTCATTTTTTTATTAATAAAATATTTTGTGACGTGGTTATCACGTCGCAACTAGTCTTTTTGACTCACGTGATAACCACGTCGCTAATATATGTCGCTGAGAGATGTTTTTCTTGTAGTGGAATTTGACTTAATTCCCAAAACAAGTCAAATTCTTCCCAAATAAAAAATCTTTCATCTTTCCTTCCACAAAACAGTTTGTACTTATTTTTTCCTTCATAGTTCAAACATCTCAAATAGTCCTTTAATCAAATAGAAATATTAAAAGACTATTTCCTTCACTCTTTTTTTTCTCTATATGAATATTCTCTACACGAAAAACACGCACTCTTATTTTAAACTCAAATAATACGCTTTTTACTTTTATAATTCTAAAGCGCTAAGCATTTTCCTTCAAATAATACTAAACAATTCTGTCATGATTAAACACTGTGCTAATAAGTAGTGTGCATATACCCTACTGTTATTAGTCTATTAGAGACAGCTACATCTATAATAAACAATTAAAAGAAAACCAAAACACGAGTTGTACATGTCTCTTAAATAATTGTTTGATCTTCACTTTTTCTCCCTATACATAGTGGCTTGTGAACCAGAACTAACACATAGTAGAGCTACCTAGTTTTCTGAACAAATGGAGTTCCTAATGAAAGTCATCACGTTTCTACTATTTTCTTTGCCAGCAATCACTTCCTCCCAATATTTAGGAAACAAGAACCTACTCACCAATAGAAAGATTTTCCTAAAACAAGAGGAAATTTCCTCTTATGCTGTTGTATTTGATGCTGGTAGCACTGGTAGTCGTATTCATGTTTACCATTTTAACCAGAACTTAGATCTTCTGCATATTGGCAAAGGTGTTGAGTATTATAATAAGGTAGCAAACAATATATAACATCACTAATTATTTTCATTATTATAAAGATTTGTCTTTGTATATTCATATTCATCCTTGTTCTCTTTGTAGATAACACCTGGTTTGAGTTCATATGCTAATAATCCACAACAGGCTGCAAAATCTCTAATTCCACTTTTAGAACAAGCAGAAGATGTGGTCCCTGAGGATCTTCAACCCAAGACACCTGTTAGACTTGGGGTGGGTTGTTTTTGAAAATTTATATTTTCTTTATGGTCAAATTGTGTGTAGCACCGAAACGTCTGAAAAATACGTGATAGATCTGTCTCGTTATCACTATTACACACGAATATAGACATATTTTATTTATTTTAAATTATTATTCATGTCGATTTGTCTTGGACGTTATAATTATCACATGTCGAAATGATATAAACAGTTTTAATGTAGATAAAATCAAATAAACAAATTGAAACAAAAATATGCCTGGGTTCATTATGACAAGTTTTATATGAAAATAATGCAGGCAACAGCAGGTTTAAGGCTTTTGAATGGAGATGCTTCTGAAAAGATATTGCAATCGGTAACCATAAGTTTAATTTTTTTAAAGTTAAAATTTGTAATTAGATCTAGGTTTTTCATCCTTCAATTAAGCTTAATTTTGTGCTTATAATTAATTACTATAGGTAAGGGATATGCTGAGCAACAGAAGTACCTTCAATGTTCAACCTGATGCAGTTTCTATAATTGATGGACTCCAAGAAGGTTCTTATCTTTGGGTATGACTAATTAAACTCAAAACTTTATTTGATATTAATTTTTTTAAAAGTAAAATAATATTTATAATAAAAGGTAAAAAACTCAAGTAAAATATAGATAAGCAGACAATTCACACAATAAAAAATAGAGTTCTGAAGTCATTATTGAAGACAGCAACAAGACAATTATTTAGAGGTGGTGTTTAGAGGACTGCAACTTCTATGTATTAAATATTTAACTGCCCTAAAAAAATAAGATACAAATGAGTTTTATATATAGAGACTTAAAGATTCAAAGATATAAATGGTAAATGCTAAATATTAAATACTCGATATTTTCAAAAAAAATATAGTTCCAATGAATGAACTTTTCAAATCTCAAGAGAATAACTTTCAAACTCACTTTCGATTGCATTTAAGTTTTATTCAAACAATTATATGAAGATATCAGAGATATCTACTAGTCTGTCCAAAAATCATTTTTAAAAAAATATTTTTCCCCTCCGTTTATTTCACGTTTGTTATAGTATAAAAAAGAGAAAATATATGTTTACACTATTTTCTACCAACTATACCATAATAGTATATATAAAGTCTACTGATTTATATATTATTTCAATAATT
The DNA here is from genome assembly GCA_021764765.1 of Vicia sativa. Taxonomy (NCBI): domain Eukaryota; kingdom Viridiplantae; phylum Streptophyta; class Magnoliopsida; order Fabales; family Fabaceae; genus Vicia; species Vicia sativa. Next base: position 155,922,707 of record CM038795.1, on the reverse strand, counting down.
CATTTTACTTTGGTTTCCGTGCATAAGAGCATTTTTCGTTAAAGTTATATACGGTGCAAATACGGTGTATGAAAATGCAGTGTCAAAATAACACAACTGTATAAAAAAATACAATATCATTTCTGGCCCTCCAAATAGTCGAACACCACATCATGCTAGTTCATAAAAAAATCACCCTTAAACTTCTCATACCGGCTAAAGAAAAGAAACTCCAAAAGAGATTAGGATTCTTAAAAAGAACTATCTATCACTCTAACTATTTTATTCTTTGGCTAAGTTTCTACCTTGTCTTAACAGGTGACAGTTAACTATGCATTGAGAAATTTAGGGAAAAGGTACACAAAAACTGTTGGAGTAATGGATCTTGGAGGTGGATCAGTTCAAATGGCATATGCAGTATCAAAGAAAACAGCTAAAAATGCTCCAAAAATTGCAGATGGAGAAGATCCATACATCAAGAAAATTGTACTCAAGGGAATACCATATGATCTCTATGTTCACAGTTACTTACGCTTTGGTAGAGAAGCATCTCGAGCTGAGATTTTAAAGATCACTCGTGATTCTCCTAACCCTTGCCTTTTAGCTGGATTTGATGGTAAACACGAATTAGTATTTCGCTTTAAAATTTCAATTTGAATGTATATAAATATGTTACTAACATTTGGGTTTTTATTTCGTCTTCAAAGCGATCTATACATATTCAGGAGAAGAGTTTAAGGCAACTGCTCCCGCATCTGGTGCAAACTTCAATAGATGCAAAAACACAATTCGTAAAGCTCTAAAGTTGAATTATCCATGTCCCCATGAGAATTGCACTTTTGGTGGAATTTGGAATGGTGGAGGAGGAAGTGGACAGAAAAACCTTTTTGCTTCTTCATCTTTCTTTTACCTACCTGAAGATGTATGCATATATTATCATTTTTTAGTTTATGATTTGGATATTTTGATTCGATGATAATCTAATTTAGGTCTTTCTAATTGTTATATTGTTTTATTTAGACCGGTATGGTTTCTGCAAGCACACCTAATTTCATACTTCGCCCGATCGATATTGAGACTAAAGCTAAAGAAGCTTGTGCATTAAACTTTGAGGATGCAAAATTAGCTTATCCCTTTCTTGATAAGAAAAAAGTAGCTTCATATGTATGCATGGATCTTATCTATCAGTATGTGTTACTCGTTGATGGATTTGGTAAGTTTGAATTTTGAGAGTTAGATATTATAAACTAAAGTGATTATAATGTTTTCATGAAATAATTGATTCTATTTGTTGGCAGGTCTTGATCCATTGCAGAAGATTACATCAGGGAAGGAAATTGAATACCAAGATGCTATTGTGGAGGCTGCATGGCCTCTAGGCAGTGCCGTAGAAGCCATATCAGCTTTACCTAAATTTGAGCGATTGATGTATTTTGTTTAAGTTTCTAGATTTAGTAACAAGAGATCAACCCATCAAATAAATATTTCAATTGACCCTAGTTTATAGAGGGAGAAGTCCTAACCTTCTTTCTTACCATCTAAGATCATTTTTAGGTCTTTTGATATGGAATCAATGTTTACATCATTTTTAATTCTAGTTGATGATGAATTTGTGTTGCTTTTAATGTATTCTATCAATTTAAATATCAATTTAAATGAATGAATATTATTTCAAATAATTGTCATGTTTTTAATGAGAAGTTCTACATTCTCTCTAGGTACTTCATCCCTTCTTTCTTACCATCAAAGAGAGATAATCTTTTGCGTCTTTTTGATATGGAATATGTTAGAATTTGGAATTATTAGGTTGGTAAAAATAGAGTAATTGAGTGTCGATATGGAGAGAGTGAGTGAGAATTAAAGAGAGTATAATTGAGGGTGAAATTATGTTATGTAATTAGAGTATTTATATGGTAAATAGTGTTTTTTAATAAAAAAATATTTATAAATAGTAATATATTATTATAATAATATATTTTTAGTAGTAAAATGAAATTGGTTAATGAAATATAAAAAAATTGGTTAATGAAGTTATGAAGTTGGTTAATAAATGTTTGGATATTAAAATTAATTTGGTAGTAAAATAAAGGGTTAAATATGTCAGGGGTCCCTACAAATAGGCGACCCTGGACTTTTAGTCCCTATAAATATTTTCTTCAACTTCTGGTCCCTCTAAAATTTTACGTTAGCATAAAACATCCTTGTCGTTAGATTCCACTAACGGACGGTGACGTGGCTTGCCATGTGTGATTAATTTATTTGACACGCTGGAATAATTGATTATTTTGTTTATTTAAGTAAAATAATTGAACCCTACAACCATTCTTCCCCAAATTCCCTTTCACTGTACTCCCTCGTTCTTCCCCAAATTCTTCTTCGTTACAAACCCTAAAACCGTATCAGTTCATCTTCTTCTTCTTTGCTGCCCCCAATTTCAACTATGTCATCTTCTTCTTTTCGAAGCAAAACCGTATCAGTCCAGTCATCAAGTGTGAGTAGTCGTAGATGGAGAACGTGTGCTTGCAATTTGCGTATGATATCTTACAGTTGCAAAAATGGTCGCAATCGAGAGAAATTATTCTGGAGATGTCCCTGTTGGCAGAGTGATGGAACGTGCAACTTGTTTGAATGGGATGATGAAATCGAAACTGGGAACTAGGAAATGGAGAATGAAGATGAAGAATTGAAGAGTGATTCGACCAAGTTGAGGGAGTTGAAGTCTTTTGAAACCTTGAAGGAAATGTGCGAGTCAGCAATGAAGAAGAATGTCGAATTGGATATCAAGTTGAAGACTATTGGGCTATGTGGAAAGATGAAGACAATTTGTTTAATATTGTCATTAATTGTCAATTTCTACCTTGCAGTGAAATGTAGCAGAATGTAGTGTTTTAGAATTCTAAGAATTTGCAGAAAGCTCTGTAATTGGCTTATAGTTGTTGTTGGTTTAGAGTTGTTGGTTGTAATGGTTTGAATGTACTGTAATCAAAATAGTTTGTTTGTGATCAAGAGTTGTTACAATAAATGTTGTTATTAGAAGTTTTTGTAATCAAAATGGTCTGCACACAATATTTTACTATTAATTTTTATGTGATAAAATTTCATGCCATCCATTACATCTTATATAATAAGAAATTGTTGTTGTGTAAAATAAGAACAAGAATTAGAAATTGTTATAGACAACCTGTTTGACCATACCTGTCAAACCATAATTAAATTCACAATACATAAGAATACATAAAAAGCTTCATTGTTATACATTACAAATTAAGTTTCATACAATTTGAACAACAAGAAAACATCGGTTGACAACAAACAAACTAAAACATCAATTGGAAGCACAAAAGAGATTCATTGAGTTACAACAAACTAAAACATTAGTTGACAGCAACAAAAGAGTTTCACTGAGTTAAACCCTTAGCAATTTCGCTCCATGTTTTGTTAACACTTGATGGTCCTGAGTCCATAGCTTCCTCCTCCTCATTTATGACCAAAGGGTGATCAGGTTTTCTACCTGGACCTGAAACAACCTTTGTTTTGATGGTCCCGAGTCTATCACTTTGCCTTTTTATAACTTGCACATGAGAATTTGTTTTTTTTTTGCCTTGGTTTGCAAAGGTTTTGAGGAGGGAGCTAGTGGTTTGAATGACTTTTTTTGAGACTTCCTAGGAGACTTTCTTGGAGATACACCATAAAAAATCCTTGGTCCAACCTTAGATTTGGCAGGTGGTTCTGGGTGTGGTTGTGCAGTAGGCTCTTCCACAGTTTGTGCAGCAGCAGGCTCTTCCACATTTTCTTCAGCAACAGGCTCTTCCATAGTTTGTTCTGCATTGTTGTCAACATTCAAAGGCTTAATGTCCAGCACATCATTCCAATCCAGCAAAGTAGCCAAAGTTTCAGCATCCCAATTATGGAATTTATCCATAGGTGCAGTGCTACTTTGCAGCTGCCATCATTAAGTCTCTAAACAATGTACCTCCACCAAAATTCTTTTTGAAGTTGGCATACAAGTGTCTCAAACAAAATCTGTGCTCATAAGCTGTGTATTCTTCTTCAAAAACCTGAACCAATTCCTGCACATAAAAATACATGAACCTATGTATATATCAACATAAATAAAGAAACATAAATATTTCTTCTGAGCAATTTTGCTACCTTTTGTTGGTCAGATATGAAGCACCATCTGCCATCTCCAATATCTTCAACAAGTAACTTAATGAACCAACTTCATGATTCCTTTGTTTCACTCTCAAATATCCCAAAGGCAATTGGTAGATATTGATCATTTGGATCTCTACCAACTACAATCAATAGGATACACCAATATTTGTGCTTCAAATAGCATCCATCTAAGCCAATAAAGGGTTTACAAGCCTTTGTCAATGCCTTCTTAGTCCCATCAAAACAAATGTAATACCTCTAGAATCTTGGTTTCAAACCTGGAGCTAATGTAGTGGTGTTGAGATTGAATGTATTACCTGCTGAAGCCTTTCTCAACTCAGCACCATAAGACCACAACAAGCTGAATTGTTTGCTTGAGTCCCCTTCAACAATTTGTCTTGCAATTTGTCTTGCCCTAAATGCCCTGCACCCTAGAATCTCAGTAGCATACCTAAGCCTCACATCATTTACTACATCATTTAGCCTCATCTTTGTATTATTATTCAGCCCATCCACAATCACCTTGGCAACCCACTATGCTTTTGCACTTTTGTTAAAGAAGTTTCTGCCACACTTGTGTTTTGCATACAGTGTTTTTATCCTAAAAGTTGTGGAAGTAAAGACTCTACTATACAACATAGTGTAATCACATTTCTTTTTATCTTTGCACACCACCCTAACCCTATTTGAATCATTTTTGTCAAACTTAACATCTCTCCCATTTAGCACATTGTGTTCAAGTATGGCATCCTTAAATTGTTTCAATGATCTAAACTCCATTCCTACCTTGAATACATAATCCTTACTCATTCTATCTTCTTCATTGTACCTTATTACACAAGGAATTTCATCACCATTGTCATCCCCAGCCCCACTATCCAACTCATCTATCATATATTCATCTTCAATGACATGTTGCTTCCCCATTTCTTCTGTGATAAACTGTTTCTTTTCTGGTAGAGGTGAGGCAGCATGATCTACTTGGTTTTCATGTTCAGCAGGATCACCAACAGGAATGTCTTCCAGTTCTTCATCAAAACCCTTCATCCTCTCTGTCATACCCCAAAATTTACCCTCTTACTTCTCAATACATTTCACATATCCATACTCAAGGATTTCACAAGGGTTGACCAGACAAACCCTCTCCTAAGCAATCAACCCAAACTAGGGTTTTGCCATTCTCAAATCAAGATGGTCTCTAACACTTCAAGTGGTCATCATGCCTCATCATATGCTTCAAAGAATCTCCATGTCAAGTTTCAAGCCTTACAAGTCAAGTTTCCTCAGACAATTGCTCAGATGGTTGAAAATCAGTTGTATTGGACAAAAGTCAATTGTGGTCAACATACAGTCAAACTTCATGATTTTTGGTCAACATCAATATTTTAAAGTGATATTCATCATTTGATCAAGGGTTGATCATGATTCATCAAGAAAAGTCAAGAATTGATCAAAAGTCAAAGTTTCTAATTTGGGCTTTCTTAGACAATAGTCAACAGAACATTGACCAAGCATAACTTTCACATACTTTATCAGAAATTTTTCCACCACAACTCATTTTGAAGAGAATTCAATTCTCTACAAATTCATGTCTCGCAAGCTTGGGTAGAAAATGCTTCATTTGGAAGTTATGGATCAAAATATTACACGTCCTTTTAAAAGTCAACAAAACGTCAACTTTTTTTAAAGAAGTGTTCATGAGCATAGAAACTCCAGTGAAGATGAAACCCAAAAGGTTGTTTAGAGGACATTTTGAGCTTTCTAAAAAGTCCAATAACACCCAAAAATGTTAAAAATTGAGCAAGATACACCTTGCACAAGTTGAGCATTTTTGAGGAGGTGCACGAAGAGAAATACTTGACAAAACCAAATTTTTTGCAAATGGGCCTAACTTTTCTTAGTTCAAACATGTTCCTTAGCTGAATTGGAACCTCCAAGCCCAAGGCCACGAATTTATCTTTTATTTTTTATTTATTTTGGATTTTTAATCATTTAAAAGCCAATTTAATTAAAATAAAAGATAGAAAATCAAAAATTAATTGCAAAATGGATTTTCTCTCATTCTTGAGATCCAAGCAAGCCATACAAGCTGTCAATTTCGAATTTCATTGATTGGAGAAAGAATTGAATGAGATTTGATCAATAAAGGCAATATTTGGTTTCATTCCAAATCAAATATTTTCTCATTGATTGGCATATAATTTCTTCATAATTCTTGACCTAATTCACTCTACTATAAGTACATGATGCATCCACAAGCACAAGATACGAATTTCTGGCCTCAAAGAACCCTACAAAAAATTCGTAGCATTCAAGCAATTGGCAGCCCTAGTTCCAGTCCAATTCAAAGGATTCCAAGCATTCCAACACGTTCCTGGAGGTTCTCTGATCCATCCCAGATACTCACAAGCCAACAAAACGTGCAGAAACGTAAAATCAAGATCACGGTTTGCTTCAAAAACTTTGAAATCGATTTCTGTTATTTATGCATCATAAACATAATTTGATTATATATTCTTGATCGTGATGATGTTTGCAAGCATTCTGGTTTGTTTAATTCGATTTTAAGTGCAGGAATCGTGATATTCCATTGTTAGGTTTTCCACGCTTCAAATTGGGATCCTTCGATTTAGGAGAAATTGGCCAAAACTAGGGATATATCCTTGTTCAGGAGATCAAACCGGATCGAACCATGGCTTTACATTGAATTTATATTGCTTGTATTGAGTTTTGGAAATTTGCAGGTGCTTTTGTGACAGACAAAACCGTCGCTATTGGTTTTTACTACGGATCGTGTCCATAGGTAAAAGTCTGGGTAAAATTCAAATGGGGAAGACGAAGGCTTGGCGCGTGTTTTGACTAGCATTCAGAAACAGTTTTCCTTTATAACGTTTTGCTTCATTCCACTAACACGAATGCAGGCTAGCTCAGATGGCAAGGAAGGCGCGCGTATAACCCAGAGGACCTTGGTTCGAACCTTGGCTCCTCAATATATTTTTTTTTACACTTTGCAAAACTAACCAATTTTCTTATTTTCACATTATTTTCCTTTTAATTTAATTTCTTTTCAAACAATTTTCTAACACATCAAAAATCACCAAAAAATAATTTCTTTTTGCATTTAGGATAGAAAAATATTTATTTAATTTTTGGCATAAAAATTAATATTTTTGCATGCATATTTTAATTAATTGTTAATTAACCATAAAATTGACTTTTAATTATTTTTCCTTATTAAAACCAATCCAGAAAATTCCAAAAAAATTGTTTTATCATCTAATTAGGATTACTAATCTAAAAAAAAATTCCTAACTCAAAAATCTTTTTTTTACTAACACATTTTCTCTTATGCGAATTTCTTTTCTTTTTCCGATTATTATGTATCTGCTTCCAGGTTGTAATAGTTAGGATTAATTTTCTCGCATTTCTTTTTTCCAATATTATGTAACTACTCATGGGATGTAATAGCTTAATTAGGATTTACTTTCCGCACTCCTATATTATGTAACTTTCCCAAAGCCATGTAATAGCGTAGGATTTACTTTCCGCTCTTTACTTTTCGCAATTTACTTTCCGCACTCATATAAACTGCTAGTAACTAGGCGTGTATGGCAAGATAAAAACAAACGTAGATCATTTCTAAATTTCAAGATAAAATATCTGAACACGACACACTCTCTTCACACATGCACCCCCTAAAGTATTCTCTCTCGTTGCCTTTTGAATAAATGGTCAAGTCCCTCGAACGTAGAGGTATCCTAGCACCGTTGCCTACAAACATATCATCATAGTCCCTTCGAATCAAAGATCATAGTCCCTCAACGTGGCCTACGAATACATGATCGCGTCCCTCGATTGTTGCCTACGAAAAAGTGATGATCGTCCCTTCGAATGTGCTAGGATACTCCTACAAGTTGCCTTCTATGACCATCCGATGTCCCTTCGAATGTCCCTTTACATCCAACGAATAGGGTTACCTACCAACTAATGGTATGGATAGCACTATTCTAAAGGAAAGTAAAATAACACGGAACGACCGTTCTGAGTAGGTAATAAGACTTTTAGTTGCTTGCTCCATCAAAATACTTTTCACACCTCACACTCTTTTACAAAGTTAAAACACTTTTCAAAAACGAAACATTTCCGAACATTTCGTATACATTCCAGCGTGAATCATTACGAAGTCAAAGCGAAATGCCTTTTCAAAACATTTTTCAAACACACACATAGAAAGCAAATTTAAAAGTGAGCTAAAGCAACTAAGAGCCCGTAGATAACTACGGATGGAAAGGGTGCTAATACCTTCCCTTTTCATAACCTTCTCCCTTACTCAGAATCTAACGAAGGTCTTTTCCTGTTCTTTTCACCTTCCCTTAATTGGATAAAAGAAAAGTCGGTGGCGACTTTTGCTATCCGCAACATTTGCGATCAAAAGCAAAACAATCCAAAGTCAGTTCTCCCACTGTATTACACTCTCATCTTCACTATCATCAAAATGCACATCCCTAAATGACTAATCTTCACTTGATTCATCATCACTAGGCTCACATGGTTTACCCTTCCCTTTCTCCTTAACCATATCCATAATTGTTGCATCTCCTGATTCAGGCTTAGGCTCACAGAATATCTCAATATCACACTTATGCTCAACCACAAACACTGATACTTCAATAGCATCTCCATCATCCCTAAATCTCTTTAAATCTTCTTCAAAATTACCATTTTCATGTTTCCACCACATCTTAACTGTATCCATATCAAACTCAGGTTGAATACTTTTCACTAAGTCTATGGCTTCAAAAAATAACCAATAATCTACATCTTGTATATTAAAACCAAATACATCCTCAATCTCATACCTAATGTCTGGGTATTTTACAAAATAACCCTTGGTATAAAATAAAATCTTGAATGCACTCATTTCCCCTATAAATACAATTACTAGATTAGGTTTAGAATTAGTAATTCAAAATCGTTGTAGGGTTAACAAACCCACAGTATATTAGAGAAAAAGGTAATTTCACAAACATAAGGAATTAATTATAAAATACAAAGATGAAGCTATTACCTGGGACCACGAGCAAGAAGAAGGCACAACGCAAGGGACCACCAAGATTCCTTGTCGTCAATAATGTCATGCTAGGGTTACAAAGGGGGTGAAATTTTTTTGACTTTTAGCAGTTGTTTCTTTTTTCACAAAAGGGGTAGAATGTTTGACACGCTGGCAATTTCTTTTTTCAATTAATCCATATAACTTACGCTACATGGCAAGCCACGTCACCGTCCGTTATTGGAATCTAACGGCAAGGATGTTTTGTGCTAACGTAAAATTTATAGGGACCAGAAGTTGAAGAAAATATTTGTAGGGACTAAAAGTGCAGGGTCACATATTTGTAGGGACTAAAAACATATTTAACCCTAAAATAAAGTTAGTTAATATAAAGTAAACAGTTGGTTAATAAAGTATTGAAGTTGGTTAATAAATATTCAGATATCATAAATATTTTTTAGTAGTAAAATAAAGTTGGTTAATGAAGTATAAAATGTTGGTTAGTAAAGTTAAGAAGTTGATTAATAAACGCCAAGATAATTTTTACCACTAAATTATTTTTAATCTTTAGTCATTTATTAACCAATTTCATCATTTGATTAACCAATTTTTCATATTTCATTAAAATAACTTTATTTTATTAACAAAAATATATAATTTTTTAAAAAAATATTATTATAATGATATATTAACGTTCATAAATATAATTTTCATTTAAAAAACACTATTAACCGTATAAAATGGTGATTAGTGTTTGGTGTAAATATTTGGTGTAAGATTTGAGTGTAAGAATAATATTACTCAAACAATTATATTAGATTGGGACACAAGCAACAAAATAAATAACTGAAAAACTGAAATTAACTATGTGTAACTGATTACCAAAACGTAGTATTTGGTCTAAAACAATTTTGACACAGTGGTAACCAGTTACAATAACTGGTTACACCTGTTCTAAAGACTAAACAGGCTTCGTGTCAATGGTGTTACGAATTTCATCAAGGTATGTCCTCATTTTGTTTTAAGCCTAACCTAGTTGATAATTGGGTGTACCAAAATTTCAGTAGGAGTAAATTCATTTTCTTTATACTATATGTAGATGATATCTTTTTGGGAAGCAACAATATAGGCTTACCAAAAGGATTTATCACATAGAATTTTGAGATGAAGGATATTGGGGATGTCTCTTTTATCTTAGGAATTCAAATACTTAGAGATCACTCTCGAGGTATTTTAGGATTGTCAAAGAGGAGCTATATTGATAAAAATTTGGATAAATTCTCCATGAAATATGGCTCACCAGGAGACACATCTGTTGCTATAAGAAACAAGTTTAGTCTCAAAACAGTTCCCCACCATGGATCTTGAAAAATAACAGATGTATAAGGTTCCATATGCTTCAACTGTTGGAGTCTTATGTATGCTCAAGTTTGCACATGTCCCGACTTAGCTTTCATTGTAGGAGTTCTTGGTAAATATCTAAGCAACCCTAGTATGCATCACTGGATAACAATAAAGCGTGTGATAAGCTCCATGAAGAGAAATACAGACTTTGTGCTCACTTATTGGAAGTTGGATAACTTGGAGATCATTTGGTATTATGACTCCAATTTTGCAGGATGTCCAGATAGCATATGTTCCACTTATGGTTACATATTTCTCTTGGGTGGAGTATCTGTCTCCTAGAATTCTTCAAAATAGACTATAGTGGCTCACCTCACCATGGAAACAAATTTTATGGCTTGCTTTGAGGCATCAAATCATGCAATTCGACTGTGGAACTTTGTCATAGGTCTACACATCATTGGGAGCATCAAAAGGCCATTGAAGATTTATTGTGACAATAGTGCAATTGCGCTATATTCCAACAACAATATGAGTTCTACAAAATAAAAAGTTCACTAATATCAAGTATCTTGTTGTGAAAGAAAGAGTTCAAGTGAAGCAAATTTTGATAGAACATATAGGGACAAACTTAATGCTAGTTGATCCACTATCTTAAGGTTTGACACCTAAGGCTTTTCATGGACATGTTGCTTATGTGGGTCTTGGTTTTGAGAATTTCTTATATTAGTATGAGTTTTTTCTCCTTATTTCTATGTTATATGATTTGGTTTTGTTTTGGTATAAATTTTATTTTATGTTTAATTTTCTGTAAAAATAAAAACTTATGAAGTTCTATTGTTATAACAATTTTTTTTGTTATGTGCAAATATTGTAATTTTGAATTGCACCTAAAAACTTCAATTTGATCGCACTAAAGACTTCAGTAGGACCAATTGGAAATTTTAATGATCTAGATATCATATTGCATGAAATTTTTTTCCCACTCATCCATATCGATCTATGTCATCAAGTACTTTGATATGGTGGTCGTCAGGGCTCTGTCACATTACACATCAGTGAAGACGACTGTGGTGGTTCCATTATTCATGTATGAGGTGGACCATATTTTAAAGTTAAAATCTAAAGATAAATAGCATTAGGACATGGGTCTAAAGAACTCTAATACAATCATTAAGATATATTGGCTAAGTGGGAGATAGTTGGAATATTTTGATAATTTAGTGTTATATTAGTATTTTAATAATTATGTGGTCAAACATATTTATTTAATCATATCCGATATTTTTATCAATTAAAAGCCTTATATAATTTATGTGATCAAATAAAGTTAAAAGGAGAATTAGATTTCATTTAAAAATTAATTAATTAATTAATTAATTAATTAATTGGATATGTGCTTAAATATGAGTGGATGTTAGGATGACCAGTTTCATAATAATGGGAACGCTAATCGGTCATCACTTTATAAATAGACTGGTCCCTAATATATCATTCACAATCAAATAATCTCTTCCCCCCTCTGAAGAGTATGCAAGTCATTAGGAGTATCGGTTAAGGAAGAACTATACAAGTCATCAGGTATTCTTAGGTCCTTTAATTACATGCTTGTATGATTATTTGGCTTCCGCATACATTATATTTTTTACTTTATAAGCATGTATATTCAATTAATCGTTGATGATTTAATTCTAACAGATAAAGGACAAACATATAATTTGTTATAGACTTCCACTTTTGTTGCATTCAGTTCCGTGATTTATTAGCAAACAAGTATTTATACAATTTTTAGTTTTATATAATTTTTACCTTTTCCCCGCATTTTTGGTCTCTAAGCTTAGGTTTGATATTCACATTCAATGGTGTAAAGTGTTGATATACACTGTCCAAAATTGTGTTAAAATAATATAACTAAATCAGTGGGGGATATTGGTAAATACGAGGTGGAGTGGTGGATCTGGGACCTTAAGTGGAGGAGACCTTTTCTCTTTGAGTAAGAGTTAGACCTATTTTGTGATATTAAATATCTGATTAGATACTTCTCCATTTTTAGTGTGAGTGATGATTGAAGGTGGAGCAAGTCGAGTGATGGGGTCTACTCTGTGTATTCATCTGATTCTTGTCTTCTAGCCTAAGTGTCCCCCCGGTCATCTGGTTTCCATTGTGGAGTTAATTATTCCGACTATTTGGGGTAGCTGGTATCCTTCTAAAGTTATTGTTTTCTCTTGGCAACTTCTACAGGATCATATGCCTACCAGAGTTAACTTACTTAAGAGGGTGTTCTTCTGACACTGTGGATTATCTTTTGTCCCTTTGTTTGTTGCATATTGGGTCATCCTCCCATCTTTTTGTGACTTATGAGGATGTTTCTTCTGTTTGGTATAAGATATTTAGGTGGTTGGAATGTTGTACTATTTTTCCTAGTGATACTTTGACCCTCTTTCGTATGTTCTCCTCTCAATCCGGTGTTTCGAGGAATAAAGAGGGTTTAAGGATGGTTTGAAATGTGGTGGTTTGGTCGATTTGGAAATTTAGGAATGATATAGTTTTCTCTAGTTCTTTAGTGAAATCAAAAGACATGGAAAATATGGGCATGTTTTTAGCTTGGAAATGGTATATTGGTAGGTATGTGGGAATCTCTCATGGCTTCTCAGACTGGATTGTGAATCTTATCTCGTTGTTAAACAAATAGGGGTGTGAGTGGTTCCATCTGGCTTGTGAATCTTATCCTGTTGTTATCCATTGGATGTGTTCTTGTGTGTTTTTGTGGTTTTTTGAGCTCTCGTGAGTATTCTCAAATTGGACAACGTTCTCATTACCTTCTCAACTATCATCTTATCAATTATGGTTTCACCACAACCCTTCATGAGATGGACGAGTTTTTGAACCTTCGGCACATATTCTGCAACTTTTTCGTCTTCTCCCATCGACAATAATTCATATTGACGACGCAAGGTTTGTAACTCGACAACCTTGACTTTCTCACCTCCTTCATAATATTTCACCAGAATATCTCATGCCTCATTCGTCGTTTCAGCATGAGAGATTCTGTCGAAATTAACAGCATCAACAACCGTCTGAGTGCAATAAGAAACCTTGCAACCTATCTTCTTGACTTTGTTGTGGGCTTTTTTCTGTGGTTCAGTTTCATTTGCAGCCAGCGCAGGAACGTCGTTGGTAACCACCTCTAGAGTTTCATGGAAGCCAAAGAAGAGTTGCATATGTTTTTTTTTCCATCGTATCCAATTCTTGCCATCAAGGATTAGAAGATAATTCAAAATACCCTTATCACTAGCCGTATTCACAACAGTTGATTCACTTGCCCTAGAAACACGATCTCTGACGTGAAATTGTTGAAAACTCGATCAAGAACAATAACCGGAAGCTCTGGATACCAATTTGTTAGTCTGTGAGGCACTTTTAGTGAGGAGAGAAAGAGAGAATAATAAAGAAAATAAGAATTTGTATTATTAAATTGTACAAATAATGATACATACTATGAGTATTTATATACAACTCTAAATGAATTTGGATATACACAACTTGAATTAAATTTAAATATTAAATCTAATCTAATCTAATATTTTAACAATTTAATTTAATATTTCAACAAAAATAAAAACGCAGTTTATGTCGGATTTAAGTTTTGGTTTCGATATCAATTCAAACTGACTGATTTTCTACCCTTAATTTAACAAATAGAGCAATCATTAACATTTTCTTTCAATCACATACTACCATGTGGAGAACCAATTTTTTCTTCCCCTAAACTCGACTTTTCCCTCGTGTTAGGATGTTGTCCAAATATATTATTGTCAAAATATATTTGATCTTATGTGACATTTTTTTATTAATTTAACAGAAGTGTATGATATTTATTAAAATTTATATTTCTATAAAATAATTGCGTTCATACAAATGTACATTTAACGAGGTATATGATATTTATTTAAATTTAAATTATTATAAAATAATGGCCTCCTTACAAATGCACTTCAGTATAATTTACTACCATAGTGATATATAAGTAAAATTTGTTTTTTTTAATATATTGATAATTAATATATGTAGTTTATATATATACTACACCCATTAATTATCAAATGTACTAAAAAAACAATTTACTTAATTTTTTTTACAGAAAGAGTACATTATAATAATTAAGTTTATCTTTAATTACATACTTACATACGGATATTTAACTAATTTACTTTTATTTTTTTTATAAATAAAAAATAAATTAAGAGAGTACTAAAGATACTCTAACTCTTGATTAAAAAAAACTAAGACTAAAATTTGTAAAAAAATTCAGGGGTGACAAAATTAATGGATTTGATGGATATGGATTGTTAATGGATAATCAAGATAATCCATTACAATTCATTAAAACTTCCTTAAACATATCCAATCCAATCCATTAAAAATAAAATTCATCAAATCCATCAATTCACAACATTTTAATGAATGAATATCCATCTATCCAAAATAAATATTTGCTTTTTCGGTTATTTTTTTAGAAAATAATTTATTTTTGGTTTTTCTAAAAAAAGCAATTTATTTTCACTTTTTTTTCCAAAAAAATATATTTTTTCAAAAGAAAATAATTCAGTTTTGTTATTCAGAAAAATGTATTTTTTATTTTTTTATTTAAAAATTATAATTTCCTTTTTTCCAGATTTTTTTTAAATTTATCATTTTTTATTCTTATGGAAAAATTTATTTTCTTTTTGAATTTTTCTAAAAACATTTTTTTAATTTAAAAAGAAATAGATTTAGTTATCTAAAATATAATCCATTTGATCATTAAAATGTGGTGGATGGATTGGATCAATCCATATATATAAATGGATGAATTTGATTAATCCAATAACTTTTTTTTCATTCGATTGATGGACTGGATGAATTTTTTGATAAATAAAATAAATAAATTTTATATTAATAGATTCAATTGTGATCTCTAAAAAATCAAACCAACTAATTGAAACTTATCACAAAGTAACCTTTAATAAAACAAATCTCAACGTTTATTATGATTTATCTTGCGGGCCTCTTTCAATTATTGTTTTAAATTATTGTGTCTTAATTGCTTGTCATAAAAAACAGTGTAATATTTAAATTATAAATATAGACAATAATAGAGCAACTAGATACTCCAGTTTCATTTGTCAACCTATATATAACAAAGACACATATAATTGAGCATGTATAAGAGGCTGAAATCACGAGTTGAGCGTGTCTCTTAAATATAATTGTTTGATCATCCGTATTTCCTCTTATACATGCTTGTAATTTTCCTTTCATTGGTTAAAGTAATATCTTTTGCCGCATTAAAACAACACATGTAGTTTAAAAAAAAAAACTATGTTTCATTCTGTTCTATTGAATCAAACAAATCCTCAAAATTTATTTATTGATAGTGTGTAATTTATCTTCCCGGCGGCTTATTTCAATTATTGTTTTAACGTATTTAGTGTCTTAATTGCTTGTCATAAATAAACAGTGTAATAACTAAATCATATACAATAATAGAGTACCTAGAGACACTCCAATTTCATTTGTTAACTTATATATGAGGCATAAAATAATTGTTTGCATTGTGTCTCTCCATGGCTCTATACATATCTATTAAAATTAAACATTAATAAACTATTTAAATCTAAAAATAAAATTTAAGTATTAAAAGTAATATCATATATTCATTTAAAGCATTAATCACAATTTTAGAAATTTCAGAGTACAACGAAGCAAAATAAATATTTAGAATTTTGTCTCGTACATATTGTAAGTAGTTAACATTCATTGCATGAACATTCAAAATAATATATATATATATATATATATATATATATATATATATATATATATATATATATATATATATATATATATATATATATATATATATATATATATATATATATATATATATATATTTATAGATAAAATACAAATTAATATATACTTATTTGCGGTAAAACGAGACCAAATAACATTTTTTGTACTCTTTCAACATGTCTTGTTAGTAAATAAAGATATGATTTCTTGTCAAACCACAATGCAAACCAATATAATTTGCGATGGATCTAAGAAACAATACTTTCTTATATTCCTTTGAACACAGAACTCGTGCAACAACGTGCAAGAGTTAAATCTTTATGTTAAAGTACAAGAACATATGAATATAAATAGAAATCAACATAAAAATTGTACTTACGAGCACCAAATTTGTTAGTTCTGTGTTTGACAGCAATTATGGTAAAACATTCTACTCAGGAAATGCCATGAAGAATGTCTTAACATGTGAAGCAAAATGTATTAGCAGTTTTTAAGATGATGTCAAATCAGATGTTGTGAAATGTGTTAAATAGCTGCACTAGTTTTTCAGTTTAGAAATTCTAGGAGTTAGTTTGTTTAAGTTGTTTGCTCGAAGTACGCAAGGTTATGTAACGCTCTGCTGCAACTTTCTTGGAGAGCTTTAATCCTACTTTCATGGAGAAAGTAGTGGAAAACTTTGAAGACTTTATGTGAAGCAAATTATGGGCCAACCCTAGTTGATGTCCGTATAAAAAGGAAAGCTAACCCTACTTGCACAGTTAGCCACACTGAAGAAAGCTGAGCGCATTGTGTTCAGAGTTTAGGTTTTAAGTCTTGGTTTATTATTTCTTGTGAGTCACTCTTGTATTGTTTAATACTTGAGTTTGACATTAGTTGAGTTGTACTTTCTTAATCATCCATAAGCTTTGAAGCAATGATGGTTATGTATCTTTGAAGTGTGTCTTCAAGTCTTTGTCAATGGTTTATTATCACGATGTGTGATTGAGGGGGAGTGAGAGGGGTTTCTCATATCTAAGAGGTTCTTAGGTAGAAGTGTCATTGGGTAGTGATTAAGTGAGGAGTTGTAAACAGGCGAGTTTAAGTCTAAATTAATACTGCTGATAGTGGACTTCATCCTTGGCTTGGTAGCTTCCAGACGTAGGTGTGATTGCACCGAACTGGGTGAACATTTGCTTATGTCTATTTTAATTTACTGCATTTAGTATTCTGCTACTCTTTGTTCAGTATATGGATATTAGTGTCATGACATCACCTTCGACATCTCATATCTGATAACAGAATTTCAAAATTTGTAATACATAACTGTTTAGGTACTCATCTCCCTTCAAAAATTTCACAATAGAAATATTAGAAAGTACCGATAAGTGATGTGGATCATGACTTGATTTATTACTCATGCATGGATCTAAAATACTATCTAATATAATTAATTTCCTCTAAGTGTTATCTAGTTTTGGTGGCATGGTTTCAATACTACCATGGATGGTAGAACAACTTTCTTCAATGTTCGTACGACCCAAAACTTTCTCAACTATATTCTTATGAATTTTCAACTGATTTGAACTTGTGTGGAGTACACCCAAAGAAATCAGTTTATGCATCATAAAAACAACAAAAATATAATACAAAATTAAAATACTCAAAAAATAATAACAACGACATACAACAAATTTTTTGTAAACTTATACTTATACCTCAAACACATCGTTGATACACTTCTCAGACATATTCTCAACCTCCTCCTCATTCACTTCTTTCGCTCCTTCTCAACCACCCTTTCTTGCTCCTGTTGCTCCTTCTAGGCACTCTCCCACACTTTCTGCAGCAACATCTCCCTCTTCTCCTCCAAAATTCTCTTCCGCTACTCCATCCATTTCTCTCTCTCTCTCTCTCCTCTTCTAACTTTCTCTCCCGCTCTTCCATCCACTACTTAATTTCCTCCCCAAACTTAACAATAATAATCTCTTCAATCTCTCTCTCTCAATATTTACTTCTCTATGTGATTTACATGATCCAAAAAATAACTTGAAGCCAACGCCTCTTCCTAGACCACATACACGCCCATGATGCTCCTCGGTTTCAATCGCTTCTACCAAGATGTCATGATGATCTTGTGAAAGGATGAGGTTGACTTTGGCGTGTTCAACCAGATCATCTTACAACACATATGCAATTTCATCTTTACCAAATTGATTTAACTAAAATAAATATTGTTAAAAAAATATATACTTACAATCTTTTGAACCACTTCGTATGTAGCATCTAATGTGAACTCACCATCTTTTCTTCGATGTTCCCTCTTCCATATCTCATGGAGTGATGGTGGAGATTTAGTACAATCAAGACTTATAGAATTTCCCAGCTCTAGTTCCCTTTGTTTTCTTTTTTCTTCAATCATCTTCTGTTCAATTTTTTTGATATCCTCCACGAGGCAATCTATGTGGATAGATATTTCTAGCTCGATCCTCTTTTCCTTTTTGGATTTTTGCCAAGAAGTCAGAAGTAGTGTGAAACTCTATAAATTTCTCTTAAAAATCGTCATTAATATATGGATACACAAATGGAGGCTAATATTTATCATTTGGATAATAGGTAAATCAGGGGTGAGTTGTCTTAAAGCCCCTCCAACGTTCACCATAATATGTAGTCAATTTTTTCACGATACTATCCTCTGGAGTAGTATTAATCACTTCCTATGTTTGCACAATACAATTTTTATTATTATTAAACAAAAAACAAATGATCACATATACTCAAATCATAAAATTTAAAATAAATATCGTAATATCCTCCCATATGGTGTCTTTCAATTCGTCATCAACTTGGTGCCAATTATTTATCAAAATACTCATTTTACGTCTATCTTGTAATGAAATGTAACCCATAAAATCATCAGCATTTTCACTATAAGCTCTGCCAGTTCCTATATCAACTGTAACCAAGTAGCGAACACCGCTATTGTGGGATTTTTTCACCTTGGTATACATCGTGGCACCTCTAGCTTTTCTTTTATATTTTGTATTAACAGAGGTTGCAACAAATGTTGTATGGGAGGTGCTTTGAATCAGCCATGACTATTTAGAGACAAACACGTAGAAGCAAACTAATGTTTCAATTTAAAAAAGATCAAGAGAAACTATTTCAGTGATATAAACCTTAAACATGATAAAAAGTTAGAAACTAGCTAGTAGTTTTAAATATTTCATGCAAAATATGTGACACGTTGGTTTATATAAAAATTGACGTGAACGTATTGATTAAAAATAGAAATTATAAAATCACAATATCTTCATATTCTGAAAATTCATTTAAAAGATGTATCACGACGACTTTTGATGAAAACTGAGGGAATTGAATATTTAAATAAGAAATTTAAAATGAGATTATGCAAAACATATTACTTCATAGTTGAACCAAGTGTAGTGACTGGGATTTGAAGCGAGCTCCCATAATATTCCCTCGATTTTTTTAAAAAAAATAGAGAAAATGTAGATTTTCTTTGAAAAAGTTAAAACATGGCACTCTCAGGACCAATATCCTCGGTTTTCTATTGTTTTAGGTGAAAACTTTGTCATAAAAAGTGTTACTTGTAGTAGTAATATTATTTTTAATAAACGTGAAAGTTGTCGTTTTTCTTATAATTCATGATGGAGTAGTATAATTTTATTATATTAGTGTAATTAAGTTAAACTTAAAGTTTTAACAATTGAATATTACATTTATCTCATCACACACCTAAATTATTCGATACTAATCTTGATAAGCTCTAAAATTTGGAAAGCATAAAGTTAATATTTATTTTAAAGGATTTTCTAGTTAGTTTGATCTCAACAGATTATTTATTATATAAGTCATCTCTCAAATGCGTTAACATATATTCACATGCATCAACATACATATAACACGAAATGATACGGTTAAGGTCTCTAACATTTTAACTAATATATAGTATAAAGCAATTCCTTTAGCCCATTGCAACTTCAATGGAAACTGCCCAGTCTATTTTTGTATTTTTGTTAAGTACTATTAACATGAGTGGCTCGTTAGAAGTTCGGCAGAGGGAACTATTCATGAGCAATTGTGTGTGTGTGTGTGTGTGTGAGAGAGAGAGAGAGAGAGAGAGAGAGAGAGAGAGAGAGAAAGAGAGAAAAGAGGCTGAAAGGAGTTGGACGGTGTGGAGGGTCGGAGTAAAACAAATGCCAGAAGACAGTGGGATCATGTCAGGAACTCTTCCTCAGTTTCTAAACATGTTACTTCCTCCTTTTTCGTCACATTATTTCTTGAGAAGATAAAAGCGAGGGAGCTGTTTGAGATTTTTAGAGATATGGAGAGGTGGATGAGGTTATTGTTCCAGTCCTTAGAGACAAATTTGGTAAAAAAATTGGGTTTGTCTGATTCTTTAAGGTGTCATCGGCAAACAAAAATTATTTGTCAATATCCCACGGTTCCAAAGAGGAACCAATGTGTTTGTGAGTGGTAAGGGAAGGAAAACCATTTTAGAAAGGGGTAATTCGAAGGTTACTCCTAAAGCGATTTAGCCGGACTTCCAAACAAAGGAAAACGTTGCTGGAAGATCTTTTGCGGCGGGGTTACAAAATTGCATTGTTCCCTTGGTTGATTTGCAAAATATGCTTGGAGTATAATTTTGATTCGTCTTCTGCCATGTAGAGATTCAGCGAGGCTTTTGTGGGGAAAGTGTTAGAAGTGGGCATGTCCTATAACTTTAGGATGTGTTTGACGCAAAATGTTTTTTTGGTATCAAGGTCACAATTTTAGGTGATAATTTGTGTCTGTTAGATAATAGAAAAGAAGGTGTCGTGGAGAGACTTCTTGCAACTAATGTGTGTTGGATTGACAAGTGTTTTTAGGCAGTGAAAAGATGGGATCAAGATGTGGTTGACAGGGAGAGAGTGGTTTGGGTGCGTCTATTTGGACTCCCTTGGATGTGTTGTAATAACTATTTCTTTAAATTTATTTCCAAACTAGTGGGAGTTTTCAGTCGCTTTGATGACGATACTTCCAAACAAGTTTGTCAATATGATGCATGTTTCCTGATTAGAACGCGTTGTGCGACATAGATTGATGAAGTTTTATGTGTCAAGATCAATGTTGTTTTGGTGAGGTTAAAGATGGTTGAGGACTCACAAGGCCCTCTTCAAATTGTATCTTCATTCAGGGAAGGATCTTATTGTGATTCTTCAAAAGTTTTCTCCAATAAGGAGGACGACGATGGTGGGACGGATATGGGGTAGACGACTTTGAGGCGGAGGTGATGGAGGTATCAAAGTTAAAGAAGGAAGAGTCAGATTTTTTTCTCAATGATATAGATCCCCATAAAGGAGGTGACTGATTACATAAATTTGTACTTGATTCGGTGGGAAACAAAAAAATATATTTTTCTTCTCCTAGTTTGGATGGTAGTTAGGTGAAAGGGGCTATTCACTCTGATAATTTGTGCGCAAAGGGAAATGGTTTTGTGGGTTCCTAAATTTCATCTCAATAATCATGACGTTTACGTCTAAAAGCTTCTGATTATCTCACGACAATTGGAGTTTTGGAGTTTCGATCTCCTATCGATTGGATACTAATCAAGGGTTTCAAGCAAGAGGAAGTTATGGTCGAATATTTGAGTCCAAAGTGAATCTATTGGCCTTTTAAGCATCGATTGCTGAGAAGAGTCGGAAGAATCAGATAAAAATGAGGTTTCTTGCATTTTAAGCAATCTTAAACTTAGAAAAAATTTCTAAGTTTTAAGCACTTTGTGTTCACGGAGCCATATTGTTGACTCTCTATCTCACTCGTCTATGGTCGAAAGTTAGAGAATTTGAAATCGTTGGAAAGAGCACATTTTGTACTTCAAATTTTTCCTTGTGAGGATTTCTTTGAAAATGCCCGAATTTCGAGTTATGAGGCTCTGATATTTAAAGTTTACAACTTTTGAAGTTTATACTTAGTGAAATTTTGAAGACTTTTGACATGGTCAAGTGTTCGACTTCGGAGGTATTTCATACGTGTTTCCAAGCGTCATTTTGCATTAATTTCAAAATCAAAGTTGCTCATTTCGTGGTGATCTACAACTTTGCCAAAGAAATCGAATTAATTTGGGACTCAGATCAAAAGTTACAAAGTTTGGAAGTTATGAATTTGTCATATTTTAACTTTCAACACATAGTGAAATTTCGCTGGATTTTTTTATGTGGCCAGACTGATGTTGAATGCAAGCAAAGAGTTGGTATTTATTTTAACCGGGTAATATATATCGGTTAGGTTATATCGTATCGTGTCCACTGAGATTGGTTATTGATTCGTCATTCGACAATTCTACCGTTAATGAGTTTGGGATTAAAAGAAATGAAAATAAAAGACAGAAAGTAAATGAACAAAAAGTATAAAGGATAGACAGCTTGTCCGGAACGAATGTAAACTACCCGTCACAGACTTAAATCTACCACCCATGTTATACTCGGTCTACGATACTCGTCCGTGTCATCACATACCTCTCACAACCTAAGCTATTTCTAACCCAAATTGAGAATCCTCCTAAATCATCTCAATAGCCATGTCTGGCCTATCTCAACAACACAGAAGTCAACTGCGTCACCTCCATACCCATCTCTGGCATACTTCACCAACGAAGAGGCATTAAGATCAGATACTCTATGGTGAATGTCAGCTCTAAACCTATTTCTAGCATTCAGAAACTAACAGATAATCATCCTAGGTAATAATCTAAGCAGTCTATCTCTAGCAAGCTCAAATCCCTAACATAGAGTAAAAACCTAAGACAATTACCAACACAGATTCATAAAGCAAACTTTATACAACGCCAAGGGCGATAAATATACATGTGTTATGAGTAGATATACATACACAACCAACACAATAGAGAAATACACAAAGAAAAGAGGAGATAAACTACCCATTTACACCGGTTTGTCAACACCTATCGAAAAGTAATCCACCTCCAATCAACCATGAGCAAGACCCTAGTGTTGTTTTCTAAGCTAATCTATCAAAAACTATAATGGGTGATGGATTTGGGAGCAAAACCTCACCCCTAAAAACCATACCAAAAAATGAAATGAAAATGAAAGTATAAAGAAATTATGTTTCCGCACAGTCGCCCGGCGAACTAAAAGCTTCACCTGGCAAAATTTCATTTAACTTGGCCCAAATTAAGCCATGTTCTCTGCAAGTCCACCTAACTACCTTCGCCCAGCGAAATTTAGCTT
Organism: Vicia sativa; assembly: GCA_021764765.1. Classification (NCBI taxonomy): domain Eukaryota; kingdom Viridiplantae; phylum Streptophyta; class Magnoliopsida; order Fabales; family Fabaceae; genus Vicia; species Vicia sativa. Next base: position 155,899,109 of record CM038795.1, on the reverse strand, counting down.
CACCCGGCGAAATTCTCTTTTCCTCGCCCAACGCCCAAGCAGCGAAACAAGTCAGAACCAAGCCAATTCTTCCTCAAATAGCTTCGTCGCCTGGCGACGCTGGACCCCTCGCCCGACGAAATTGGCCAGGCACCATTTTTGTTGCTTTCTCTTGCAGATTGGATGGCTTCAAACTTCCATTCTTATTTGATAAAAAATTCATCTTGGAGCTCCATTTGGACTTTATTCACAATGCTCCAATAATGCAACCAATACCTACAAAATATATACAAAACTAATCAAACTGTACAACATGTACACAAAACGCAATAAAACATATTTACAACAAAAAGTCGGGTTATTCAACGATATTAACAATGAAAGAATAGATAAGTGCCACAAAACATATATACAAAATAACTACATTTTGACACTTATCAACTCTCCCCAACTTGACACATTATTTGTCCTCAAACAATTTCAAATAACTCAAAGAAACAAAGAATGATAATCAAATAATCACGAATCAACAAGTTTTGAAAACGAAAAACAAATGTATGGTTCAAACGAAAAATGTACACGATAAATACAAACTTACCACTACACTACAACAATAACATATAAACGAAACAAATCCTAAGTACAAAAATCATGCAAAACATTCTAAAACAAAACAAGCTCAATCATGAATCACACATAGCAAAAATTCATCGGTAGATGAAGAACACACAAAGGTGAGGGATAAAAAACACTCCTCCACAATCTTGCAAACAATAGACTAAATTATGCATTCATCTAAAGAAGTATTGAAAATACAAATGAAAGAATCACAAGGACTTTTCAAGGTTGTAATGTGGCTTGGTTAACAAACAAGTGATAAGTCTTAAAGCTAATCGAAACAAAAACTTGCCTAAACCTAAGGGAGTGATCAACTCACAAAGTTCCAAACAATATAATTTTAATCAAACTTAATCTTCATCACAAATTTCACACCAAACACACCTCACTTATTAATATAACATTATTCCTACTCTTTTTGTTTTTCATTTTCAAAGCTTTTCTCTTTTTTCTTTCTCTTTCTAATCTTTCTTTTTCACTTTTTTCTTTCTTTTCTTTTTCTTTTCTCTTAACCTCATACCAACCACAATATAAGTATATAAACATTCCTCTCCCCAACTTGAATTCAACCAATATTAATGTGTGAAAACTCCCTACTTTCTAAGGCAAGGTAAAAATTCATACAACAATATGTAGTTGAGGGTTCAAGAAACAAAGAAATCAACATCCATAAAAAAAAGTGAATTCAACACTCATAGACAAGCATCAAGTTCAAATAAACATGGATATTGATAAAAGTTCAAAGGGGCTAACAAATGATCACACACTCACAAGGTGAATTAAATATTTGCCCAAGGTAGTTGTCCTCAAAATCAAACAAAATGCCTTGATCATTTTCATGCATTCATACAATCAACACAAAATAAAAGATTAAGCATAATAAAATTCAGGTAAAACAAGAATGTGGCCTCCAGCATATGTAAACAATGGAAAACTTCCTCACATTTATGGGTAAAAAGGGGACTAAAGTGATTCAATTCATGAGCAAGTAATGCAAAAAGAATGAATGGCCTGGTAATTGTACAAATGATAAATTTCCTAAACATGTTATGATATAGAAAGCGATAAACGAGTACCTGATGTGGACCAACTTTGAAACTATCATTACCATACATCCGCGAGTTGAAACGATCAAACTCGGAAAATTACCTCAAAAGTCTTCAAGTTACCGGACCAAAACTTGAGCCCAAACAAAAGAATTAGAAAAATAAAATGTACAATATTTACAATATTTACGACCAACAAAACTCCTCAAGCTAAACACGACAAGCTTGCGGAAATACAACATTTACGTAACAAAATAAAAGCAAATTATGATACGAAAATGTGGTGAAAATGAATTAACAAGTTGAAAAATGAAGATTTAAAATTAAGAACAAGTCATATTTCAACTTGTTAAAACACAAGCCACCAAACAACATAAACAAACATAAACAAAAACAAATAAAAACATGCTTGTTTTACATCGTAAGCTCGACGTCTTCCTTGTGTGAGGACTAGTAACCTCCTCTCGTCATGCCATGGTATTGCCACACCGCACAAACCTAAAAAAAGTTTCCTAACAACCACACAACAAACATTACGAGTATGAGACAATTCACAACATCACAAGAAAGCTAAGAAAATCACAAATATGTACAAGTATGGAAAGTAACCACAACCTGTACAAGTAACAATATACAAGTTCCTATACAAAGTCTATACAACATATACAATAATTACAAAACTCAAAAACAACGGAATTATCGCAATAAAGAAACAATAAAACCAATCCCCAGCAACAGCGCCATTTTGTTGAATGCAAGTATAGCAGGCAAGCAAAGAGTTGGTATTTATTTTTACCGGGTGATATATACCGGTTAGGTTATATCGTATCGTGTCCACAGAGATTGGTTATTGATTCTTCGTTCGATAATTCTACCGTTAATGAGTTTGAGATTAAAAGAAATGAAAATAAAAGACAGAAAGTAAATGAACAAAAAGTATAAAGGATAGACAACTTGTCCGGAACGAATGTAAACTACCCATCACAGACTTAAATCTACCACCCATGTCATACTCGGCCTACGATACTCGTCCATGTCATCACATACCTCTCACAACCTAAGCTATTTCTAACCTAAATTGAGAATCCTCCTGAATCATCTCAATAGCCATGTCTGGCCTATCTCAACAACACAGAAGTCAACTGCGTCACCTCCATACCCATCTCTGGCATACTTCACCAACGAAGAGGCATTAAGATCAGATACTCTATGATGAATGTCAGCTCTAAACCTATTTCTAGCATTCAAAAACTAACAGATAATCATCCTAGGTAAGAATCTAAGCAGTCTATCTCTAGCAAGCTCAAATACCTAACATAGAGTAAAAACCTAAGACAATTACCAACACAGATTCATAAAGCAAACTTTATACAATGCCAAGGGCGACAAATATACATGTGTTATGAGTAGATATACATACACAACCAACACAATAGAGAAATACACAGAGAAAATAGGAGATAAACTACCCATTTAGACCAGTTTGTCAACACCTATCGAAGAGCAATCCACCTCCAATCAACCATGAGCAAGACCGTAGTGTTGTTTTCTAAGCTAATCTATTAAAAACTATAATGGGTGATGGAATTTGGGAGCAAAACCTCACCCCTAAAAACCATACCAAAAAATGAAATGAAAATGAAAGTATAAAGAAATTCTGTTTCCGCACAGTCGCCCGACGAACTAAAAGCTTCGCCCGACGAAATTTCAGTTAACTTGGCCCAAATTAAGCCACGTTCTCTGCAAGTCCACCTAGCTACCTTCGCCCGGCGAAATTTAGCTTCGCCCGACGAAATTATCTTTTCCTCGCCCAGCACCCAAGCAGCGAAACAAGTCAGAACCAAGCCAATTCTTCCTCTAACAGCTCCGTCGCCCGGCGACGCTGGACCCATCGCCCGACTTTATTTTCAATGCTCCAATAATGCAACCAATACCTACAAAATATATACAAAACTAATTAAACGGTACAATATGTACACAAAATGCAATAAAACGTATTTACAATAAAAAGTCGGGTTATTCAACGATATTAACAACAAAAGAATAGATAAATGCCACAAAACATATATACAAAATAACTATATTTTGACACTTATCAAGAAGCGAGTCAGAAATGGTGGAAAGGAGGCAAGTGCAGATGAGAGCATCTTGTTGCTCCCATTCAAGATATTCAAAGTTAACATCGTTAGACGCTGGATCTGAACCAGGAAGAAAGCGTGGAGGAATAGAGGGAGAGGTGACAAATCTTTGAAGTTTGTGACCACGAATGACTCCATCGATTTGTTGCTTCCATTGTTTGAAGTTTTTGTCATCAAGCTTTACAAAATGTTTGACGTGAGAAGATGGAAAGGTACCCTGAGGGTTGAGCAGAAAAGGTGACGCCATGAGCACAGGTCACTGGATCAGGAAAGAAACTCTAGATACCATGTTAAATTTGGTATAAAGAGAGAAAGTTATTAGGATAAGATTTGATGAAATATCTTTGTTTATTGATTTTATTAATGAAAGAGGAATACAAAGCTCCATTATATAGGAGAAAAAACATTGAAAGCTATTGAAACAGCTGTACTAGGACAGCTGTACATAGATATTCCACTAAATCCTAATAGAATCTAAAACGGATATTTTATTATTCTAACACACGGAAATCAAAGAAAGAAAAAATTATTAAATAAAATAAAATTAGTATATATTATATGCATATTAATACGATGCATTTGTTAAACATAATGTAAATATATCTTTTCCCTTTAGGAGCTGTGCTATTTTTACCCTGCTATTCTCATTACACAACGTATGTGACAACAAAGAAAAATGTTGCTTGCAAGAAAATCAAAGAAAGAAAAATGATAAAAATAAAATAAAATAAGTATATTTTATGCTTACTAATATGGTGTAGTTGTTAAACATAGTGTAATCTTTTTTAGAGTTGTGCTATTTTTACACTGTTATTTTTATTACACTGTAGGGGGTGTTCAAAACCAAATCAACCCAATAGAAAACCGCAAACCAAACCAAACCAACCCAAAACCGCAAAAAACCGCATTTGGTTCGAATTAGTTTGGGTCATTTTTTAACAAAACTGCATGGTTTGGTTCGGTTTGCGGTTTGTATTTTGCAAACCGAACCAAACCGAACTAAACCGCATTATGTTACAACCTATATTTTACTTAAATCGCATCTAACCCAAACCTAAATCTATTATACATTAGTCTTATGATTATAGACAATTTTCTCATCTTTACAGTTATAGTTTCAATTTCAATCTTCTTAAATATCTCATAACATTATCACTTCATCTTCACCACTTACATCTTGTCTCTTCTTATCTAATCTCTACTCTCTTATATTATTTCCTTTGCACGTTCTTATTTTTTATGCAATTTTTCTCTCTTTCAATTTCATTTTATCGCACATCTTTATCTCTAATCTCTCCTCTCTTATGTTCTTTCTTTTTCATCTTCACTAATTTCTCATCTCTTCTATTTTTTTGTTTTATTATAATATTTTTTATATTGTTTTATGCTATTATTTTATGTTTATTATTTCACTTTTGTCTAATCTAACTTTTACATATTAAATGAAAAGTTATTGTCCAAATATGATTAGTTTTTTGGTTTTTATTTAGTAGTGTATCATGTATGAATGACCAAATACAAAGTTATGTTATCATATATATGTGAATGTATGACTCAACAAATTATTTGTAAAAAACCGAACCAACCGCACCGAACCAAACCGCATTGGTTTGGTTTGGTTTTTTTTCTAAAAGTCAACCGAACCAAACCAAACTGCATGCCTTTTTCTCTCGCGGTTCAGATGATTTTTTGCGTCAAAACCGCTCAAACCGCACCGCGAACACCCCTATTACACCGTATGCACACCTTATGTACAACAATGGAAAATGTTGCTTGCACGGAAATCAAAGAATGAAAAAATGAAAAAAAATATAAAACTAGTATATTTTATGCATACTAATACGGTATCCTTGTTAAACATAGTGTAAAGATATTTTTTTCCTTTAGGAGTTGTGTTATTTTTACACTACTATTGTCATTACATCCTATGCACACAATGTGTGACAACCTAGGAAAATGTTGCTTGAACGAAAATCAAAGAAAGAAAAAATGATAAAAAAGTAAAATTAGTATATTTTTGAAGACAGACAATAATAAAGATAAACTTCTAGAGGTGGTGTTCTGGAGGACTGCAACTTGTTTATATATTGAAATGTTTAACTTCCTTAGGAAATATGATACAAATGAGTTTTATATATAGAGACTCCAAAATACAAAGATATAAATGCTACATAGAAAATGCTAAATATTAAAATTACTGGATATTTTCAAGGAGGTATAGATCCAAGGAATGGACTTTTCAAGTCCCAAGAGAATATTACTTTCAAACTTTCTTTGACTGCATTTAAGTTTATTCCAACAAAACTCTCCCATAAAATTAAATGCTTCTTCTATCCACCATTCCCAGCATCCTTTTTCCTCCGTCGAATAACTCCTTCGACAATGGTTTTGTGAAGATGTCTGCAGTCTGGTCCTTGCTTGCTACATGTTTTAGTTCGATACTTCCTTCCTTCACGTGTTCTCGAAGGAAATGGAATCGAACATCAATGTGTTTGCTTCTTTCATGATTAACTGGATTCTTCACTAATTCGATTAATGACTTGTTGTCGACTAGAATTGTTGTTGCATCCTCTTGTCTTTGCTTCATCTTGCTCAATAGTCTTCTAAGCCATATTGCATGACATACACACCAAAATGCTGCTATATATTCTGCTTCACATGTCGAAAGGGTTATAATTGGTTGCTTCTTCGAAACCCAAGTGAAAGCAGTATTTCCCATAAAGAACACATAGCCTGAAGTGCTCTTTCGATCATCTATATCTCCACACCAATCATTGTCAAAGTAGCCAGTCAACTTGTAATCTTCTGTTCTTGTGTAAAGCATCCCAAGTGATACAGTTTCTTGGACGTATCAAAGGATTCTTTTCAATTCCTTCCAGTGTGTGTGGACTGGTTCTTCCATAAATCGACTCACAATACCAACACTTAACGAAATATCTGGCCTTGTGCAAGTTAAGTATCGAAGACTTCCTACCAAGCCTCAAAATTTACTTGCTTCGACACGCGCTCCCCCATAAAATTTCGAAAGCTTTGTTCCTGGTTCCATTGGCGTCGAAATTGGATTGCAACTATCCATTTTGAATCTCTTCAGGATGTCTTTTGCATGCTTTTCTTGTTAGAGGAAGATTCTTGTTTCTTCTTGTCGAACTTCTATGCCAAGATAGTATTTCATCATGCCTAAGTCTGTCATCTCGAACTCACGAGTCATTTCGCTTTTGAATTCTTCGATCGATTTATCATTGTTGCCCATGAAGATTAGATCATCGACATAAAGGGAAACAAGTATAATATTTTCTTTAGTTTTCTTCACGTACATAACATGTTCATAAGGACATTGCTGAAAGCCTTTCTCCTTGAAGTATGTATCAATGCGCGTATTCCACGCTCGTGGTGCCTGCTTCAGCCCATAAAGTGCCTTATTCAATATCAACATTTTTCCTTCGTTTTCGAATTTCCTGTATCCTGGTGGTACTTCGACATATACTTCTTCTTCGAGCACACCATTCAGAAAATTTGATTTGACATCCATCTGAAATATCTTCCATTTGAATTGAGCAGCTTGAGAAATGAGAAACTGAATTGTTTCCATTCTTGCAATAGGTGCAAACACTTCATCATATTCAATTCCTTCTTTCTATTTGTAGCCTTTCTCCACAAGTCGCGCCTTATACCTTTCGATTTCTCTTTGAGCATTCATCTTCTTCTTGAATACCCACTTCACACCAATAGTTTGACTTCCTTTTGGCAACTCAACAAGTTCCCAAGTGTTGTTATGTTCAATGGCCTTGAATTCTTCGTTCGTGGCATTTTTCCATTTTTCATTTCTCCATGCTTCTTCAAAACTAATGTTTTCAAAATCTTCCAACAGACATACAAGATGCACTTCTTCCATGTTATCATACAAATCTTGTAAGCTTCACATTCTGGGTTGTGAGGATTCATTCTCACTATCAGAGTTTTCATAATCTGTCGAAATATTTGTAGGCACAAAAACAGATGACTTTCCATCTTCGGCCGCTGCTTCTGTCGAACTGTTCCAGTTCCATTTACTTGCTTCGTTCACACGAACGTCTCTACTTACTATCACCTTTTTGTTTACAGGATCAAACAACCTGTATCCCTTCGTCTTTTCATCATACCCAATGAGTATGTACTTTTGACTTTTGTCCTTAAGCTTTGTTCTTCATTGATCTGGTACATGTGCATATGCAACACTACCAAAAACTTTGAAATGAGACACAATTGGCTTCTGACCACTCCAAGCTTCTTGTGGTGTTTGATCTCCTAGCTTCGAATGTGGACATCTATTTTGCACATAGATTGCACATTGAACAGCTTCTGCTCGAAATTCCTTCGACATGTTCTTGCTCTTAAGCATTGATCGAACCATGGCAAGGATTGTTCGATTCTTCCTTTCAGCCACCCCATTTTCCTGAGGTGAGTATGCTGCAGTAAAAAATATTCTAATTCCCTGTTCTTCACAATACTTCATGAATACTGTTGAAGTATACTCTCCTCCTCTGTCTGATCGAAGCGCCTTGATATGTCTATTATTTGCCTTCTCCACCATTACTTTGAACCTTTTGAATACTTTAAATGCTTCATATTTTTCTTTCAAGAAATAGACCCAAGTCTTTCTTGAAAAGTCATCAATGAACGAAATGAAATACTTCTTACTACTGAAGGATTCTGGAGTAATTGACCCACATATGTCAGTGTGAATTAATTCGAGAATGTGTTTTGCTTGATAGTCAGCCTTCTTTTGAAACGAAGTTCTTGTTTGTTTGCTAAGAACACAATCTTCACAGAATCTACCTTCATACTCCATGTCTGCAAGTCCATCCACCATGTTCTTCTTTGCTAATCTCATTAACCCAACATGATTTAAGTGACCAAAACGTAGATTCCATAGAGATATTTCGTCGTCGGCATTAACCTGTAGACATTTCTCTCGAACTCTCCTCAAGTTCAACTTATACATTTGATTCTTCCCCATTTCGACTTCAGCAACCAGATGTCCAAATTTATCTTTAAGGTGTAACGTTCGATCTTTCATGAGAATCGAATATCCCTTCTCAGTTAATTGTCCCAGACTCAGTATGTTTGCTTTGAGATCTGGCATATAGTACACATCTTGGATTGACCCTATCAAGTCATCCTTCTACACATAACTAATTGTACCTTTTTCTTCGACCTTTATGTTCGATGCATCTCCAAAATATACATGGTCATCTTCAATGTTTGCAATCTCTTTAAACAGGTGTTTATGACCACACATATGGTTACTTGCTCCAGAGTCAAGATACCACATAATTTCATTTTCTTCGTCTATTTCCTTCTGAGTCATCCGTAGGAAACCTTCATTTGAACCTGTATCTAGGGAAAAGTTTGTTGTCTCTTCCACTTTTCTTTCGAGACGACAATCTTTTGCAAGATGTCCCACCTTTCCACAGTTGTAGCAATTGTAGGAATTACAGTACTTCGCATAGTGCCCCTGTTTGTTACATTTGTGTAGTTTGTTCGACCACCTCTTTGACCACGTCCTTTGCCACACCAATTTTGGTGGCTTGATTGTCCTCTTTCGAAGTTATTATTTTGATAACTTCGACCACCATCACGTCCTCTCCCACGGAAATTTTGAGAGAACAATGCCTTTCCGTCTCTGGCAACTTCGTTGGTTTGACCTGCGTCATCAGATGCCTCTTCCTTCTTCTTCAACTTGCGTTGTTCGTGTGCGTCGAGAGAACTTGCTACTTCTTCGACAGTGACTCTCGAAAGATCCTTCGATTCCTCTATTGCACATACAATATTCTCAAACTTGTCTGTCAAAGATCTCAAGATCTTTTCGACAACACGAGCATCAGTCAATGCTTCTCCATTTCGACTTAGTTTGTTTGCCACCATTTGCACACGCGTTACGTATTCCGACACGGACTCCGTCTCCTTCATCTTCATTCTTTCTAGTTCACCTTGAAGAGTTTGCAAGCGAACTTGCTTGATTCTATCTGCTCCTCTAAACGCTCTTTCAAGAGTGTCCCAAGCTGCTTTCGACGTAGTCGAACCAACAACCTTCTCAAAGGTTGATTCATCGACAGCCCTAAACAACATGTACAATGTTGTTTTATCTTTCGATTGTGTCTCTTTCAACGCCTTGTTCTGGGCTGCTTTGTACCCAGTTGTATTAGTCGGTTCTGCAAACCCATTATTTGTTACTTCCCACACATCTAATGATCCAAGAAGCGTCTTCATCTGGATACTCCAATTTTCATAATTCGACTTTGATAGTTGTGGCAGTGGCATCTGATTCATCATGTTCGCCATTGCTCTGATGCCAATTTGAAGACAACAACAAGACAATAATAAAGATAAACTTCTAGAGGTGGTGTTTTGGAGGACTGCAACTTGTTTATATATTGAAATGTTTAACTGCCTTAGGAAATATGATACAAATGAGTTCTATATATAGAGACTCAAAAATACAAAAATATAAATGCTACATAGAAAATGTTAAATATTAAATACTTAATATTTCTAAGGAGGTATAGATCCAAGGAATAGACTTTTCAAGTCCCAAGAGAATATTACTTTTAAATTTTCTTTGACTGCATTTAAGTTTATTCCAACAATTTTATGCATACTAATACGGTATCATATCAAAAGAGTTGTTTTAACGAAATAGAAAAAACAAACTAATTTTATGGGTTTTATTTGAATTTTTTATAACAATGATTATAATAATTAAACCAATCCAATCTGTTCTTATCTAGTAGCACCTGCTTTTTCCGCCTATATATAGTGGAACAAGATAGTTTCTCTACACACACAAATTAAGATCATGGAGTTGTTCATTAAAGTCGTTACCTTTCTTCTGTTCTTAATGTCTTCAATCACTTCTTCACAATATTTAAGAAACAACATTCTCACAAATCGAAAAATATTCCCAAAACAAGAGGCAATTACATCTTACGCTGTAGTTTTTGATGCTGGTAGCACTGGTAGTCGTGTCCATATTTACCATTTTGACCAGAACATAGATCTTCTTCACATCGGCAAAGATGTTGAGTTGTATAATAAGGTAACTGTACTAAAACCTTTTTGTTTTCACTATAAAATTATGTTATTATACTTTAATGTGTTATTTTGTAGACAACACCTGGTTTGAGTGCATACGCAGATAATCCAGAACAAGCTGCAAAATCTTTGATTCCACTTTTAGAGCAAGCAGAAAATGTGGTTCCAGAGGATCTTCAACCCAAGACACCAGTTACACTTGGGGTAAGGCACGGGATCGTTTCAAAGATGTTATAAAAAATATGTAAGTAGAAAATCTAAAAATAAAAAATAAAAGTTATAAATCACAAAATAGGTAAGTAATCAATTTTTTACATTAAAAAATATGAGAAGTGGGTCAAAAATCCTTTCAAAAATGTTAAAATAAACAAAGGTTATATGTTATTATAAAATAAATATTTTATGGATTTATAGTGCAAAAATATGATGAAGAAAAAATATCAAAATTATATTAATTTGAAAGATATATTAATTCTATTAATCAGATAAAATTATGAAAATTAAAATTGTAATTTGTGGAATTGAGTGTTACTTAGCATTGTTTCTAGAATGTTTTCAGTCAACAATTATATATTTTACGAATAATCTGATATTCCCCTGGATATTCCTTTGAAGTAATATACTCTTTTTGGCTTTTGGTTTTGAAATTAAAATCAGGTTTATGCAGTTAGTTGTAACACCAGGCAAGTAAACTCTTTTAATAACATAGAAAGTTTCTTAATTATTAATTTAATTATTGTTATAATTAAAATAATATTTTGTATTGTAATTTAGAATTTGTTTTAATAAAAATTTCTTTGAATTTGTCAAGTCAGTCTTACGAACATAAACATAGTTTCAAGAAGAACGTTGTATGAATATTTTACAGACTAACAATTAAAAAAAAATTTATAACAAAATATAAAAATAGAAGATATAGCTACCAAAAATATAGTGAATTTTTTTTTCAGAAAAATAATTCAATTACTAATAATTTGTGACCAAATTATATGATATTAATGCAGGCTACTGCAGGATTAAGGCTTTTAGATGGAGATGCTTCTGAAAAGATATTACAATCGGTATCGAAATATTAATTTTTGTTATTTATTTTTTAACATTATAACTATCAGTTATATCTAGGTTTTCCATGCTTCAATTAACCTTAATTTGGTGCCCTTAATTAATTACTTTAGGTAAGGGATATGCTGAGCAACCGAAGTAACTTCAACGTTCAATCTGATGCAGTTTCTATTATAGATGGAATCCACGAAGGTTCTTATCTCTGGGTATGACTGATAAATCTCAAGTTTTTCTTTTTCTATTACACTCATATAATTGTCACTTTTCTTCATTTGGCAGTACCTATTTAGAAATTTTTGAATCTGTCAAAAGTTTTTACAACATGTACCTATCTTAAAATACCCATGCAAAATCAATGGTTTAGATCTTGTCGGTGGATGTAATACATTTTATAACAATTTTTTACTAGTTTATTGTCAAACCTTTAAAAATTCAAAAACAATTTTATATGTGATCTATTTTCTTAGTGACAATTATTAATAGTTAATTGTTAGTATTATATATACGTCTTTGTCATATTTAATTTAATTCAGCTAAATGTTAACAATTATTGTGTTGGTTCATCCATACAAAATTTTTAAATAGGTAGACTTGATTCAATCTATTAACTATTATTGTAGATAATTGATAGTTTGAGTGAATTGGATGGATATTTATTTAATGAATACACTTATCTAAATGTGTGTGTGTGTGATTTTTTAGAGTTTTTTTAAATGGACACTTAAAATTGAGGAAGAAATATTAATATTAAATTTGGAAGAAAAAAAAAAGGTGGAGTAGTTTGATAATTATGATTCCGTAATAATAAGATTTGCAAAAATTGGTTTTATTAGAACCATTTTTTATGAATGTAATTTGTTGTACATAGGTGACAGTTAACTATCTCTTGGGGAATTTGGGAAAAAATTTCACAAAAACAGTTGGAGTAATGGATCTTGGAGGTGGATCAGTTCAAATGGCATATGCCGTATCAAAGAAAACAGCTGAAAATGCTCCAAAAGTTGCAGATGGAGATGATCCATACATCAAGAAAATTATACTCAAGGGAATACCATATAATCTCTATGTTCACAGTTACTTACATTTTGGTAGAGAAGCATCTAGAGCAGAAATTTTGAAGGTCACTCATAATTTTGCTAATCCTTGCCTTTTATCTGGATTTGATGGTAAACACAAATTAATTTCACAAGTTATTGAAGTCTTAGATTTTAGAGATTGACAATAGAAGGTTTTTTTTTCTTCTTTAAAGGTACCTATACATATGCAAGAGAAGAGTTTAAGGCAATAGCCCCCACTTCTGGAGCTAACATTTATAGATGCAAACATATAATTCATAAAGCTCTTAATTTGAATTATCCATGTCCTAATGAGAATTGCACTTTTGGTGGAATTTGGAATGGTGGAGGAGGAAGTGGTCAGAAAAAACTTTTTGCTGCTTCATCTTTCTTTTACCTAGCTGAAAATGTGTGTCTCAATCATTCAATGATTTCTCAAGTATTTTTATTTGATGATAATATTCCTTAATTATTTCTAACTACTTTGCTTACTATTTTAGGTTGGTATTATTGATGCAAATAAACCTAATTCTAAAATTCGTCCGGTGGATCTTGAGATTGAAGCTAGGAAAGCTTGTGCAATGAATGTTGAGGATGCTACAACAACTTACCCAGCTCTTGAAGAGTTTAATATAGTTCCATATGTGTGTATGGATCTTATATATCAATATGAGTTGCTCGTTCATGGATTTGGTAAGTTTGAATTATGCTACGGATAATCTCATTATATCATAAATCACTAATACAATTTTAATCTATAATAGCATAAATTTAATACTGTTTTTTTTTGTTAAAATGTTAATAAAATTTTGACATAACCTTTTTTATAACGTGTTATTATAGGATGAACTTAGGGGTGGAAAAATAGATTGGGCACGTCAGATTGGCTCGTTTGACCCGCTATTTTTGGCGGGTTGGGATAAGATTTTTGACTCGGTATCTTAAGTTGGTTCGTCTCGCTTAACCCGCTTAAAAAGGCGGACCGAGGCGGGGTGGGGCGGGTTTTGCTCGCAGACTTTTTGTTAATATTTTTTATTTTTTACTTCGAATTAAAACAACTTTAATTATAAAAATAACGCTCCTCTCTTAAAATTATGTTGGTTAAATTGTACTTTAAATTATTATACAAACAAATTGAATTATAAGCTCAACTTTCTTTTTAAAACTTTCTAATACATGTATTGATTGGAAAACTTTGAAACAAAAAAACAATTGTATGACATGCAAAATTATTAAATTTTCAGTACATTAGCTCACATGTTTTCTTTAGAAATAGATGTTGATTTAAAAAAAAGGATGATTTGATTAGTGTATACGTGTGACAAATTTAGGATTTAACTATTAAAAAGTCAGTCAATATAAGAGCCTACATGATGTAAATATTGAGAAAGTCAAGTGTTGATATTTTATACACTATTATTTTATGCATTGCAATATTTTATGCAGTGTAATTGTTATCGTTGTTTGTCTTGTGTGAAATTTTAATATGATTCTTTAGTAGTTAGTTTTTAAATATAATTAGGATGATATGTATTGTTTAGTTTTTATTTTGATATTTTTTATTTATTGTGATCGATTTATTTTGTTTTTTTTTTTTTGTAATTGGTCTTTATTTATTTTATTTTATGGAATATTTGGACTAACATATGTTGAATATGTTGAAGTTCTATTATGCATTAAAAGACATTTGGTCGATTCTTTAGTAATAATAAATTCTTTTATAAATTATGTAGTAAATTAAATTATGAAATAAAAAAATAAAAATTTAACAGGCCGGTCTTCCATCCGCCAACTCGTTAATAAACGCGGTAGATTTCACTTTTGAGCTCGAACGCCTAAGATGGTCCACTCTGTCCCGTCCCATTTTTAGACGGACTTAAACGGAGTGGGCTTAAACGGGAGCAGGCCGTCCACTTTGTCACGCCCACTTTGCCACCCCTAAATGAACCAACCCTTTAATAGTTATAGATCCAAAACCATTAATATCGAGTGGTGGCAAATAATAAGGCAATTTTTTTCCCACCATTATGCGGTGCTACACTTTTTGAAAATTCAATATTGTTCTCAAATTATTTTATAAAGATATCTTATATCCTCTTATACTTTGTAAATCAAGTAATTGTTTTATTTTTGTCAATACTAATTCAAAAATGTATTTTGGAATGAACTATTTTAGTTCATTTTTAATTATTTTAACACAATCACATATTTTTTTCAAAAAAATTAATTTGCATAAACATCTCCAAATTATTCTTTACTGAAGTTTTTGCTATTTTAACGCAACCGCTTCATTATTGTCAAAAATTAATTTGCAAATGTATTTTAAAATTTTTTTGAATTTATTTTAGCTATTTAAGTGTCGGTGTTTCTTAGATTATTATATGTTTTTAGAAATGCATCTCTAAAAATACTCGTTTGTGTTTTGTATATTATGTTGTGTTCATATATATATTTTCGAAAATTAAAGATATTTTTCATTTTTTGCGAAATAAGTTACTAAAAAAATTTGTATATTTATGTTAGTATGAATTTTTAAAGACCATGAGTAAATTAATTCCGATTTAACATGGATAAATATTTTATCAACCTTATTTTAATACATTTAACCGTCTTATAAAAAATAAAAAGTTCTAGGAAGGAAAGTGATTATATCGTCATGCAATAATATATTGATGCAATTATTTGTTGGCAGGCCTAGATCAATTGCAAGAGATTACGGTTGGGAAGCAGATTGAATATCAAGATGCTGTTGTGGAAGCTGCATGGCCTCTAGGCAATGCTGTAGAAGCCATATCATCTTTACCTAAATTTGAACGACTCATGTATTTTGCTTAAGCTTCTAAATATATATTCCAGCACTAGAAGCCCACTTTATCTAAAATTAAATAAAATAAGTCTAGAATCATTTCTCTATTGAGTTTGTTTTATTTTAAATATTAATTTGTGTTATTTAAGAAAATGATGTTTGAGAATATGGCTGCATATATGCAAGTTTTTAATGTATTTTTCGATGTGAAAATTATTATATGAACTAATAAAATATAAAAAAAAAAATCTAAATTGATATCCACAAGTATTATGCGTATTCTTCAACTAAGACATGAAAAAATAAAACTTGGGAAATAACGCGAATGTGAATAACAAAATCGAGGGTTAATAAGTAAAGGAAAATCATGATATAATAGTGGAAAAAAAAAATTTCTTTTAAAATGATCACAAGCAATGAACGAAGAACAACGCCTCTACTTAGTCCACACAAACAGAGTGCCTTAAGTACTAGTGTTAGCATGAAGACTTTGAGGGGAAAAAAATTCAAAATAAATTTGCATCAAGTGAAAAAGTTAGCACAAGAGTTTTATTATTTAACCACTTATGTGGGGCGCAATCTAAAAAGTCCACTTAAATGCACGGTACCTATGTTGTACCGTATTTCACTTAATTGTACCATACTTTACGATGTTCTACAATTCACTTAAGCACTTCGTACCTTAAGGTATTCCACAATTATCTTAATTAAGTACATCATACCTTATGTTGTCTTTTATTTATTCACTCTCTCATCAATTTGTCCTTATGTGTGTGACTCTATAGTTCTTGTGATATTGACAATTATATTAAATCACACATATAATATACATATAATATAATAAACAATAAACAATATCTAGCAACAATCACTGGTACTCAAGTCAATAAAATGTTGTTTAATATGATAAAACCTTCACATGATAATATTTGTGTGTATAATTATCTTTTTTCCCCTCATTTGTCCAGTTTAATATTCAGCTCTTAGATATTTATCCTGTTACACGGGATGGACAAATTCCATCTAGGTCACTCTTGTCCTTCAACATGCTTTGTGGAGTATCCATCAATTGTCTTTACGGTCATCTAGTTATCGAAAATGTTTGATCATCAATAAAATACTCGACTCCAAATCTAAGGTCCATAGTTGTTTCAGATCAAAGGATGGTATACACCACTATCACCATGAGAATAACTTATGATAATCTTCCTAATATTCTATGTATTATTCTCATAGTGGGTCAATCCACTATAAATATTACTCTTAATATTCACATTTATGTTAAGACATGATAATGTTATACGAAGGCAACTTATATAAAGGGGTAAGTAGATCCCACGTTAAAATTTTCTTTTGAAATATTTGTTTTGAAAACTTGGTTAACTATGGGAAACAGAAAACACCCGGATCAAATATCTTTAAATTGAATCGTTATCAAAAAGTTCAGATATGCGTTAAACCAATGTTATATGTAATGACAATGATAAGTAATCGAGACAATATTTTTCTACAAACAACACATTTGAATGAATATAAACACAATATAAGTGAATGTATTTCCAAAATGCTATTTACTTAATGAGATATACAATAATATGTATACCTATAATACATAGTGTGAATTGAATAGAAATTGCTTGAAATTTACTTAATCTAAATTCAAAGAAGTCATGATGGCAACTCTAGTCACATGTCATCCTGGTAACAATACTTCACGCATGTCATATTGACAACAATTCTAAATACAAGCTCTAATTATACAAAACCCATATTAAAATAAATAATAATAATAATATAATATCAAACGTGAAATTCTGGTGCAGCAGTTCCAGATGTCTTATAAGGATGTCGAGACATCTAGTCTGACATTAAACAAACAGACAAGGTAAAAGTTACAGTGCAGGAAACATAAATAACACATCTGGATGGTTTACCCAGTTTGGTGTAACACACCTACAACTGAAGGCTTCCAAGCCAGGGATGAAATTCACTATCAGCAGTACTAATTCAGAGCTAAACTACCACGTTTACAACTCCTCACTTAATCACTATCCAATGCAATTTCTACCTAATAACCTCTTATATATGAGAACTCCTCTCACTCTCCATCAATCACACGCGGTGACAATAACAATAACACAGAGTTGAAGACACCCTTCAAACACACATGATCAAAAAATACACTTCTGTCACAAACTACCTAAGACTTAAAGCAATATGCTTCTATCTTAGAACACACCTTGGAGTTGCTTCACAACTTCATCCAAGAACAATAACTCAACTTATTACTTCACAACTTCTGAGTGCGAACAACTTTCTTCTTGCCTACGGGCTTTGAGGTAAAACTCAGTGACCATCCCACAGTTCGGGTGGTTCACACACGGCTAACCCTAATGAATACATCCTTACTAAATTTGGATAGCTACCTAAACTAGGTTACTAATCCTTATTTATAATTTTACCTAAAGTGGACTTGTGCCTACAAATAACAGCATATCAGCTGTAACAAACTGCAGAAAACAAACTACAGAAAACTTCTGCTACAACCAAGGTCTTCAATCCTTAGTTTCCTGATTTTTCTCCTTGGCTTCTGATTGAATATTCTGGACCTTCACATATGCCTTCAAGTATACGCCACATAGGTTGCATAATATTCCTTGAATATTCTGCATAATTTAAAATAAAACTGTAATTTATCTATCAGTTCAGTGGGCGTGATGTCTTGACATCTTCTTCGACATGTTGTTCCAGATGATGAATTTGATCATCACAACATGTTTTGACTTTCCAATAGGACTTTTGTTGTATATGTTATGTTATGTCCTATTGTGCATTACATTGTTGTTGCAATTATTTGTTTTATTAAAATTAATACCAATGCTTAAAAACAAGGAACTTACAATCTCCCGTTTTGGCAAATTTTGGCTAAAACAAATAATTAAAAATTACACCAAAACAGCAGCAACAATTACAATTAATAATCAATAATTAAAATTTTCTTCAGCAGTTGTGATCTTGAGTAGCATGCGAGCAAACTTCATTAGCAGTGCTTCCAAGGTCTGCATTGATGGCCTGTTAGTTGAAGACAATGTCTCAATATCCAGTTCGACTTCTTCTCGTGTTTTTGAATTCCTCCATTGAACCAACAAGGGTAAAAAGAAGGAAAGTCCTGATGTACACAAGGAAGAATATAGTTTCCACTCCCCCTTAAGATAGGAACCAATTCTTGTCACTGGAGGTGGAAAAAGAGGACCGTGGAAGATAAACTACCCCTCAAGAAGCATAAAAGGAAATTTAAGAGGTATCCCGAAACTATCCCAAGTAACTCAGAACACAAGTCACAATTGTGTTCACAACTTAGATCACAGGTCACAAAAGAAACTCTAAGCAGGAACCTGATAGACATTTTGGTATGGTATATCTTTTAGATAATATGACTTAGACATAATCTCTCCCTCTCCTGTTTCAATTTCTGTTTGACACAACTTCTCTCCCCCTTTTTAGCTAAAATTTGGCAATGGAACCCCTCACCAAACCAGGTCCAGGCATAGTTTGCCTATAATCTAGTAAAACTCATGGTGATGATAAATGAATAGAATTTTCACTTGTGACTAACGGGTGGAGGCGAACTCTATAAATAGTACAACAATAACTTAGGAATTATCGATTCTTTTTACATCTTGGTCAGAGTAACATTAATTGAGGCTGAAAAAACTGATGCATGACTCACTCTGCACCGTCCAATCTATCTTTGAATACCTTTAATACCTCTTGACTGTTTCTTTTGAGAAAATCAGTTCCAATGCATGCATCAATCACATCACTTATGATGTCCATGTAGAAACATGTCTGGTATAATGTCCTGACACTCAGTCAGACATTGTCTACTTATTTCATGTGACCAACATTTCTTCTCCAACCAATCAAGGACTCTTTACCAAGTTATCCATAACTTCACATTGTTACAACATGGTGTTTTGACATTATCCTTTCACATACCTTCAGCAATGGGGAACAATATTCTGACTTTATGGTATCTATGCTAGTGCAACTTAACTCTACAGATATCTACATAACTCTTTCAGGGAGATAAAATTGCAAAGAAACTTCTCACTTCTACTCCTAAGTGTCCACACATTGTCATGACTCTTTTTAAGTAATCATGTGACAGTAGTCTGAATTTAATCACTAACTTCTTCTTAGTGTATAATACTTCATTAATATTCAGACTATTCAACATAAGAATTTCCTTTATAACAAAACAGTAGTTATGCATTGTCTGAGCATACTACTTCTTCAACATCTCTTTATTCAACTCAATAGACAGAACTATGGAGTTAGAATATTAAGACTCACAGTTAAAGTAATGTTCCAACAACATGTGGGACATCCACAACAATACTACGAAACCTATTTGCCTTGGTTCTGAGTTCACAATTATCTCTCAACTGCTCCTCCAAAACATCAAAATGAATCTCATCTCTAGGACACTCCAATCCACAGCAGTATAAATTTCCCTTCACACCTGTTATTTGTGGCATAGGATAATTTCTCCCCTCACAGACTTCATCATTCTTGATTCTGAGTATCAAGAAGACATACTTACTCACATTCATAATGATACATGGAGTTCATATTGTAGACTTGTACACATCAATCACATAACTATCCAGCTCCCATCAAGATATATGTTGTTATTTGTATACATGTCTTCATTAGACGCCCATCTCTCCATGCACTTGTGAAAATTTACATACTCCCAATAACTTTTGAATCATAAAATTCAGATCATAATTTTGTATGAATACATCAGACAAATACTTAGCTCACGACATAATATTTGTAATTAGCATTCAAGCAACACTCTAATAAGTACTTAGTCTCCCGTCAAAGTACTTATCAGTTAGTCAGATAGAATTACCTACTCAGACTAGGTAAACTGACAACTTTCTTCTTCACACCTCTGATGTTTGCTGAATCTTTGATAAAAACATCCAATCATGATAGCCAAAACATTCCAGATTAAGTCAGTGGCTTAACCTTAAACTCACTTCCAAACAAAAACATACACTTTTATGGCTAAGATGATGTTCCAGCATTTGATACGATCTTTACTATGGTTCTAGCTGTGACATCCATAGCATCTCATACTCAACTCTTGTGGGGAGATGCAAGAAAATATACTAACAACAATTGATCAATCTGCGAGATCAGATTGCCAACATATGCATGGGATAACACAAGCCACATCTCAATAAGCTTTTCTCCAGACCTCTTGTCTGATTTTGAGATGATGGATGCCATTGTCTGTACCTACATAGGAGATTCCCTCTACTAGGTTTCTAGAACATAATTACCTAGGCATGACACAAAAATATACATACTTTTCAATGAAGTTTGTCTCCCTTTATTCTTCAAAACAATACCCATCCAGTACAATATATCACAACATAATGTCTGACATCATATTAAGGGCAATCACAACAATACTTATGAGCATCAAACAATGTGGTTGGATCACAATACTCCACTTCAAACAGAATATGTTCTATGGCCACAAACAGGATTCTTAGAATCGGGATCCTTTGATCATAAGGATCTTCCAGAAACTATCTCACTCATATGCATAAAGGGTCTGGTGGAGAAACCTTTCTGAGTTATTTTCAAAAACATGGAGCTCAACTTCTATACCCCCATAAGCCTGGGTCAGAAAATAAACAGACACGTGGAGTAGATGAACTGTTGATTGTGTCCTGATCAACTTATAAAAACCAGAGGCCTTCTCTTCTATATCAGAAGTAGGTTCCAAACAAAAATATTCAAAACATTTTTGTTCAGTGCCCAAGTCATCTAATCTTCAACTAGTAGATGTATACCTGTTGAAGTAATGTTCTAACATACCATAGAACATCAGTTCCATCTTCTTGGAACTCAATATCCTTGATAATCTTTAAGGTCTTCACACAATATATAGACGTATATGAGGAACATTGATCAATTGATTCGCACCAACTTCATTAATGAATGTCTTTATGAGTGGACTTGAGGAAGATCTCAAGTATGTTTGACACTTTTAATATAGTTGGAAACATCTGACTTATATTATGTTGAGGAAAACAACCATAGTATCATTCTCATACTTTAAGGGTTATATCAAAAGCCATGCAGCGGAATACACAAACACCTCATCAATATTCATAAATAATGCTTACACCACAGTCCAAGCATAAGCATGGTAAATTAGGATTGAAAATAAATCAATCCTACGTATAGTCACTTCTCACCAAGCTATAGGCTTGAAGGTAACAAACAGAAACAATATTATAATCAGGAAGATGCTTTACCACAAATACGCTTAAGAGTCAACTTATCAATATCTTCAGTCCCGCGTGAAGGTTTTTACAATATTGCTCTTTTGCTAAATATAAGTTGAGCAATGATCTTTATATCAATCCAAGATCTTCACTCCCGCATGAAGACTTTGATATTAACATTCTTCTGTTCTAGCTTCATCCTCTTATTTTATTAAGAAGGTACAAGAGTTTTGGTTAGGTTTGTCTTTAGTACACACCAGTCTTCCATAGATAGGTTCATCCTCCACTTCAAGGGACCATAGAAATACAATATGAACCAGCCTTGTTCAAAAACTTATTCAGTATAAACCTTATACCTTGTACATAACCACAGAAATAGACAAGATGCCTGCTCTAATACCAATTGAAATTCTGGTGCATCAGTTCCAGATGTCTTATAAGGATGTCGAGACATCTGGTCTGACATTAAACAAACAGATAAGGTAAAAGTTATAGTGCAGGAAACATAAATAACATAGTTGGATTGTTTACCCAGTTTGGTGCAATACACCTACATTTGAAGGCTTCCACGCCAGGGATGAAATTCACTATCAGTAGTATTAATTCAGAGCTAGACTATCCCGTTTACAACTCCTCACTTAATCACTACCCAATGAAATTTCTACCTAAGAGCCTCTTAGGTATGAGAACTCGTCTCACTCCCCACTCAATCACACATGGTGACAATAACAATAACACAGACCTTAAGACACCCTTCAAACACACATGATCAAAAGATACACTTCTGTAACAAACTACCTAAGACTTAAAGCAATATTCTTCTAACTTAGAACACACCTTGGAGATGCTTCACGACATCCTCCAAGAACAATAACTCAACTCATTACTTCATAGCTTCTAAGTGAGAACAACTTTCCTCTTGCCTACGGGATTTGAGGTAAAACTCAGTGAGCATCCCACAGTCTGGATGGTTCACACACGGCTAACCCTAATGACTACATCCTTACTAAATTTTGCTAGCTACCTAAACTAGGTTACAAATCTTTATCTATAACTTGTACCCAAACTGTACTTGGGTATTCAAATAACAACATATCAGCTGTAACAAACTGCGGAAAACTTTTGCTACAAGCATGGTCTTCAATCCTTAGTTTAATGATTTTTCTCCTAAACTTCTGATCGAAATCTTCTGGACCTTCACATATGCCTTCAAGTATACACCACATAGGTTTCATAATATTCCCTGAATATTCTGCATAATTTAGAACAAAACTGTAATTTATTTATCAATTCAGTAGGCGTGATGTCTTGAAATCTTCTTCGACATGTTCCAGATGATGAATTTGTTCATCACAACATGTTCTGAGTTTCGAAGAGGACTTTTGTTGTATTTGTTATGTTATGTCCTATTGTGCATTACATTGTTGCTGCTATTATTTGTTTTATTAAAATTAATGTCAATCTTTAAAAACATAGAACTTATATAATAATAATAATAATAATAGTACTCATCATAATAATAAAAATGATAAATATATATTTTTAATAATCTTTATATATATATATATATATATATATATATATATATATATATATATATATATATATATATATATATATATATATATATAATCAATTAAAAAGTGATTTTCACACTTAAAACTTATTTTTTAATTAATATATTTATCATTATATTTAATTCGCATTATTTTCATTTTAGTGCTTCTAGTTTTTTTTACAAAACCTGTTGATAAGTATTACAAATATTTTAAAATATTTGAACAGTTTTTTTTCTTTCAATTCTGTAACTATTATTGTTCACTTACCATTAACTCATTTATTGTATTAACATAAATTTTTATTAGTAAGTTATAAGATAAATTTTTTTTAATTAACTCATTTATTTGTAATCATTTTAATGGATTAAAATTAAATATTTGACCAAATCATTGTAATTAGAAATTGAATTATACATTAAGATGAATATTTTCTCCTTTAGTTTTTCTCATAAAGTTGACATTTTTACGAATATAGTACAATAGTTCTATGTTTCTATTTAAATAATATATTAATCAAGATAGTGGTATTTGCAATATATTTTAATATAAAATAATCATAATTCAATTCTATAAATCTTATACATCATAATAATGTAAATTTTAGAAAAGCATTAACATTTATAATTCTATCTACCTGTCTATCTATCTATTTAATCAAATCTAAAGAAGTCATGATAACATGGTAAAAATTCTCCCCACATATCAACTTGACTACAATTCTAAATACGAACTTTTAAATAAAATTAATAATAATAATAATATAATATCAAATAATAATAATACTCACCATCAATTAAAAAGTAATTTTTCACTTAAAACTTAATTTTTCAAACATTATATTTTATTCACATTATTTTCATTGTAGTGCTTCTTTTCTTTTTCTTTTTTTACAAAATCTATTGGTAACTATTTTAAATATTTTATAATCACTACTACAAGAAAACATCAAATTAACTAAGTGATTATCACCTCACAAAATAACGTAATTGTGGGGTGCTTTGCACCTTGTAAGGCAGTTTTTTATATATAAAAAAAAATTTATATGTTTTTCAATCTCAGCAATAGTAAGTAAGAAATTCAAAGCCATAAGGGAAACACTCTGCAACTTTTTTTTAAAAAAAGAGGGAAAATTAAAAGTTGTGCTTACTGAGGGTTCTGGGTAGTAAGGGAACGTTATGGGCATTTACCCCATAAGTTTCAACGACATTAAACATTGTGAATTAACAAGCACCCCGCAAACATTTTTGAAAAAATTGAAGAAAAATTGATAGCCGCATATACTGAGTGGTCATGGTGGCAGGTGAATGTTATATGTGCATTATACTAACAGATATTTAAACCAATAAGCTATAGTGAAACCAATATGTTGCTTGAGTCATGATGGAAAAAAAGCATGTATGTCAATGGTTGTTGCTTGTTCACCGGTGAGTTCATAATGGGAATTATTATATAATGTATATTGAAACACATTTAAAAGTAAGTGTGTTCAAAATAAATATTCACATGGTATACTTACTCAATGTATGGTTTAACTTCAACGCAATTAATCAATACATGAACATGAGAAGATTGCAATTCCTTTTCGGTCAGCCAATGCACATTTGTCTTTCCAGAACTCCAACCTGGAAGACTGAAGACTAATAAGGTGTATTGAATTATTTCTGTAATATTAACTTCATTCCTTATTATTCTTGGAATTAACATCATGTGAATGACATAATGAGAGCAAAAATGTGATGTTTCCCGATGTAAATACCATGCACATATTGAACCCTCAACTTTAGCCTTATTTTTTATTGATCTCTTTGAATCACCCATGAATCTTTCAAAAGGATACATCCACCTATATTGAACATGCCCGCCAAACAAAGCTTCATATGCAATATGCATAGAAGATGTTCCATTGAATAGAAAAAACTAGATGGAAAAATTTGCTTCAACTTGCATTTAATGAGAGGAAGGTCTTGATCCAACTTAATGATATCATCCACTATTAAAACTAATGCAAAAATATCTCTAAGAAATTGACTAATTTCAGTTAGTAGATTAGCACTTGTGTTGGCAATGAGATGAAGGCAGTTGGAAGCAATCGTTCCATGAAAACATGACAGACATGACTTTTCATTCCATTCACCCTCCCAGTATTGGAGTTAACACACCTTGTTAAGTTAGATGCATAACCATTACACATTCTTCATTTAGTTAACCATCGGCAAACAGGCTTGGCTTCTTGGGGCGTTAGACTATAAGTAGCTTTGGGTTTTAATAGTTTCCTATTTGGTAGAGTCTTCAACTCTAAATCTTATTGGTTACACAATAGTTCTATGTCCTTTAATTTCTAGCATTCTCATTATCTCTTGTCTTGCCTTGGACATCCTTCATTATGTTAAATACATTATCGAAATAATTATTCTCTATGTGCATAACATCAAGATTATGTCGCAATAAATTATCTTTCCAATACGGGAGATTCCAAAAAATTCTTCTTTTAGTCCAATTGTGTTTTCTCCGTATCTTGGAATTAGGATCGTTTTTCCATTGTCTGTAAATTTTGGTAGATCACGAACCATGTTCCATACTTCAACTAATGACAAACCGTGAGGAGGTGGATCTATTACTTTTACATCTTTTTTGAAATCATTCATTTTTTCTAAGGCTGTGGTTTTTTGGTAGAAATCTACGATCACAATCAAAGTACAAACTTTTTCCTCATTTATCCAATGTAAACGCCTTTGAGTCACACATGCAATGAGGAATTCCTATTTTACCATATGTACCCCAACCAGACAACATGGCATATGCAGGAAAATTATTAATAGTCCAAACCAAAGTAGCTCGCATGTTGAAGTTTTGTTTACGAGATATGTCATAAGTACATTCTCTAATCCACAACCTCTTTAAATTATCAATTAAAGATTGTAAATACACATCAATTTGTGCTTTTGGACTCGACGTCCTTGGAATGAGGCAAGTCAAGAACATGTAAGGCTTTGTCATGCACATCTCAGGGGGGAGGTTATAAGGGGTAACAATTATAGGCCAATAAGAATATGTGGCTCCCAACTGTTGGACATATGGAGTAACACCATCATAGCACAATTCATGTCTAACATTTTTAGGTTTTGGAACAAAATCGGGAAGCATCCGATCAAAGTGCTTACTTGTCTCACCATCATATGGATGTCGCATAATTCTTGGACTTGTTTCGTTTGTAAGATGCCATGTCATTTAAATTTCACTATGAATTGAAGCAAACAAACTCTGCAACCTTATTATTATCGGAAGATAAAACATTAATTTCACCGCTATGTGTTTTTCATTATGATCAATGTATTTAGTGCGAACTACATACCTTGGACTTTTACAAAACTTGCATTCCTCTAACGCTCCATCATTTGTACCAAACTATGTCATAGAACAACATGCAACCTTTAATGCAACAATCAATCTTCCTTACTTCCAAACCCAACTTTATAACCAAACTCTTTGCGTCATAATAAATTCTAGGCAAATTTTCTTTAGTAGGAGTATCATCCAACATCATTTGAGAAAAAAATTCTAAACACTGATCATGAACATTCTAGTTTGACTTTGCGGCCAACAATCTCACACACATAGATAATTTAGAGTCTGACGAACCCTCAAACAATGGCATGTTTATTTCTTGCAACAACTGATAAAAACTTTGAGCTTTCTCATTCGACAACTCTTCCTCATCACTTTCTTCTTGTTCATCGTAGGCGACATTCACCCCTAAAGCATCATCAATCATGTCATCGTGTAGATTGTTCTTCATATTTCATTTGTGATCGACTACTTGAATATTATTGTAAATTACTAGTCTCTGGCATATTCATTGGCATTACTTCCCCATTTGATGTCCAAACCCTCTCTCTGACAACATTCTTGATCAAATGCCCATGTAATAAGCGTTTTAACTTCTTCCTCAATATATGGTTTAACTTTTCATCTTCCAACATACATATGATCATACATCCAACTATATAAGTACTTATAATATTCCATACTGCACGTTTATAACATCGTATCTATTATAATCACAAAAATGTTTTAATCAATAGACCAATTCGAAAATTTTAGGCAATTATATCAAATAACGAATACATATATAATTTAACATAGTAAATAATAAAATTATGTTACTATAAATTACATTTCTATTTTAAAATTATATTATAAGCAACAATCATAAAATTATGTTACAATGCTATTTTAAAAATATAATATACCTATCATATAATAAGAATATAATAAAAACATAATAATAGAACGTTAATAGAATCTTTAAGTTACTATAATACATATTTATGTATTAATTCTATTTAACATAATATTTAATGTTGCTACAATGCTCTTACAAAATACAGTTTCATTAAATAAAATAATTTATAAAATTTAATTAAAATAAGAAAGTATAATTTGGTTTTCAAATAATAATAATAATATATTATTTTGTTTTCAAAAATATAATATTTTATTTTTAAGAATTAATTATTCAATTTTTATAAATATAATCTGTTTTTACAGATAATTTTATTATTCAGTTTTAACAAATAATAATAATATTTTGATATTTAAATAATATTCTATTTTATAAAAATATAATAATAATTTAATTTAAAAATTAAAAATTGTTTTTGATATTATAATAGTATTCTATTGTTATAAAATATAATAATACTTTGATTTTAAAAATTATAATATGTTGTTTTTACAAATAATGCACTACAAGAAAAGTTGAAATTTGCTAAAGAATTTAGATAGGGGTTAAACCCCAAACAACAAAAAAAAACAATGTTACTTAGGGTAAAGCCCCTTGTAACGTGCAAAGTATAATAATAATAAATAAATAAAAAGAAATTGCGTGGGATTACCCCTCGCAAATTGAAAAGAGAAATTTTGAATTTTAAAATGTTGGACTGTGAGGGTCGCAGGGGTAAACTCCTAGGAAGCAAAAATAGCGTCAAAGTTGGATGTGAGGTGTCAAATGTAGTTGTAGTATGGACCTCTCCAAACAAAATGTCAATGTGATAATAGCAAGGGGTTATCCCACACCAACTAGACGACTTTAGTCTAGTCATGTCAATGTGTAAACTGCGCGTGCAGTTTACATTTTCCAAAGGCAAACGTCTCTGAAGGGCTACCCCATGCGCATTTTGACCGTTTTGTTTCCAAGAGGCACTCCTTCAAAAAAAACTATGTGTAATTATAACATTCCATCCAGTTCACAACTTCATCAGTTATATATTAATTGTTTTAATTTTAAAGCAAACAAACCACCATTCATCTCCTCTCTATATTCTCTCTTTCCTCCACAACTCCATCTTCTTCCTCTCAAAGAAAAAATAGTATATATAAAATATTCTATGTATAAAAATAGTATGTATAATTTTGAAAAAACAGTATTTATAATAAATATATTTTTAAAAAATAGTATATCTATAAAAAAAGCAATTTGTATAATTTTTCAATATATATTATTTTTTTGGAATATGTATAATATTCAAAATAATATAGTTTTTAAAACAATATGTATAGAATATGTATAATTATATTGAAATATCTATACATAGTTTCTAAAAATATATAGTTTTATATAAATAGTATATTTTTTTGAAATATTTAAAAACTTATGTATAAAATAGTTTTTAGAAATATGTATAATTTTAAAAAATATATTTTTATATAAATAATATATTTACTACTTAAATAAATACTTTGTATATTTCTAAATTATAAGAAGATAGTTTATGTTTAGGATTAAAAAATTATTGAAAGTTTATCCTCAAACAAATATATAATTTATATGTTCAAGACTAACAACAAGTAAATATATTTTAATATAATTATGTAGTTTGTTTAGGAGTAAACATAATTAAATATATTTTAAAAATAAATATACAATTTATATATGTTTAGGACTATAAAATATATGTTTAGGACTAAATATGTTTAGGAATATAAAATATATGTTTAGGACTAAAAATATATATGTCTATAAAAACATCATACTATTTTTAGAAAACAATGAAGTAAATATATTTTAAAGTATATATATTTATAAATATATGTAGAATTATATGTTTATTTAGAAAAAAATATTTGTATGATATATTTTTAAAATTAGGTAGACATATTATAAAAATATATGTTTAATAAGAGTGAATATTTAGAATAATTAAATAGTAATATATGATTTATCTTTAGAGTAAATAATGTTTAACTAGAGTAAATATATGTTTAATTTTATATATAACTAGATATATGATATTATCGACAAATCTTTAAAAATTTGTCGATAGATCACTCCACATTTTATTTAGTAAAATTAAACATAAACATGTGCAGTATGGAATAATATCGATTCACTAGTGCAGAAATGACTTTTTACATCGGGCCAGGAGCCGATATAAAGCCAACCGATGTAAAAAATAAATGAATTTTTACATCGGGCCACATCATGATGTAAAAAACATACCTACCACATTGGTGGCATCAAATGTTTGATGTGAAAAAAAATACAACTTTTTAAATAAATAAAATAAACGACATGTTTTACATCGGTGGCTTCAAATGTCAATTGTAAAAGATGAGATTTTACATTGGTGGCAATAATGGCCCGATGTAAAAGATGAGATTTTACATCGGTTGCCTAGTGGCCCGATGTAAAATGTTTGTAATTTTTCGTTAAAAAAATTGACTATTTTTCAGCGGATTCCCTATAATTTTTTGGTACCCTGTTTTTTACATATTTTTCCAACATCACAAAGACGATGTTTAGGTCGCTATATATCATAATTTTTCAGCATCACATGGACTACATATAGGTTGCTATATTAATATTTTTCTAACCAAACTAATTTCATTCCCCCAAATCTATGATGCACGTATATGTTTTGTAAAATGAATAATTGATTTACAAAATGAACAATTGTATTAAAAATTATAAGAAAGTTTACACGGTGGACTACAATAACAAAACATAAAAAAATATCCAACCATTTATAAGTCTTTTCCCACTCTTGAATTACTATATATATATATATATATATATATATATATATATATATATATATATATATATATATATATATATATATATATATATATATATATATATATATATATATATATATATATATATATATATATATATATATATATACACATATTATGATATACTTAATTTATGACAAAGGTAAATAAATTAACATTTTTTTCATATCATAAACTTTGAATTCTAGATCCAGGTTAAACAACCTAGTATTTCTCGACCTAGTTAGTTATAATTCATGGAAAAGACCAGAGAACTAGATGTTATCACCTCACAACTAGTAGATATAAACTATAACTTCAGCCACGGGTTGCAGAAAGATTCAGCCACGAAGAAGATAGAGCGGCGCGGAGGAGACGGAGCGGCGCGGATGATGGACTACCGTCACGTGAGAAGTGAGAGGATGTAGTCGTCGCGTGGCAAACGGTCGTGAGAAGTTGACGATTGGAGTTGACGATGGGAGTTGACGACATTGTGAGAAGTGAGAGGACGACAATGGTTTGAGAAGCAGCCAACAATTATTTTATGTTTGAAGCAGCAGCGTGAGTATTAGGGTTATTTTAGAAAGGGACTTTACATCGATTAGGCCTTAGGCCCTATATAAAAGCCATACGTTTTTATATCGGTTGGCGTTCTTATCTGATGTAAGCGCCACCATTTTTTTAAATTTTATAACAAAAATTCAATTTATTTACAAAACTTCCACTGTATTTTTATTTTTTTATCATTGGACATTTTACATCGGGGGAAATCTAGGCCCGGTGTAAGCGCCACAATGTTTATTTTTTTATTTTATAACATATATTTAAATTATTTACAAAACTGCCACTGTATTTTTATTGTTTTTTCACTGGACTTTTTACATCGGGTGAAATTAAGGGCCGATGTGAAATATTTTTCTTTTTATTTACCAAACTGCCACCGTGTAATATTTTTCCCTAGATCAAATATTTTTCATATCATTGGAAATAAAGGTCTTATGTAAAATCTTTTCACAAATATTTTTTACAACATATATTTTTATACCTGATGTAAAGACCTTTTTTCAAATGTTATATTTTTAATAGTGATTCTATCGTGGATGTATGATAGAATATTTCCTAGAAGACGTGGGCTTAAACCGCATTTTAAGGAAGGAGTTGCCACGTTTCCCTCGTATGTGTTTGCTCAAGACTGTTGTCAAAGCAAATAAGGGGTAAGATGACCATGTTTAAAGTGTGGTTGCAAAAATATAATTAGTGACCCTAGTGAAGTGAAATATAACTTAGAGAGAGTGAGTTTTAGGCGAAATTATTGGGTTTGGACATCTAATCGGGAAAAAATGCAAGAGATGAATAGAGAGGCTTCTAGCAATCAAACACGTGTTGGATTAGATATAAATAGAGATGCTCCAGGTAGTCCACATATGCAATACTGAGAACAATTTAATTTAGTCGAGGATATGATCAGTGACACATTAGGGGTGAATGTGGCTTATGATGAACCTCAAGATTTTGACGTAGAAGAGCTCTCTAATGAGAAAGCGCAAAAGTTCTATCAATTGTTGAAAGAAATAAATTTGTTGTTGTTTAAGGGGTCTTTTGACTCTAGGCTATAAATGTGTGAGGTTGTTGGTTGTGAAGTCAAGTTGGAATATCACAGATCTATGTTTGGAATTCTTTGTGAGAATGATGTTGGACGCGACTCCTATGAAAAAAAACATGCCTACAAGTTATTATGATGAGAATAGGATGGTGTCAACGTTGGGACTAGAAATAAAAAAGATTGATTGTTGAATTAGAGGTTAATATGGTTTTATGGCTACAAGTTTGGTATAACTAATGGGGAATTGGAGGAATATATGTTTTCCAATAGTCCGAGGTATTTAGTTCGTAGTAAAGGAGTTGATCGAACGCAAAAATGAGTTACAAGGATGTCCATGTTCTACCTGCCAATAATACCTAGGTTGCAAATAATGTTTGCATCAATGCACAGCGCGAGCCAAATGAAATGGCACCATACAAACATAATTATTCTGGCATGATGTGACATCCATCTGATGGCGAGGCATGGAAACACTTTGATAGAGTTTATCCCGAATTTGTAGTAGAACCCAAGAATGTAAGACTTGGATTATGCTATAATGGTTTCACTCCTTATAATTTGTCTGCAAATGCATATTCCTGTTGGCCAGTTCTTGTTACCCCGTATGATCTCCCTCATGAGATGTGCATGACGAAACCTTACATGTTTTGACATGCATAATTCCAGGATTGTCGAGTCCAAAGGTAGGAATAGATGTTTATTTGCAACCTTTAATTTATTATCTCAAGAGGTTGTGGGTGGGAGAGTGGACTTATGATGTGTCTCAGAAACAAAACTTTAATATGTGATCTTCTTTGATGTGGATATTTAATGACTTTCTTGCATATGACATGTTGTCTATATGGGGTACGCATGGTAAAATGGAATGTCCGTATTGCATGGATCACACAAAAGCATTTACTTTAGAAAAGGGTGAAAAAAGTTTGTGGTTTGACTGTCATCGTAGGTTCTTACCTATAAACCATGAATTTAGAAGAAATAAGAATGTTTTTAGAAAAGGAGAAAAAGTAATAGATCTACCTCCCCTCAAATGTTATCAACTGAAGTGTGGAATATTGTTTGTGACCTACCATTGATTGGTTACACACATGTCTATTTTTCCGCATGGTTCAAGCAACAATTATCATGTATTGTTGCACCAAGTCCTAAAATAATACATTTGAGAAGTTTGTCTGAAGGCCCTCAGCAACGTGTGAATGAATGGCACACAAACTTCATAAATGGTTACCAATTTCACATTGAGATATGGAGTGAAGGGAAGAAAACTGTAAACAGTGGTGTAATCATAAAAGGAGTTACAGAGGATGGTGAGGACGAATTCTATTGGGTGATCACACATATTACGAGTTGGTCTATAATAATCTGGACTCGGAAAATAAAGTTGTTTTGTTTTATTGTGACTGATATGATCCATCTTCTAAAGGAACAAAAATTGATAAAAATATAACACAATTGAGGTTAGAATAGATAGAAAGTACAAAGATTATAACCCTTTCATAATGGCACACAATGTCAGACAAGTTTATTATGTACATTATGCTTCAATTACCCCACGTAAACGAGGGTGGTGTGTTGTAATTAAGTCAAACCCAATGGGTCACATTGAGACTAGCAAAGTAATGGAGGATGTTGCATACCAAGATGATAAGATTTCACTTGTTAATGAGGTAATTGAAATTGTGGTGATTACAAGTTTGACTGATATTGTTGTTGAGGGTCAACAAGTTGACGCAACTATCTTAATGTTAACAAATCCTGTGGAAGAAGAGCATGAAGAGCTAGGAGAGTCTGAAGATAATAATTCCACATCTGATGAAGACAATGAAATTATGATGATAAATAATTTGAATATGTATTATGTAATATTACTCTTGTGTAATAAGATTGTGTAATATTATCTTTCAAATAATCTTGTGTAATATTATTATCTTTCAAATACATATTAACTTGTGTAATATCATCTTTTATTCATTAATTAATATTTTTATTTCAAAATAGAAAAAATTCCACCCAAGATTATGGAAAAAGGTAAGATTGCTTATTCGTATGCCACAATCGAGTCAAGTGGCCAATCCTCCTCCACATTCTACCCCGCCGCCTATGCATCCTACTTTACCTCATATGTATCTCACTTCACTCATGTCTGGATCTTTCACTAGAACACTATCCACACCTTCTGGATGCACATCATTCCCATCCATATCCTCAACAGATGTTATTAGTCCTCCTGGATACACACCATGTTTTCCTACTGGACCCAGCACATATTTTCCTATGTCTCCCATGCAGTCCAGTGGACCTAGTATGTCCCAATCATTACTCATTCATATGGAGCCAGGTGAATCTAGCATGCCCCGACCCATGCCTTCTGACGATGATCATGGTGATACTAGTGCTCAAGAAGATACAAGTGCTACTAATGAGAAAACAAGTAGGGAACGCGTCTTGAGAAGAAATGATCCGCAAAAAATTAGATATCATCAAGGGAGGCTTATCATTTGGCCTGATTTTGGATCATAAGTTTTTATGTATGTTTTATATTATATTTTAAATTTGAGTTTTATTTAATCAATTCTAACTCAAGATTTTGGTGTTTAGGATCTTGCCCACACATCAGTCAGTATCAATCATAACATTCATTATTAAAGAGAAGTATACAAAATTTTGGCCGACTTATGGAGTTGTACTTAAAGATGACAAAACATATTGGTTTAGTGCATTTCACGTATAATTGACTTACTCGGTTAGCCATTTCCTTTATATTTTTTGAGATATTCATGATTATACTTCATTGCATATTTTTGAATTCATACAACAATGTAGGAGAAACGTTGTTGGGATGTTATTAAAGAAATTTTTCACACAAAATGTGGTGCCCGATTTTCTGACACCATAAGGAATGTTAGACTTAAATGGGAAAAAACAACCATGTCCACGTTGGATAGAAGTAAAATTATTTTACTAGCTTGTTGCCCATTGGAATTCTAAAAAATTTAAGGAAATATCTAAAAAGACAAATAAAAATAGAGCATCTGAAGTTGGTGGCTGCAATTACGCAGCGTGTAGTATTATTTGAATCATAAAACATTTATTTTTTTGTAGGAGGAGTTTGATAGACAACTTGCCATAAAGTTATCAGAGCATCCTGAATTAGCTGGACCACCACCGGGATATCCTATTGACCCTAGTGTGAGTTTTCGTACATGGTATGATGTTTCACGTTAGAAGAAGAAAAATGGGAGAGTGTATGGTGCTGGAGGGTACGCCAAAACTATCAAGCAGTGTGATAGGAGTTTTAGAATGAGACATGCTGAGGGAGAAGGAACATCAACCCAACCTATATTAACGTCGAAATCCTTGAAACTAAGAGAAATTTGGCTAATACTGAGGCAGAACTCCAAGTAGTAGCAAGAAATGCAGAAATTGAAGAGATGAAGAAAAAAAATAGAGATTTGATCAATTTTTTGCTTCTCAAATTTCGGTGGTGGATTTAGAGGAACTAATGGATATGGAGGAGTTGTTGAAGAAGAAGAGCGGGAAGAACAAGATCAAGAAGAAAAGAATAATTAAGGTTGAAAATTTGAAGTTTATTTTAATTTGTATGGAAGAATTTATGTTAAATATTTTGAACTTAAAAACTTTAATGTAATTTGTATGAAATTTTATTTTAATTTTTAGTATGTTTTGAATTTTAATTATTATGTTGTGAAACTTAATTATAATATTTATTTATATCTATTTATATTTATTATATTAATTCTATTAATTCTATTAACTATATTATAATTATGATATTATTATTATTGGTTTTTATTCTATAAATATTATTTATTTTTTTAAAATCATTTTACATTTTACTAGAAGTTAAATTTCAAAGAACATGTCAACGTTTGCATTTTGTTAGAAGCTTAATCCCAAACAAAAATTTTGATGCACTGCACACCAGCTAAACACCTAGTATGCGTCTATGTCTACATGTCCTATTATTTTTTCTTAATTAAGCTGTATTGAATTAAGATGAATAAATTGATTATTGAGTTATTTATTGACTACATAAATAAATTAATCAAATTACTATTTCATCTAATAATTATTAACTAAAATAATTTAATTAATATTTTAATTAATAATTTAATTAAAATCAAATTACTGTAAGCAAAATTTATTAACAGTATCATAAAATGAAGAGGAAAATAAAAATATATAATAATTTGGTAGCGCGTGAGCCGAAATTAAATAAATAAATAGAAGAGTGTCAAATTAAAAAAGAAGAGGGAAACTAAATAAATAATTAACAATTTAATTAATAACTATGAAAATTTCAGCGTCGATCAACCGACACTACAATCAAAATAAAAAATAATTTATATTGACCGGCAAACAAAACTAAAGTTGAGAGAAACTAAATAAATAAATATATTGTCAAATTAATAATTATGTAACTATTAGTGTTGGCCAGACCTATACTAAAACCAAAAAAAAAGAAAAAAGAAACGTATTGAGCGCGAAACAAAAAATATTGAGGGAAAACGAATAAATTTTCTAGTAAATAAAATATTGAGGTGTAGCGTGGATTAAACCGGCGCAACAGTTTAATAAATAAAAAACTTATAAAAATTAATTCAATACATATTTAGCAGCAAGTGAACCGTGTCTAAATAATCAAATAAAGAAATTAAAAGTTTGGCATCATGTAGTTGGTCTGGCCGTGGGTAAATAAAAAAATAAAATGAAATTAAAGAAGATAATAAACTGTCTTGTAGCTTGCGTATAATATCGGTTTAGTTGGCTACTTTACAAACTTAGCGTCGGAGTCTGTTGCTTACATTAAATTTGGGCGGTTAATTTACAATTTTCTATGTAATAAAATAATTTAAATGATTTGCTAGTGAATGGTTTGCTATAATATATTGTGATGTTATTTCAGACAACTGGTAGGAGAATGTCTTGGAACACTAAACATAAAAGAGCTATTAAAACCTTGAGAAGCAGCTTGAAGCAACTTTAGAACTAGCCGGGCATAGGAGGATGCCTTTAAATTATAAGTAAATCGTTATTATGTGAAGATGAACATGTATCCATCTTTTTTTCAAAATCTATAATTCAAATGAAAAATAACAAACTACAACATATTGATTATTTTGTTGGTTACTTTTAATAAAATACAGGTTATCAATTAATCATAAATTATAGTCTCAATTTATCAATTACATTAAGTTAATTTTTATTTTTTAATTTCAAAATATATTACTTGTTGATTTACTTGTGGTTACTCATTCCTACAGATTTACATGTAGATTTTGAGTCATGCAGATTTACATGTAGATTATAGTTCCTGCATGATTACTTGCGACTCACAAAGGTTTTAAAAAAATAATATATATTTTTTTCGGTTTTGTTGGAAATCGAGGGGTAATGTATTCAGAGGACGCGTCTTCGAATCCCAACAACTATATTTTATCATTTTTTAATTTTTTTTTAAATATTTAACAAGAATTTATCCCTCGATTTTTAATAAAAATCGAGGTAAAAAGTAGCGCAGTTTTGAAAACACTAAAAAAATAGGGGATCGAAGTCGAACCAATGACCACTATTATCTTGTATATTTAAATATTTTCAAAATAAACTATTACCTGGCTTTTGCTAAAAATCGAGGGGTAAAGTAGCGTATTTTATTTATTTAATTTTATTTAAGACAAATTTGATGAAAAAGTTAAGTAACGAAACTTCACCGTCCATTTATAAAGTAACAATGGTCAAAAAATTGTCAATTCATCGATCCACATGAAACATTAGTGATCCGCGTGAAACTCTCATTAGTCTCAATTTATCAATTACATTAACTTAAATTTTTTTTTTAATTTCAAAATATATTACTTGCTGATTTACTTTTGGTTACTTATTCCTACGGATTTACCTGCAGATTTTGAGTCATGCAGATTTACATGTAGATTATAGTTCCTGCATGATTACTTGCAACTCACAAAGGTTTTAAAAAAATAATATATATTTTTTCGATTTTGTTGGAAATCGAGGGGTAATGTATTCAGAGGACGCGCCTTCGAATCCCAAAAACTATATTTTATTACTTTTTAATTTTTTTTAAATATTTAACAAGACTTTATCCCTCGATTTTTAATAAAAATCGAGTTTTAATAAAAATCGAGGTAAATAGTAGCGCAGTTATGAAAATAATAAAAAAAACAGGGGATAGAAGTTGCACTATGTCAAACAATGGATTATACAGCATTTTTTTAGGCTTTTAACAGCGCTTAAAAGCGCTGCTAAAACCACTGTTGCTAAAGCTATAGACAGCACTTATGTTAGTGTAAAAGCGCTGCTATAGACACCCTTTAGGCAGCGCTTTTTCCTGAAAAGCGCTGCTATAGGTACCCTCTTTAGCAACACTTTCAATTTAGACAGGCTTTTGAAAGAGTTTATTGTGGAGCTTTAGACAACGTTTGGTAAAAGCGTTGCTATAGATACCCTCTTTAGCAGAGCTTTACTTTATACAACGCTTTTTTATTTACCTTTTAGCAGCGCTTTTCTATTGCACCCTATAGCAGCGCTTTTTCATCCACTTTAGACTGCGCGTCTCATTAAAACCGCTGTCTATTCCCCCCTTTAGCAGCGCTTTCCCTAATTAATTTTTGAATATAATTTTTTTTCATTTAAAACAAAATGTTGTATATCAGATTTAATTTCACCATTTTTGCACCAGAGTTTTACCAGAATTTGTATCTTCAATATAACATTTTAAACAACAACAACATCAATATACAACAATGAAACAATATTACAACGACATCAATATACATCAATATACATCTTCAATCCTTTTTTGCACAATATATACAACAATGAAACAACAACAACATTAATATATACAAAAATCAAATAAAATCAACAATGAATTACAAAATAACTCTATCTTCTACGTCGATTTGCACCTATATAACCTGAAACAAAATAAAAAAAACAAAATTCATACAAGTTACCAAAAAACCAACAACAAAAACAATAATATTGTAACACAACTATAACGACATATATTATATTCTCAAAACTCAAAGTTATACCTTATAATAAAATTCTCAACTCCATAACAAATTAACACCAATCCTCCATAAGTTCATCCAATTGATCTTTTGAGTAATAAGAACACTTGAATTCATCAAAGCACTACATAATAATATAACATAGTATGATTTACTTAAAACACTAAGTCATTTTATGAGAAATATTAAAATAATTCCTAAGTTAGAAATTCATACCGTGGATGGAATCTCTAATCGGTCCAAAAAAAGAGTTTCTTTCATAAACCTCAACATAAAATAACCGCAATCTATACAATTGCGCTGACGGGGACACTACACATGGAAAGAAAATACTGATATACATCAAAATATACACCTTAACTTGTTTTATCAAGTATCATCGCTATATAATCAAAATTGTGAAAATATATACCTCCACTTTGATCCAAGAAATATTGTTGGCTCTACTCCTTGGTACTTGAATATCTCTTTGTGCTCGAAAACTTTGTAGAATGCTATAATAAAATAATAACGAATATTTAGAACTATTGCACATAAATAATTAAATATACACAGGAATATTTTAGAACAATCTCACTTACGTGTCAATCGTCTTCTTCATATTTGGTTATGTTGTCCAATTATTGCTCAATGAATCCAGATAATATACAATTTCTCTCAAAGGATTAATCGCAACCAATAACCAGTGTCCACTGTAATATTAAACAAATATTAGATGGAAACTTTCTACACAACGTCAAAAAACGAAAAAATTATAATAGAGAAAATTTGGAATGAAAATCTTACTTGTGGCCAGTATTATATGATAAAAAGAACAATTTTTCTGTATCTTTGTTGGCCATAAATAAACGGAGTACAAACGCCATTACTTCATCTGGTTTTGAGATGATTGGCCCTGTGTGGACAAAGTTGGGATTCATGAAAGCGAATCTGGATTCCAATCCACGCGGGCGAATCAACTTGTCATACAGAAACCTTAAATAAAAACATCATTAACATTAATTATTCATTGAAATGAGTAAGTAAATTCTTCAATCAATTAAACAAAGTTGATTGGAGTATACCTGATATATGTATTGATAACAGCGACGCCTAATGTCAAGTGTCCAAAATTTTGTTCCAAATCCTCCTTACCAATTGTTGTCATGCCTTCAGAACCATAAATCCCTTCGTCCAGGGGTATAAGACTAGTACCACCTTACGAAATAGTTGTGAAGATTATATATGTCTGAAGGCACGACCTATACTGTGAAGTAGTTTTCTTTCGAGCCCCGGTCCTCTTAGCAACACTCTTTATTTCTGTGGGAATGTTGCTAATTACAGGCTCCTTACCCTTACTGACAACTTCAATCTCTTTAGCAGGAATAATCTAAATATCATGAAATTAGAGTGATCAAGTATAGGATGACAAATTAACATTATCTAAGCAAAAATATCATATAATTGTGTTGTACCTATTTTTTTGATGCCACTGACTCGATTGGCCGTGTAATCCCCTTATCTTTTGGTTTGGGTTTTGTAGGAGTCTAACATTACCATGCAAAAAAAATGTAAGTAAAATAAACGTAAAAAATTTGAGTACTCAAAGGTTCATAATGGTTTTAAGTATACCTCGTCATCTATGCGAGTGAGTCTTGACAACCATGCAACATACGCTCCTATTACCTCTCCCACCAATGTTGCATCTGAAACTTCGTCTGAGATTGGTAATAACGCACCCTCCTCTAAAGAAATATCAACTGACACTTTCAAATATCCAGAAGGGAGCGGTTTATGATGAAGTACTTCTCCCAGAGTGTTATGGACTTTTCCCTTGCCAACCATGCGATAAGTCGTTGTCTCTAAAAAGAGTTGTCAAGGTGAAATTCCCTAAAATCAATAATAAATATGACATCGTTAATGTGTATATATGTCAGTTAAATAAATTACACTAATTTAATTTCATAATAATATATGTAATTACCTCGGGAATACTTGGTTGAACTGCACAATTGACACTACATATGTCACTAGTTTCTTTAACACCTGAAGCTTCCCTTTCTGATTGGTGTCTTGCTTTTTCCTTCCTCAATTCAAGAAATTCAACTTCTAATGCATCCAACCTTGCCTGTAATTCTTTATTGCTAGCATATTTTGTCTTTGGATTGTTCTTTTTCAAGGATGTTGGAGTAACCCCATGTCCTTTACCACTAACCCGACCAGAATACTCACAAACATCTAATGCTCGACTAAGTATGCTCCTGTAATCATCTAGTGGAGATGTAGATTGAGACAGAATCTCCTTAAATTCATATGAATATCGAAAAGATATGAATATTATATGTTAATAAAATTTTGGTTTAATTAGAATTAATGTTATACTTACTCATTTTTTAAAAATTTGTTGTACATCTTCTTTAAGAACTCCATCCGTACCCACACAGGAATCCTTCCATAAAACATGTTCCGGAAGAGATGTTTCAGAACTATTCTCCTCTTTTAACTACACATTAACACAAAAAATAAGATCAGTTATAACTCTTGATGAACAAGTATATCATTGCAATTTATAAATACTTACAATTGTTTGTTCTAATCGTGCATATCCCAAACGCCCTTTTTTGTATGGATACGCGGGAGATGATGCTCTTTGGCGATTTACGTCACTTACACTCTGAAATTTTGGGGTTTTTCGTTTGACTTTAAAAACATCCAATTCTTTAAGTGAAATCACATCTGCATATTCTGTTGGACGCTCTGCATCAACAAAAAATTTTCCGGCATCTTTAAGATATTTTCCGTTTAAATATGTTCTAAACCCTCTTAGTATTTTGCCGGCCAATCCAAGACAATAATCTTTTCTTGTGTCATCAATGTTGAAAGACCTCTACAAAAAACATACACAAAGTGCGTTAGTATAAGTAATTTAAATACATAATCGTAATTTAAAGACATAATTTAAATTACCTGTATCTCACTCCAAATTTTGTTTTTAGCATCATCCAAGTTATCATCTCTCCACTCATCACAAGTTATTGGAATTTCTCTCCTTACAACTTTACCAATGTAACTTGTCAATTTAGAACCGTTAGGCTCAATTAATTGGTCATTTGGACTCCAATGCACATCGTATTTTATGCCTCTATCTATATCACGAATTATATTCTTCATAATAGTGTTTCCTCGTTTAATTTCTTTTTCCACTCCCTTATCGGATTTGCCTCCATCATTGTCTCCATCATTAATAGAATCATCATGTGGGTGATCCTCGTTACTATCTAGCTAATCTGTAATAAAGAAAAACATTAGTATCTAATGACAAATATTTAATTTCAAATATATAATTCCAAATATCTAATTCCATAATCAATTGAGTATATAAAATGACAAATATATAATTTTATTGAAAATGACAGAATATATAACATTTTACTATATTACCTTTTTCACTAACA
Source organism: Vicia sativa (assembly GCA_021764765.1). Lineage (NCBI taxonomy): Eukaryota > Viridiplantae > Streptophyta > Magnoliopsida > Fabales > Fabaceae > Vicia > Vicia sativa. Next base: position 155,856,310 of record CM038795.1, on the reverse strand, counting down.
TCTCTTTCTTTTCTTGGTTAGATTGCGAATTACTTGTCTCTTAAGAACGCGGACGGATGGATTGATCCAAATTCCCTCATCATGATCTTTTCTAATATATGATTCATCCGTTGTAGTATTTTCATCTCGATCGTTTCTAATATACGACTCATTCTCAACGTTAACATCACCTTGATCTACACTTTTATCATCAATCACTTTGTTAGATAAAAGCACTATAGACCATTTCGTACTCTTCGGGTCTGTGACATAAAACACTTGTTTAGCTTGAGAGGCTAGAATAAAAGGCTCATCTTTGTACCCCACCCTATTAAGATCCACTTGCAAAAACCCTGACTTATCCATTCGTATGCCACTATTATGTACCCACTTGCAACCAAAGATAGGAATCTGAAACTTCTCGTAATCAAACACCCAAATGTGATTGATAACCCCAAAATATGTCATGTTTTCATATTTGGGGTTTAAGTCCATCATACTATAAATGTTCATTTCTTCAGCTACCACCGTGACATCACTATTTTTCATAGTACTTTTATCATCTTGTTCTTTGGTATAAAATGTGTATCCATTAATTGCGTATCCTTTATAAGAAAACACAATTGAACATGGACCATATGCCAAACATCTTAACCTGTCTGATATTGAAGCAGGATCTGAATGAAACTTTGAATATATATGATCCTTAAACCACTGTATAAAACTTTGATTGTGCTCTCGTACTATCCAATTTTCATTTCTACTTTGATTCTCACCTCGGAGTATATCCTTGTGCATTTCAACAAACGGCTCAACCTCATTGTCATTGTGCAGAACATACAAATGCACTTGATCCCGTTCATCCCTTGATACTGTCACAATTTCATTTCCAATTAAGTTTTTACCTTCTTTTTTTCGAAAAAATGAGATTTGGGGAGTCCAATGGATTGCACATTGGACAAAAATTCAGTACAAAACTAAACCGCTTCTTCAACAACATATCGCTCAATGATACAACCCTCTGGACGACTTCGGTTTTTCACGTACCCTTTTAATATTCATATAACGTTCAACAGGGTACATCCATCTTATATAAGTTGGTCCACACAATTGTGTCTCTTTCACAAGATGAACAACAAGATCTACCATAATATAAAAAAATGATGGAGGAAAATACATTTCAAGATCACACAAAGTAATAACTATTTCTTTTTGCAATACTGGTAAGATCTTAGGATCGATCACCTTACTACAAATTGACCTAAAGAAAAAACACAATTTAGTTATAACGCTTCTTACTTTTTCTGGAAAAATAGAACGTATACCTATTGGTAGAAAATGTTCCATTATAACATGGAAATCATGTGTCTTCAAACTCTTTAACTTGAGGTCTTTCATAGACACGAGTCTTCTAATGTCTGAGGAGTAACCTTCTGGAACTTTAATTTCACTCAGAAACTTACACAACATTTTCTTTTCCTTTCTAGATAAAGTATAAGCAGCAGGTGGTAGATATGTTTGTCTTCCTTTCTTCACGGGTCCTAATTCAGTTCTTATTCCCATCTCTACCATGTCATCCCTTGCTTTAAGGTCATCCTTAGACTTTCCTTTTATATCAAGTAACGTACCAATAACACTTTCAAATACATTTTTTTCAATATACATAACATCAAGAAAATGTCTTACGTACAAAGATTTCCAATATGGCAATTCAAAAAAAATTGACCTCTTCTTCCACCCACTTGTGACAACTTTATGTGCAAAAGGTTTGCCAAACTGAATACTCACATCTTTCACCTTTTAAAAAATTTGATCACCTGACAATCCAGGTGGATCTCTACGTTGTTCGGTATCTCCATTGAACGCTTTTCTCCATCCACGACATTGATGTTTAGAATTTAAGAATCTACAATGACCGAGAAAGACATTCTTTTGACAATGTTTCAATCGCGTCGTATCGGTTCCATCTTCACATACAGGACACGCTTTTTCACCTTTAATGCTATACCCGGATAGATTTCCATATGCTGGAAAATTGTTAATTGTGCTAAACAACATCACCCTCAAATTGAAACTTTCTTTCCTATATCCATCATAAATCTCCACATCGTTCTCTCACAAAATCTTCAAATCTTCGATTAAAGGTTTCAAGTATACATCTATGTCATTCCTTGGTTGTTTAGGCCTAGAAATTAACATAGATAACATCATGTACTTGCGCTTCATACATAGCCATGGAGGTAGGTTATAAATCATAAGAATCACAGGCCATGTGGAATGTGAGATGCTTTGAAGACCATGCGGGTTCGTTCCATTCATAGATAATGCCAAGCGAAGGTTTCTTGTTTCTCCTCCAAAATCAGGATAATCATTATCAATTTTCTTCCACTGTGGTGCATCTGCCAGATGTCGAAACTTTCCAATGATAATTCTTTCATTTGCATTCCAAGTCAAGTGTCTAGCATCAGTTTCACTACGAACATGCGTCTAAATCTCGGAATAATAGGAAAATACCATAAGACTTTCGCTGGAGATAATTTTTCTTATATGGAGATAAACCGCACTTACGACACTCATTCAACGATGCAAATTCGTTTCGAAAAAAAATCAAATCATTTAGACATGCATGTATCTTATCATAGCTCATGCCAATAGAGCACAACATTTTTTTGGCCTTGTAGGTTTGATTAGGAAGAGCATTATCCTCAGGAAGTATATCTCTCAAAAGGGCTAATCACTCTGTCAAACTTTTATCCGACCATCCATTGCGCGCCTTTAAGTTGTACAATTTTAATACCGTAGACAATTTTGTGAATTTGAGGCAATCTTTATACAACAGTTTCTTCGCATCGCTTACCAAACTCTCAAACATTTTGGGACAATCCTGAAGATCTTCTTCAAGTGCTTCTGCAATCTCTTTGACTCGACCACAATTATATGTATCTGTGAGATTGTCGTATGAAGCATAGGTCGTATTAATTTTCACCCCAGGTTCAACATTCTCACTGCTTTTCTCACCATGAAATATCTAACACGTATAACTTTGATCAATTCCACGCAGGGAATGAGCGTTGTACGTCAATTTAGGCCGGGAAATACTAATAATTCAAAGAAAAAAAAACTTTTAATAACAACATCATAATCCCAACAGAATTTAACAACAACTCTATCTTTTATATAATAAAAAATTATAAATTTGGTGAATATAAGATGTGATATGATAGAAGTAATGCAGCAAAGATAACTAGTGTATAAATTTATTCAAATTTACCTCGAATTCAGGGAAACACAGGGAATGAGCGTTGTACGTCGATCTAGGCCGGAAAACACTGATAATTCAAAGGAAAGAAAACTTTTAATAACAACATCATAATCCCAACATAATTTAACAATAACTCTATCTTTTATATAATAAAAAATTATAAATTTGGTGAATATAAGATGTGATATGATAGAAGTAATGCAGCAAAGACAACTAGTGCATAAATTTATTCAGAATCAAACCAAGTATTGAAGACTTATAATATGTCAAATAATAACTCACAAGCATTGAGGAGTAAAATCATATATAATCCTTACATGAGTTATTATAATGAATATTCACGCTTATTAATTAATATAATCTTTCCTTTCAAAATTTTAATCAATAGTATAAGGCCAAATGGCTAAGTGATTTTTCTTACATTTAGCAAATATAAATTAGACTCATTGATAGCTAGCACTTAACAAACTTCTGATAGCTAGCACATAACAAACTTCTGATAGCTAGCACATAGCAAACTTTTGATAGCTAGCACTTAGCAAACTTCTGATAGTTAGCACTTAGCAAACTTCTAATAGCTAGCACTTAGCAAACTTCTGATAGCTAGCACTTAGCAAACTTCTAATAGCTAGCCTTATGTGACACTATCATGGCAGATATGCTAGTTGCTGTAATCAGTAATGTATGCACAAATATGCTAGTTCCTAACAATCAAGTACTACAAAAATTGAGAATAAGCTATGGCAGAAACAAGAATGGCAGAAACACGAATTAAACTTAACACTTCACAAACAGTGGCAGAAACAAGAATGGCAGAAACATTCATGGTAGAAACAAGAACTCAAACAACAATACAGTGGTAGTGAATAAGCGTTGACAATATAGAAGAAGATGAAGGGACGGTGTGAGTTACATACGGCGGTGATGGTGGTGGTGACGGTGGGTTGTGGTTACACCGTTGAGGGTTGTGGTTACACCGTCGATGTTAGAAGAAGAACAGTAATAGAGAAGAAGAGCGACAACAAGGGTTGTTTGAGAAGAAGAACAGTACGTAAGAGCGAGAGCGAGGGTAATGAGAGTGAGGCCGTCGTGGTTCCGTCGCCGTGTCGTCGTGGTTTCATCGAGGGTTTATGGTTGGAGGAATTCTAGAAGAAGAATAGTATCCGCATAATAGAGAATAGAATAGTGAGAGCGAGGGTTTTCTATTTTTAGGAATTTTAGAAATTTTTTAATCACCTAAGATAGCGCTTTCTAAAAGCGTTGGCGTAGCTCTGGTCTTTAGCAACGCTTTGGTCTTTAGCAGTGCTTTTAGAATAATGCCTTTAGCAACTCTTTTGGAAAGCGTTGTCTAACGTATACCCTTAACCAGCGCTTTGTTCTTTAGCAGCGCTTTCTAGAATAATGCCTTTAGCAGCGCTTATTCTAAATTTTTTTTATGTTTAAACTAATAGCAGCGCTTAGGGATAAAAAACGCTGCCTATGTATAAGGCCTATAGCAGCGCTTATATGAAGCGCTGTCTAAAGTGTACCTTTAGCAGCACTTCTGTTTAAATTTTAAAATTTTTTTTGAGAACATATAGCAGCGCTTTGGACATAAGCGTTGTCCATATGGTGCTGTCTAAAGTCAATTTTGGCATAGTGTCGAACCAATGACCAATATTATCTTGTATATTTAAATTTTTAAAAAATAAACTATTACCTGGATTTTGCTAAAAATTGAGGGGTAAAGTAGCATATTTTATTTATTTATTTTTATTTAAGACAAATTTGATGAAAAAGTTAAGTAACGAAACTTCACCATCCATTTATAAAGCACGCAGTTTGGTTTGGTTCAATTGACTTTTAGAAAAACAACAAATCAAACCGAAACGAACCAATGTAGTTTTGTTTGGTTAGTTTAGTTCAATTTTTTACAAATATTTTGTTGAGTCATATATACACATATAGATGGTAATATAACTTTGTATTTGTTCATACATATACTACCAAGTAACAACAAAACTCATCATATTTGGGTAACAACTTCTCATTTAAAATGTAAAAGTTAGATTAGCCAAAAGTGAAATAATAAACATAAAATAATAGCATAAAACAATATGGAAAATATTATAATGAAATAAACAAATAGAAGAGATGAGAGATTAGTGATGAAAAAGAAAGAACATAAGAGAGGAGAGATTAGAGATAAAGATGTGCGATAAAACAAAATTGAAAGATTGGAACATTTGCATAAAATTGAGAAGATGAAAAGGCAAAAATATAAGAGAGTAGATATTAGAGAAGAAGATGCAAGGTGTAAATGATGAAGATGACGCGATAATGTTAGGAGATATTTGAGAAACACTACAAGAAAATTCACAATAACCTATGGAGGTGTTTCGTGACAGTCGTATCTACCGTAGGTATAGGTTATGTGAAAATTAAGAATATTTAAAAATAAAAAAATATGCTGGAAAAAATTAAAATTAAAATAGAAATGACGTGAAAAAAAAATTCCTTGCTGCATGTTCAAACCCTAAAATTTCGTTTAATCCTGCTTGTTCTTCTCTTCATCGTCAACAACCCAAACCCATCGCCCCTTTCTTCTTATTTCCTTATTCCGCCCAAACCTCGTCATCCTTTCCTGCTTCATTTTCAAAACATCATTGCTACTGGCAAATCCCTTCTCTCGCTTCTCATAGCGGTATGCTTTTTCTTTCAACGTTTCATTTCTTAATTTCTATGCTTAGTTTAGTGTTCATCAATTTAGGATTTTAAATGACTTGTTTCTTTGCTTTAGTTTTCTCTCTCACTAATGACACTTTTGGTACTTGCTTATAATTTGTTAAAAATTATTATGTCATTCTGACAAGAATGAGTGTGTCTTCTGTACAATGGGTTTTTATGAGGGGTTTCTTATTATATTGTTTGTGTCTAAACTACTTCCATGTTTACTTTTCAATTTTAGCTTGTCAAACAGTTAGTAGCCTAAATTGTTTATAGCATTTGAGTTCTGCGGCATCGCCGACATCGGAATCAGGTACTCTGAACTTTTGATACCATATGTGTGGATTTTTCTTTTTTGATAGCTATATAAGTTGCTTGGATCAAGTTTTGCAATGTGTGATAGGTGTGGCTTGCCTATAGTAAAAGAAGAAAGAACCTAGCGTTAATTATAAAAAATTAATCGACCCTGTCTCCTTCATAAATTGTAGGAACAAAACAAATTTTTTGACAACAGTTGAATTTGCTGATGTGTTGGTTTATTTGTTTCGTAAAATACTTTGTATATATGGTTTTTGGGTAAACTATTATGTCGAAATAATGAAATATGAACTCAGCCTAGTATAGTATTAGTATCCTCTATGACGGAAGATATATGTAGAGTTGAAGGAAATACTCATTAGTGTTTTTAAACACTCTTTGTCAGACTCATGGCATTGTGATGCTCTATTCCTATACTTTATTTTGTATAATATATGTTTTAGGAGTATGGAAACACATATTTTACTCTTTTACAAAATATATAATCAAGTGCTGGAAAAAATTAGTGTCCAGGAAAAGGGGTGAAACCTTAAAACATTAATTGGTAACTTACTGCATAATAACTTTAATTGATAGTAATTAGTAGTAGGTGAGTAATTGTGAATGGGCTGAACTTTAGGGTGTTATGAAGATAAGGCAGTGAATATGTTGATTTTGTTATATAGGATGAACTTGAGGTGTTGACTGAAAGAGTAGTCCTGGTTTAGAATATGTGTAGCTGATGAAGGTTTAGAATAAGATGAAACAACATCCAAGTATTTCTCTCTAGATATTTTTTGTTGTGATTTGGATTTTAATAAGATGAAACATTATCAATTTTGATATTAAGCCAACCTTCGATATGAAGTGTCACTACAATAGTGTTACATGTGTTACATAGATAATTCAAGACTGTATGAGTTATCAATGGACTCTGTTATCTACATTAGGAGACAATTAAATTTAAATGTAATGCTCACAATTTGGTTTATTTGACCAAAAGAGTAAGATTAAGAACTTGGTTTAGATATGTCCCACCTAAAGTTTATCATCTACTTGACTGTGGCTCAGATTTTAGTTATTATTCATCTTTTTATTTTAATTTCTTGTAGGTGAAGATTAAAGGCTAGTATGGAAGACTTGACGATCAAAACCTGAAGATGAAAGTTTTATAGGATATTAAGTGGACACAATTTATTTTTAGATAGAACTTGTATGCTTATTGCATGATTACAGAACTTTTTTTTTTGTTATTACTATAGTTCTCTTTAGTAGTTTATGATTGTCATGAAACAACTTTCAATAATTTTAAGTTTGTAAGACTTTGAGTTAATTTCCTCTCACTCTATTTATCTATATGGTGTGATATTTTGTTTTTTAAATATATATAAACTGTTGAAACTCTAATTTATTTAGAATAGAATAATAAGTGTATATATAAATAAAAATTTATTATTGAAGTATATGTTAATGGTTATTAAATGTGGGAAAAACTGAAATTTTCAAAAAAAGAATTAATGTCTATACCTACGGCTACTTGCCATAGCTATAACTAAATGTTTAAACCACTATATCTTATAGGGACGGAACGTTTCCGTAGGTACAGTGATTTATATGTGATGGAAAAAAGTATTGTAGGTATAGGCATTTTGCGCTATTCCTACGGTATATAAAAGTTTACCTATGCTTTCTGTCTGTCACTAAAAGTCAAATTTTTTATAGTGAAGACTGAAACCATAAATGTAAGAATGAGAAATTTGTTCGTAATTATAAGATAAATATATAATAGGTTTAGGTTATATGTGAGTTAAGTAAACTTTAAGTTGTACCATAATGTGATTTGATTCGGTTTGTAAAATACAAACCGCAAATCAAATTGAACTATACGGCTTTGTTAAAAGATGACTCAAACTAATTCAAACCAAATGCGGTTTTTTGCGATTTCAATTTGATTTAGTTTGGTTTATGATTTTTTTATTGGATTGGTTTGGTTTTCAACACCTTTTCTATTAATATTTTTTTCAAATTGTTTTTTTTTTAACCGTGATTGGACTGCCATGTGTATCAGGTGTGTCACATGTATTATTTACAAAATAGATCGTTTAGGTCCTTAGATTAATTTTTTGGGACAATTTGGTCCCTAACAAAAAAAGACCATATTTAATCTCTTACAAAATTTAATTGGACCATATTAGTCTCTTATGTTTAATCATACTCTCATTACATTAAAATTAAGGAGCGAAAATTCTATATTACCATCACATACATTATCGATATATCATAAATTCAAAATATTATAGTACTATCAAATTTTAAAACATTGTACCAACAAATAGAACTTCAAAATCTAAAACATTTAGTGACATCAAATTAAAATCAACAAAACAAATAAAGTGTCATAAAATTGTTGAGACAAAACTAAATAAAGTACAAGAAAACTGTAAGTTGACCGCCATTGTGTAAATGGATTTACACAATAAAATTTTCTTCTACTTTATTTAATTAGATGTTTTGGATTTTGAAGTTTTATTTTGTTGATACAATATTTTTTATAGTAATATAATATTTTAAGTTTGAAGATATGTCTATAATGTATAGGATAGTAATATAGAATTTTTGCACTTTAGTTTTAATAATGTAATAAGAATGTGATTGAACATAAGGACTAATATGGTCCAATTAAATTTCGTAAAGAATTAAATATGACTTTTTTGTTAGAGACTAAATTGTTTTAAAAAAATTAATATAAGGACCTAAACGTCTATTTTGTAAATAATATATGTGGTAATCATGTCACGGCTAAAATATAAAAAATAAATTAATTTAAAAAAATATTAATAAAGAAACTAATATGACACTGTTTAATTTATAAGATATTAAATAAGAATTATTTTTTTCAGAGAAATTAATTTAAACTTTACAATTTTTACGAGGAATTAAAATGGATCTTCACTCTATTTTACAAACGTTAAAAAATTAGATAATGTTTTTTCATTTGGTTAGCTCGGATTAGATGTCTTTTGCTATTGTTATTTTCTTTCACTTTATATTGGGTTGAGTATCTTTAATGTTATTTTCAATATATATGTTTGTTAATAAAAAAATACAAATAAAAAAATTATAGGATATTAATAATTAAAATATTATAAATATTTTATAATCACTTATGTTAACTTATTTATTAATATTTTAAGTGAATGATAAATTATGGCAATTTTTTCTTGCCTTTTTCGCTATGATAATGCTGAATACTGTGAAAATTATTGCTGAAGCATAGTGTTAAATTGTGTACAAGCATTAGTAATGTTGAAGTACAACACGAGTTTCACGTGGGGCTCTTGCCAATGAACTGATTGATGATGGTAGGTAGGGCTGGGTATTAAATAGTTGGTAGTGCCGTACGCATGTAGAGTAAGAAACTTCTCTATTTTAAAAAAACAAAATGAAGATGTCTATTATTATAATTTTAATATATCAATAAATGTATAATTAATGTAATCAGATATGGCACTCTCAAACAACTAATTTGCCATATTAGAAGGATGCGACAATGATTTTGCACACTTTTTTTGTTTTGTTTTGAAAGTAAGATATATTGAGATTTATGTTTGAAATTAGGTTAGTTTAAGTATTTGAAAGGAAATGTTGATACAATAGATAAAAAAAATCTTCTTTCAATTGGGCAACTAATTAAATTTTGGGAATACGGACTATAACACATTATTCATCAAAGCAAACCAAAAAATTGAAAATTTCGTATTAGTTTTTATAAATAGAGATTTTTTTTCTCAATCACTTTGTAATGTTGAGAACCAACACACATCTTTAAAAAGTAATCGACAAAGACAACATCGTCTATGTAAAATTGACACTCACTTATAAAGACCAAAAATGCTTTTAACTTTTTTACTTTTAAAATTATAATTATTTTAATTGTAATGCCTCTTAAGTTTAATATAGTAGTATTTTCAACTCAAATTTATAATAACAATTTTTTTAATTAATTCTTTGAAATATTTAGTTTTAATAATTTTTTATTAGTTATTAATTACTTTAATAATAATAATATATAATAATAAAAATTATAATTTTTTTAAAAAATAAAAACACAAAATGAAAAAGTAAAAAGTAAAAAATAAAATATAAAAGGAGTGTCCACCAAATGCATGGGCTATGCCTGTGTACTTTAAGATTTGTAGGAGGTGTCATTGTTATTGGCAGATCAATGTCTTTAAAGATTTGTAGGAGCCTAGTAGGTGTCACTGTCATTGGCAGATCAATACAGAAAAAGCATTTTGTTCGAAAAAAAGTGTTTTGAGAGAACGAGTTTTACAATAGTAAATAGATGGAAAAAAGTGTAGAGTGAAAAAAAACCAACTAGCAAGGACAAGGATGTAGTAACAATTACTACAATTTGGAAACAAATATTTTTGGCTACTTTGTGTTACTACGACATTTTAATGGGAAGAGAAAGAGAAAATATTAAATCTAATCAAATCTAATCAAATATTTTTACCAAATCTAATTTTATATTTCAACACACCCCCATAATTCAAGTTGTCAAACATCCTCAAAAATAGTCAATCTGAATTATTCCTTATTTCTTTCTCAAATTCAGAAATATGTCAATCTTCAATCCTTTGGTGAAGATGTCGGTCAACTGTGTTTCACTTGAGCAATGTCTAACTTCAAATTCACCTTGATTTACCTTTTCCCTCAAGATGTGAAACCTAGCTTCGATATGTTTACTTCTTCCATGAAGAACTGGATTCTTCGCCAGATTTATAGTTGACTTGTTGTCGATTTGCAACACCAGCGATTTCTTCACTTCGACAGCCATTTCTTCAAGTACTGATTTGATCCAAATTGCTTGACAAGCAACATAGGATCCTGCTATATATTCCGTTTCGCAAGATGACAATGCCACCACAGGTTGCTTCTTCGAACACCATGAGATTGGGGCACCAAATACTTGAAAGAAATATCCAGTTGTGCTTCTTTGATCTTCCTTATCTCCACACCAATCAGCATCTGAAAAACAATTAACTATTGCTTCTTTATCATCAGAATTTCGTCGAAATAGTATTCCACAGTTTATCGAACCCTTCAGATATCTCAGGATTCTTCTTGCATCTTCATATGTGACACTCTTTGTTCACTCATATATCTGCTTACTAATCCGACAGCAAAACCTATATCAAAACGACTATTGCATAAATACCTAAGAGATCCCATAATTTGCTTGAACAAAGTTACATCAACTTTGTCTTTCTCTCCATTCTTCTCCAGCTTCACATTTGGTTCGACAGGTGAGGATGCAGAATTCAAATCATCCATTCTAAATCTCTTGAGTATCTCTTTGACATACTTCCTTTGATGTAGCTCCATACCTTGCTTCGTTATTTGAAATTTCATGCCTAGGAAATAAGACAATTTTCCCATATCCGAGATTTCAAATTCCTTCGTCATTCGCTCTTTGAACTTCGATAAGTTCTTCAATTTTCCCATATCTTGTGCTACAACCTGAACATAGACACCATACTCTGATTTGCATTTGACAAATCCCAATTCGACTAAGTATGAGTCAATCTTCTTGTTCCATGTCCAAGGTGCCTACTTGAGACCATAAAGCATTTTATGCAACTTATATACTTTACTCGCTTCCTTCTGAATCACAAACCAATGAGGTTGTGTGACATAAACCTCTTCTTCTAAAGGACCATTCATAAATGTTGATTTCACATCTAAATGAAATGTCGACCAACCTTGGTTGCATGTCAATGCTACTACTAGTCGAACAGTCTCCAATCTTGCTACTGGAGAAAATACTTCAGAGTAGTCAAGTCCTTCTCTTTGAAGAAACCCCCGAGCTACTAATCTTGCTTTATGTCTTGCTATTGAACCATCAACATTATATTTTAACTTGAACACCCAGTTCACTTCGATAGCTTTTAATGTGCTGGTAATTCGACTAACTCCCATGTATTGTTTCTTTCGATTACCTCTAACTCTTCGACCATAGCTAACTTCCACTTGTTACTCTTAAAAGCTTCATTATAGTTGATTGGCTCAGCACCTGCAAGTAAATCAAAATGAACTAATTCTCCATCTGGTGTTACTTCATCATCACCAGTTACTTCATAATCTTGAAGTCTTGTTGGAGGAACTCTATTTCTTTGAGCTCTATAGCTTGTGTTAGCCACACCCTCTTTGACTTCGACATTGTCTGGAATATTAGCATTTGCTTCATCTTCGACTTCGACTAGATTCTCAGTAATTCCTTCGACTTCGATCTCATTCAATTTCTTCGTCGAAATCAGAGCTCATCATTTGCTTGTTGGTTGAATTACTAGAATCCCAATCCCAGGAAGAATTTTCATCAATTACAATGTATCTACTCAACACAATCTTCTCATTAACTGGATTGAAAAGCCTGTATGCACCCGTTTTGCGATATCCTAATAGAATCATAGGTTCACTTTTGTCATCAAGCTTCCTTCTTCTTGCATCAGGAATATGCTTATAACACATAGAGCCAAACACCTTCAAATGACTTACTGATAGTCGTTTGCCACTCCATACTTCTTCAGGAACCTTGTTCTTCAAAATCTTGGTAGGGCACCTGTTCAAAATATAAACTGCAGTCGAAACAACTTCTCCCCATAAAGACTTTGGTAAGTTCTTCTACTTTAGCATACACCTTGCCATATCTAATATGGTTCTATTTCTTCTTTCAGCAATTCTACTATGTTGAGGCGTATAAGGTGCAATTACCTCATGATCAACACCATATTCTACACAAAATTTCTCAAACATCTTCGAAGTGTATTCGCCACCTCCATTTGTTCGTAGAACTTTGATCTTCTTCTCACTCTAGTTTTTGACAAGTATCTTGAATCTCTTAAAGATTTCGAATACTTCATCCTTTCGTTTGATCACATAGATCTGCAACTTTTGACTGAACTCATCGACAAACGAAACAAAATATTTGTTTCCACCAATGGTATGTTCTTTGAATGGATTATATATATCTGAATGTACCACTTCAAGAATGTAGGATGATCTCATCGACATAGTCGAAACGAAATAATTTTTGGATTGCTTTCCGACTAAACAACCTTCACAAAGTTTTTCAGGCATCTCAAGACTTGGAATTCCAGTAACCATATCTTGAGTAATTAGTTGATTAAGTGATTGAAAATTCAAATTTCCAAACTCAAATGCCATAACCAACTATCTTTGTGGTCAACAACAGTTTTCAAACATCGAACTTATGTCGAACTGATCATAGTCTTAAATGTCATGTTCTTCGACAACGAAGATTTTAAGACCAAATTGTTCTTGGTGTCGAACAATTTCAAAGCTCCGTCTTTCATAACAACCGAGAAACCTTTTTCGACCAGTTGTCCAACACTTAGCAAGTTGCACTTCATTCCAGGTACATAGAGACTGCCTTTAATCATAACTTTCCATCCATTACTCATTTGAAAAACTATGTTGCCAGCACCTTCTACTTGCAACGAATTATTATCGACAAGTTTTACCTTGCTCTTCTTTGAATCGTCGTAGCCTACCAACCACTTTTTTTGATCAGTCATGTGATTCGATCAGCCTGAGTCGAGGAACCTGATCTTGGATTCGACATGATTATCTACAACTGCATCCATAACCACCATACCTCCTTCAGAATCATCTGAATCTTGGCGTGCAAGGTTCGCTCCTTCGTCCTTTCTTTTTGTCGATCCATTGTCTTTTCTATACCAACAATTTTTGGCTATGTGGCCCAACTTTTCATAGTTATAGCATTGTACACCCTTTTTATCTTCTTTGTCCTTTCGATAGTTTCCTCCTCCCCTTTTTGAGGATTCAGAATTTCTACCTTCGGCCTTATTCTTGAGGAAATTCGACCAAGGCTTCTTGCCCTCAGAATTTCCTTTGAATTTGTTGGAACCACCACCTTTTTTCCATGCTGAGCTTGCAGAGCCTAAATCGAGTCTTGAACTCCTTTCCTTTCGATAATCCTCATCTCATGCGCCTCCAACGAACCAACCAAATCTTCCACTTTAATGGTTTCAAGTTTGTTGGATTCTTGAATAGCTACGATAGTGTGATCAAAGTGAGAGGTCAATGTTCTCATTACCTTCTCAACTATCATTTATCAGTTATGGTTTCACCACAACCCCTCATGAGATGGACGAGTTTCTGAACCTTTGACACATATTTTGCAACTTTTTCATCTTCTCCCATTGACAACAAATCATATTATCGAAGCAAGGTTTGTAACTTGACAACGTTGACTTTCTCACCTCCTTCGTAATACTTAACCAAAAAATCCCATGCAACCTTCTCCGTTTCAACATGAGAGATTCTGTCGAAATTAGCAGCATCAACAGTCGTCTGAATGCAATAAGCACCCTTGCAATCTTTTTTCTTGACTTCGTTGTGAGCTTTTTTCTGTGCTTCAGTTGCTATTGCAGCCAACGCAGGAATTCCGTCAGTAACCACCTCTAGGGTTTCATGGAAGTCAAACAAAGATTGCATCTTTTTTCTATCGGATCCAATTCTTGCCATCAAGCATTGGAAGAGAATTTGGAATGCCCTTATAACTAGCCATCTTTGCAGCAGTTGATTCACTTGCCCTGGAAATGCAATCTCTGACGTAAAATTCTTGAAAAATCGATCTAGAACAATAACCAGAAGCTCTTGATACCAATTTGTTAGTGCGTGAGGCACTTTTAGTGAGGAGAGAAAGAGAGAATATAAAGGAAATAAGGATTTGTATTATTGAATTGTACAAATTATGATACAACCTAGGACTATTTATATACAATCCTAATTGGGCTTGGGTCTACACAACTTAGATTATATTTAAATATTAAATATAATCTAATCTAATATTTTTACCAAATCTAATTTAATATTTCAACACTTTGAATGCCAGGTTTTTTACACGCATTGGCTAAGAGACTTGTTAAGTCGATTAATAAGATATCTAACTTGACATATGTATTCTATTTGAAATTTAATTTTTTTTTTACATTTATTAAGTCAGATATCTTATTAAACAATTTAACAAGTTCTTCAATCAATGCATGCACTTGATCATTAGATGGACGAGCAGATGAAGAATGAAAGTGTGAGATATTAGACTGAATTATATTGGGTCGAAGGGTAGCTTCTGGTTCGATAGGATTGAGTAAGCCATCGAAATCAGTTCACATGCTGGTGTCGAATATCTCCATATTATAGTCGAAGTGTGTTCTAGTATGTGGGTGTCAGAATGCTAGGGTTGTTAGTATTTCGAAATTAGGCATGCTTGTTATGTCCAATTGTTTAAGTTATCTTGTAACCTATGTTAGATTGTAAAGGGTATTTGTGATAAAATTCCATTAGTTTATTATGTTAGGTTTATTATAAATAGCATACTAGTCTCTCATCATTGCATACTGCAAATCCTAATTTAAGGTGAAACAGTTATTTGTTATTCTTGTGCACCTGTAATCTTGATTAAAGAAAAAGTAAAGAATAGTAGTTAATAAACAATCATTCTACTATTCTTATTGTATCCTACTTTCTACCATTGTTTGTTTCTGGATCATTAAGGAGAAAGTTTATACTTTGTTTTCAAGGCATCTGATTCACAACAAATTGGTGTGGTGAGCATGGAGAAGATGCCTTCAATAAAGTATAAGATTGAAAAGTTCACTGGAGTGAATGATTTCATTCTGTGGCGCTTGAAGATGAAATCCCTACTGGTTCAGTAGGATTGTTTAGAAGCGTTGAAGGGAGAAGCATCCATGAACGCTGCGTTAACTGCAGCTGAGAACACGACAATGATATAGAAGGCCTACACTGCAGTTTTGTTGAGCCTTGGTAATAAGGTTCTTAACATGTATCAAAAGAGACAACAATGGTAGGATTATAGGCGAAGCTTGAAATTTTGTACATGAATAAATCGCAGGTAAATCGACTATACCTGAAGCAAGATTTGTATTCATTTAACATGAATGAAGACAAAGTGTTAACTGAGTAGTTGGATGCGTTCAACAAGATGATTCTTGATCTTGAAAATATTGATGTAAAGATCGATAGTGAAGATCAAGCGTTATTGCTGTTGTGCGCTTTTCCCCAGAACACATGTTCACTTCCAAGAAACTCTCTTGAATGGAAGGGAGTCCCTGACCTTTGAAGAAGTTCAATCAGCCTTGTATTCGAAGGACTTGAATGAACAAAAGGAGCATAAACCTTCAACGGTTGGTGAAGGTTTGGCCTTTAAAGGAAAATTCATGTGAAAGGATAGTAAGTTCAACAAGAAAAAAGGTAAAAGTTAGTAGAAGTTTTAGAGTGGCGAAACATCTGGTATTCAATGCTATCATTGTAAGAAGGAGGGTCACAAGAAAGGTGTGACCTAAACTCCTGAAAGATCATGGAGGTAAGGATAACGATAGCACACTATTGTTTAATATGATTTTGACTTATATAATTTTCTTGTGCTTTCGAGCAGCAACTCGTCGAAAGAGTGGATTATGGATTCTGGGTGCACTTGGCACATGACTCAAAACAAATACTTGTTCGAGGAGTTATATGATCAAGTTGGTGGATTTGTATTGGCGGGAAACCATAAAGCTTGTAATATTGCAGGTGTTGGATCTGTGAGATTCAAGCTCCATGATGAGTCAATAAGGTTATTGACTGAAGTCAGGTATGTACCTGATTTGAAGAGAAATTTGATTTCTCTTTGTGAATACGACAAGAAAGGATATGTTTTCCAAGGAGAGAAAAGTATTCTAAAATTCATGAAGGGGTCGAAGAAATTTATCAAGAAACCTGCTAGAGCCAGGTTAGTCAGTTGTAAATGGATTTTTAAAGTTAAGGAAGGAATCAAAGGAGTGGCATCGAAAAGATGCAAGGTAAGGTTGGTTGCAAGGGCTTCACTCAAAAATAAGGTGTAACTTCTATGATGTGTTTTCTACCGCTGTGAAGTATAGGTCCATTCAAATGTTGCTTGCAATAGTGGCACAGTTTAATCTTGAACTAGAACAAATGGATGTGAAGACTGCATTCTTGTATAGTGATCTAGATGAAACAATCCTTATGAGAAAACCTAAAGGGTATGTCGAAAAGGGAAAGGGAGATTATGTGTGCAAGTTGAATAGATCGTTATATGTGCTAAAACAATCTCCTTGATAGTGGAAAAGGAGATTCGACAAGTTCATGACACACATAGGTTTCATTAGAAGTCATTTCGACCACTGTGTTTACTTTTGATTTCGACATGGTAATTCATTTGTTATTTTGTTTCTTTTATGTTGATGAAATTCTCATAGCAAGCAACAATGTCGAAGAGGTAATGAGGGTGGAGGTTGAAATAAATAAGGATTTCGAAATGAAGGATCTGGGAGCCGCTTCTAGGACTCTTGGGATTGAGATTCTAAGAGATAGAAAGCAGTCAAAATTATGCTTATCTCAAGAGGCATATCTACGGAAGATTCTCGAAAAGCATGGTATGTCTAATTCGAAGATTATTGTGACTCCAACAAACCCTCAATTCAAGTTGAGTATTGATCAGTGTCCTAGTACTAAGGTCGAAAGAGATTATATGAATATCATCCCATATGCTAATGTAGTAGGCTCTTTGATGTATGTTATGGTATGTACTAGACCCGACATAACATATGCAGTATGTCTTCAAAGCATGTACATGGAGAATCCTGGAAACGCTCATTGGCAAGCATTGAAATGGATTCTAAGGTACATAAATGGGTCTCTGAGCAGAGTCTTAATTTATGCTGGAGCCTTGGGTGAAGATATTTAAGCGGTAATCGAAGGATATGTCGACTCTAATTATGCAGGTTGTAAGGATTCTACAAAATCTATTTTTGGATATGTTTTCACTATGTTTGGAACAACAATTAGTTGTAAAGCATCACTCCAGAAGGTTCTTGCATTATCAACAACTGAAGCAGAATATATTGCTTTAACTAAATTTGTGAAAGAAGCATTGTGGCTTGAAGGTTTTTATAAGGAGCTGAAAGTTTGAGGGCAATTTATCACTGTTAAATGTGATAGACAAAGTGCAATACACCTGTCAAAGAATTCAACTTATCATGAGCGAATCAAGAAAATTGATGTGATGTTGCATTTCGTAAGAGGAGTAATCGAGCATGGAGAAGTCCAAGTGCTGAAGGTTTCGACAGAACATAATGTTGTTGATATGATCACCAAGACATTGTCCAATTTGCAATTTTTTCCATTGTATGTAGTTGATAAAGTTGCATGAAGAAAGCTAGTTTGTTTTTTATAACAGATTTTTTTCAAAGGTGGATATTTGTGAGATATTAGATATAACTCTATTGGGATGAAGGATAGCTTCTGGTTCGACATGATTGAGCATGACGTCGAAGTTTGTTTACATGCTAGTGTCGAAGACCTCCATACTGTAGTTGAAGTATGTTCTACTATGTGGGTGTAGATATGGCAATGGGTACCCACGGGTACGGGTACTAGTCTCCTGCTACCCTCCTCGTTTAGTAAAAATGATATCTGTATCCGCCCCATATCCGTGTGGGTATCTGTTAGATGGCTATCCGTGAATTTTGAGATACCCGCGGATATTACCGGGTATCCATGAATATTATTATTTAAATATATTTTAAAAATATGTATATTGAAATAAGAATTTCTTAATCTATTTTAAAGTCAAAAAAATTATTTTCAAATTTAACACATAATAAATAATAATAAAAATAGTTCTCATTCATTTTATTTCTTCTTTTGTCTAAATGATAATAATAGTAGTAGTAATAATATCATATTTAAGAATAACCATAATAATTTTGATCAAACATATTAAATATTTAAGTATTTTTCTAATTATTAACGGATACGAATACCCGCGGGTACGAGTTACATCAAATCCATATCTGTATCTGTAAGTAAACGGATAATCAAATATCCGTTTATTTTACCCGTGGATACCCCATTAAGCCATCATATCCATATCCGTGACGGATTTTATCCCCGGATATCCATGGGTACGGGTTTTTTTGTCATCTCTATGTGGGTGTCAAAATGCTAGGGTTGTTAGCATTTCTAAATTGGGCATGTTTTTTTTAATCAAAAATGGATTAACTCAAAAAAACCAGGAAACATAAGGCAATCGCTAGGATCCAGCCCCCCAAAAAACAAATTAAGGCATTAATAGGGTAGCTATGTGTGGTCTAAGCTTAGGACTAGTCCACCCCTATAAACAATAGTATTAATAATATTGTTATCTATGTTAATATCCTTCCTATTCTTCCAAAACACTTTATCATTCCTATAAGCCCAGATTTCATAAACTGTTTCAGCCAAAACCATACAAACAAGCTCCGCCTTCCAAGCTTTTCCATGAAAATGTAAGAGAACCCAATTCAACTCATCCTCCCACTCTAGAGGGTCATGTAAAATATGGATCCAATCTAAAACTCTACTCTGAATACTCTTCAGTTGCCCACACCCAAAGAAAAAATGGGTGATGGTTTCCTCATGATTGCAGAACACACATTGGCTACTAGTCACCATACCAAATCGGTATAATCTGGCACGAGTTGCAAGTTTTCCATGGAAAAGAATCCATAATGTCATAATGGATTTAGGCCTAGCATAATTGTGCGTGATAAGGTTACACCAACACACTGTAAGGCTATCCGGAAGCAAAACGCGGTATACAACCTTGCTACGAAAATAAGCTGCCTGAAGCAGTGAGTCCCATTCTATCTGCGTCCTTGTGGCAAGGTCCCACTGCTGCAGAATGACTTTGAAGACCCCTGAGTCTGATTGTTTGATGCCCTTATTCATCACATCACCATCCCTAATATAATAGGCATGGATCCATTGCACCCACAAGTTGTCAGCCTTAGCAAAGATATTCTAGAGAATCTTAAGCATAAACATTTTATTCCATAGTTCGAGCTCCAAAAGATTAAGCGCCTCCTGCATTTTCAGTTTACAAACCCTCTCTCATGCCACAGGGCTCTTACGATTAATGGCGTTCTTAGCTGTCCAAAGGTAAGACCTACAGGTGGCTTTAATTTTAGTCAAATTGGGCATGTTTGTTACGTCCAACTGTTTAAGTTAGCTTGTACCCTATGTTAGTTTGTAAAGGGTATTTTTTATAAAATCCCATTAGTTTAGTATGTTAGGTTTATTATAAATAGCATACTAGTCTCCCATCAATGCATACTGAAAATTCTAATTTAGGATGAGAGGGTTATTTGTTATTCTTGTGCACTTGTAATCTTGATTAAAGAGAAAGTAAAGAATATCATTTAATAACCAATCATTGTATTCTTCTTGTTTTATCATCCTTTCTAAACTTGTTTGTTTCTTTATCATTACGAAACAAGTTTATACTTTGTTTTCAAGGCATCTGATTCGCAACAAATTGGTGCGATGAGTGTGGAGAAGATGCCTTCAACAAAGTACGAGATTGAAAAGTTCATCGGAGTGAACAATTTTGGTCTGTGAAGCTTAAAGATGAAAGCCCTACTGGTTCAGTAGGGTTGTTTGGAAGCGTTGAAGGGAGAAACATCCATGAACGTTGCTTATTGGTTGAAAGAGACAACGAATATAGGATTATTTGACTAAATCGCTTCTAAATAAAATCTATCCGAAGCAAGCTTTGTGTTTATTTAAGATGAATGAAGACTAAGTGTTAACTAAGTAGTTATGTTGTGATTTTGTGCGTGTATCGATGATCGATGAAGACATGGTCACTTCAAAGAAACTCTCTTGTTTGGAAGGGAGTCCCTGACCTTTGAATAAGTTCAATTAGCCTTGTATTTGAAGGCCTTGAGCGAACAACAGGAGCATAAACCTTTGACGGTTTGTGAAGGTTTGGCCGTTTAAGGAAAATTCTTGCAAAAGGATAGTATGTTGGACCAAAAAAAAGGTAAAAGTCAATAGAAGTTTTACAATGGCGAAGCATCTAGTATTCGATGTTATCATCGTAAGAAGGAGAGGCATACAAGAAAGGTGTGTCCTGAACTCCTAGAAGATCATCGAGTTAAGGATAACAACATTGCAACTATTGTTCAAGATGATTTCGACTCATCTGATGTTCTTATGTTTTCGAGCAGCAACCCGTCGAATCAGTGGATTATGGATTCTGAGTGCACTTGGCACATGAATCCAAACAAATACTTGTTTAAGGAGTTACGTGATCAAGATGATGGATCTGTATTGTGGGAAATCACAAAGCTTGCAAGATTGCACGTGTTGGATCTGTGAGATTCAAGCTCCATGATGAGTCAATAAGGTTATTGACTGAAGTCAGGTATGTACTTGATTTGAAGAGAAATTTGATTTTTCTTGGTGAATTCGACAAGAAAGGATACGTTTTCCAAGGAGAGAAAAGTATTCCAAGAGTCATGAAGGGGTCAAAGGATTTCTTGAGAGGCGTGAAGAAACAAGGCTTGTATACCCTTGAGGCTGAAGTTGTAAGTGGTTCGATAAATGTCGAAGACATTAATATGGCACATGAGGTTGGGCCATGTCAGTGAAAGAGGTCTGGTCGAATTCGGGAAATCAAATTTTCTTAGTGGAGACAAAGTTGAAAATCTGAAATTTTGTGAACCATGTGCACTTTAAAAATCCTGTAGATTGAAGTTCAACAAAGGAAAATAAAGAACACATGGATCCCTTGATTACATTCTTGCTGATATTTTTGGGCCTGAAAGGTGTCCATCACGTTCGGTAGCAAGGTATTTTATATTCATAGTAGATGATTATTCCAAAAAGTTATGGGTATTCCACCATAATAGAGATTCCTGTTGAGGTGGAGCATGTTGGATCTGAATTACGTATCCGATATAGAGTCAAAGAAGCAGACACTACGCCAAAAAGACCTACAAAAGCGCTTTTTTGGCCTTTAAAAGCGCTGCCGTAGGTGGCGCTGCTATAGGTTTTAGCAGCGCTTTTTGTTTAGGAAAAAGCGCTTTCGTAAGTCTACCTAAAAAGTGCTTTTTCCTAAAAAGCGCTTTCTTAAGTAGGCTTTTAGCAGCGCCTTTTTTTGGAAAAGTGTTTTCTTAGGCCTACTTTAGAATGCCTTTTATGCTTTCTGTAGACATCTTTAGAAAGAGCTTTTTCAGGAAAAGCGCTTTTATGAAAGCGCTTTTAAGAAAGATCGCCTAAGTATACATAAGACAACGCTTTTGAAAGCGTTGTCTTATGTATACCTTAGGCAGCGCTTTTTCTCAAAAAGCGCTTTCATAGGTGGCGTAAGGCAAGGCTTTTCTTGAAGCTTTCTTAGGGTTTTTAATAAACCTATAATTTATATAATTCATAAACCTGCATTTTTTGCAGCATTATTTCATAAACCTATAATTCATAAACCGGTAATTTACAATTGTAATCCTATTATTTCAACAAATACAAATACCATTATATTCCATTGTTATCCAAAATATCTATACACCTTTGTAATTCAATTCACATATTTTTAACATTACCAAAATTAGCCTTACAAAATCAACCGCAACAAAATCAGCCCTAACAATAACTAAATCAACCCTAATGTATGAACAAAACACAGTCAATTATGTATTCAATGGCCTAGTCCTGCAAGGTATGAACATAATAACACGGTCAATATTGTATTCACACAGTAACGTATTCATAACACTTTTCACACAATAATGTATTCATACCTTATATGATTCTTTGATCAATAAAATATTGACACAATTCCTCTTTGATTTCTTCCAACTGAAGTTTCGTCTAATATGCACACTTGTGTTCATCGAAGTACTACATGACAAAACATAATATGCATGATTTAGTTAAAAGTAATAAATTATATGAAATATCCGATAAATAATAAAATAAATCCTAAGTCATAAATCCATATTGTGGCTAGAATCTCTATTTGATTCATTTGAAGGATTTCTTTGATAAATCTCAAAATGAAGTATCCGCAATCTATATCGTTTTGCTGTTGAGGACACTACGTAGAAAACAACTAAGAATGTATAATTGTCTTGTTTTATCAAGTAGCATAAATATTGTAAGCAAAATTGTGGAAATTAATATACCTACACTTTGATCCAATTAATGTTGTTTGATTTAGACCATCGTACTCGAGCTTCTCTTTGACATCGGAATACTTGTATTGCTCTAACAAAATAAAAATAAATATTTAGAACAATGTCACAAAAATAATTAAAAATATAATGCAGAGGAATATTTAGAATAATCTCACTTGTGTATCAATCATTAACTTCATATCCGGATAATTTGTCCAATCACCGTCAACCGAATTCAGATAATAGACCACTTCTTTTATAGGATAGATAGCAACCAACAACCAGTGACGTCTATAAATTAAAACAACGGTTTAGATGAAAATTTTCTACGCAATAAATACAAATATTAAAATGAACTTAGAATGAAAATCTAACTCTGTAAGAATAGTATTATACGCCCAAAGATACAAGCTTTATGTACTGCCGATGACCATGAATCTGTCAACTAAGTGCTCTCTTATTGACTCTGGTTCCCTAACAATTGTCGCTCCGCTGACACAAGAGGAAGACACGAAATGGAATCTGTTTGACAATTGATTCCCGCTTATAAATTTTTCATAACAACCTTAAATAAAAACATAATTAATATTAGACTATTTTCATTGAAATGTTTAAAAAAATGTTCAACTAATTAAATAATATATTAATTAGGTTACTGGATGTATGAGTGCATAACACCGACGCCTAATTCTCTATGAAGAAAAATCTCTTCCATGTTCACTTGTCCAATTATTTCGGTGCAAGGAAAACCAAATATACCTTCATCCATATCCATTTGACGAATACCACCATTCATCAAATCTGATGTTCCTACTATTGTTTCAAGACACTGCCGGAATCGAGGTAAAAATTTTCTGACAGCAACCCTTTTTTTGGGTGGTACGCTACCAATTTTCTGGCTCACTTGTTGGGACCCTTAAAAAGGTACCTAAAAATCATATAGACTTAGGTAAACTATAAAATTATGCAGTTTTTTTTATTCGGATCATATAATTAAAACTTTAAACGTACCTCTTTTTGTGATGCAACAGACTCGTCGTGCTGCAAAATCCCTTTATCCTTAGATGCGGGTTTTGTACGAGTCTAAAATTACCATGTAAGAAACTGAGGTCAGTGTTGCACTCCAAAATCCGCTCTCTTCATTTTTTAATAAATAATTATGAAATTCCTGGCAGCAGATACGTGATGTCATAGAGAATGTTATGACACCGTATCTGACAAACTGTTTAACAATTCACACAGTAATTTAAGACAGTAAAGAACACAATCAATTGTTTACCCAGTTCAGTGTGTAACTACACCTACATCTGGGGGCTACCAAGCTAGGGAGGAAATTCACTATAAGAAGTATTAATTCAGGAATAAACCAACCAGTTTATCTCCTTCACTTAAGACCTACCCAATGCAACTTCAATCTAAGTCCTACTTAGACCTGAGTTCCTACTCACTCCCCCTCAATCACAGCAGTGATATCAACCTATTGATTAATTGAATTATAAAGACACTCTTCAATAAACATACTTGATTTTGCTTCAAAGCTTTAATCAAGAGACACAACACTCGTGCTTCAAAGCTTTGAGTGATAAACAACCCTTACAATCAAATCCTAGTCCAAGGCACTTATCAAATGATAATTTCTTGGCTCACAAGAAATAACTAGAATACACAAATTAACAGTCTGCTTAAACTTGTCCACAGTAAAAGGCGCAACAGTAACATCAGGGTTTTCTCACTAATATAAAAGCAGTAAAAAGACTTCAATTTGGGCTTCCATAATTATAGCTAGAGTTTAACTTAATTTAACCTAAAGACTTGGTCTTTTTAACAAACCAATTTAGGGTTAAACAAGGCTAACCTCAGAGCCACGTGAGCATGTGATCCAATAACATAATCCATAATAAAACATCAAATCACGAAAAGTCTCGGAAAAGTAAATATGCGTAACATCGATGTTGCACGTAATGTCATAACATTGGTCATGACATCACCATTTTTCTTGATTTCAAGATAACGATTAATTCTCGCCGAGTTCTACTATTATTCTTCTTCTGCAGAATTTATCTTCAACTCTGAATGTCATGACATCAGTCAAGACATTGACATAAACTAGTTTTACCAAAAATTAAAGCCAACATACAAACACTTCCAAACTCCCCCTTTGGAAATTTTTTGGCTAAAACAAACTAAGCTGTCAGAGATCCAATGCAGCAGAAATAAAATAACCAGTCTAAGCTAAATAACCAAAGATAAATTCAACCCATGATTCACATAATTTCATCTCCCCCTTTTTAGCCACAAAGGGGCCAAAGGAGACATTACAAATTCACTGAATTCATGAAATATCAAGTAGCAGAAGTAATAGTTATACAACCAAGTTATGAATTACAAAAATCCAGAACAAACATAAGCAAAATCAACAGAACAATGAAACACAAGCATCAGTAGCAAAAGGTAACCAGCAATTAAGCACTTTCTTCTCCTAAAGAAACACTGTGGTAAGTAGCTTCCTCTGAACTGCTTTCAGCACCAGCCTCTTGTTCTTCATCAGCATCCTCATTCAAATCTTCAGTAGCATCCTCATCTAGCCTTTCATCCTCAACCTCAGTGTCTTCTTTTTCCTGCTCCAAGGTAGAGATCAGCTCCTCAAGAGTTTTCTTCCTTGCTTCAAGCTCCCTGCAAGTCTCTTTCAGTACAACAATGTGTTTACAGTGATTTCTGGTAAACAACCGCTAGTCTTCCAAACTATCGAATAAACTTAATTACTGTTATTCAATCTCTCTGGTAACTTGCAGGATCGACTAGATTGATCCTATGGGGT
The DNA here is from genome assembly GCA_021764765.1 of Vicia sativa. Taxonomy (NCBI): domain Eukaryota; kingdom Viridiplantae; phylum Streptophyta; class Magnoliopsida; order Fabales; family Fabaceae; genus Vicia; species Vicia sativa. The sequence goes on along the minus strand of CM038795.1, from coordinate 155,830,185 downwards.
ATGGTCGTTTGGATAAATCTAATTGTAAAACTGGTATTCATATTTAGGACTTCTCATTAAAGTGTTTTAAAGACATTCAATCCACTTCGATTACTACACTAAATGATTTGAATGATAATTTCTATACGATATAAGGAATGTTCATCAGAAAAGTAAACAGACTTTGGACTGGGTAAATAACAAGGTTAAATGAATGAATGTAAAAGTTTCTGTATAAAGATTCGAATATAAGAAAAGCGTTTAAAGGCAGAAAGAAATAAATGATTTTGAATGTAAAAACTTTAATGTAAAGGCATGAATGTAAAAACGTTTGAAGTGATAGTGAAATGGAAATGAAAGACAAATTGGAAAATATAAAGAGTTTTCATTGAATTGTAAATGTTGGTGTTATCATACGTACATCTTTCAAGCATTCGTTTCCCTATCCATGCGGTATTTTGAATGTTTACTGAATTTGTACAATAGATATGACACCCGAAATCCTAACACTAAGACTCCTATTTATACTATTTGTAATACGGTGAACTGACTTTGAGATTTTTGTATCGCAAATGTGCGGATAGCAAGAGTCACCACCGACTTTTCTTTTATCCAATTAAGGGAAGGTAAAAAGTACAGAAAAAGACCTTCGCTAGATTCTAAGTAAAGGAGAAGGTTATGAAAAGGGAAGGTATTAGCACCCCTTTCCATCCGTAGTTATCTACAGGCTCTTAGTTGCTCTTAGATCACTTTAAAATTGTGTTTTCTGTGTGTTTGACAAAAATGTTTTGAAAAGGCATTTCGCTTTGACTTTGTAATGATTCATGTAGGAATGTATACAAAGTGTTTTGAAATGTTTCGTTTTGAAAAAGAGTTTGAACTTTGATAAAAAGTGTGAGGTGCGAAAAGTATTTTGATAGAGCAAGCAACTAAAAGTCTTATTACCCACTCAGAATTGGTCGTTTTCGTGTTGTTTTACGTTCCTTTAGAATAACGCTATCCATACCATTAGTTGGTAGATAACCTTATTCGTTGGATGTAAAAGGGACATTCGAAGGGACATCAGATGGTCATAGAAAGTAACTTGTAGGAGTATCCTAGCACATTCGAAGGGACTATCATCATTTTTCGTAGGCGACAATCGAGGGTCAAGATCATGTATTCGTAGGCGACGTCGTGGGTCTATGATCTTTGTATCGAAGGGACTATGATGATTTGTTTTGAAGGCAACGGTGCTAGGATACCTCTACGTTCGAGGGACTTGACCATTTGTATTCGTAAGGCAACGAGAGAGAATTACCCTAAGGGGTGCATGTGTGAAAAGAGTGTGTTGATTTCAGATATGTTTATCTTGAAGTTATGAGTGATCTATGTCCGATTTTAATCTTGCCATACACGCCTAATTACTAGCAGTTTATAGGGTGCAGAAAGTAAATTGCGGAAATATAAAGTGCGGAAAGATAAATCCTACGCTATTACATGGCTTTGGGGCAGATACATAATTGAAAGTGCGGAAAATAAAAGCCCTAATTAAACTATTACATCCCATAGGCAATTACATAATTGAAAAGCGATAAAATCGTCAAAACGGTATAACCGTGAATGATGCAAAATCGGAAAACGGAAGAAAATTGCATAAGAGGAAAATGTTAGTGAAAATAAGTATTTTTGAATAAGAAAATTTTTTTGTGTTAATGATGACATTAATATGATAAAATAATTTTTTGGTAATTTTTGGAGTTGATTTGATAATTAAAAAACAATTAAAAGCCATTTAAATGATTAATTAGCAATTAAATTAAATATGCATGCAAAAATAATAATTTTTATATTAAAAATTAAATAAACATTTTTCTGATGATTATGCAAAAAATAAATATTTTTGGTGTTTTTTAAATGCATGATAAAAATATTGGAAGATAAAATAAAATGCATGGAAAATATTAAAGAAAAAATAAGAAAATATGAAAATAAGAGTTAGTTTAGCAAAAGAGAAAAGAATTGGTCCTGTCCAGGTTCGAACCTGTGACCTTTGAGGGAATCTTCACATGCCAACGCCTTAACCACTGAGCCATTGTGCATTTGGTGTTTGAAAACTGGAAACATGTGAATATAAGTGATAACGTGTCAAGAGATTTGAATTCAAACACAGTCAGCCGTGTGGACCCCAGGTCATAACGAATTGACGAATCAGAGAGCATGATCGCGCCACACAAGCCTTCGCCGGTCTTCAACGGTCAACGCCGAGCCCTAGCTCCGCCTTCTCGCCAACCGAAATCGAAACTTGCAAAATATGCGAAATAAAGAGACAAAGGTACCTACCCCTAAATCGACGAACACGATGGTGGTGTTCGTTGCCTCGAAAACAGATCAACCGTTCGATTCAAACAGTTCAAAAAGCCCTAGCCGTGGTGATCTGTGATTTTCACGTGGAAACTCGCATGTAAGGCATCAAACACACTCTAATGAACACCCTGAACTCAAACAAACACATGAAAACAGTTAACTATGCATGATTAATGAAATTCGAATTTCAAAGAAATACCAAATCGGAGCAAGTTCTTGAGCACGATCCGCGCCGCGTGTAAGGATGGTTTTAATCCTGGGAACCTCAGGAACTCGTTTGGATGGTTGGCTTGCCTTGAAACTGACTGGAATTTGAAATTCGAAAATTGCAACTTTGAGAAAAATTTTAGCAAAATAAGGGTTGTTGTTGGGGCTAGGGTTTCGTCCCTTGTTCTTGGCAATGTACTAGGTATTTATAGAGTGTAATGCTGGAGCAAAAAGAAGGAAAAAAGATTGGGTATTGAATGTGAAATAAATTCCTTTCAAATAAAATCAAATTTTTGAGAAAATTTGATTTTCTCTTCCATATGCAAGCTAGCACGAAATTGGCAAGTATTGTGGGCTATCTTGGACCTCAAGTTTGATAAAAATCCAATCCTTTTGAAAAAATATCTTGTTTTCATATTTTATATAATTTAATTTAAATTTGAATTAAATGGTTTTAAATTCAAAAATAAATCAATAAAATAGAAAGTGGTCATGGCAAGGCATCAATAGGTCACAAATAATATTATGATCAAGTTTGGATCATAAAATTATAGGCTCATTTGGAAAAAAATTGGATTTTGACAAATATCTCCTTTTGTGCAATTGTTCAAAAATGCCCAACTTGTACAATGTGTATTTTGCTCAATTTTCCACATTTTTGAGTGTTCTTGGACTTTTTAGAAAGCTCTAAGTGTCCTCTAACCAACCTATTTTGTTTCATATCAATTGGAGTTTCCATGCTCAATAAATCTTCAAAACAAAAAGTTGACTTTTTGTTGACTTTGAAAAGGACCTGTAATGTTTTGATCCATACCTTCCAAATGGAGCAGTTTTGAACATTCTTGTGAGACATGAAGTTGTAGAGAATTGAATTTCCTTCAAAATGAGAGGTGGTGGACAAATTTCTGAGAAAGTATGAAGAAGTTATGCTCAGTAAAAGTTCAGTTGACTTTTCACTGAAAAACCCTAATTTGGAAAGTTTGACTTTTGAGCAAATCTTGAGTTTTCTTGATGAATCATAATCAACCCTTTATCAAATGATGAATGTGACCTCAAAATGAGGATGTTTACCAAAAATCAGGAAGTTTGACTGTATGTTGACCACAGTTGACTTTTTGTCCAATACAACTGATTTTCAACCATCTGAGCAATTGTCTGAGGAAACATGGCTTGTGAGGCTTGAAACTTGACAAGGAGAGTCTTTGAAGCATATGAGGAGGCATGATGACCATTGGAGATGTTGGAAGTCCATCTGGATCTGAGAATTGCCAAACCCTAGTTTGGGTTGATTGTCTAGGAGGGGGTTTGTCTGATCAACCCTTGAGGAATCCTTGAGCATGGATGTATGGAATGTCTTGAGAAGTAGGAGGGAAAATTTTGGGGTATGAGAGCTGCCCCTGTTCAATCTTCTTGTACTGGAAGGGTTAGATTGGCGTACTTGCCTTTCGTGACTGGGAGGTAGAAGATGATTGAACACTCGAGTACACCTGAAAATTTGCACTCGTTGGTGATGGATGCGGGAATGGGCTTATAGATGCCATTCGGAGAAGCTGGGGAACGAGTCGTACACTAGACTCGTGATTGTTGTATGGATAGGAGAACTATCGGAGATGGGCTTACGATGCCATCTAGAAAGATCGATGCTGGGGAGTGAGCCATACGCTAGGCTCTGTAGACGTTTCTGGAAGTGAAAGGAGCATGGAGATGGGCTTAAGATGCCATCCGGTGGGAGTCGTACGTTAGACTTCGTGCTCATCTTTGAATGAAGTTATTGGTTTGTATTGGTTTTTTTAACCAAATATGCAGCATTCTGAAAGTGGAGAAATGTTGGCAAGTAGTCGAAGATGGGCTTAAGATGCCATCCAAGGCAACTGAGTCGTACGCTAGACTCTGTAGTTGCTGTTGATAATAAGTGAGAGTCAGAATACAACTTTGTGCTGATTACTCTGAGGGGATAGTGGTTGGAAAAATATGGATAACTTCCCTATTGTGCTTCGGGTATTGATCCAATGCCTGTTATCGGAGGATAACTTGTGATCGTTCAGATAGTTTTCCCGTCTGGCTTCGGGTATTAATCCTGGATCTGTTGTCGGAGGATAACTAGGGAGGTCGTTCAGATAGTTTTACCGTCTAGCTTCGGGCATTAATCCTGGACCAGTTGTCGGAGGACAACTAGGGCGGTCGTTCAGATAGTTTTCCCGTCTGGCTTCGGGCATTAATCTTGGACCTGTTTGTTTCAGAAGTGATTTTCACCTGCTTTGGAAAAAACAAGAGAACCTTTGATAGAATATTGTTAGTCTTATGCAAATTATGATGCATGACGATGTGTATGAATGACATATGCACAAATTATGAGTTTTATGAGTAATGTATGAATGATAGATGTTGTGGTACTTCAAAACATATCCATCTTGAAGAAGATGTGGATGTTCTGCTTGGAGATTTCTGTCTTCTGTTTGGGGATGAGTCGGATGGAAATCCTGAGAAGAAAGATAACCTTGATTGCTCCGATGCACTATCTGACTGAGTCTTGAGCCTAGATATTGTTGAGGATGTTAGAGATCGAGAGATGCGCCGCTGAGGATCTTGCACATAGATCCTGCTGGGGAGAAATCTGGAGGTACCCTACTGGGGATCTTACGTGTAAATCCTACTGGAGAGTATTTGAAAAGTTGTTGGGAGACTGGGTTAGAAGGATCTGGAGCCCGCTGAAATCTCTGGCTGGGGAATAAAAGATGTAGGTTTCCTCCGATGCACTATCTGACCAAGTCTCAGGTCTAGATATTGCTGTTGCCGGGGGAAAGATGATCGTTGAGATATATTTTGCTGGGGATACCTCTGCTGGTGATGAATCGTTACTGCTTGGAAACCGGTGTGACATGGTTTAGTTGAGTGGAATCACTGCTCGGGGACTAACGTATACTCCGCTGGGGGAAGGTATGCTGTGAGAGACACCTCTGTGGGGATCATGCTTTGCGGGGAAATGTTTTGGTGACTTTCGTCGTCATCTCAATTCCTACAGCCTGTAGTAATTACTTTTGTATGTTCACTTTTCACATGTTTGTGAATAGATTTTTTTTGTCAGATGCATATAATCATTCAAAGCAAACGTTGGACTTTATGCAAGCAACAATAGTGAAAATTGTAAAAAGAAAGAACTTGTATTAATTTGAAATGTGGCGTATGGCCAAGTAGTTGGTACACAAGAAAAGTAAAAAGCTATGCGGAAACAATCTCGTTAAGTTCCAACTATGCTAGTACTCATATATTTCAACCATCTCATCTCCTTGCTGTCAGTAGAAAGTGAGTGAATTGATTTTCGCCATTTGAACCTTGAATGATGATAGTAGTCAGTAGATAAGTGATCTGGACGAGACATAGTCGTACGCTTAAATCCCTAACTTTTGCCTAGACCGCCTTTCGGTTTTCGCTCACCGATACCTTTTTGCCCAAGCCGCTTTGCGTGTTTTCGACTTGCCGGGTGTACATGCTTTGTATATATCCTTAACTTTTGCCCGAACCCTTTTGGTTCGCCAGGATGCCCTTATTTTTGCCTAGGTCAGTCGACCTAGCGGTTCTCTTTTATGCGTAGTATTTTTTGACTATGTCTGCGTTCATAGAGTGTGGGAAGTCTTCACCATCCATGGTGCTAAGTATCATAGCTCCGCCGGAAAATACTGTCTTGACTACAAACGGCCCCTCATAGGTGGGAGTCCATTTTCCCCTGGGATCACCTTGTGGAAGAATGATGCGCTTGACTACTAGATCACCGACTTGGTAGACTCGATGCCTGACCTTCTTGTTGAATGCTCTGATCATTCGCTTCTGATAAATCTGTCCATGGCAGCTGGATGCGAGCCGTTTCTCATCAATCAGGTTAATCTGGTCAAGGCGAGTCTGGATCCAAACGTCTTCTCCTAACTCTGCGTCCTGGAGGACTCTGGTTGAGGGTATCTGAACCTCGATGGGTAGAACGGCTTCCATACCGTACACAAGAGAGAAGGGGGTTGCCCTTGTTGATGTCCGTACTGTAGTGCGATAACCATGGAGAGCAAATGGCAACATCTCATGCCAATCCTTGTAAGTCACTGTCATCTTCTGTATGATCTTCTTAATGTTCTTGTTGGCGGCTTCCACTGCGCCATTCATCTTAGGCCGATAAGGAGAAGAGTTGTGATGCTTGATCTTGAACTGCGTGCAGAGTTCGGTGATCATCTTGTTGTTGAGATTAGAGCCGTTATCTGTGATAATCCTTTCGGGGAGTGCCATACCGACAGATAAGATTATGTTTGATGAATCGAGCCACAACATTCTTGGTAACAGATGCGAACGAGGCGGCTTCTACCCACTTGGTGAAGTAGTCAATTGCCACAAGGATGAAACGATGTCCGTTGGAAGCAGTGGGCTTGATTTCTCCAATCATGTCAATGCCCCACATTGCAAAAGGCCAAGGAGCTGTTAGAACATTCAGAGGTACTGGAGGTACGTGCACTTTGTCTGCATATTGAAGCAACTCATTTTTTTTTCAAAAATCATTTAATTTTCAAAAAAAAAAAAATGAAATCGCCACCTAATTTTATTTGTTCTAAAAGAAGAACGGGAAAATATAGATAAAACCCACGAATAAAAAGAATAAGACGGTCTACGAAATTAAAAGATATAGGTTCGGGAGTTGGTTATGCAAAGGGAAGGTATTAACACCCCTTACATCCATCGTACTCGATGGTACCCGTTTAGGTCAAAGTGTGGTCGTGTGTTAGTGTGAAAATTTTACGATCTTCTAAGGTTTGAAATGAGAAAGAAAGGGAGAAGAAATGTTTTTATTATTTTTGCTCGCCTTTGGTCGTAAGACTTAGTGCCTACGTACTCCCTCGTGCAATGGGAAAGTCAGAGCGCCGTAGTTCGGCTAGAAAATGATTGTTTGTTGATTGATTTTAAATGAAAAGACAAGTCGTCATTTTTAAAGGAGAAGACTCGTCTAATGTCCACAAGGTGTGATAAAGAATAAAGGACTACGTACCAACATGAGGGAGGGTTTGAGAACGCCTCTAGTACTCAAGTGGAGAAGTCAAAAACCTTGGGAATAGAGGAAGAAGCATCTCAATTATAAATGAATCATGTCTAATCTTGAAAAGGGTTTAAAGGTAAATGGTGCTTGGAGCGCACAAAAGATATTGAATGTGTTAGAATTTATTTTAAATTGTGGATGACAAGTACCAAAACGTTAGGCTATCATCTAACGATTCGAATACTCGAGATTGGTGATTGAGGTCAACCGATCATCTCTCATCCAAAATATTTATTATGAAAAGGGTGAGGTGAAACAAAGTTCACTTTTATTAAGTGTATGGAATAAAGTATTTAAGTCATTGGGCTATCCTCTAATGGCCCAAATACTTTACATTTTAATTAAATCGTTGGGCTATCATCCAACAATTTAATTAAATACCATAGCACTATGTTTTTTTGTTTTAGAACATGGATTTGAAGTTTCTTAGTTTATTAGGCTATCATCTAATCAACTAGAAACTTCGATTCGTTTTAATCGTTAGGCTAACATCTAACTATTAAAACAAATCTTATCCAAATGTTCTCTTTTTGGAGAAATTCAATTTTGAAAATAACTCGACGTTGGATCGAGGTTTGAGAAGAAGACTCGACGTTGGATCGAGTTTTATTGAAAGTGTTTTAGTTTATTTGGTGAATGGAGAAAGAATAAGATCGAGATAATTGTAAATAACAAATAAAACCGACAAAGCCCATACAAGGTGGCCAACCTAGGTATAAAATAATTAAATTACATGTGTACTAGCAAAGTGAGCTAGTCTACTAAGACGACCAATTGGGACAATTGATCGAAATAGGCTCACTGTAAGAAGGCCCAGGATCAAGCGTACATGTGTGGTCATCGCGACGCTTCGTAGCTTTGTCGACTTACGGGTTTAAAAATGATTTACAAATATTAGTTTAAAAAAAGATTTTTTGGTTTTGTGTAAGTGCTTGATAAATTAAATAAAATAAATGTGCACTAGATAATTATTACAAGAATTATTTTTGGGAGAGGGATACATGAATTATAAATGGGGATTAAACGGTAAAATAAAATAGAAAGCGGTAAATTAATTACAATGCAACAAGGGGATTGAGATACAATTTTTCGAATGGGGATAAATTAAAATTAAAGATAAAACAGTAAATTAGTTATGTTAAAAGCATACAAGCAGAAATTAAATATGGTGAAACTTAAATATCGATTATTGCATTTTATTTTATTAATTAGAATAGATTATATGAACTAAATCTAAGAAATCGATATACGAAGAAGATTACGGTAATGTAATTCGAAAGTTATTTATGAATGAATGGATAAAGCATAATAATAATATGTATATAGTATATTTACAGTATAATAATAAAAATATTATGTATAATTAAATTTACAGTATCAAATATAATGATAAAAATACTAAGTATTATACATATATATTACTAAATATTAAAGAGTAACATAAATATAAATAACAGTATATAAAAAATATGTACAAATGCAACAGTGTAAAATGTATGCTTGAACCACCCTCAGATATCTTCACGAATAACAAATTCGTTAGTAGCATGAGTGTGAGATGAAATAGAAATAAAATGAAATTGCAATAAAAATTAGTATACAATTAGTAATAGAATCGGACGAAGTTAGTATAATGTACATGAACGGAAGGACTAAAACAATTAAATATGAGAGTAATTCGATTCACAAAGGAACCAAAACCAAAGAAACTTTCACTATTATTCAATTTAAAATCGAAACAAACTAAAAATTAAACCGAAAAAATCCGGGCAACAACTATATATACTTAATAATGCTCAAGAATTCATCTCAAAAAGTGTTCAAAACAAATTAAAATGCAACGATAGAAACAAACGGATGCCTTATAGTTTCTCGGTTAAATTCACGCGCAAGTAAATGCGGTATCATTGTCAAACCATCCTCGAAGCTAAATTTGAATATCAAAAAACTACAAACTTTAATCAAAAATTAAAATGATAATAAACGCAAAATATGGTATTCTAACATGTTTCTCGGTTAGATTTTCACACGAGTAACGCGGAATAATCATTAAACCGTCATTGAAACAAAACAAATGAATGCCAAATGGTTTCTCGGTTAGTTTCTACGCGAATAAACCCGGAAACAACATCACCTTCATCGAAACCAAATCAAACTTCAAATATTCATCAATCGTAAAACTTCAATCGAAAACTAAAAATGAGAAAAATACATTATATTAATGGTTTCTCGGCTAAATCGTACGCGGATAAACGCGACATCGATAGCAAGCCATCATCGAAATAAAAGTAGGATTCTTATCACCAATTCAAAAGAAAACAAAATAACATGGCTGCCCACGACAGTTTCTCGGTTACGTCTTTCACGAATAAACGCGATATAGACATCAAACCATCCTCGAAACTATCTAGAGATCACTCATCACAAATTCCATTGAGCATAAGCGAGAATAACATAGTAAATATCCCAATAGTTTCTCGGTTTGATTTTTACACGAATAAACGTGGCATTATCATCACCTTCATCGAAACAAAGCAATCCACTACAACATAAAAGAACAAAAATCGGTTTCAATCGAATTCAACCAAACTCGACATAAATTAAACAAAATGTGACCGATACGAGCCTAACATCAGAATCTGATACAACCTAAACATCTATTGCTAAACAACTTCTTCTTTTTTAGAAAGAGACTTTCTAGCAGCATAAATACTCTAAGCAAAAGACAGTGTCATAGTTCCGATTTCCATGATCAAAACAAACACAAATAGCAAAATAAAGTTCTAATATAGATATTAAAGCTGTATTTCTATATTTTCATAACACCACAGCTTAAAATGAGACAACAGAATCATTTCAGAGACAACATCCATAATGTTCTCAGATATAAGGATAACGATACTTACGGCAACGTCGAGACTGATGGAATCCTTGTCTGCTGGAACTGTTGTTCGGCGAGATTGACAAAGGGGTAGCGGCGGAGCTGGCTTACGGCAGGGAGCTCGTGAACAAAAGGTTGTTGGAAGCGAACTGGTTGCTGGAGCGATGGAGAGTGACGGTGAGAGGAGATGGTAATGGCAAGGAGAAATGGAGGTAGTCTTGTAGTTTTCAGAACAGGGAAAAGACGGTGGGGGTTCCGGCGTGAGGTGGTTGAAGAAGCAGCGGGGTTACGGTGAAGGTAACGGGATGAACGGGGGGTTGTATGGAGTGAATGGAGAGGATGACGGTTTGTGAGTTGTTCTGTGAGAGCGGTGATGAATGTGAGAGGGAAACAATGAAGAAGACGATGGAGTATGGGGTTTCAGCGATGGAACCAGCGAGAGATAAAGGGGATGTATGGAAGAAAATGGAAAGAGAGGCGGATGAGGAAAGAATGGGGTTACGGCAATGTGTGTAAGAGGAAAACAGTGAGTTTGGTTGTGAGGAGATGTTGCTGGAATGGGGTTAACTGCGATGGAGACAGAGGATGGTGTTCGGTGAGTTATGTGTTGATTGTAATGAAGATGGAATTCACGGAGAAGGTGAGGTAGTAGGGGATGAGCAGAGGTTTGATGGTGTGGATGAACAGTAAGGACCGAGGAGAGGAACGACGAGAATGATGTTAGCAGCGGAGGGGGTGCTACGGAGGAACGGCGTGAGAGGAAAATGGAGGGATGTCGCGGTGGCTATGAGGAGATGGGGTCAGAGTGACGAAGAAGATGATTTTCTTTTTTTTATAATTTTTTTTTCGTAGCCGTTTCCAATTTTGGCTCTGAATGTGCCGTTTTACAATTTGGCCTCTTCCTTGTCTCAATTATAACATACATATATATACTACAACATTAGGTTAAACAAATTTTTTTAAAATGCCTAAAATGCCCTTTATGATTAAATGGGCCACAAAATTGGATTGGGTAAAAATTAACAAGCCCAATAGTATTTTTGTTTTGATTTGTTTTAGATAAAAATTGAACATTTAAAATTGTTAAAACTGATAAAAGTTCGGACAATAAATTATCCGAAAAAATAGTATGAGCATATTAAAATAAACTTCGAGTATCAAAGATTGAAGAAAAATTATCAAAATAATAAAAATCAAAATAAAATAATAATACCAAATACCCGGTTGTAAAATACTCACAGTTAAAAACGAGTCTTCAAACTGTATCGAAAAATCAGGGAGATCACATTTTTATGACTCACGCGATACGTAAATTCATAAAACAACGAGTAAAAGATAAAAACTTGAAATATTTTCTCCGCTAATTTTCACACAGTATCGAAACATTTTTAACAGTCTATCTACAAAACCGAAATATTGATATTATCAACATATAAATAATTTAAAAGAATGCAATAAACAGACAGAGAAGTAAAGATAAATGAAATAAAATAACGGGTATTTTAAATTATAAAACGATGCAAATATCGATTTAAACTGACTTTTGGTCAAATTAAATACGACATAATGATGTGAATGACTGTTTTTTTTTATAAACAAAATGCGAGTAGAAAAAATATCAGGGTAAAATTTGGGGTGCAACAGTTGCCCCTATTTAAATATCTTCAACCAGATGATATGAACATGATCAAGCTTCATATTATCGCAGTGGGAGATAGTTAAATATCAAAAACCCAAAATTTTGCCCTGAGATGCAATGGGTATGCTGTGAATAAAATATAATGAGAAAGGTGTTGAATGCAATTTTTTTTGACATATTTTGAATGATGTATGATATGAGACAGACTCCATGGTAATTTGTGGTAATTATTGGGAGACTTTGAAACTAGAAATTTGTGGTAGACAATCAGATTTTAAACAGATCCGCTACATCGAGACATAAACTGAAAAGACAATCGATTTTAAATAGATCCGCTACATCGTGGAAATAAACTAGAAAAGACAATCGATTTTAAATGATCCAAGCTACATCGAGAAATAAACTGAAAAGACAATCAAATTTTAAACAGATCAAGCTACATCGGAAATAAACTAGAAAAGACAATCGATTTTAAACAGATCCCTACATCGAGAAATAAACCGAAAAGACAATCAAATTTTAAACAGATCCAAGCTACATTGGAAATAAACCGAAAAGACAATCGATTTTAAACAGATCCGTTACATCGTGGAAATAAACCGAAAAGACAATCGATTTTAAAGATCCGCTACATCGTAGAAATAAACTGAAAAGACAATCAAATTTTAAACAGATCCGCTACATCGGAAATAAATTGAAAAGACAATCGATTTTAAACAGATCCGCTACATCGTGGAAATAAATTGAAAAGACAATCGATTTTAAACAGATCCAAGCTACATCGGAAATAAATTGAAAAGACAATCGATTTTAAACAGATCCGTTACATCGAGAAATAAACTGAAAAGACAATCGATTTTAAACAGATCCGCTACATCGAAATAAACGAAAAGACGATCGATTTTAAACAGATCCGCTACATCGAGAGATAAACGGAAAGACAATCGATTTTAAACAAATCAAGCTACATCGTGGAAATAAACCGAAAAGACAATCATATTTTAAACAGATCCAAGCTACATCGAGAGATAAACGAAAGACAATCGATTTTAAACAAATCAAGCTACATCGTGGAAATAAACCGAAAAGACAATCATATTTTAAACAGATCCAAGCTACATCGAGAGATAAACCGAAAAGACAATCGATTTTAAACAGATCCGTTACATCGGAAATGAACTGAAAAGACAATCGATTTTAAACAGATCCAAGCTACATCGTAGAAATAAACGAAAAGACAATCAGATTTTAAAAAGATCTGAAGCTACATCAGAGAAATAAACTGGAAAAGACAATCAAATTTTAAACAGATCTGAAGCTACATCAGAGAAATAAAGGAGTGGAAATAGAGACCACGACATCTAACAATGGCTTTAGATGAAGGGATACTGACTGACAAACATCTGTTTTGGTAGGTACCAAGTAAATTGGATTTTGACTGCAAGGTAAGATGTTGACTGCAACAAGACCTCGAGAAATGCAAATGATGATAAAACACTCTTGCTATGCATGATTTATGAATTTTGTTATGCATGATATATGAATGATCTATGCATGTAGTATGTAATGCAGACGTTCATGACAACGGAGATTGACTCTTTTGTGGAGGTAAGATGGGAACTCTGATTCCTCAACATGGAGAACACTGCCCACTATGCTTGGAGAGAGAATGTCTTGAGAAGCACTTGTGCACACTTGCGAATTGTATCAAAAACGATGATCCTTGGAGGAAGGACTAAAGCGCTGCTTAGGGGCTGCCCCTGATTAGCTGATTGTTGAAGATAAACCGATCATGGCTTCAATTCTTGAAATGACTGAGGGGAAAGGAGTTCCCTAGTATAAGTCTTGGAAGTGATCTTCTGATTAAAACAATTCTGATAATGACTTGCACTGAGCAACAAATATTGAACTGATTCACAATAGGATCTGAAAGATACTTGCCCCTGATTAGGATCACTGACCAAGTTTCCTAACAGTTTGGACTTCCTTGATGCTGAGGAAAACTTGTTTACAAGCAAAAAAAAATTATTCAAACATGGCAAATTTAATGCAAAGTTCATGCAAAAGTTTTGAAATAAAAATTAGTTTTTTTGAAATGATGTAATTGCTGTATAGAAAATGGATCACTGGTTAAAACACAGCGGTTTAAAAAATTTAAAAGGTGAAAGAGAAAACAACGGTATGGATATACCAAGACAATTGATTTGCAAAAGATCTTAGGAGTCATATTACGCAACCTTGTTGTAGTATGCTTTCAAAAGAAACCTGGCTTCAATTAGGTCTTTTGAGGGTTGTAACGTGGTCTGGTGCACGGTTTAAGAAATAAAGGATAAAGGCTCAAAATTTATTGTACCCAACCCAATCTTCGTGATGTTCTTCACCCCACGCCGCTTAACTCAAATTGTGCATTTAGATTCCAATAGACTTTGGATTGTACACTGATGGAAATGATGATGGCTCAAAAGCTGAGGAATTCTTGAGACGTCAATCACTTCTTCTTGCAACATTTTGTTGTTTAAAGACTTTGGTCAACTCTTGTTTTGAATTTTGTCATCCCTGACTTTTGCCTGAACCGTTTCATTTAAGATTACGGTCAGCGGGATGCCATAATTATTTTTGCCTAAGTTGCCTTTTAGTTTTAACTGGGCGACTTTTTTCTTTTGATATATTTTTTGAAAAGATAGTGACTGCTTGACTTATCATGATTACGGCGAACCACCATCACCATTATTTGACTCTTATGACATCTCCAACACTTCTTGATGTGTGCGAAGGAAGCTTGATTGAATACAACCTTTGTTGAAAGGCGTCTTGAATAAATGCACATCCGAATTAACTGAGAACTACCCTGCCCCAGGTTAAAATTGTGGGGTTTCTTTTGTATAGAAAGAAACTCCAACTTCTAGGCTCGAAGGGGTTGACAAGGGATTAACTTCCTTATTTCTCCAGTGTTTAGGAATTGAAACAATGCCTGTATATCATCAGCAAAGTTTTATTCGAAAGCATACCAACAGCAATTATGGGTATCTTGTTTTTATCATCCTCCCTCCAATCTTTGCAAAACCAAAAGTTCGGTAAAGAAATTAAACAGGGAAGAAATTTTTTTTTTGAAAGTGCTAAATATAGATGATTTAAATCAAAATAGTGCGATGCTCATTTCATTAAAAATAACATGAAATTACAAACAAAATTTGAAAGCAAGAATTTAACATAAGGAAAATGCAAACTGGAAGAAACATGGCCTAGTGACTAATCAGTTACAAGGATGAGCTGTCATGTCTGAAACACTGGCTTTAAGATGTAACTTGAGATATTCTGACCCATCAGCTGGTTGATTTTATCTCTTAACAGCTCTTGGTCTCGTTGAAGTTCTTCCATAGTTTTCTGAACCATGCTTCAAATCCAAGGTGCTGAGGAATCAGTTTGACAGTAGACAAACAACTGAAGATGGAGACAGACGAAATGAGTTCTTGACAACTTGAGTGTATGCATGAAATATGCAGATGGATGCAATGAAATGTAAGGTCATCAATGAAAAAGATATAATGAAATGCAATGCCACATATATAAATGGAATGCAATAAAATGGTAGTAACAGGTTCACAGAGACGTGAAACAGGGATGATACAAGTAATCAAAAACTTATTTAGGTGGGATCCTATGATAGGATGGGTCTAAGTTTTCTACCCAAATTCCCCACAGGAAGGTTTTAAGGTTTTTGCAAAGTGTTTCTTGGAGTCTCAGATCCCCTTTTAACAAACACTATCATCACGCGAGAGGCCTACGTGGTAATAGTATTTGGAAAAGTATACCCCAAGAAACGGCTTTTAACGGGATACTCAAAACCTTGAGTGGTCGGTCCAGGTTTGGATATCATAAACAAACTTAGAGTTATAGGTCATTTGTCCAAAGATTGATGTCCTGCGCTATCGTGCGGGCCAACAACCTCCTTAAAACAACCAACTCTAAGCCGGAGTCTTCGCTTCGGTCCAACAAGACAATGGAGTCAGGGGGACCTAGGCTACGCAACCCCTCTATTCCTAAAAAGGTTACCTAGAAGCCTGGGTAGTGGGCTTATCTATGAATCAATAATCCCATCAAGGATTCCCACATAATGGGTATATAAACAAGATAATAAATGAAGCATAGAAAAATAAATAATTGAAACATAAACATAATATGAAGTACAAAGAAGAAGGTAAAATAAAATGATAAACACACAACCACAAAAAGAACTAAACTAGGGTTAACTCGCTTGAGAAAATGTCCCCAGTGAAGTCGCCAACTGAAGCAACTCGTTTTTTTTCAAAAAATCATTTAATTTTCAAAAAAAAAAAATGAAATCGCCACCTAATTTTATTTGTTCTAAAAGAAGAACGGGAAAATATAGATAAAACCCACGAATAAAAAGAATAAGACGGTCTACGAAATTAAAAGATATAGGTTCGGGAGTTGGTTATGCAAAGGGAAGGTATTAGCACCCCTTACATCCATCGTACTCGATGGTACCCATTTAGTTCAAAGTGTGGTTGTGTGTTAGTGTGAAAATTTTACGATCTTCTAAGGTTTGAAATGAGAAAGAAAGGGAGAAGAAATGTTTTTATTATTTTTGCTCGCCTTTGGTCGTAAGACTTAGTGCCTACGTACTCCCTCGTGCAATGGGAAAGTCAGAGCGCCGTAGTTCGGCTAGAAAATGATTGTTTGTTGATTGATTTTAAATGAAAAGACAAGTCGTCATTTTTAAAGGAGAAGACTCGTCTAACGTCCACAAGGTGTGATAAAGAATAAAGGACTACGTACCAACATGAGGGAGGGTTTGAGAACGCCTCTAGTACTCAAGTGGAGAAGTCAAAAACCTTGGGAATAGAGGAAGAAGCATCTCAATTATAAATGAATCATGTCTAATCTTGAAAAGGGTTTAAAGGTAAATGGTGCTTGGAGCGCACAAAAGATATTGAATGTGTTAGAATTTATTTTAAATTGTGGATGACAAGTACCAAAACGTTAGGCTATCATCTAACGATTCGAATACTCGAGATTGGTGATTGAGGTCAACCGATCATCTCTCATCCAAAATATTTATTATGAAAAGGGTGAGGTGAAACAAAGTTCACTTTTATTAAGTGTATGGAATAAAGTATTTAAGTCATTGGGCTATCCTCTAATGGCCCAAATACTTTACATTTTAATTAAATCGTCGGGCTATCATCCAACAATTTAATTAAATACCATAGCACTATGTTTTTTTGTTTTAGAACATGGATTTGAAGTTTCTTAGTTTATTAGGCTATCATCTAATCAACTAGAAACTTCGATTTGTTTTAATCGTTAGGCTAACATCTAACTATTAAAACAAATCTTATCCAAATGTTCTCTTTTTGGAGAAATTCATTTTTGAAAATAACTCGACGTTGGATCGAGGTTTGAGAAGAAGACTCGACGTTGGATCGAGTTTTATTGAAAGTGTTTTAATTTATTTGGTGAATGGAGAAAGAATAAGATCGAGATAATTGTAAATAACAAATAAAATCGACAAGGCCCATACAAGGTGGCCAACCTAAGTATAAAATAATTAAATTACATGTGTACTAGCAAAGTGGGCTAGTCTACTAAGACGATCAATTGGGACAATTGATCGAAATAGACTCACTGTAAGAAGGCCCAGGATCAAGCGTACATGTGTGCATGTGTGGTCATCGTGACGCTTCGTAGCTTTGTCGACTTACGGGTTTAAAAATTATTTACAAATATTAGTTTAAAAAAAGATTTTTTGGTTTTGTGTAAGTGACTGTTAAATTAAATAAAATAAATGTGCACTAGATAATTATTACAAGAATTGTTTTTGGGAGAGGGATACATGAATTATAAATGGGGATTAAACGGTAAAATAAAATAGAAAGCGGTAAATTAATTACAATGCAACAAGGGGATTGGGATACAATTTTTCGAATGGGGATAAATTAAAATTAAAGATAAAACAGTAAATTAGTTATGTTAAAAGCATACAAACAGAAATTAAATATGGTGAAACTTAAATATCGATTATTGCATTTTATTTTATTAATTAGAATAGATTATATGAACTAAATCTAAGAAATCGGTATACGAAGAAGATTACGGATAATGTAATTCGAAAGTTATTTATGAATGAATGGATAAAGCATAATAATAATATGTATATAGTATATTTACAGTATAATAATAAAAATATTATGTATAATTAAATTTACAGTATCAAATATAAAGATAAAAATACTAAGTATTATACATATATATTACTAAATATTAAAGAGTAACATAAATATAAATAATCAGATATAAAAATATGTACAAATGCAACAGTGTAAAATGTATGCTTGAACCACCCTCAGATATCTTCACGAATAGCAAATTCGTTAGTATCATGAGTGTGAGATGAAATAGAAATAAAATGAAATTGCAATAAAAATTAGCATACAATTAGTAATAGAATCGGACGAAGTTAGTATAATGTACATGAACGGAAGGACTAAAACAATTAAATATGAGAGTAATTCGATTCACAAAGGAACCAAAACCAAAGAAACTTTCACTATTATTCAATTTAAAATCGAAACAAACTAAAAATTAAACCGAACAAATCCGGGCAGCAACTATATATACTTAATAATGCTCAAGAATTCATCTCAAAAAGTGTTCAAAACAAATTAAAATGCAACGATAGAAACAAACGGATGCCTCATAGTTTCTCGGTTAAATTCACGCGCAAGTAAATGCGGTATCATTGTCAAACCATCCTCGAAGCTAAATTTGAATATCAAACAACTACAAACTTTAATCAAAAATTAAAATGATAATAAACGCAAAATATGGTATTCTAACATGTTTCTCGGTTAGATTTTCACACGAGTAACGCGGAATAATCATTAAACCGTCATTGAAACAAAACAAATGAATGCCAAATGGTTTCTCGGTTAGTTTCTACGCGAATAAACCCGGAAACAACATCACCTTCATCGAAACCAAATCAAACTTCAAATATTCATCAATCGTAAAACTTCAATCGAAAACTAAAAATGAGAAAAATACATTATATTAATGGTTTCTCGGCTAAATCGTACGCGGATAAACGCGACATCGATAGCAAGCCATCATCGAAATAAAAGTAGGATTCTTATCACCAATTCAAAAGAAAACAAAATAACATGGCTGCCCACGACAGTTTCTCGGTTACGTCTTTCACGAATAAACGCGATATAGACATCAAACCATCCTCGAAACTATCTAGAGATCACTCATCACAAATTCCATTGAGCATAAGCGAGAATAACATAGTAAATATCCCAATAGTTTCTCGGTTTGATTTTTACACGAATAAACGTGGCATTATCATCACCTTCATCGAAACAAAGCAATCCACTACAACATAAAAGAACAAAAATCGGTTTCAATCGAATTCAACCAAACTCGACATAAATTAAACAAAATGTGACCGATACGAGCCTAACATCAGAATCTGATACAACCTAAACATCTATTGCTAAACAACTTCTTCTTTTTTAGAAAGAGACTTTCTAGCAGCATAAATACTCTAAGCAAAAGACAGTGTCATAGTTCCGATTTCCATGATCAAAACAAACACAAATAGCAAAATAAAGTTCTAATATAGACATTAAAGCTGTATTTCTATATTTTCATAACACCACAGCTTAAAATGAGACAACAGAATCATTTCAGAGACAACATCCATAATGTTCTCAGATATAAGGATAACGATACTTACGGCAACGTCGAGACTGATGGAATCCTTGTCTGCTGGAACTGTTGTTCGGCGAGATTGACAAAGGGGTAGCGGCGGAGCTGGCTTACGGCAGGGAGCTCGTGAACAAAAGGCTGTTGGAAGCGAACTGGTTGCTGGAGCGATGGAGAGTGACGGTGAGAGGAGATGGTAATGGCAAGGAGAAATGGAGGTAGTCTTGTAGTTTTCGGAACAGGGAAAAGACGGTGGGGGTTCCGGCGTGAGGTGGTTGAAGAAGCAGCGGGGTTACGGTGAAGGTAACGGGATGAACGGGGGGTCGTATGGAGTGAATGGAGAGGATGACGGTTTGTGAGTTGTTCTGTGAGAGCGGTGATGAATGTGAGAGGGAAACAGTGAAGAAGACGATGGAGTATGGGGTTTCGGCGATGGAACCAGCGAGAGATAAAGGGGATGTATGGAAGAAAACGGAAAGAGAGGCGGATGAGGAAAGAATGGGGTTACGGCGATGTGTGTAAGAGGAAAACAGTGAGTTTGGTTGTGAGGAGATGTTGCTGGAATGGGGTTAACTGCGATGGAGACAGAGGATGGTGTTCGGTGAGTTATGTGTTGATTGTAATGAAGATGGAATTCACGGAGAAGGTGAGGTAGTAGGGGATGAGCAGAGGTTTGATGGTGTGGATGAACAGTAAGGACCGAGGAGGGGAACGACGAGAATGATGTTAGCAGCGGAGGGGGTGCTACGGAGGAACGGCGTGAGAGGAAAATGGAGGGATGTCGCGGTGGCTATGAGGAGATGGGGTCAGAGTGACGAAGAAGATGATTTTCTTTTTTTAATAATTTTGTTTTTCGTAGCCGTTTCCAATTTTGGCTCTGAATGTGCCGTTTTACAATTTGGCATCTTCCTTGTCTCAATTATAACATACATATATATGCTACAACATTAGGTTAAACAAATTTTTTTAAAATGCCTAAAATGCCCTTTATGATTAAATGGGCCACAAAATTGGATTGGGTAAAAATTAACAAGCCCAATAGTATTTTTGTTTTGATTTTTTTTAGATAAAAATTGAACATTTAAAATTGTTAAAACTGATAAAAGTTCGGACAATAAATTATCCGAAAAAATAGTATGAGCATATTAAAATAAACTTCGAGTATCAAAGATTGAAGAAAAATTATCAAAATAATAAAAATCGAAATAAAATAATAATACCAAATACCCGGTTGTAAAATACTCACAGTTTAGAAAGAGTCTTCAAACTGTATCGAAAAATCAGGGAGATCACATTTTTATGACTTACGCGATACGTAAATTCATAAAACAGCGAACAAAAGATGAAAACTTGAAATATTTTCTCCGCTAATTTTCACACAGTATCGAAACATTTTTAACAGTCTATCTACAAAACCGAAATATTGATATTATCAACATATAAAAAATTTAAAACAATGCAATAAACAGACAGAGAAGTAAAGATAAATGAAATAAAATAACGGGTATTTTACAATTATAAAACGATGCAAATATCGATTTAAACTGACTTTTGGTCAAATTAAATACGACATAATGATGTGAATGCAATGAGTGAATGACTGTTTTTTTTTTATAAACAAAATGCGAGTAGAAAAAATATCAGGGTAAAATTTGGGGTGCAACACATATATCTGACATTTATGGCAAGATCGAGCATAGCGGTGACAATCAGCTTCCATGGTGGACCAATAGTAACCTGTTCTCAAAATCTTCTTAGCCATGGTATGTCCACTGGAATGGGTACCAAATGCGCCTTCATGTAACTCTTCCATGATACGTTCTGCCGTCTTTTGGTCTACACAGCGAAGTAAGCACAAGTCGTGATTGCGCTTGTATAAGATGCTGTTGCTGAGGAAGAATTTGGATGCAAATCTTCTCAAGAACTTCTTATCATTGATGCTGCTCGCGGGATATTCCCGAGTCTCAAGATACCTCTTCACGTCATAGTACCAAGGTTTCTCTTCTGTGTCAAGTTCACAACAGTATGCCGGTTCGTCAAACTTTTCAATGATGATCTGGGGAGCCTCGTTGTCCCATCTGACCTTGAACATAGATGACATAGTAGCTAACGCGTCTGCCAATTGATTCTCTTCTTGTGGAATGTGATCGAAAGTAATCTCTTCAAGTAGGGATCAAACTCGAACATGCTCGACACGGAATGAGATTCGGATGCTTCGTATCCCACCGCCTTAATCGATCACTAAAGCCGAGTCTCCATACACTTGTAAGAACTTGATTCTTAAGTCAATAGCAACTTTAATACCCATAATGCACGCTCAGATTCGCCATGTTATTGGTGCAATGAAACATAATCTGGCTGAAAGGAGTATGTCCACGTAGGAGATGTAATGATGGCGCCAATGCCATTGCAAGCGCGTTGAGGCTCCATCAAAGACCATAGTCCATCGGGATCCTTGTTCGTGTCCTTCGTCGGGCCTGGTTCTTCATAATCGTAACTAGTAAAACATCTTCATCTCGAAATTAACTACATAGATCGATAGTCATCTACGGCTTGATGAGCCAAATGATCGGCTACTACACTTCCTTTGATCGCTTCGAGAAGTATACTAGATGTCATATTCGGTCAAGATCATTTGCCATCTTGCTATTCTTCCGGGAGAGCTGGTTTCTCAAATATGTATTTTATCGGATCCATCTTGGAAATCAACAAGGTAGTGTGAGTCAACATATATTGTCTTAGTCGGCGAAAGCACCAAAGGTGCAAGTTTTCTCGTGAGTATCTTGTTTCACCGGTAAACTTTTGCTAAGGTAGTATATTGCATACTCTTTTCGACTGCTCGTCATGTTGACCCAATACACACCCCATTGAGTTCTCTAACACCGCAAGTACATGATAAGAGGTCTTCCTTCCGGGTGGCATCGGATAGGAGGATTCAGAGGTACTCCTTGATTTTGTCGAAAGCGATCCGCAATCGCTTCCATTCTACCACTTGATCTTTCTTCAAGAACTTGAAGATTGGCTCACAAGTAGCGTTAGTGTGCAATGAACTGAAATGTAGTTCAAT
Source organism: Vicia sativa (assembly GCA_021764765.1). Lineage (NCBI taxonomy): Eukaryota > Viridiplantae > Streptophyta > Magnoliopsida > Fabales > Fabaceae > Vicia > Vicia sativa. The sequence goes on along the minus strand of CM038795.1, from coordinate 155,807,267 downwards.
CGGCCCAAGAAACCTCCGACTTCCTTCTCGACGGGAGTCGGCTTCTTGAATAGCTCTAACCTTGGCGGGGTCAACTTCAATACCTTTACCACTGACAACAAACCCTAGGAGTTTACTGGATCTGACTCCAAAGGTGCACTTGTTGGTATTAAGTCTCAGTCTGTACTTCTTCAACCTATCAAACAGCTTCTGCAAGTGATCAAGATGTTCTTCTTCAGTCTGTGATCGAGCTATCATGTCGTCGACGTAGACCTCTATCTCGTGATGTATCATGTCATGAAATAATGTCACCATGGCACGCTGGTAAGTGGCGCCTACGTTCTTTAGTGCGAACCGCATAACCTTGTAGCAGAAAGTCCCCCACTGTGTAACGAAAGTTGTCTTCTCCATGTCTTCAGGAGCCATTTTGATCTGATTGTAACCGGAGAAACCATCCATGAAGGAGAAAACCTTATGCTGAGCGGTGTTGTCAACCAGAACATCAATATGAGGAAGTGGAAAATCGTCTTTCGGACTCGCTTTGTTCAAATCTCTGTAATCCACACACATTCGTACTTTGCCATCCTTCTTGGGTACGGGTACCACATTCGCAACCCATTGTGGATAAGAAGTAACAGCTAGAAAACCGGCGTTGAACTGCTTCATAACTTCGACTTTGATTTTCTCTGACATCTCAGGACGCATGCGATTTAACCTTCGTTTCACCGAGAAAACCTTCCAATCTGTACCACAATATCAATGTCCAAACCTGGCATGTCTTCATACGACCAAGCAAAAACCTCAATGTAGTCTCGTAGCATTTGTACCAACCTTTCTTTAACACTGTTCTCAAGACCCGCTCCTATCTTGATCTCTTTTCTGTCTTCATCAGTACCCAAATTCACAACCTCAACTTGCTCTTCGTGTGGCTGTATAACTAGTTCTTCTTGCTGTAGCAGTCTGACAAGTTCTCCTGGCACTTCACAATCTTCCTCACTTTCATCTTCGGCTTGGTAGATCGAATTATCTAAGTCATATTTAGCAATAGCATAGCTGTTATCAACGAGATTCGGAGTGATTCTGCAGTGTATCACGTGGGTGTGTGTAAGAAACACATAGCTTTTTGAAGGGGTGATAAAGTAAAAGAAAGAAAATAATTAATGCAAAAGTCCAACGATTTTATTGAATGAAAATATGCAAATGACAAATAATAACCCTCACAAACGAGCCATGATGCCCCTGGTAAGGCACTAGGCTTTAGAGTTTATTGTTCAAAACATAGAAAATATGAAAAGCAAAACAAAAAAAACAAGAGCAATTACTCCTGTCTAAAGGAGATTGGTATGACGTCTTCAGTCTCCCAATTGCTGAGTCCGTTGTTGGGAGTTGGGAAGATCCACTCGCTGATGTCGAAGTCATTATCGTCGTCTTCTATAGCATGGATTCCACTCTGGCTGATGCGGAAAGGAAGTTGGCCGGCACGTTCGCGGCGTATCATCTTCGACCTCGATGGTGAAACCTAAACCGCCTTGTCGATTTGAAAGGAAGATCGTGAGCTGTCCCCAAATAGTACTACTTCTTCAACAGCTTGAGCATCTTTCAATGAGGCCATCCTAGGTGGAACTTGTGTAACTTCAGGAGTGACAGGAGAGTCAGCAGGCATGACTCTGGGTATTGTTTCAAAAGCTTGACAAGGAGTCTCAAAGAATTCACCTTCCACCTCGAGGTATCGGAATGACTGTAGATGACTGACCATATATTCCTCTTCACCACATACGGTAACAACCTTCCCTTTCACCGGCACCGATGCAAGGTAGAGGTAATACCGCCCCATGTATCCAAGGCCCAAGTAGGCAAGAGTAAGCTGGACGGATGTCCATGACAAAGAAAGTAGAGTCAAAAGTCTGGGCACCGACTTTAACAGGAAGAATGAGCTCTCCAAGTACTGTTCGCTTAGAACCATCAAAAGCTCTCACAATTATGTCACTGGGCTTCAGAACTAATCCTTCAACGTCAAGTCGATCAAAAGCGCTGTAGGATATTCGAGCGTAACCGTATCCACCAAAACATGAGACAATGTAATGCCCTTGCATTCAACAGAGATGTGCAAGGCTTTGTTGTGTTTCTTTCCGGAAGGAGTCAAATCAGCATCAGAGAAACCTAGACCGTTGTTGGCAGCCAGACTAGCAATACAAACTTCAAACTGGTCAGTAGTAGTGTCTTGCGGTACGTGAGCATTCTTCAGAAACTTAACCAAGGCTTTAGCATGAGCCTCAGAGCACAAGAGAAGAGCAAGCATAGAGATCTTGGACGGAGTTTGTCCCAACTGTTCCACAACATTGTAGTCACTCTTCTTGGTGATCTTCAGAATTTCCTCCATTTCTCGTTCGGAAGTGTCTTCAGTAAATTTCTCTGGTACTTCTGGCTGAGCAGGATGAGTCACTGGTTCTTTCCCTCTAGCTTGGGGAATGGGTTGAATAGTTGGAATGCGAGCTGGAGTCGCAGCGTCTTTTGGAGGAGAGATATCTGGAGAGAAAACCCTTCCGGTTCTGGTCACCTTACTTGATCCGGTTATATTGTCAATGTCAGGAATGGTGGCTTCAACTGTAAGATCTTCAATGGTCAGAGGGTCTTGCTTGACGCCATGATAGTAAACATCAGCTCCATAATTCCAAGGGATAGCCTTGTCAGAGGAATATGGAACTGGTCTGGGAGAAGTAATGATGAGAGGTGCCACCCTAGACACAGAATCAGCAGAGGAAATCCTTATAGTGTTAACATCAGCATAGTCTTCTAGGAAATCGTCACCCCATCCGGTCGCCTTAACATCTTCAATAGGAATTTTGTAGCTCTCAGGAACAGTGTACTTCACCATGTAATCATACTTTCCACTTGGCTGCCCCAAGGTATCCCATGCAGACGGTGCTGTTTCATTCACATCTTCGATCTTCGCTTAGTCATGTCTTCACATAGACTCTCCACGTGTGGTTTCGTGAATAGTATTTCACGGTTATCCATCATGCATCGAACACGCCTTCTCAACCAAGCACAACCATCGTGTGACGGGCACCAACGACAATTCTCCGGCATCCTGGTTGACACCGCTTGCAAAGAAATTCTTCTTAACAATCATCGAGGAATGGTCAAGTCATCTATGTTGAAAACATAAGTATCTTCTCCAACAGCATTGGAACTCTTGTCATGGTTAGGCATAGGCGCGTTGATCACATTCGGAGTCTCAACAGGAGGATCAAACTTGATCTGCTTAGCTTCAATCATATCTTGAATTTTGTTCTTCAATGTCGTGCCCTGGACTGTTGGAATGGTAAGCACACTTAGCATTAGGATTGTATCTCTGAGAAGAAGTGTTGACACTTTGAGGAGGATCCTTCAAAGTAATCAGCTCTGCTTTCAACATGTGTTGCAAGGCTTGCGACAATGGCATGTTGATTTTCGTAAACTGTCTTTGTGGCGATTCGCTACGCGTTGTCTCACCGAGGTTGTGCCGATGTAGGATCGAGATCACAACGCCCCACGCATTGAGCGGTCGGTCTTAGCTCGGATTTTCTGACCATACACAGCATTAGTTTCTTTCTTACCACCAAAAGATCTTTTCGCAGCATTTGAAGATGTCTCTACATGAATCTTCCCACTCTTGATACCGCTTCAATACGCCTCCGTCAATATCGCGGTGAATCTGGATGAAGAGTTTCCAATCGATGATTGAAGAATGGGTCCCGTTGTTCCCATAAACATATCAACCAATTCCCTATTGGACAAGGGTGGTGAACTCGCCGCTAGGTCTCTCCACTTCGAGCATACTTTGAACTTCTCGTCACGACCCATAGACATGCTCAGAGTTGCATGCGAGTGGGTGTCAATTCAGATTATACTCATATCAGAAAGCATCCGCTAAGTCACCCAAGTACGGATACGTCATTCTCTAGCTGATAATACCATTCCAATTGAGTTCTGGACAAACTTTCTTGCAAATAGTGCATCCACAACTTTCTGTCATCAGTGTGGGGGTTGATCTTCTGAACATAGGACTTCAAATGCAGCTTCGGACACGAAATGCCATCATACTTGGCAAAAGTAGGAACTTTGAACTTGGGAGGAATCACCACACCGGGAACAAGACTCAGATCATCAAAATTCAGCCCTGACATCTTCAGGTTTTCCACAGCATTCAGACGGTCTTCGAGTTGTTTGTAGTTGTCATCTTCATCAGAGCACTGTTCATTGTCATAGTGATCCTCTCTCTCTTTCTCAAGCTCACGCTGGCTGCCTTCTTCATTGCCCTTGACACTCCTCTCATTTTGGACACTTCCTTCTGAGAGCTCTATCCGGCTGACCACTTTAGGACCACCTTTGTAACGTCTACCCATGTTGAGAACACCAACGACCTTCTTCTATCTGTTGATGAGCTTCTTCAGATATTCTTGGCCTTGGACCAAGCTGGTGAACATCTGCTGGAACTGAGCATTCTGAGCCTGGAGATCTTTGACAGTCTGTTCAAGAGCCATTTCTGCTAAAATAAATAGCGAGAGAATGAGAAAACCAATCTTCAATGTACTTGTTATGAGATGTTATGCCATGATATGTGATGTTTATGTGAATGCAATGCAATGTTTTCAAGGACCTTAGAGATTTAAATTTGTTAAACAAGCACGAACAAACATTCATTAGTTCTATGTTCATTCTTTTTCTTTTTAAGTACAAAAGATAGTTCAAAACAATAAAAGAAAAGCATAAAACTCCTAAAGCTCTAAGTCTCTCATGGGGCTTCCTCTTGGTGCCGAGGTAGGCGTTGATGTTTTGCTCCTCGTGAAGTAGCTTTGTCAACTCTAGTACCTTCTTCTCGCTTGCATAGCACTGAGCTTCAAATGTATCCCTTTCTTCTTTAAGCTGAATCCAGGACCTCTTCAAGTCTTCAAAATCAGTAGGCATGTCAGGATGAAGAACAGTATAGGGGTACGTCACCTATAGCAACAGGTTCCATAATTATTGGTAAAACAGGCATGAATGGCATCATGAGGTTTTGAGCTCGAGCTCGCACCCATTTGAGGTAAGGTTCCCAAGGAATGGAGTTTTGGTGCCCCAAAGTCTTGGTATCAGTCTTCTTTACCATGCCCCAAGCGTGTATGAACCTTCGTCGGTAATTCTGGAGATCGTGGTTATAGTCAAACACAATATCTTGGAGAAGCATATCATGAGGACCATCTCTTCAAGCAAAACCAAAATGACGTAGAGCTAAAGAAGGGTTGTAAGTAATACCTCCCCTTATACCAAGGAGTGGCACATTAGGGAATTCTCCACAACGCTCAATGAATATGAAGTCCTTTTGAGAGAAAAGACTCCAACGGATATCTGAATGAGAGAGTGACATTAGCCTTTGAGACCACTTCAACCTTTGTTCGTTCTTCAAAACTGATGGAGGAAGGTGCGAAATAAACCACCTGGAAAGTAACGGGATGCAACACATGAGAGTTCCTTGTCTCTTTGTAGTACGAGTGTGGAGAGAATGCAGAATATCTCCAAGTAAAGTAGGCACAGGATTACGGGTAAGGAACAACTTGATGGCGTTGACATCTATGAATTGATCTGAGTTAGGAAATAGAACAAAACCATAGATTAGCAAGGCCACAATATCTTCAAACGCATGGAAACTCATAACTTTGAGGAACTCTCGGGCTTACTTAATCAGGAACTTAGCAAGTAAACCCTTAACTTCGCTTCTTGTTTCCCAATTGCCTTCAATGTCTGAGCGCTTAAGATGTAAGGCTGATGCCATGTCTTCGTACCTAGGAACCTTTTCTAGACCGGTGAATGGCATTTGGTCAAGAATAGGTACCCCAAGTAGCTTAGAGAACTCTTCCAAGGTAGGAACTAACTGATAATTTGGGAATGTAAAGCAATGGTGTTTCGGATCAAAGAACTGAAATAGGACATGCATCATATCTTCTTCAAAACCGGAGATAACCAAGTCAAGTAGGCAACCATGTCTTTTGATGAACTGGGCATGATCAGGAATCTCTGAAACCAATTCTTTGAGTTGAGAAGGTATACCCATGAAGTTGATTCAGATAGTATTTCTAGAAGCCATAATCCCTACAAAACAGAGCAAAGATAAATCCCTAGGTCCTTGAAATAGTTAGAAATGATATGCAATGCGATGATGTAATGATGTCATGTTTAGCACACACAAACAATTCACACAATGAGCCTAGGTTTAAGGCTTGCGTGAGGTATAGGTGATTACCCCACCAAAAGTTTGAGTTGGTTCATCCTGTCCTATAATAGTAACCGGGTTCTAGGAATCTCATATCATTGATCTTTCTCGTGCGCGTTTATTTCAATACGACTACCAAGTGGTCGACCGAAAATATCCCAAAAGTCTGATCTTAATGAGCGTAGCATCGAGTATCAGCCAACCATAATCTGCACCAAAGCCGGCCATCTCACTACCTTCTAATGGCCAAGATGGGTCAATTAAGGTTCTAAAAGTTTAGTTAGTGCTTGATGACACCACGCAGAAGCCAAATACTATCCTCAAATTGGAAATGAAGAGTATCAGGACATCCAAAGTGTCACACTAACGTAGCCATCATGTTGACCATTTCGATATACGTCTAACGGTCGCGACGATTTATTGCTACTTACCTAAAAGGAAACCCGGATCCGGGTGTAGGATCCCCCACAAATATAATACCCAAGCAACCCTTTAAAGATAAAGCAAGCAAGTTAGACAGAAAGCAATAAAGGTGATCTAGAAATCCCTAAGGTATTCTTTCTTTAGGGTGTTTCCCCGGCAGAGTCGCCAGTTCTGTAATACGGTGAACTGACTTTGAGATTTTTGTATCACAAATGTGCGGATAACAAGAGTTGCCACCGACTTTTCTTTTATCCAATTAAGGGAAGGTAAAAAGTACAGAAAAAGACCTTCGTTAGATTCTGAGTAAAGGAGAAGGTTATGAAAAGGGAAGGTATTAAGAAACATGGTTTTTCCTTACTTTCTTGGCCATTTTTCACTTAGATCCATTTGGATTCTGAAAAACTCAAAACATGAAAGTTGTAGGTCTTGTTACAAGCTTTCCAAAATGTCCAAGAACTTGCAAAAACACTTTTTCTAGCTAGGATTTTGATTTTGAAACATAGAGCTCCAAAACCATGGAATTCTAAGATCATGCATCAAAATTATAGGTCATTTTTTCTAGAAGCCTTGTCACCAATTTTAGATAGATTGTAACTGATAAATATCAGTTAGGAATGATTGAAAGAGGATTGAATCAAAGAGAAATTTTAACCATGGTTAGAAAGTAACTATATGCATTAAATGCAAAAGATTCCTTCTTACCACTTAAGCAAGTTGCAAGCTCTCTCAATGATAACCTTGCATTGTCATTCAGATTTTTTGGCCTATAAATAGAGGTCATTCCTTCATTTGAAACTACACCAAAGCAATCATAATCCATGATTTCCTTCTTTCTTTCTTCATTTCCAAGTTTCAAAGTTCAAAGAGGGAGAATTTTGCAATCTTCAAACCTTGCAAATTCTAAGCAAACTTAAGTTTCTAACATGTTCTAAACATCATTTAGAAGTTGTTTAAAACTTAAAACCATCAGAAAACAAGCTAAGAGATAGCTTTCTACATAAAACTCCATTTGTGCAAGTTTTGAGCCAAAACTTCCAAATTTGAAAACCACTCGTGCTTGTCTTGATTTTACACTTCAGACACATTCTATACAACATATAGAAACTGTCCAAACACTTAAACAAGTTCTGGAACAGCTCCATCATCATCTTCCATTTTCAAACTAGCAACCTGTAACTTGACTTGGTCAGAGAGTTCCAGCCACTTTCAAAACAATTTAAGAGTAGGAACACACTCAGTGAGGTTTAGGGAAGCTTAATCAATCATTACTTTGCACCTGGAAGTTGCCATACTCAATCTGGTATTTCATACTAAGAGGTGAGTTTTCAAAACTTTTATACCTCCATACATGCATCTTTAGCTTCAAATTTGAAAAGGAAAATGTAGATATCCTATCACTAAAGCTATCTGGATCCTTAATTTAAACTAAAATCAACTGAGTTCAAAGAATTAATCATTTTTCAGTTAGGGTTTAAATTGAGATTCCCAACGTCACAGTTGCATTGGTCGCATATGTCGCTATAACAAACCACTCGGTGTTAGGGATCCTTATTAACGACGAGAATTCTTGAAATGTCATGTACATCAACATCTATATTAAGCTTAGGTTACATAATTGGGATGCCATACCATATGCATGCATGAATCTTCTAACATTCAACGATTCTACCACTCGCCTTTGTCGAGATGGAATTACTAATTTCAATCGTAGATGGGAAGCATGAGCAGACCATGAAGACGTGTGTTTCGGTAATTCCTTACAAAATCATCTATAATTGCATATTAGGTAGATCTCTCCTCACAATGTCAGAATCAGTGGATTCTACTGTCCATTTGAAGATGAAGTATCAAAATGAATCTGGTGAACAAGGCATCATCCTGACCATTATACATGGAGCTTTTAGATACACAAAACAATACTAAAGAACCCCCGTGTGACCACCCTCACCTCCGAAAAGAAAAGAAAGAAGACTCATACATTGAAAATCACTACAGTCAACCTCGATGCATGAGAACATGAACTCCTAAAAAATAATGAACTCCCCTAACCCCCATAGACCAAAGGGAAAGCTCATAGGCTTGTGGCATATGGAATATTTGAAGTTGTAAAGTTCTATGAGAATCCAACAATATTAGTATGTGTATGAGCTGATTTTCCAACCGTAGTAAAGGATTGACTAATTAAATACCTCTGAGCCAATGCCAGTCTTTTCCAAGTTTCTCCATGCGAGATATTCGACATAGACCCTGTTGTAGCCTTTCATTGATTAAATATTTACCTTTTTTCTTGATATGTGGCTATTTGCCATGGAATTTGGTAAACAGGCACCAGTCTTCCGAAAAAGGTTACTTACGAGATTAACTAGATTGATCATAAGACATATGTGCACAAAGGTTCTTAATTTTTTTGTATGTTTTTTATGTTTAAAAAATGAGGACTTCAACTTAACAAAATCCTTAAATTAGAATGAATGATTAAACGTAAGTGCATGAAATGTAAAGGATTTCAACAAAAAGTAAAATGGTGAAAGATAATTTAATGTAAAAGAATTTAAATTGATAAAATGTGGTGTTTGAATACATACATTGTGCTCTGTTACTCTTTTATCACTTTGCTTAGATACTCTGAGTATATTGAGTTTTTTAAATTAATTTTAGCACACAAAATCTAGCAATAGAATCCCCTATTTATACTAAAAACTAAACAACTATAACGAACAGTCATTTCTTCAGAAAACTACATGTTCGCTTGCATGCATTTTTCCTTCAGCTTGCTTCCATGCATCCTTTAGAAATATATAAGGCCAAAAAGTAGTTACCTAGCAAAATGTCATTTCACATCCCTATTTGCCTAATGTTCTGTCTTTTGGATCTATGGGTAGGATAACTTTCTAGACATAATCTCACACTGAGAATGTCTTGGTGTTAACCTTTTTATTATAGGCTCTAGATACTTATTCTTTTTTCCTTCTCAACATATTCAAAGCATTTAACCTTTGTTCGTCTAAATCAACTAATTTTTCTAACATCATATTCCAAAAATATTCAGACAATATTTCACTTGTCTTTGAAATCTAGTTGATTTTAGATATATTTCGACTGGTAAGACAACAACATGTCCACAAGTTAGTCAAAAGAAGTGGTATTTGTATCTTCTTTGGGAGAAGTTGGACAATCCCTTAAATATTGGTCTAATGTCTTATGGTAAATGTTTCTTTATTAATCTAATGACTACCTTATTCGTCGCTTCAACTTGACCATTTTCTTAGGCATAATAAGGTGTAGATGTTAGTAACTTAATCCATACTTCAAAAGCCAATTCTTGCATATTTCTAACAATGAACACTAGCCCTTGATCAATTGTAATGGTCTCAAGGATTCCATAACTATAAATGATATGTCTTTGGATGAACTCTATAACTGCTTCTTGGTCGACATTGATCAAAGACATTGCTTCAATCCACTTAGTAAAGTAGTCAATATCCACCAAGATATATTTATGCTTTTTAGATGATGCCAATAGAATTTTGTCAACCAAATCATACACCCAACCTCTAATGTGCCAAAGTTTCACAATAGAATGCAATTCACGTGTAGGAACATGTTGAATGCTTGCATGCATTTGAAATTCTTTGCATCCTTTGTCAAATTCAATAAAATCTTTCAATGTAGTAAGCCAATACATCCCTTGTAGAAACAATAGCCATTTCATTTTATGTATGACTTGATGGGCACCAAAAGTTTCACTATGGACACTGTACGAGGCTAAGTATACCCTAACTAAGACATTTAAGTAAGACTCTCTTAGGCTTCTTCTTAAACAAATCATTCCCTATAATGAAATAACTTAAGGAAAAGTACCAGGTATTTCAATCTATCAATTCTTTCAGATTATTTAGATAATTGACTATTGGTTCTCGCCATTTTGAATCCGTCAAATTGTTAATAACAAAGATTTTGAAGTTATCGGAATCTGCATGCCCAAGTTTCATCATTGCTAAGTACGACAGAGAAAATTTAGTTGATATCACTCTTCCTCGAACTTCAATTATGTCTCTCAACTTTTCCTTCAACACTTTGTGTCTCGAAGAAATTTGAGCTACGTCATTTTCCTCTTTATTTTTAGTTCAGGAATGTATCAAATATTCACAAATTCGAACTGTTGCAATAGTCTATTTGATATCACAAAGTACATTATCAAGTTATCTTTGACACATCTAATTCAGAGTCTCCTTATATTTCAACTCTTGTTGCCCCCGATTCCAATTGAATTTCAAGGCTAGCTATCAAAGCCCCATACTTTGCTTCATTATTTGAGCAAGGGCCGTCTATTTTGTACTTAAATTTTGTTGGGATTTTATTGGGAGAAATAACCAACATCCCAATGCCAATTCCATCTTTATGACTAGAACCATCGAAATATAGCTTCCAAGGTTCAAGTTACAAATAGTTATAGAGGATTTCGATCAATGCATGATCGACAATTAAGTTAGGGACTACTTCCCTTTCATTACCTTTAAAGGCATATATGTTAAGGAATATTCAATTAAAGCAAGTACCCGTTTTCAAATTCGACTATGAAGATTTGGTTTAGATAGCATATGTTTGATAACATCAAAATGAAACAAAACATAAACATCAAATAGACTTATGTATTGCTTAAGTTTCATACAAGAAAAATACAAGAAAAGGCACAACTTTTCAATTAAGCTATTCTAGTCTCCACATCATTTAAAACTCAACTAAGGTAATAAGTCAGTCCATCAACACCATTATCATCTTCTTGAACTAACATACTTCCTATTGTCAAGTACGGTGCAAAGACGTACAATCTCATATGTTTATTCCTAGCAGGCGGACCCAACACGAGAGTATGCATTAAATACTCTTTTATTTGGTCGAAAGCTTTTTAACGCTCAATTTTCCATTGAAAATATTCAATCTTCAAATGTAGAAATGGCGAGAACATTTGAGTCTTTCCACTGAGGTTTGGTATGAACCTTCCCAGGAAATTAATCTTCCCCAATAATGATTGGAGTTTTTTTGATAGAAGTATGCTTCGTTTCCACGATGACCTTTGTTTTATTATGGCGTTGAGTTGCTTGCGGTGATTTGTCTGTTTATGGCATCGAGGGTAGCATAGATGTATGATTTCGGTGAGTTATAAACGACGCTTCGGGTTTCGTCTATTCTGATTTCGTACTCAATCTCTTCCCACACTTGTTTCATTTTCTCTATTTCTTGAAAAAACTTTGTACAATTGAAATTGTTATTACATATTTATATTTGAATGATGACTTGTAGTATGATTTGATTAATATTTGTGACAAAATTTAGCGTTGGTGGTGTCATATGAATGGTGATGAAAGTTATTCTTTTCTTGTTTTGGTTTTTAATGTTAAAAGAAAGGTTTACAATTACGCGAAGAACTTGGTATGAGATTGATGGAATTGCATAAGATTTAGGCGTTGAGAGAATACAGTAAAAAAATGATTTTACTGAAAAAACAAATCGTGGAAGAGTGGAGCATTGGTTGTGAAAAAAAAAATACACAAATAGTAGATCGAATATGTATGTATAAGATGAATTAATTTGTATAATGTTAATGATTAGATAACCATCAGACAATTATTATTATTATATGGTGGAAACAGTAACCAGATTAAAATTAAAAGGGTGGCCTTATATTTAATCATCGAGCAATAAAAATATAATAACACCAAAAGTTTTTTTGTAACAGTAGTTTTTAAAAAAGAATTGAAAAAAAATTGGAATTGTGACCGATAGTTAATTGTTGATCATTGTCTGTCAAGGACAACGAAAGGGTTAAGTGTCTTTTAAGACAACCCTAAAATAAACCAACAAAAAATATTATGTAGAAAAAATTTGTGAAAGAAAGATGGAGAATTCTTGATATTTGTTCTTCCTTTAATAGTGTGAAAGAATAACATATTTATAGTGATAATTAGGTCAACAAATTAGGAAATAAAATTAATTGACAAATCAAACTTTTCTTGGTCACTAAACTAACCAATCTAAAGATCAGCATGACACAAATAAACACAAATTCACCAATAAGAAATAGTTAATTAGAAAAAGAAATATTTTTTCTATTTATTATAATTTTTGCACACAATTTTGGTAAAAGTGCATAAAATCAAATAAATAATTATTTTTAAAAATTCCTTAAAAAAATTGAAATTATATAAATAAAAAATATAATTTTATGATTTTAAAATAGAAATAAAGTTAGTAACAAATAAAAAAAATGTTAAAAATATTGCAAGTAAGATTCAAACCTGTAACCTTATACTTGCAAGCCTTACCACTTTATCGATCATGCTGACTCATTTATTTGTGATAAGAAGCCGCTTAGAAGTATACGAAGGTGAGAAAATATTTGCTATTTTATAAATAATTTAAAATAAAGCAAAATATATTTTTATTAAAATGTTAGTATAAACCATTTTTTTTTATAAAACCAAAGTTTGAAATAACTTTGATTGTAGAAATAAGGGTGAACAAATTTGGGGTGTGACAATAAGTTGTTTGTTTTAAAAGATTATTTAAATTGGTGTAATTCAAAGTCCACCATAGTGTTTGATATTTTGTTCAAAAATGTGCTTTGATTCGGAGAGATTCAAAGTCCACCATAGATTTGGTGTCTATGTTAGAAGATTATAAGAGAGGTCTTGTGTGAGGCTTGTACAAAGATCTAACATAATGGAAAATTCTTCAAGGTGTGAAGGGACTAGATTTACCTTGGGATGATAAGGGGGATTAGTATAATTTCCATGTGATATTTAATTTTCTGCAATTTAATTTTCTGCACTTTATTTTATTAAGAACATACCATTTTCATCACTTTAGAAAATTAAGAACATAGCACAAAATTGAGAAAAATTCGGCACCACTAGTTATCCCCATCTTAGGTTGCATCTCGTAGTAACACTTCCATTGTCAATTTAAATGATATTGCGCCTACTAATCCTTGTAGCCATCCTATCTTACAATAATAACCAATAGAAAATAACCACTTTGAAAGATGCCCGACTCTTCCAAATCCTAACTAACCCCTGAATAACTCTATTTGTCTTACACTTTTCCTCAGCGAAGGAAGAGGAGTGGAAATCATAAACCGACGTCACCGAGAACCCAACCATAGGATCATTGTCCAAACCCAAGCATCCTTCTTATCCCATTTAACCAACCCCTCGATAAAAGTGACCACACTCCCAAAAAATCTTCCTCTCAAATAAGCAGACTTCATCTCCACTTAAACTAGCAAACCCAAACTCCTGTTGCCTAAGCCCTTATCCTTCCCACCTCAAGAAAGTTTTTCTTAAATATAATAATCAATCTCTCACAATACACACACATACAATCAATTACAACCCACACATTATGCCAAAAATGAGTTTGTAACCCATTCCTAACCCCCTTACAAATCAAGAAAGTGAACCAACAATACAGATCCACAACCTTGAACTAAGAAGAGATTTATTTTTCCACTAATGAAAAACCCTCATAAGGCTCCCTCATATCCTAGATGGAAGCTAATCACCAAGTATCTACACATCTGAACAATGATAACCATCCACAATGAATTTTGATCCTCCAAAAGCCTCCAACGCCGCTTAATAAGAAGGGCCAAATTAACTTGCCTTAGATCCTTAACATCTAACTCTCAACTTTTTGGCTTTACACATATCTACCCCCTTAACAAATACAACCTTGAACTCACCTTTGGAATACCCCAAAGGAAGCTCAATTGAAACCCAACAAGATTCTTCCAGATCAAATAAGCATCTTTATAAAATAAAGGAAGAAAAGTGGTATAAAGTTCAGAACCGAATTCAGACATACCACTTTATCCCCATGACTCACGGTGTTATTCTTCCAAGAAGATAGAATTTTAGTAATCAAATTAACTAGAGGATCATAAGTACCCTCCCCACCCTTATATTTTAACTCACTAGAAGTCCCATATACTTAAAAACAATTCTCACTCTACATTTAAAAACAATTCTCTGGAAACTCTAAAAAAGACCCCAAAAATTAATACCAATGATAACACTCTAAGAGAAATTTTCCTTAGGATCCAAAGCCAACTCAAAACTCATATGGATAGTCTAAATGGTCCACATATTATCTATATTCTTCTCCCCCATAAGAGTTGTATCATCAGGGTATTGAATATTAGACACTACTAACCCATGTGATCCCTCTCTAAACCCATTGAAATCTCCCTAGAGACCACACTCTTAACTACATCATTGAGCCCCTCCGACACTAGGTGGAAGAGGAAAGGCACCAAATTATCCCCTTTGGATATTGATTTTTTGTGTTGGACAACTATTCATATGAATTTCCAGACTTCAAAGAATATGCACACTCTAATCCAGGCTTTGAACCTCACATCAAATCCAAATCTCCTCAACATATAGTCTAGAAATGACCAACTGACAAAATAATGGACCTTTTTAAATTCCACTTTAAAGATAAAATAATCCTTCTTTGATACTCTAGCTAAATCGATCACCTCATTAAGAGCCATCATAACATTCACTAGTTGTCTACCTCTAAAAAAAAACAATTGCACAAAAGAAATTAACCTCTCTAATACCCTTGCCAGCCTAGCGGCCAACACTTTAACAACTAACTTATACATAGAGACGAGAAGAGAAATAGACCAAATATATTCCAAATCTATGAGGGACTCCACCTTAGGAATAAGAGCAACAAAAAATGAAACTAAATTCATAGGAAGAATCGTATTGTTAAAAACTAATGAAACATGATATACACCTCCTCTTTAAGTAAATTCTAAAACTTCTTGTAAATCTCAAAATTGAACCCGTTAAGACCCAAACTCTTACTCTCTCCCATCCTAACAACCACCACATCTATTTCCAGAAGATCAAGCATAGAATAAAGAGAACTTGTTTATACTTCTAACCACTACAACAAATAACATTTTTCATGATGAATCTTTCATGTCAACCAGAAAACTGAGGTATAATTCCCAGGCGGGCCATGGTTTAATTTTTTATTAAAACAAAAACAACTTGTTCCATCGGTTAATGTAAAAACTGATGGGATGGGCCATTCCGGACATGATTTAAATCCCAACTACTACATTTATGTTTTTATTTGTTTACAAGTGTAGATTAATTTATCTAACCTTCGGTTTCAGTGATAATCGAGAGATAAAATAATCAAATTTTACTATAAAAATACTTGTTAAACAAATTTTACCCTAATGCTATCTTATTTGTAGCAGCCCCACTGTCGCATGCATCATTTTTTTGGGATGGATTGCAAAACTTAAAAAAAATATTTTTCTACCTTGAACAGAACATTTTTTTTAACTTTTGTAATATATCTCAATCAACGTTGTTGATGTTGTTGTTGTTGAAGATTTTGAACAACCTTACGGTGTTGTAAATCGAAGAAAACAACTGTGATTTTTTGGGTTGAGAACATTGAGAAATGATTTTCTTGGATTGAAGAAATTGAGAAATTTATTTCTAAAAGTTCTTACTGATGAATTGCAAGTGCAAAAAAAAATTCCAATTTTTTGAACAAACACTTTATTAGAAGTTGGATACATTCAAAACATGCACATTGTATACGCTAGTGAAATGAGTGATAATGATAGCATCAAAAATCAATCTTGGATGAAAAGTTATGACATTCAAGTATCAACACCATTATGATGGATTAAAAGTGCAGAAAAACCATTAAAAAAATTTGTCGTAAACAATTTATTTTAATATTATGTGTAGACAATGTAATATTAAAAAAATAAATAATACCTATTACCTCGATTTTTAAACTTAACCTAAGTGATAGTTAAAAGGATATGTAAATATACCTCGGTTTTATAAATAAATTGAGAGGTATAACAATATAAATTTACTATAAAAATACTCGTTAAACAGATTTTTCCATAATCCTTAATATTCTGAAGGCGGCCCAAATAGAAGAAATATTTACCAGATCCCATTTAATATCTCTTGGATGGATAGCAGAGAATAAAAATTTCTAGATTAGTTTTTAATATTTTGATAAAACGATGTAATTTAAAAAAAAACTTATTACCTCAATGTTTTATCATGACCGAGATGAAAGTTTATATTAATTTTTTAAAATATGCATTAGCCTTAACAAATCTTTTCCGTCCTTTTAATGGTTATCGATTCTAAAAAAATTAGCATTAGTGATCCAGTGAAACCTAAGAGACATCTATTATAAAATTTCTCTTACGATATTGGAAATGTAACTTAAATGAAACGATTGAAATCTAAGAACGTTTGAAAAAGTTCTTTACAATAGATTTCAAGAGGAGAAAATCATTTGAGTTTAAGGTTTATTTTATTAAAGTTTTACTTATACCAACAATATTTTTTGATTATTGATATTAATTTTGTTTACAGTTTTTTTTCACCAAAAACAAATGCATGTAAGATCAAATAGAAGATCATCCTCAATTCTAAATCTTTAGGAAATTTGATTTTTATCTAGATTCAAAGGAAATTTGATGTTTAATTTGAACCATACGAAATTTGACTTTTAATTTTAACTAGATCAGGAATTGCGCGATGCGGGTGTGTACATTATTTTATTTTCAATATTTTATTTCAAACTACACATCTAATATAATTAAATAAAGTTAATTTAAATATGTTGAATTTTTGAAGAAAAAAAAACTTCCAGTTATTATCTGCATAGAATCAATATATATATATATATATATATATATATATATATATATATATATATATATATATATATATATATATATATATATATATATATATATATATATATATATATATATATATATATATATATATATATATATCATCTTGTTGGCTTTTATTATAATTTTAATATTTAGTTTTTTAGAGGTTAAATATAAAACATGAAAACCCCCTAGCACTACACTGTATACTTCTCTTTGTAATTAATATTGAATCATCTCTATCTATTTTAACATTTTAATTTATTTGATATTTAATTAAAAATTAAATAAAATGTTAACTAATATGTTATATTATTAATATTATTTTAAAAAAAATCCAGAATATTATTAATATTATTAAATTTACTTATATTATTAAATTTATAAAAATAATAATATTATTAATAATAATAATAATATTCTGGATTTGTTTAAAAATAATATTAATAATATTATTAAATTTACTTATATTATTTAATTTATAAATATAATATTATTAATAATAATATTCTGATTTAATAATATTATTAATATTATTTTTATAAAATCCAAAATTTTAATAATATTATAAAATTTACTTATACTATTAAATTAATAAAAATAATATTATTAATAATAATAATATTCTGGTTTTTTAAAATAATATTAACAATATTATTAAATTTACTTATATTATTAAATTTATTAAAATAATATTATTAATAATAATAATATTCTGGATTTAATAATCTTATTAATATTAATTTTAAAAATCCAGAATATTAATTATATTATTAAATTTACTTATATTATTAAATTTATAAAATAATATTAATAATAATAATAATATTCTGATTTTTATGAAAATAATATTAATAATATTATTAAATTTAATTTTATTATTAAATTTATAAAATAATATTATTAATAATAATAATATTCTGATTTAATAATATTATTAATATTATTTTTAAAAATCCAGAATATTAGTAATATTATTTAATTTACTTATATTATTAAATTTATAAAAATAATATTATTAATAATATAAGTAAATTGAATAATATTATTAATATTATTTCATTATTAATAATATTCTTGATTTAATAATATAAATAAATTTAATAATATTATTAATATTCTGGATTTTTAAAATAATAATATTAATAATATTTCATTTTTAAAAATAATAATAATATCCTTATATATTATACCATTTTTAAACATATATTATTCGATTTTATAAATATAATATTCATTTTTAAAATATATTATATTTATTTATTTATTTTTAATAATTTATTCATGCAAAAAATGGTAAAATATTATTTATATGCAAAATAGAATATTATTCAGTTTTTATTTTTAAATCAAAGTATTATTATGTTTATTATTATTATTATTTTATTATTTTATAACCGAATTAGAATTTATTATTTTAAACAAACTTTATAAAATGTTTTACTTAATGAAATTATATTGGTTTAATAGCATTCTATATATATATATATATATATATATATATATATATATATATATATATATATATATATATATATATATATATATATATATATATATATATATATATATATATATATATATATATATATATATATATATATATATATATATATATATATATATATATATATATATACATGAAGCGAAGTGGTTTGGTGGTAAGTATAGTTTGTTGCAATCAACCTGTCTTGGGTTCAAATTTTTTTTTTGCGCAAGTGCTACATCATCTGAAATGAGAATTTCTTCTTAAAAATATATACATAAGGTATGAAAATATTATGCACAATTCAATATAAATATATATCATAATTATTGAAATGATTTAAGAACACACACATAAAAACAAAATATATTTAAAATAATATTATAAAAAAACATAATTATTAAATTTCATAATTATAGTTAATAAAATAAGTTTATGGTATGAATATAATAATGAATGAGATGAATGATCGCGACTTTATCGTCTATTAATCGGGAGACTGCAAGTGCACAGTCCTATCGCGTAGTTTTAAAAAGATATCGAACCCACGAAGACTATAAATCGATCTATTGTTATCCTAAATTACGGTATACAGCTAAGGCGAATAATTCTTTTTTAGATAATGGTTAAGGAAAAATATAAGTAAAACGGATATCGGTACGTAATGTAGTGAACCTAAGCGGATTAAATTGAACCTAAGCGTATAAAGATGGTTAACTTAATTGTTCCGTAGAAATTATCAGTTTAAAAACCCTCAACTCACACTTTCGTGGTCTTATCTCGGATTATACTCCTAAAGCCTTATGCCTGCTCTCGCTAGCCCATAAGTGTTTAGAAAATATTCTTTGAAAACTTAATAAAATCTAATTCGATTTAAAGCGCTCTCGCTGTATTTAAATCGAATGCCTAACTTTAGCTATCCGGTTAAAACCTCACACTTTCGTGGTCTCGATCCTAACCTATTCTACTTTTCTTACTTTCGTAACGAAAAGATTGATTTTAATTACAAAAAGTCATAACCAAAATTTAAGTTAATTAGAATTTTAGCTTAAGAACAATTTAATTCCTACTCTTACTACTATTACTTACCGATACCTACACGGTTTATCCAGACATATTTATTAATTCGGACATGCATAAATAATAAGGTTCAATATATTTAAACATCTCCATAATCAAATAAATAAATATCAGGCAGAGTACTTTAAATAAAATAAAATAATTATATTAAAAACCTGAAAATAAGAATACTGGAATAATCTTGTTCTTCGAAATAAACGAACATTCCACCACAAGTCGGCTGGATCTGTTCGGAGACTTCTCGAATCGAAAAGAAAATGCGATAAGAATAAAAAGCACTAGATCTAACGTAAGGTTAGATCAGTGAAAAATACACAACAATTTCCGGTGTAGAAATTGTTGTGAGAAAATTATAGAAACTTAAAACTAAAATAAAAACTAAACAAAGAAACTGAAATGAAAAATAAAATAGAAATACAGAACTGAAAAGAAAATACGAAAATAGAAAAACTCAATAACGGTTGTTCGGTAAGAAATTGCCGACCATTGCTCTGAAACTTGAACTTGTATTTATAGACATCACTTGGTAACTTCCTGTTTCCAATCTCCTACGAAAACAAGTGGTGATCGTGTGTAAAACTGCCAGAACGTGGGACTAAACATGGAACGGAAGCCTCTTGAAGAGAAGAAGTGTGAGACGTGGGTCTCACATCATAAAGCATCATGAGACGTGGGTCTCACAAGCTGAAGATGGTGGGCCCTGAGTGGGAGGCGGGCGCCTCCTTGCTGAGTGGGCAAATGTGAGACGGTCGTCTCACTATAGTGGTGGCGCCTGTTGAACTGGCTCTTCGGCTTAGTCTTATAATTATTTTTTCTTCTTAACTCCTCCTTTTTGCTATATCACCCCTTTGCTTCATTTCTTTGGCTTTTTGTAATCCGATTTTTCCTCAATTTTATTTCTTTGTTCAATTTATCTTTATCTAATACAAATACCTGAAACAAAAGAAATAAAACAGAATAATTAAATAAAAATAGTAACATTATCAATAAAAATTAAGTCAAATATGTTATATAAATTCGTATTATCAATGAAATAGTTTTAAATGATAAATTTGATTTTATATAATATATATATATATATAGATAGATAAACGAATGATTTTGTTGGCGCTTTTATTATAATTTTCATGTTTAGTTTTTGAGAGGTTAAATATATAACATGAAAATCCCCTACCACTACACTACATACTTCTCTTTGTAATTAATATTGAATCATCTCTATCTATTTCAACATTTTAATTAATTTGATATTTAATTAGAAGTAATATTGTTAGCTTGAATATCAATATTTTAATAGTTAGCTTAAAATAATATATAAATTTTTTATTTAATAGTTATTTTACAATATTAAATACCAATACTTTAATAGTTAACTTGAAATTTTATTTACAAGTAATATTATTAGCTTAAATATCTGTATTTTAATAGTTAGTTTAAAGTAATTTTTTATTTATTTAAGCTAACTGTTATTTGTATTGTGAATATTAGAAGTATTATTTATATGACGAATATTAGAAGTATTTAATAGTTAGCTTAATTTTTTATATTTAAGCTTACAATATTACTTTTAAATAAAAAATTAAATAGTTTTTTACTAAAAGATTGACACGTCAGATCCATTTTATAGGGGGCAAAATACTTATTAATGAATGAAAGAGAATAGTTATAAATTGTATAATTATAATGAAGAAATTTATCAGACTTTTAAATTTTTATAAATTAAAGTCTATTGTGATTATATTAGGGGTATTACATAATATTATGATGAAAATTTTGATTTTATATTTGTTATTATATATATAATTTATTAGTAATGTTGATAGTGTCAAAGTTAAGAAATTAATTATTGGCATGATAAATTTTTTTAGCAATCTTATATTTAGTTATTTTTTACAAAATAATTCAAAAATAATTTTATCATCTTTCAATTAATTTTATTTCATACTAAAATAAATTAATATATTGATAGTAATATTTATAGTGCCAAACTTAAAATATTTGTTATTTTCATTATTAAATTTTTTAAGAATTTTAAATATTTTTTATTATATTTGATTTATCTATCATATATTATATTTTATTTTTGAATGGTTTCATTGATTTATATTTATGTTAGTCTTTTGATTCAACAAAATAGTTTTTCTTTTAAAATATATTAGACTATAAAATAAGAAGAAGAAAAAATCAGATGCGTCATGACATGTCGCGTTATAATCCATTTTCATATTTAAAATATTATAATAGATATTACATGTAAACAATCCGTTTTCATAATTAATATATTATAATAGATATTACATGTAAACAATGTAAAAAAAAAATCACACCCCTCGATTTTTTGGAATAAATTGAGATAAAAGAAACTCTAATTTTGAAAATAATAAAATTGCAGTTGTTGGATTTGAACCCATGATCATATATAAATATACTCCTCGAGCCTTTAAGAACTGAGGTGTTACGTAGAAAATTTTCATGACGCCCTTCATTATCTTGATACTTTATTCGAGGTAAAACGCATTTCGCGGTCGAGGTTAAAAGAGTTTTTTATAGTAGTGAAGAGACTAGAGAAAGACTCCATCTAGATTTGGCATAAATTCATATCTCTTCAAGAAGTGCTCCTTAAAGTACTTTGTAACCTCTACCTGAATCTCATCAACCTTTTCTAACTAACTACCCCTACCTTTGTTGCAGCAGTAAAAGTAAAGTATTATTTTTACCGGGTGATATGTAGGTTATATCGTATCGTGTCCACAGAGGTTGGCTATTGATTCACCGTTTGACAAATCGTTTGTTAATGAGTTTGGTGTTTGAATGAGTTGTATGGAAAAGTATCAACAGAAAATAAATGTAAACAAAAGCTTTAAAGGATAGACAACTTATCCGACACGAATGTACACTACTCGTCACAAACTTAAACCTATCGTTCAGTTATAATCAACATACAATACTTGTCAATGTCACCACATGTTAAAAACAACGCCCACTGTACCACCTTGGCAGTGATCTCTCAACCACGTCAACAACACATAAGTCAACTGTGCGAATCGTATCGACGGTCTCTCAGAGCGACACAACCAACACCGAAGCATTAATCACAGACACCCTAAGTGAATGTCATCTCTAAATCTATCTATAGAATCCATAAACTAACAGATAATCATCCTAAATAAGAATCTGAGCACTATATCTCTATAACAACCCAAATTCCAAACAGAGTAAAAACTCAGGACAATAATCAACAAAGATTTGTAAAACAAGTTTCATACAACGCCAAGTGTAACACCCCAATTCTACCAGGCAAATATCATAAAAATCAGAGTAATAAGATTTCTTCATAATAATTAGAATGCTACAATTCAACTTAAAACAACAGCTTTTATCACAGATACATAACACTTTTAAATTTGGATGAACCGAAACAACATTATTTAATCTTTAGAACAAACGACTTTATTACTTAAGCAGCGGAATCATAAAATTCAACATGAATGACATAACATCTTTATCCAAGTTAGATCACTTAGAAGCAACAAATACTTTCATATAGTTAACATGTTATTCAACAGCGGAATCAAAACAATAATAAAACAACTAGCGTTCATCCCCCCGAGTGTTACGTATCAGAACAACGATACCGACTCGAACTAATGAAGGCAAACAACCTTCATTCTGGATTACGTGCATGTTTCCCACGTAGAGAAAACATAAAAATAAAAAGGGTGATATATCAAACAATATAATCGAATGTATGATAAATAATATATTAGAACCAGTCCATCTAAAGTCACTGCTTCACAACTTTGAACAACATCAATTACAACATACTCATCAAATAATATAGCAACAACAATATACTCATCAACACAACAACTCGAATAATACAACACAAAATGTGACTCGTTACAATCCACATGCGTGTGGTACCAATGGAGCAGAACTCCCAACTTTGAAACGGAGCAAAACTCCCAACTTAAAAATCTGCCAATTAATAGAGGCATCAACAAGGTATAAGCCTTCAACTTAAATATTTGTCAATCCAAGCCAACTTTTTATGCTATGCATGCGACAACAACAACTACAACATCAACTTATTCAACAACAACACAACAACAACAATTCAACTTCGGCTTAACAACAATTCAACAACAACTTTAAAATAATTCCACACTGGCCACAGGCCTACAACTTGATATTGCCAATAAACAGAGGCAGTCAACAACAACACAACGTTTCCATAAGGCTACAACTTAATATTTTACCCATAATTAGAGGCAATTCAACAAGATACAACATCACCTTCAAATTCACATTGTTCAACAAAAACACAATACAACGAATCAACCAAAATTTACTACACACAAACCGCGTAATTATTCGTACTATTTTGACTATTTCCAGTTAATTAATTATCTAAATGCTTATTTCTAATTACAAAACTTCTACAAGTTATTCTACTATTATACTACTATGTTATTTAATACTACTACAATTATCTCTACCATTTTATTACTACTACTGATAAACAAAATTCTCTCTGCCAACTAATTATGCTATATTATTCAACTATATACCAACTCTGCTATTGTTAACTTCATACTAATACTGCTAGTATTTTACTACTGCTATTTTTTTTATCAAACCTCTAAACCTGCTACGAGTTTTTTGTTACACAAAATACTCTGCTAAATATGCACTACCCTATATAATTCCTTATTTTGTAATATGTTAAACCTGTAATTAAATCCTACCATCACTTATTTCAGATACCTATATAATTCCTTATTTTGTAATATGTTAAACCTGTAATTAAATCCTACCATCACTTATTTCAGATATTTAATATAATTACTAACTCTTAATTTAATGCAACCAATATATGGAATACTATATACTTATAAACAATAGGACTAAATTTCTAGGACTAGTTTGTATAGCCTATGCCTATAGTCACTTATTATGTGTCACTCACCACACAAAACAAACATCACAACTTGTATGCCCCTAGGCACACTACAAGGCAAAAACATGACACATACACAAAACAACCATGTTAGTCATCACAAAGACAAGTGTCGCTCGACATCTTAGTCCATTCTGGTCGCCATATAGAGCCGTGCTTTCCGCCATGGCCAAGTGTGCCCCTCGACCCACCCTTCTTTTCACCTGTGCCGATCGGCACAATACACATGCCCCTCGGCATGTTTCAAATATCAAGTGTGTCGTTCGACACATACATGTGCCCCCGTCTTCCACACCAACGCAATGCAGTTTCCTATGTAGTTATTCTTTGATCGATTAGATTACCAGACATTCATCCACACAGCACAAAATATTACAACAACCATAACAAATTATAATTTTCAACCCAACATCGATTACACCACAAGGTCATTACAAAGACAATTCATGGATAATTTTCAACACATTAACACTCAATTTGTAAAACAAATACAACAGACAACGCATAGCAAAAATTCACATCACCCTAACTCCCAAATACTACTCATCATACAACCCATTAGAGAGTTATAACCCCACTCTAACCTTGGATTGGAGACCGATCTATTCCATCGATTGAACCTAGATTTGCCAAAGCTTCCAAACTTTGTCTCTTTTCTCCTCTGCAACTTTTCCCAATCAATTTTCCAAGACCTGTTCTCCTTCTTTACCACTTCCCACGCACAACATGTTTTCTACTCTTTCTCTAAAACTCTTATTCTCCTCTTACAGAAAACCTAATTCTCTTGTATTCAAGTTAACCAATATAATAACACTATTATTCTTATTGGGCTTAACCTTCACACCGCCACTCTTGCTACATACAACCACTTAAATAAGCCCATATAAATAATCTTATAATTATTCCAATATTATTTCTACAACTTAATCAACCAAATAATCAATAACAACATGACAACTTAAATCAACATTTCACAATATCAACAGTTAATTCGAAAATATTACGAAAATATTTAATTAAATAATTCAATTTAATATCGGGCGTTACACCAAGGGCGACAAATATCCATGACTTCAAGGTAAATATACATAAAATACCCAACAAAAGAAAAATACATAGAGAGGAGAAGAGATAAACCACATAACTACCAGTTTGTCAGCGCTGATCTAAGAGCAATCCACCTTCAATCATCCATAAAAAAAGCCCTAGTGTTATTTTCTAAGCTAATCTATCAAAAATGAAGAACTTCCCCAAAACAATAACCTAAAAATGAACTAAAACTGAATTTATCAACCGCCTAAATCCCACCCAACGACCAGATCCCGCTACGCGGCATGATCCCGCTCAACGGCCTCATCAGCCCAGCTTTTGCCAAATCTATCAAAACACTTGTAGAACGCTACAAATTAAGCTTAGCACGCCTGCCTGGACAAGAATTCCCAAAAATGGATTTTTGTTGCAAAAATGCGCATCCAGAGCCGTGTATTCGAAACCTTATTCCTCGATGCTCCAAATGAGCAACAAATACCTACAAAAGGCATAAAATCTATCAAACAATACACAAATTAATCAAAAACTCAATTATATACAAAAATAAACATATTTATAAAAAAAGTCGGATTATTCAACCATATTAATAAAAGAACATATAAGTGCCACAAATTATATACACAAAATACTGACATTTTGGCACTTATCAGCCTTGAAAGCAATGAAACTATTTCTCATACTCTTCTACGTGATACATTGGTGGAAAACCTATATTAGCATCCTCTTATTTAAGTCAAGATGACCTCAAACAATGAAAAAAATAAAATTTGTGACACACAAGGAGCTTTTCAGGATCTTGGAAATTCACAACCTATCTACCAACTCAGGAGATTCAACCTCACACCTTTTTCTTACATTCGAGCTATTATAAAAACACATTAAACCATCTTCTAAAAACGATGTCGAACCTTAACCAAATAAACTCACACACCTCTTTTATCCACTAGAGAACACTTTAAATACACATTAACCATAAACTTAGAAATAATCTTTCGCACTACAAAAAATAGCTTTACCTTTTGCACTACGCCAAATAGGTAAAAATCCACCAGTATTACCAATAATTGGGAAAAACTCCAAACTTTTTTTTTTGAAAAATCCAAAAATATATTGAAAAACAAAAGATGATACGATACCAAAAGAGGGGGACCAAACCAAAACCTCTTAGTGCAAGAGCCTTAGCCTAGGAGTACCATTGTTATCGAACAAGAAAGAATATACAATGTCTCTACGCACAAAATTGAACCAATTAACCATTTTGGTTTGTCAACCTGAGTTCGCAAGAAAATCCACATAAAAATTGCCTTCTCTAAATATATGAGAAATTGTGAAATCTATGCTTAGGGTATACGCCTAACACGTAACCCAACGAGATTTGATTTTCCAAGGAACGGGGTTGTGATTATAGAAAGCTTTCAACACCTTAATACAGTCCGATTTAAGCCAAAGTTTTGACCACTTTAGATCCATAGCTTTTTCGATAACTAACACAACAACCATAAATTCTCAGTAACATCACTGTCTATATTCCATTTATCCAGCCATTTTGAGGAGGAAGCCAAATAACATCAAGCATAGAAGGTTGAGGTCTAGGATTAAGAATGACCTCAAATTTTTTGAGAAAAGCAAAGCTTGCAATGTCAGCATTAGCTTTCTTCGTAGTGAGGTTACCAATAAGTTTGGCTCGGGCAGAAATCACAGATGCACATAATTTCCAATGAGTTTTGGAGTCATCAAATCTGGCTTTGTTTCTAGCCAACCAAATTTGATAAATCATGAAGCAAATGCAAGCCTTAAAAAAGAGAGCTTGAGGATTCCAAGAGAGGTTTAAAATGTTAATATAGTCTTCAAGGTTGTTAATAGGTTGATTGAGTTGCAGTAAATTCATAAGCCAGTCCCAAATGCTGGTGGCAAAAGTACACTAAAAAAATAGATGAGAGGAGGTTTCACAGTTAGCAAGGCAAAGAGAACATCTAGAAGGAAAAAAAGAAACCTCTCAAGGTTAAGTTTGTGTTGGTAGGAATTTTGTTGTGAGCAAGATGCTAAACAACCATAGAATTGGAGGGAGCAATGTCCTTATCCACGGTTAAGACAGAAAAAACTTTAGAGTTAGAAGAACCAGGTTTCTAGAAATTTTGATATGCTTGCTTGAAGCTTAAGATTCCATCCTCACTACTTTTCCAGGGAAGAGCATCCTGAATAGGCAGATAAAAAATGCAGAAAGATTGAACATGAGGCATAAGAGAAGGGAGGGTAGTCATGGTGTTGTTGCTGAAAGACCATCTGTGAATGTCCCACCATTCACAAATTATGAAAGTTAGACTCGAGTGGAAGATTTTTGGAATTTGGAAACGAGTGGCTCGCCAACCCAGTTATCTAACCAAAAGTTAATGGTTTTGCCAATACCAATGACCCATACAGAATTTTCCAGAACTTTGTTGTAACATTCTTTGATGTCTTTCCATATGGAGGACTTTATAGAGTAACCAATGAGCTTGTTATTGCGTTTCACTCTTGCTGATAAAAGAGAAGTCCAGGATTGATGATTGTTCAAAAATTGCCAACACAAATGGAGGTTTGTTGCAGAGTTGTAAGCTTTAAAATCAATGATTACAAGTCCACCAGATTTGATGTTCTCGCAACAAGTTTTCCAGGCTACAATTACAATCTTCTTTTTGTCAATGTTACCACTCCAGATAAAATTTGTCGTCCAAACTTCCAATCTTCCAACCTCAAAATACCTTAACAAGATCTCTACCTTATTTATTTTATTATAAATTTCATTTTAATTTCCTCCACTCATTCATTTTTATCCTTACTAAGTCCAACCACTTCAGAACATATCTTGGCAAATGACCCATGTATACATATTACTTACTACTTTTATCATGCAGGCAGGGTATAAGCGTTTTTTTTGTTAAAATATTAAAATCATATGACTAAATTGCCTAACGAAGAAACTCACGCTCTATATTTTATTATAAACTACACCTACTTAATTATTTATACTAGATTAAAATCCGTGCGATCCAGGTGCTGTAAATTAATTTGTTTTTTTAATTAAATTTTTAATATATAAAGAGTTGGTTTTGACAAATTATAATTACTAAATTTCTATCATAATTTTTTTTATAAATTACAATAGTGACAATAATATATATTAATCATATATATATATATATATATATATATATATATATATATATATATATATATATATATATATATATATATATATATATATATATATATATATATATATATATATATATATATATATATATATATATATATATATATATATATATATAAAGTGATTTTTTTAAATTTTATTTTGATTCTCATATTTTATTTGCACTTTTCCTTTATTTAGATGTTTTACTTTAATTTGTTAAATATATATTTACTTTTAGTGTTCGATAAAATTAAAAATTTATTTATAATTATTATCAAATAAAACATTCAATATTTTTTAAAAATTTATATCTATTTTGTCGAACTTTATAAGATTGTTGCATACTATATTATTTTTAAGATCAACTTAAAATGATTATATTTGAAAATTGTGTAAGAACTACTTTAAAATTAAAAACATTTATTTCAAGTGCTATTTTTATTGCTATAATTTCATAAAAACAAAAAATATTTTTTTGATTTTGGATTTTGACATCTCATTTGTTTTTGAAATTTGAGAGAAATGTTTTTAATTTAAGTAAATATACATAGTTGGAGTAATGATTGGCTTATTAGATCATTTGTCTAAAATAAAATAAAAATATTTTTTTGTGTTTCAATTCTCTTATCTCTTTTGTGTAATATTTTGTTATTTATCATTAATTTATTATTTGATATTTTATAAAAAATACAGTAGTAAAATATATAGATACTGTAAGAAATTGTCGCGTACTATATCATATTTTAAATAAGTAGTTTAAAGTGACTTATACTTGAAAATTATGTAAGAACTACTATAAGATTAAAAACATTTTTCAAGTGTTATTTTTATTATTATAATTTATTTTATTGTATTTGAATTTCCACATCTCTTTTACATTTGAATAATTTATTTTATTGTATTTGTATTTCAACATCTCATTTATATTTGAAATATGAGAGAATATTTTTAATTTAAGGGAATGTACATAACTAGATTAATACTACTAGAAAAATCGTTTTAGGTGACTGATTTAGAGACCAAAATATATTGGTCGCTTTGGCTACTAAATTAGCCACCGAATTTTAATAATGTATAAAATAAAAGTAGAATAGTCACTAAATCAACCACAAACTATTAGTGACCGAAATTTCAGTCACCATTAAAAAAATTATATATGTCAGGATGTTAATTACCTTTCATTTATTATATTATTCTCATTATTATTATATTTCTCCACTACTATTTTTCACTTTATCACTTAAAATGATCCTACTATTGTTTATATTCTCTCTCTACAACAATACGCCAAATTCATCTTCCCCAAATAACCCTAGCCGCCTCACTCCACTGTTTACCCATGATTCGGTTTTTTATGGCCAGACCACTGTCACCACTAATCTCTTCCGCTCAACATACTTTCTTTCGTCCATCTAGTTTTTTCACTAATTAAGTTTGCACTGGAGATCCATCGCTTAAGACTCCATTTTGGATTTGTTATTTTAATCGATGAAGTCTATTTTGGATATTTTTGTTTCACAATCTGAACATAGTTATCGACGCCAGAAAGTAAACCTCTGTTGATCTTCTTCTTCATAGACAAGTACTCTATTCTTTTATCCTTTTGTTTAGTTCATATTTACATCCTAAAAAAAATGCCCTTTTTATCCTAATTTAATTCAGAACTCGAACTTGTTAATATCTTTTAGAACTATTGATGTATAGGTCTGATAAATTTTTTTTACTTTCTCAACATGATTTGTATAATATTTCAGCATGATAAAATTTCCAATTTTATTTTAATTTATTTGTATTTACATTTATCTAATATTTTTATAATTACATATGTGAATGAAATTGATATTAGTATCAATAAGAAGTTATATTAAGTGAATGACAGGGTGAATAAAATTGAAATTCTTATAAATAAGAAGCTATATTAAGTGAATTTTTTCCTTAACTCTTGGTTTATTTATTCTTGGCCTCTGTGTAAAGTTTAAGATATTTTAAGGTTATATGATGTATTTTCTTCCTATTTTCAGTGTGTCTGTTCGTTTCATTGAGAATGATGGGAACCATATCAAGATCAAATGGAGGAGTGCGTCTTTTTGGTCATGCATGAAGGAATTGAAGGCTAAAATAATTAGTAACAACACATTCTTAAGTAGATGGTCATTATAATATGCAACTCAATGAAATTACTTTCATATTTTAATGACAGTTTTGAGATTTGTAAGAATCATCCATGATTCTTTGATGTCAATTATATTGAGAATTAGTTAATATATTTTTTAGTAGAAATAGTAATATTGTGTTCTTTTGTCAAAATTTTTAATGAGTATTTATTAAGATTTTAATGTATTTTTGTAAGTATTTCAACTTAATTAATATATTGTATTTTTTAAAATATAAAATAAATTTATATTTTTGTTGATTCATATGCAAGATATTAAATTTTATTTAAAATATTCAAAAAACTAGAGACGGAACTGGGGACCGAAAAAATATTTAATTAAATTTTCTTTATATTAAAATCAGTCACAATTTCAGTCAATAATGCGGTATCAAATTCGGTCGCTATTTTCGTCACAAATAGTTAGCGACTAGCGTTTTTTCTGCCTAAATGAGATACTCACATTATTGGTCGCTAAACCCTTTTGTGATCGATTTTAAAGTTTTTTCGGTCTCTAATTCGATCACTAAAAGCGAAGTTTTTAATAGTACTAATTGGTTTTTTTATATATCAATTTGTTCATTCTCGAACACGTGACCTTCTATTGTATAAGTATAAGATGAAAATGAGTTTAGGGATGTGTCACATAAGATTATATGATGATGTGGCAAATTTAGAATTATATTTGATGAGAATTTTTTAACCCACCTCATAGTGGAGTGGCACACCATATGAAAATCCAAAAATACCCTCCGGAAAACCAGAAATGCATTTTCGCTTCACTATCTTTTCACACAAAACAGATCAATTGTGATTTCACTCTATTTTATGATAAAATTTATTTCGAAAATTCACTTCCGGTATAAACCAGACATGCATTTCCGATTTGTAGTTTTTATAGCATACCTATGTATAGGCAATGTATAGGCAGTGTGCACTTCAATTGTCTATATAGTTTTTAAAAAAATGGAAGTGTATTTCTGGTTTATGCCGGAAATGCATTTTCGGTAAAATTTTGTTGTAAAATAAGGTGAATCTCAGAAAACAAATAAATTGTATGTGTGTTGGTGCACACCGGAAGTATATTTTTGATTTTTAAGATATTTTTAGAATTTCGCGTGACGCTTAAGAAAAATATGGAATGAATTAAAAAAATTTCTATTTAATTATGTGTTAGAATTATAATTGATGTGTTGTTATAATATTTGATGCATTGTATTTAACATATCATATAGATATAGATAGACATAAATATAGATATAGATTTTTAATAAAAATATATAAAATGTATATATTAATTATGATTATTTTCAAAATCAAATTTGTAATATGAGATAGAGTGAATAGTGATGTGATGACCTTCACTTTCATGCTATATATTAGTGAGAACTACTTCATTTCCTCTGCCAAGTTTCAAAATGCTTTTGAACATGCAAAACACCATGAACATGGCCTTCATAACACTCATAACATTTCTACTTTTCTTAAATTCTGCACACTCCTCCTCCAAAAATGTTGGAAACAACATACTCCCAAATCGAAAGATTTTCCTAAAACAAGAAACCTTAACCTCTTACGCTGTCATCTTTGATGCTGGTAGCACTGGTACTCGAGTCCATGTTTACCATTTTGACCAAAACTTAAATCTCCTTCACATTGGCAATGACATTGAGTTTGTTAAAAAGGTGACATTATTAATTTTCGCATCACTTTAATTAATTTTAAAAAATTAGTTAACTAATTATTTTTGGTGTGATGTTATAGATCACTCCAGGTTTGAGTGCATACGCTGCTAATCCTGAAGAAGCAGCAAAATCTCTTATTCCACTTCTAGAAGAAGCTGAAAGTGTGGTACCTGAAGATCTGCACACAAAAACACCTGTTAAACTTGGGGTGAGTTTTTCTAGTTTCTCTCTTTCACTTTTTTTTCTTAATATTATTTTGAGTTTTTGGATGATAACCACCCATAATCGAACTATTTGATGAATTATGGAATATATAATAGAAAAAAGTTTAAGTTTTTTTTTTTTACTATGGCCTTTTGTTTTTCTTTTCATTTGGCTCTTCAATAATAGAAAAAAGTTTAATTTTTTTTTACTATACTATGGCCTTTTTTTTTCTTTTCATTTGGCTCTTCAATAATAGAAAAAAGTTTAATTTTTTATTATACTATGGCCTTTTTTTTTCTTTTCATTTGGCTCTATTATCTTCACAAAATCTGTTTATTTATAAATAAATTCGGTGAATATATATTTCAGGCAGATAAAAAAATAGGACATTTTTTAACTTAGTGGTTAAAACATTTTATCTTTTTTAAATTTTTTCAAAACTACTAGAGATTTTGGTTTTCTAAGATATGATTTATAAGTTTTGAGTTTATAAATGATTTTTTATATTGAAATTTAATAATTAATTTCTTTTTTTAAAATATTATTCAAATATGTAGGACACAGTTGGAGAGAAAGTAGTTGAGCAAGCTTGTTTTATTATCTTTATTTTTTTTAAGGAATTTTTAAATAAAAACCGAAACTGAAGAAAGTAAAAGAGTACATTGATGTATGATATTGAAAACAAAAGAGTGAAAAGGCCATTATAGATATGTCAAAATCAAAAGTACAAAATTGTTTGGAAAGACAGACATGTGAAGGATTAACCAGGAACTGCAGTAGTTAATAGAGGGCTCACACAATAAATGAAAATAAAAATAAATTAATTAGTAGAATATATATTACGTGATATAAAATAATTAATATTTATAAAAATATTAGTACTAATTAAATTAAACTAATAAATTTAACTTGTATGATGCAGGCAACTGCTGGTTTAAGGCTCTTGGATGGAGATTCTGCTGAAAAGATATTACAATCGGTAACCATAATTAAAAAAAGTTAATTATCTAATCATTTAATAATTCAAATTAAGTTTCAATATCTAAAGTTTAGGTTTTCCTATAACATATTAGGTAAGAGACATGTTCAACAACAGAAGTACCCTCAATGTTCAACCTGATGCTGTTTCTCTTATAGATGGAACTGAAGAAGGTTCTTATATGTGGGTATGTATAAACATAATGTATGATTTATCATAATGTTTGGTATTAAATTTTTTATTAAAAATGAATAAATTATTTAATCATGTAATCTTAATTTATAGGTGACAATTAACTATGCATTAGGAAATTTGGGAAAAAGTTTTGCAAAAACAGCTGGAGTAATTGATCTTGGAGGTGGTTCACTTCAAATGACATATGCAGTGTCAAAGAAAACAGCTAGAAATGCTCCAAAAGTTGCAGATGGAGAAGATCCATACATCAAGAAAATTGTACTCAATGGAAAACAATATGATCTTTATGTTCATAGGTTTTCTTCTATATTTTTTTTGATAATATGGTGGCTTAATTAATTTTTTTTAATTATATATTAATTAAGGTCTTAATTTCTTTTTTCTAGTTACTTAGGGTTCGGTAAAGAAGCAACTCGAGCACAGGTTTTAAATGTCACTTTTGGATCTGCTAACCCTTGCATGTTATCTGGATTTAATGGTAATTTTATTTGTAATGCTTCTTCTTGTTATTCTAGTTCAGTTCAGTTGGTATCTGTGTGGGAACATGCGATTACAAAGACAAACATATATCATTAACCTATGTATTGTTTTATCTTTTCCAAAGGAACCTTTAAATATTCAGGAGTGGAGTATAAGGCTTTTGCTCGTCCTTCTGGTGCCAACTTCGATGAGTGCAAAGAGACAATTCTTAAGGTTCTTAAAGTGAATGATCCATGTCCTTATTCAAGTTGCTCTTTTAGAGGGATATGGAATGGTGGAGGAGGAAGTGGACAGAAAAATCTTTTTGCTGCTTCAGCTTTCGCTTACCTAACTCAAGATGTAAGTAAACTATTATCATTTAATTCATAATTTGCAAATATTAATCTTTGAACATTTCTAATGATATTGTTCATTTTATAATAGGTTGGTTTGATTGACTCAACTAAACCCAATTCCAAAATTCTTCCAGTGGATATTGAAACTGAAGCTAAAAGAGCTTGTGCATTGAATTTCGAGGATGTGAAATCCATTTATCCGCTAATTACAGTAGAAAGGCGTCCATACGCATGCTTGGATCTCTTATACCAGCATGTGTTGCTGGTCGAAGGATTTGGTACATTTTTTAACTATTGATAAATTAGATACATTAATTATTCAATAAATTTAAAAATTAATTATTTTTTTATAATAAAGACCGACAGATTGTTTACATTTGAAATTGAATTAATTGTCATGTATTTGTTGGCAGGTTTGGATGCACAACAGAAGATTACAATAGGAGCTGGAATTCAGTATCAAAATTCTGTTGTGGAAGCTGCATGGCCTCTAGGTACTGCTGTGGAAGCCATATCAGCATTGCCTAAGTTTGAGAGATTAATGTATTTTATTTAGGTTTCTAGACAACCCCATGTGTTTCAAGTAGTTAGTTAATGCAAAAAACTAACTTTATCAAAAATTAAATAAAATTGGGGTTTTGTCTTTCCTTCCTTCCATATTTATATTGATCTTGTGGTTATGGATCTGGTTGGAACATATACTAAATGTTAAAGGTAAATCAATGGTGAAAAGTG
This sequence comes from Vicia sativa, assembly GCA_021764765.1. Classification (NCBI taxonomy): domain Eukaryota; kingdom Viridiplantae; phylum Streptophyta; class Magnoliopsida; order Fabales; family Fabaceae; genus Vicia; species Vicia sativa. Next base: position 155,771,370 of record CM038795.1, on the reverse strand, counting down.
TATTGGGGAAGATGAAGTTTGGATAAAAAATTAGAAATTGAGAGAGAGAGTAATTGGGGAGAAAATGTTGTTATTATTCACAATAACATTAACCACAATATTATATGAGGGAGTCCTTATACAGTGTGTCAACATAACACAAAACAAAACAAACTATAATAGAAAACTGCCGCACATGCAGTTTTGGAAAACAAAAAGTCGAGGTAGAAACCAGTTTTTCCAAATGAGGAAACTGGTTTCCTCTTCGAAACTCAGTTTTTCTACTTCAGTAGCAAAATAGGTTTTTCAATTAAGTTGTTTCCAAAACAGCTTCTAATGCTTCCATACTGCACTTGACTTATATATTGTATCCAATACACCACCTTAAGTCAAGTGCTCCACATTCCTCAAGCTCAAATTCATCACAAGCCTCTTGAACACTGCATTTTTTACCACCTTCGTTAATAAATCCGCAAGTTTTTCTTCGCTTCGACAATGAGCAAGCTTCAGCTGTCCTTCACACACCAGCTCCTTCAAATAATGGAACCTCGTCTCTATATGCTTGCTCCTCCCATGTTCTATTGGATTCCTTGCAAGGTTGATAGCCGAGAGGTTGCCAACAAAGAATGTAACAACTTTTACATCAATATTGTTCAACTCTTTAAGTAGATTCATTAGCCACACAGCTTGACATGCACACATCGATGCAGCGATATACTCAGCCTTACAAGAAGAGAGTGCCACCACGGGTTCCTTTTTAGAGCACCAAGAGATTGGAGCTCCGCCGAACATAATGATATAAGCAGCCGTAGACTTTCGATCATCTTTATCTCCGAACCAATTAGAATTTGTATAACCGAGTAACTCGCACATGGTGCCCGTATCAGTTGCGGGAAAGAGAATTTCATAGCCAAGAGTACCTTTAATATAGCGAAAGATCCTCTTAACTGCTACCAAATGAGACACCTTTGGTCTCTCCATGAATCTATTAGAAATATTGACACTAAATGCCAAATCCGGTCGCGTATTACACAAGTAACATAACGATCCAATCAACCTTCTATATTGAGTTGGATCAACATCACCTTCATCTTCATTCTTGGACAGCTGCAACCCTGGTTCCATTGATGAATTAGCAGCATTACAATGCTCCATATCACACCTCTTCAATATCTCAAGTGCTTATTTTCTTTGATGCATAATTAGTCTCAACTTTGACTTGTGGAACTCTATGCCAAGGAAGTATGTCATGATATCAAGGTCACTCATCTCAAATTCTTCCATAATCTCACCTTTGAACTTGGAAATAAACTCCTCATTGTTGCGCGTAATCAAGAGATCGCCCACATATAAGCAAAGTATAATCACATCTTTGCAAGCATCCGCTTTTACATAAACATCATGTTCGAATACACACTTCTTATAGACTCTTCCATCTTGATTCTTCATCACAAAATCAGGAGGTTTCTCTACATAGACTTCCTCCTCAAGTGGACCATTCAAAAATGCAGAATTTACATCTATTTAGTACATTCACCAATTTTTGCTATTGGCGATACCAACAACCAGCCGTATAGTCTCTAATCTAGCTACCAGAGCAAATACCTCATCATAGTCTATACCTTATCGCTGCAAACATCCTTACACCACTAGTTGAGCTTTATGCTTGACAATTTCGCTTTAGGATTGCCTTCACTTTATAGACCCATTTTACTCCGATTGCCTTTTTTCGTACCGGTAAATCAACCAGCTCCCAAGTACTATTTTTCTCAATGGATTCTAGCTCTTCTTTCACCTCACACACCCACTTTGAATTGCTTAATGCCTCCTCCGTACTCACCGGCTCGAATTTGGCCATAAGCGCAAAGTGTATAAGATCACCATCATTGTTGATCTCATTCTCATTGAATAATTCACAATCTTGGAGCCTTTGAGGTAGACCTCCGTGTCTTGTCGGTCGTCTATTGGACTCAACATTCTCAACTTCGATCTGATTTGGGAGTGGTTCTGCAACCTGTTTCAATTTTGCATTTTCTGCATTTTTGGTGGAAACCGATTTCCAGAATCAGGGGAACCAGTTTCTGCTTCCAGAAACCCCATTCCAGATTCCTCAGTATGAAAAAATTGCGAAGGAAACCAGTTTCCATCTGTTGAAAAATCGGTTTGTGCTTCTGTCATTTGCATTTTTCTACTGGGAAACAACCTCAGCTCGTCCACTACCACATCTCGACTAATCACGATCTTCTTGCTACTCACGCCAAATAGTTTGTAGCCTCTAGTAGGGTGATAACCAACAAGTAACATTACCTCACCTTTATCATCCAACTTCTTTCGAAGTTGACCTAGAATGTGCCGAAATGCTATCGAACCGAAAACTTTTAAATGCGTCAAATTTGGTTTTTGACCAGACCATACCTCTTCCGGTGTCACCTTGTCCAGATTCTTAGTAGGGCACCTATGCAACAAATAGGATGCTGTAGAGACCGCCTATCCCAACAGTTCTTTCGACAAGTTCTTCCCCTTTAGCATGCTACAAAGCATATTCATAATTGAGCGATTTCTTCTTTTGGCGATACCATTTTGTTGAGGCATATAAGGTGGAACAATTTCACGCACTATGCCCTCTTCGTCACAATAATTCCCAAACTCATTTGAGGTATAATTACCTCCACCATCCGTTTTGAGAATTTTGACTTTGTGACCACTTTGTTTCTCCGCCATGGACTTAAAACACTTGAATACTTCAAACACCTCATCCTTCCTCATTATGAAATAAATCCATAGCTTCCTATTAAAATTCATCAATAAAAGTGACAAAGTATATATTTTCGCCACATGAGTCGATTAGCATTGGACCACACACGTCAGAATACACCACCTCAAGGTGTTGCTTGGTCCTATGAACTACATTCTTGCTAAAAGTCTTCTTATTTTGCTTCCCTTGCACACATTCTCCACACATCTTTGTGATAACATGAAAATGTATCGTATATTTAGCTTGATTTACATAGATTATATCTTTAGTTTATCTTAATTATGTTACTTTATATTTGTATTATGCTAGTATTTTCTATGTTTTCAGGAATTTGATATTTACAAGGCATGTGCAAAGAAAGTCGAGAAAAGTCGGGAAAATTGTACTTAAAATCCACAAAAAGAGCAAAATATGCAAACATATGGTGTGATAGCAAAATGGGGGTATGAGAAGCAAGGCTGAAAGGAATAAATGAAAAATGACAAGGCCCAGGCCCAAAGGAACACGCGCCTTCACCAGCCCAGCGTGGTGTGACGGTCATCACACCCCCTCAAGCCAAGTTGTAATGGTCTCTGCGCATTACAGGGCGAGATTTCCTCAACAAGCTAAGGTGTAACGACCGTTACACCCTCATCACAAGCCCATAACGAACGTCACACTTAAAGGAGACTTAGTCACCTACTTAGTCAAGAAAGAAATGTCAACTCCTCCTACATTTTATCAACAAGCAGTTCTTAGAAACTATATAAATAGGGCTGTCATTCTCCAATTTACACACGCCTCCCTCTTGGCCTGTCTCTTCCTCTCTCGTTCATTTTTCCATCACTTTTCGTTCATGGCTTTTTCTTAGAATGTAAAAGTAATAGTTCTCCACATCGGGGGACTATTACCAAGTTAGTTTTAGGATTTATTTATATCGTTCTATTTATGTGTTAGATTTTAACCGGTCTACATATTTCAATTCAAGTTCACTTTGTTTCCATTTTCTGCATTTACAGGTTCTTCATTTTAAAGCTTTATTATTATTATCATTGTTATTCCTTTTATCGTATTATTTATTATTATTATTATTACATTGTTTGCCGATTTAATTGCTATGTCGTCTTTTATTGTAACTATAATTATTTATGTGTTATTAAGTAGTAACATGTCCAGCTAAATAGTTTAGAGTCCGGTGTATCAGGACCTTTGTTACCAACGGGACTCGGTAGAAAATAATAGGTGCGAATTTATGATTAGGATTCTGTTTTGGTTTTAATTTCCAAGTCTAATTTAAATAGCTTTGTCACGAGAGTTAGAGTTATTTAACACAATTTTGTCACGAGAGTGAGAAATCAATTAAGGTGAGAGCCGACACTGCGAGAGCGTGGGGATCGAACCAGATAGTGGAAATTAGGCAACAAATCTAAATACAGCGAGAGCACTTTAGATGCGTTTAGGATATTATTGGCTTACAAAATATATTTCTTAGTTACTGGGCGAGCGAGAGAAAAATCTTGGGATTAGAAAGTATGACTTTAGTTAATACCGCGAGAGCGTGAGGCGGAGTCTTTAAGTTAGTATATTCTACGGAACTAAGTTCTAGTTGTAATTAGTATCCATTTTCTATAAGTCCTTCAGGAACGCGGAAATCATATCTCGACCTCGTTTTAGTATTATTTCCTAAGTTCATTTATTTTAGTTTTAGTTCTTAGTTTCCCCCAAAATCCAATTATTCATTAGCCTTAGCTTTACAAAATAACGATAGGTTACAATAGGTTTACATTAGTCTCTGTGGTTCGACAATCTTTTATGTTACTTCGATATTTCCGTGCACTTGTGGAATTTACCCATCAAGTTTTTGGCGCCGTTGCCGGGGACCAACAGTCAATATTGTTGATCTGTTATTACACCGTATAAACTAAGGCACTTTTATTTTTATAATTATGTATCAACCAAACCATTTCTACAACTCCCATTCTCAGTATTTCGAGGAATCACAAGAATCCTATAAAGCCGACCTCGAAATACTTATGGAGAAATTTGTTGCGTCACCAACTCTCTCTCACCCAGATTACCTCCACAACTACCAATCCCATCATTTTGAGGAGTCGCAAGAATACCAAAGATGTGATCTAGAAACATCATTTGAGGATTACAATGCGATGCTAACCTATCCCCAACCAAATTTTCTCTAGAATCAGCACGCCCTATATTTTGAGGAGTTACAAGAATACCAGAATTCCACTCTCGACGCATTAATGGAGGATATGACTGCAACATTAACTCGCTCTAGACTAGAACCAATAAAGATGGAGCATTTTGTGGAGACACAAAATGCGATGCTAAATCACTTTGAGGAACAACAAGAATCCTATAATTTCGACCTCGAAACATCAATGGAGGATTTCGATGAGACGTTAACTCACTCTAGGCTAGAATCTACAACGGAGCACTTTATAAAGGCACAAACTATCTGCAATGAAGAGATAAGAAAACAAAGTCTCGACAACAATGAAACTCTTATGCGGCTGAACAATGCGGTTGAGTCCCTGTTGACTTACAATGAGTCATTACAGGCCCAAATCTCCATGCTTTCACAAACACCTCAAGGACCCTCCCCTGAGGAGAATGTGTATGTTGTAACAACCAGTAGCGAAAAACAAATTGAAAATCCTAAGGTGAATGATAATGAGGTTGAAGAGAGTGATAATGAGGTTGAGAAGAGTTTTGATAAGAAAATAGTAGAGATTGGGAAAAATACACTATCACTATTCGAAAATGAGGTTGTAGAAGAGGCAGAGAAAGAAGCATCTATTGTTGTTCCTCCTCCCTATACCCCACTAATTCCTTTCCCGCAAAGTTTTGTGGAAGCTCAGGTAGACTCCCAATCCAAAACGTGTGTGGAGGTATTGAAAAATATCCACACCAATGCACCTTCGTTTGAGGTCCCGCATAAAAAGAGAAAAACAGGGGACCATGAAACTAGGGAAATCATTAGCGTTAAAAAGTAAAGGTTAACATTTGAGATGGTGAATGAAATAACTAAACCCAAACTTGAAAAACTGATACTTAGGATAGATCCAGAACCACCACCACAAGTTCAAAAGAATGAACCATCCCACAGAAGAAAGAAAAGAAAAGGTGAAGGATATGTGAGATGGCTTGATAAGTGGCCATGGAAACAAAAGATTATTAAAAGTTCGATCGAGGATTCATTCTCGACAGAACCACCATGAGTGATTTCACTCTTGAGTCGTCAAGCTATTGACGTTAACCAAAGCACTATATGAGAGGCAACCCAAGAATTTTCAATTTAATGTTTTCCTTTTATTTTTTGAACTTGCACAAAATAAAGATACGGACCACTTGTCACGTTTCGGCCATATCTAGGCGAAAAATCTATAGTTGATCATCTAAAAAATGAGTTGGTTTCCACAGACATTCCTATGAATGTCGTTGCTGGTGGTGACACCATTAATAAGTACGATAGAAGAAGGTACTTCCTCCGAAAATGAGCAATATGATGAGAGACTTCAGGAAAGAGAAGTTTTAGCAAATTCAGATATATCGTAGTACAAGACATCAGAGTAGAAGTGGTCAACAAAGACATGATCAACAAGGGAAGGATCAGAGCAAAAATTGGTCGTTGTAGCACGCAATGTCGTTCATTCAGGTTTTATTTTTCCTCTTTCCACCTTTCATCGAAACACTGAGGACAATGTTTGGTTTAATATCTAGGGAGGGACTTTATAAATTTCATTTATCACTTTTTAGTTTGATTGATTTCTTTCTAGTTTATTCGATGTTTTTAGGGATTTATTTGTTTTAAGTATTTTATCTAGTCATTGCATGTGTTATCGAGTCTCTATACGTGATTTTCAGTTGTTATTGAATTTCCTTGAAATTTTAAAATTTTAACCTCCAACTAAAATTTTATTTTTGATGCATGGTGCACACACTCTAAAAGTATATAGGTTGTCAAACTTTAGGTTGTGTTAGAGAAATTTGGGAAAGTTTCGATATAATCGATACCAATAAGACACCCTAAACCCCCTCATTATGTGATATCAATTTGGGTACCCATTATGCCGATACCTTAGGCTTAAGTTTTTAGAGTAGCTCTTAATAGTTTATATTAGCAGTCAGCACCATCTTATATACAAACTACGTAGGGAGTTGATGAATATAAGTGAATGATCCTATTTTGTAAATGATTTAATAGAAAAATAACCTTTTAAGTTAGGTGACCCTCACCCGGTCATTTATCCCAACGGTTGTTACGCCTATAAGGATTTAATAATAAGCACTCATTTGTTGGTTGATCCAAAGGTCACTGATACTGGATTTGGTAGGGCGGGCTACGGTCCGATCCCGCAACCGCAATTTGGAAAAATGGGGATTCACCGCTTAAATACCAGAACCCCGTGCTAAAGACAAGAAAAGGATCATAGTCGCTAACCGATGTCCCTACTATGTGTGTGTACGGATAACGGTCTTAATGTGATTGCGCTTGAATGAAAAAGTTACAGAAAAACAAGAGATATAGGTTGAGTTATAATGGTATAATTTGAATTCGTTTGCATAAAGAGGGAGTCTTTGAACATTGTGTCGTTACGATATCCTTGGTGTTAAAGATTAGCACCCATCTATCTAAAATTAGCCTAGCAGCCACATATGACTAGGAGTTGTGTCGTGCCTTTGTTTCAAAAACCATGCTTAATCCTTTTCTTTTACCGTGTTGGTTGATTGCTTGAGGGCAAGAAATGGTTTAAGTGTGGGGGTATTCGATAACACGAAAATGTATCGTATATTTAGCTTGATTTACATAGATTATATCTTTATTTTATCTTAATTATGTTGCTTTATATTCGTATTATGCCGGTATTTTCTATGTTTTCAAGAATTTGATGTTTACAAGGCATGTGCGAAGAAAGTCGAGAAAAGTCGGGAAAATCGTACTTAAAATCCACAAAAGAGCAAAATATGCAAACATATGGTGTGATAGAAAAATGGGGGTATGAGAAGTTAGGATGAAAGGAATAAATGAAAAACGACAAGGCTTAGCCCATAGAAACACGCGCCTTCACCAGCCTAGAAACGTGTGACGGTCGTCACACCCCCTCAAGCCAAGCTGTGACGGTTGTGGCGCGTTACATGGGGAGGTTTCCTTAACAAGCAAAGGTATAACGACCGTTACACCCTCATCACAAGCCCATAACGAACGTCACACTTGAAGGAGACTTTTTCTCCTTACTTGTAGTAAACGGCGTGGTGGTTACAACTATTTCCTATATTTTCTCCACCTACTTAGTCAAGCAAGGAACGAAAATTCCTCCTATATTTTCTCAACAAGTAGTTCTTAGAAGCTATATAAATAGGGCTGCCATTCTCCATTTTACACAGACCTCCCTCTTGGCCTCTCTCTTCCTCTCTCATCCATTTTTCCATCACTTTTTGTTCATGGCTTTTTCTTAGAATGTAAAAGTAATAGTTCTCCATATCGGGGGACTATTACCAAGTTAGTTTTAGAATTTATTTATATCGTTCTATTTATGTGTTAGATTTAATTCGGTCTGCGTATTTCAATTCAAGTTCTCTTTGTTTCCATTTTCTGCATTTACAGGATCTTCATTTTACCGCTCTATTATTATTATCATTGTTATTCCTTTTATCGCATTATTTATTATTATTATTATTACTCTGTTTTCCGATTTAATTGTTATGTACTCTATTATCATAACTATAATTATTTATGTGTTTTTAATTAGTAACATGTCCGGATAAATAGTTTAGAGTCTGGTGTATGAGGACCGTTGTTACCAATGGGACGCGATAGAAAATAATAGGTGTGAATTTATGATTAGGATTCTATTTTGGTTTTAATTTCCAAGTCTAATTTAAATAGATTTGTCACGAGAGTGAGAGTTATTTAACACAATTTTGTCACGAGAGTGAGAAATCAATTAAGGTGAGAGTCGACACTGCGAGAGCATGGGGATCGAACCAGATAGTGGATATTAAGAAACAAAGCTAAATACAGCGAGAGCGCTTTAGATGCGTTTAGGATGCTTACAAAATATATTTCTTAGTTACCGGGCGAGCGAGAGAAAAATCTTGGGATTAGGAAGTATGACTTTAGTTAATACCGCGAGAGCGTGAGGCGGAGTCTTTAAGTTAGTATATTCTACAGAACTAAGTTCTAGTCGTAATTAGTACCCATTTTCTATAAGTCCTTCAGGAATGCGGAAATCATTACCCGGCCTCGTTTTAGTATGATTTCCTAAGTTCATTTATTTTTGTTTTAGTTCTTAGTTTCCACCAAAATCCAATTATTCATTAGCCTTAACTTTACAAAGTAATGATAGGTTACAGTAGGTTGACATTGGTCTCTGTGGTTCGACAATCTTTTATATTACTTCGATATTTCCGTGCACTTGTGAAGTTTACCCATCACTCAGCTGAAAAATTAATCTTGGGCAGTTCGGTTACCATACCATGCCTTTGCAACGCGCCGAGATCTCTAAAATTAAGGTGTCCAAGATAGTAGTGCCACAACCAATCGTCACGACTTATTGTTGTAGCAAGACACTTAAGCTCCATGAATTTCAACTCTATCTTGAAAGTACGATTTGCATCCATGGGTGCTCTTAGGATTAAAATGTCGTTTCGATCAAAAACGGGCAAAACCTTGTTTTCCAAGCAAATTGTGTAATTATTCTCGAGTAATTGGCCAATCCTCAAGAGAATACAATTAATTCCAGGAATGTAGAAAACATCTTTGATCAATGAATTACTCATATCCCTCTCCATGATTGTTCTCCTATGTGATCATAACAAGAAGTGTATCATCATCCTCTACTTCCTGCTTGCAGCTTTGTCTTCATCTCCATGATTTTCTGTCGATTTCGCATTGCATTACTTTGCGAAATGACCATACTTTTGATAATTAAAGCACTTCACATTGCTTTTATCATACCTCTTGTTATTGTTGCCTTGACCACTACCTTTGGAGCTTCTCTCTCCTCTTTGAGTCATAAAACCCTTTGAGTTTTGTGGATCTTTTCCACCAAAATTCTGGAAATTTGCCTTGCTCTTCGAGACCACTTGCCTTTCGACCTCTTGCTCCTTTCATTGAATCGTGCTTGCAACGTAATTTTTGCCTTGGCCTTGTCATTTCCCCTTTTATCCATTCTTTGCTTATGTTCTTCCAATGAGCTTTGAAGCTCCTTCTTACTCATAGTGAGAAGATCCTTTGACTCTTCTATAGCTACCACTATGTTATCAAATCGTGACGTTAAAGAACGCAATATCTTAGCCACTAAACTTTGCATCGAAACAGTTTCACTGCAAGCCTTCATTTGATTCACCAAACACGTTATACGCATTATGTAGTCATTGACCGATTCCTTTTCTTCCATTTTCACCAACTCGAACTGCCTCTTGTGAGTTTGTATCCTCGCCACCTTCGATTTGTCGGCACCTTCATAAGATTTCATCAAGATCTCCTGAGCTTGTTTTGTCGACGTACAATCACCAACTTTCTCAAAGTTGTCATTTCCAATGCAAGAGTGTATCAAGAAGAGAGGTTTGTAGTCTTTCTTCTTCTTCTCTTCCTTGAATATAGCTTGATCTTCTAATTTAGCCTCTACAAAAAGTGGTATAACTCCATCATTCACCACTTCAAGTAGTTCTTGATATCCAAATAAAATTTTCATTTGTTTGCACCATTTGTCATAATTCTTGGAATCAAGAATTGGTAGGTTGGTAGCGACTCGATCGGTGGTTGCCATGTTTGCAGTAGATTAACAGATTAGAACCAAGCCTCTTGATTCCAGATGTTGGAACATACACTAAATGTTAAAGGTGAATCAATGGTGAAAAGTGTATTGGGGAAGATGAAGTTTGGAGAGAAAAATGGGAATTAAAAGAGAGAGAGAGTAATTGAGGATAAAATATTTTTATTATTCACAATGTCATTAACCACAATATTACATGAGGGAGACCTTTTATAGTGTGTCAGCATAACACAAAACAAAACAAACTATAATAGAAAATTGTCACACATGCAATTCTGGAAAATAGAAAATCGAGGCAGAAATCGGTTTCTCCAAGCACACACCCTAGCAGATGAAAATTTTCGAAATACTCCAATTTGGAGACGTTATGGACGAGCTGATTAGTGAGTGGGGAACTAGTACTCAAAGAACCATAACAGACAATAGAGGAATTATAGATATTTCACTACATCATGGGGATTATGATGTAACTGTTACACACCCTCTATGATACTCTTTAAGACGCAATTGAAACAATCCTAAGTGGAGCCTCAGCTTCTCCGAGAAGTTGAAATACAGAGTCATCTTCAACATCCCCGTATCTTGCTACTTCTATGATACTTTTTTGATCAGGTATACTCTTGCTTGTGCTAATATAATTAGAAATTAACCGTGTATTGTTGAAGGTTAAATTAGGATGTCTAATATTAACTTTTTCTATGTGAAATTAATTGATTGCACAAAAGAGTTAATTGATTTTAGAGAATGCGCCTAAAGGTGAACTTTACTACAATTTGCAGAAATGCAAATATTTCAGTGAAAGCCATGCGGCTACTGTAAGTAATTGAACATGCATAAAATCCTAACCGAGTTATAAAAATGGAAAGGATGATGCCAGAGTATAAGTCGTGTATACAACTCGGATGAATAGGCGTGAAGGGACAGATTGCTAGCCGAGTATGGTCCTCGGTCAGATAGCAGTAAGAGGGCAGAGTATCAGCCGAGTATGGTCCTCGGCCAAAATAGTCATATGAAGACGGAGTATGGCCCAAGTACATACCTCAGCTTAGGGAATCACAATCCAAGTCGACACCGTTACAGTCATCCTGGGACTTTAAAGGGAGTGTAACTGCCACCTTAAAGGCTTGACGGCGAACGTTACAAAGGGAGTAAAGATAGAGGCGGCGTATGTTACTTGTATTAAAAGCATCACGGTTACGTGAATGTAGAAGACCATGGTTGTCTACTTTGGTGACAAGATTCATGAATACATATAAATAAGACTCCCACCAGCGGGATAAGCATGACATGGATTAACTTGGAGTTCAAGATACTTTGCTTGAGCCTCCAAATTCCTAAACATATTCATAGAGTTTTTCTAGCAAGAATATTTGGCGCCCACCGTGAGACCTTGGTGAAAATTTATCCCAGACCATAGTATAGTATATGAAGAAACGATGTCAACAACACCACCAACTGACCCGCCAGACTTGGCACAGTTGTTGGCCATGATTGACGATTTGCGTTAGCACAATGACACCCTTCAAGATAGTGTCCAAGCTCTTCAGCAGAGGAGAATGGACAAAACTGAGGAGTAGGATGTAGAAATATTGGAGTCGCGACCTCTATCCCATGTTATCTGCGATGATTTCGTTCTGGAGAATTTTAAGCCTCCCGTTCTGGCGACGTATGAGGGAAAAACTAACCCTCAGGAGCATATTTTTTCAGTCAATAATACCATGGCGTTAATAAGAGCGTCTGATTCCTTGAAGTGCAAACTAATGGTTGGTACTTTCAGGGAATCTGCACTGCGATGGTACATGGGCTTGCCACGACTCTCGGTGACAAGCTACCAGGATTTTAACATAAAGATAATTCAGCAGTTCTCTGCAAACCGCCACCAGAAGGTAGCTAACATTTCACTGTTTAGTGTCAGGCAGCTGCCAGCAGAGTCGCTGCGTAACTACATGGCTAGATTCAATGAGGAAACCATAAAGTTTTCCCACCCTAATTAGGAGATCTTTGTAGCAGCATTTCAACACGGACTCAAAGCCGAAAAATTCAACGAATCATTAGCTCAGAAGTCGGCTAGGAGTATGGATGAAATTATCAACCAGGCGGAGTGTTATGTGAAAGGTAAGAAAACAACTTGGAGAAAAGGACCTGTGATGCTAAGGAGAAAGGCAAGGGAAAAAATTATAGCTCGGATCAGAGAACCCGATCCTAAGATCAGTCAACATCCCGAGAACGAACCCGAGAGAGGCGACCTCAGCCACGGTCACGTCAAGCCCTAAGGCCGGATGAAACCTTCACGCCGTTGAACTCCAAAAGGGAAGACATCTTGAAGGACGTGAACTATTTGAATCTGTTTCCTAAGCCATGGAGACCTGAATCAGTAAATGCTGCCATGGGAAAGAATCTAGAGGCTTGGTGTGCTTATTATCGCATCAGAGGGAACACAATGGAAGCTTGTGTTCAGTTGCACAAGGAGATAGAAAAATTGATCCAGAAGGGCAAGCTGTTGTCCTATGTGAAAGACAGCCCAGGGAAGGACGACAGTCGTAGTTCACCACCAAAGCGGGAGGAAGCTTTGGGTTCTCCATCAAAAAAGAAGGGTAAGGTAGCTGAGGAGGTGCGTGAGGCGAGATTAACCTGGCATACGCTTAATACCATATCAGGTGGATTCGCTGGAGGTGGATCCACCAGCTCAGCTCGGAAGAGGTATGCGCGGGGAGTAATGCACGTAGCTTATATTGGGACAACCAATGAGGATCCCGGGGTAGTAGATTTTTCCCGGGAGGACTCGAAAGGCATCCTGCATCATGAAAACGACCCCATGGTCATAAAGGTGCAGATCAGAGATTGTGGTGTGAAGCGAGTACTAGTTGATCCAAGAAGTTCAGCTGACGTTATGTACTGGGAAGCTTTTAAGAGGATGGATTTTGACCCCAAGGAATTGTTAACGTTCAGTGGAACTTTGGTGGTTTTTTCCGGCGAGCAAGTGCAAGTGTTGGTCCATCTCCCAATGTTGACAACTTTTTGGACAAACGAAAATGCCAAGGAGGTCCGCGTCCGGTACCTGGTGGTCAACGCCTCCTCACCATACAATATCATCATCGACCGACCATCCTTCAATGCTCTGGAGGCGGTTTTGTCAACATCGTACCTCACCATGAAGTACCCATTAGGTGAGGGCCGTGTTGGTATTCTCTGTGGGGATCAAGGATTGGCCAGGAAATGTTACAAAGATAGCATAAAGATAAAAAATAAACCGGTGCCTATCGAAAAGTCGACAGATCATAAAGTTAATGTGGTAGCTATCGATCCTAGAGAGGATTCAAAAGAAGACAGCTTAACTCCCCAAGAGGAGACGAAGGAGGTACAAATTGGTTCTCAGCCTACGGAAATCACTCACTTGGGAACACAGTTGTCCGTCGAAGAAGAGGTCGGGATAATCGAAATTCTGAGGCAAAATTTAGACCTCATTGATTGGAAACCTGTTGGCATGCCAGGGATTGACCCAGATCTTATATGCCACCATATAGCTCTTGACCCAGATGTCAAGCCGATATCTCAACGGAAGCTGAAAAGTGGTGAAGAAAAGAGGAAGGCAATTACAGAGGAGGTTGAGAAACTGATTAAATTCGGGTTTATTGGGGAAGTCTAGTATCCAACCTGGCTGACAAATGTAGTCATGGTCAAGAAGAAGACGGAGAAGTGGAGAATGTGCGTTGACTTTATGGATCTTAATAAAGCATGCCCAAAGGATCCTTATCCGCTACCTCACATTGATCGGCTAATTGATGGGGCTTCAGGGTTCCGACTCTTGAGTTTTTTAGATGTCTATTCAGGGTATAATCAAATTAGAATGAACCCAACAAACGCTTCAAAAATAACCTTTATAACAGATCGGAAGAACTATTACTACAGGGTAATGCCCTTTTGTTTAAAAAATACCGCCGCGAGTTATCAGAGGCTCATGGACATGGTTTTCGCCCCACAAATTGGGCGAAATATTGAAGTGTACGTGGATGACATGGTGGTCAAGACTTTGTCCGACCAAAAGCATGTTGTCGTTATAGAGGAAACTTTTGCAGCAATTCAGAAGTATAACATGCGCCTGAATCCAGATAAATGTACTTTTGGGGTACAGGCCGGCAAGTTCTTGGGCTTCATGTTGACAAGCCAGGGAATAGAGGCCAACCTGGAAAAATGCCAGACGGTGATTGACATAAGGAGTATGTAAATGTTTTTATGTTGGCTTTAATTTTTGGTAAAACCAGAATATGACAATGTCCTGACTGATGTCATGACATTCTGGATTGAAGATAAATTCTGCAGAAGAAATGTTCTACACGTACAGCTCTGTATGGGTGGATAACATAATGATCATGCTATGAGCTGTTGTACTGAAAATCTGCAATATTAGTGAGCAGGATGTATGATGTCATGACCAATGTTAAGACATCCTGCACTGAATAAACTGTTATGCAGATTTGTAATTCCTGAGAGGTTTCAGGATTCTGTTGAGCTGTTCTGATGTGGATTAATTTGTTTGGACCATATGCTTACGTGGACATTAGGTTAACTTTGTTTAAACCTAATTTTTTATGTTGCAAAGACCAAGTCCTTAGGTTAACTTTGGTTAACCCTAGCTATTTTTGTGGAAGCCCAAGTTGAAGACTTTACTGCTTCTATATTATTTAACAAACCCTTATGTTGTGAGCTGCTCTTTTGAAGAGAAGAAAAGAAGGAAGATTGTAATTTGTTTTTTAGTAATTCTTGTGAGCCAAGTAATTATCTTTTGATACGTGTCTTGGAGTAGGATTTGGTTGTGAGGGTAGTTTATCACTCAAAGCTTTAGAGCACGAGTGTTGTGTCTCTTGATTAAAGCTCTGAAGCGAAATCAAGTATGTTTATTGAAGAATGTCTTCACAATTCTATTAATCATTAGATTAGTATCACTGCTGTGATTGAGGGGGAGTGAGTAGGAACTCAGGTCTAAGTGGGACTTAGATTCGAGTTGCATTGGGTAGGTCTTAAGTGAAGGAGATAAATTGTTTGGTTTATTCCTAAATTAATACCTCTTATAGTGTATTTCCTCCCTGGCTTGGTAGCCCCCAGATGTAGGTGTAGTTACACACTGAACTGGGTTAAAAATTGATTATGTTCTTAACTGTCTTTTAAATTATTGTTTGGATTTTTAACAGATTGTCAGATACGGTGTCATAACATTCACTTTGACATTAAGTATCTGTTGCTAGAATTTCAATTGGCATCAGAGCAGGAACCCTGCCTGTTTTTCTAGGTGAGATCTAGGGATATTATTTTCTGGCGCTATGGACAAGGAATGAGGATTTGGAAGCAGACCACCCATTCTGGATGGATCAAACTATGACTATTGGAAACCTCGTATGGTTGCCTTCTTGAAGTCACTAGACAATAAAGCTTGGAGAGCTGCTGACAGAGCATGGAAACATCCCATCAATATTGAGAAAGATGGGACTACTAGCCTGAAACCTGAGGAAGAATGAAGCAAAGAAGAAGAGGAGTTAGCTCTAGGCAACTCCAAAGCATTGAATGTCTTGTTCAATGGAATTGATAGAAATATTTTCAGACTAGTACATTAGTGTGAACTGGCCAAGGATGTTTGGGACACTCTAAAAACCACTCATGAGGGTACATCCAAGGTAAAAATGTCAAGACTTTAAATGCTCGCTACCAAATTTGAGAATCTGAGGATGAAAGATGATGAAACCATTCATGAATTTCACATGAACATCTTGGAGATTGCCAACACTTCAGGAGCATTGGGAGAGAATATGTCTGAAGAAAAGCTGGTGAGAAAGATTCTCAGATCTTTGCCTAAAAGATTTGCAATGAAAGTGACTGCTATAGAAGAAGCTCAGGATATCTGTAGCTTGAAGGTAGATGAACTCATTGGTTCACTCCAAACATTTGAGATGGGGATCAGTGAAAATGTTGACAAGAAGAACAAGAGCATAGCCCTTGTATCCAATGTTGAAGAGGAAAGCAAGGAGAGTGATGAAGAGAATCTATCAGAAGCTATAGCTATGCTTGGAAGGCAGTTCAACAAAATCATCAAGAGAATGGACCAGAAGCCAAGGTCAAATGTCAAGAACATTTCCTCTGACATTAGCAGATTCCTATGATTCAAGCAGAAGAACTAAGCCTGAAGAAAAGGGAAATCAAAGTAGAGGAATCCAGTGTCATGGATGTGAAGGATATGGACATATTAGAGCTGAATGTCCCACCTTTCTAGAGAAACAAAAGAAAGGAATGTTTGTTACTTGGTTTGATGGTGACTCAGAAAGTGACTCTAAAGAAGAATCTGCTAAACTTGTTACTACACTAACAGGTGTTTGTAACTCTGACAATGATTCAAGTGATGAGGAGCTGACATTTGAAGAACTTGCTGACTCCTACAAGAAGTTATGTATCAGGAGTGCTGAAGTCTATCAATAAAATGAGAAGAAGAAGAATCTTATAGTGAAGTTGGAGGCTGAGAAGAAGGTAGACATTGCAACTATAAGTCACCTCAAAGGTGAAGTTCTAGTGCTGAACACCAAACTTGATAAGATGACGAAGTCTGTCAGGATGTTGACAAATGGAACTGACAAGTTGGAAGAAATACTTCAGATTGGACAAAATGCAGGAAACATGTCTGGTCTAGGATTTGTAGCTACAAAGAAATCTGCTGCTGACATGAAGAAAACCAGACCTGATACACAAATGTAAAAACAGATGTCACAACATAGGGTTCAACATCAAGGACAGAGAAACATGAAGAAGAAATATCAAAGATGGAGATATCATTACTATGGTAGGTTTGGCCACATAAAGCCTTTTTGCTTAAGATTATATGGGTATCCTAGCCAGACTCCACATGTCAAACCTAAAACTAACAAGGCACTAAAGAATCAACAATGGATGAAAAAGACTGCAGCCTTGATAGCTCACACCTCTCTTAGAGTCTCTGTCAAAGAAGACTGGTACTTTGACAGTGGATGTTCTAAACATATGAATGGGATCAAGAATCTGCTGAGTGACATCAAACCTCATTCAACCATCTATGTCACTTTTGGAGATGGAGCTAGAGGAGAAATCAAAGGTGTTGGAAAACTGGACTGCCCTGGAGTCCCAAACTTGAATGAAGTGTTACTGGTAAATGGGTTAACTGCTAACCTCATTAGTATCAGTCAACTATGTGATCTAGGATTCAAAGTCAACTTCACCAAGTCTGAATGTCTTGTTATAAATGAAAAACAAGAAGTTGTAATGAGAGGAGTCAGATCAAAAGACAACTGTTACTTATGGGAATCTGAAGACACCAACTATTCTTCTGTGTGCTCCCTATCCAAAGAAGAAAAGGAAGTGAAGTTGTGGCACCAAAAACTTGGCCATTTACATCTTAGAGGAATGAAAAATATCATATCCATGGAAGTTGTCAGAGGGATTCCAAAGCTTCAGATTGATGAAGGAAGAGTCTGTGGTGAATGTTAGGTTGGGAAGCAAACTAGAATGTCACATCCAAAGACAAGACATCTAACCACCTCCAAGGTGCTAGAACTTCTACATATGGATCTGATGGGTCCCATATAAGTAGAAAGTCTTGGTGGAAAGAGATATGCCTATGTTGTTGTGGATTATATTTCCAGATTCACCTAGATAAACTTCATTAGAGAAAAATCTGATGTATTTGATGTCTTTAAAGAATTGTGCAAAAGACTTCAAAGAGAAAAGGAAGGATGCATTGTCAGGATCAGAAGTGATCATGTAAAGGAATTTGAAAATAGTAAGTTTGATGAGTTCTGTTCTTCAGAAGGAATCAATCATGAGTTCTCTTCACCTATAACTCCTCAGCAAAATGGAGTTGTGGAAAGGAAAAACAGAACTATACAGGAATCTGCTAGAGCAATGATACATGCCAAGAAGCTTCCTATTCACTTTTGGGCTGAAGCTATGAATACAGCTTGTTATGTCCACAACAGGGTCACATTGAGAAAGGGAACATCATCCACCCTTTATGAAATATGGAAAGGAAGAAAGCCTACTGTGAAGTACTTCTATGTCTTTGGGAGCAAATGCTATATTCTGACAGATCGTGAACAAAGGAGAAAGATGGACCCTAAAAGTGATGAAGGAATATTCCTGGGATACTCTACTAACAGCAGAGCATATAGGGTGTTCAATTCCAGGACCAAAGTTATGATGAAATCTATAAATGTCACAGTTGATGATCACCATGAGGAAACCAATGTCCCATATGATGTTGAGACATTCTTTGACATTCCCACACAAGTGTCTAAAAAGGATGATGTGTCTAATCCTACTTCATCAGAGTCTGAATCAAAGGAAGCTAACAAATTTCCTTCCATCAGAATTCAGAAAGATCATCCCAAGGAACTCATCATAAGAGACCTTAACAGTGGAGTAACTACAAGATCTATAGAAATCATCTCAAACTCTTGTTTTGTGTCTAAGATTGAACCAAAGAATGTTAAAGAAGCTTTGACTGATGAATACTGGATTGGAGCCATGCAAGATGAATTGAACTAGTTCAAACAACATGAGGTATGGGAGTTAGTTCCTAGACCTGAAGGAACAAATATCATTGGCACAAAGTGGATCTACAAAAACAAGTATGATGCTGAAGGAATTCTCACCAGGAATAGGGCAAGGCTTATTGCACAAGGATATACTCAAGTTGAAGGGGTTGATTTTGATGAAACATTTGCTCATGTAGCCAGGATGGAATCAATCAGACTACTCTTGGGAGTTGCTTGCCTTCTGAAGTTCAAGTTGTTTCAGATGGATGTGAAAAGTGCCTTCCTAAATGGGTACTTAAATGAGGAAGTATATGTGGAACAGCCTAAAGGGTTTGTGGATCCAAACTGTCCTGATCATGTATACAAATTGAGAAAAGCTTTATATGGTCTGAAACAAGCTCCTAGAGCTTGGTATGAAAGGCTGAAAAAGTTCCTCACTGACAAAGGATACATGAAAGGAGGATTGGACAAAACTCTTTTTGTAAAGGATAAAGGAGGAAAAATAATGGTAGCTCAAATTTATGTTGATGACATAATGTTTGGAGGAATCTCAGATAAAATGGTTAAACATTTTGCTGATCAAATGCAAGCTGAATTTGAAATGAGCCTCATGGGAGAATTGACCTACTTTCTTGGACTACAAGTCACACAGATGGAAGACACAATCATTCTTTCTCAAAGCAAGTATGGAAAGAATATTGTCAAGAAGTTTGGGATGGAGAATGCCAGTTATAAAAGGACTCCTGCCCCTACTCATCTAAAGCTGTCCAAAGACACAAGTGGGACAAGTGTGGATCAAGGCTTGTACAGAAGCATGATAGGAAGTCTCTATACACCAGAGACTGACATAGCCTTTGCAGTTGGAGTATGTGCAAGATACCGGGCTGAACCCAAAGTGAGTCACATAAACCAAGTGAAAAGAATTCGGAAGTATGTGAGTGGAACCTACAACTATGGTATGATGTACTCTCATGGATGTGAACCTATCTTGTCTGGTTATTGTGATGCTGATTGGGCTGGTAGTGTTGAGATAGAAAGAGTACCTCAGGAGGATGCTTCTTTTTGGGAAACAACCTTATCTCTTGGTTCAGCAAGAAACAAAATTGTGTGTCCCTATCTACTGTTGAAGCTGAATACATAGCAGCTGGTAGCAGTTGTTCTCAAATGATCTGGATGAAACAGATGCTGACTGAGTACAATGTCACACAAAATGTCATGACATTATACTGTGACAACCTGAGTGCTATTAACATATCCAAGAATCCTATACAGCACAGCACGACTAAGCATATTGAAATTAGACATCACTTCATCAGAGATCTTGTGGAAGAGAAAGTGATTAAGTTGGAGCATGTTGCCACTGAACTACAACTGGTTGATATTTTTACCAAGGCACTGGATGCTAGTCAGTTTGACGCGGGTATTTGCCAATATGAAGAGTTGTAGCAATTAATTTTGCTTAAAACAAGGGTTGTGAGAGTTATTTTAATTAAGTTAACTATGATTGGGCTAATAACTAATTTCCATCTCTCTTTTCAAATACTTCAGAAGAGGAATAGTCACACCTATACCTTCACACTCACAGTTTGGTCGTTCTCTCCCCACTCGCACAAAAGAAAATTTCAACTTTGCCTTCATTTGTTCTCTCAACTCATCAAGATGTCTCAACAATCTGTGTCATCATCATCGAAGGCGACTGTTGCCTCCTCATCCACTGACACAGATCCTAGAGCAACCGTAAATCCCACAGATGTTGAGGTTCTTGAGATAACACCTTTTCGTGCAATGGTAGCTGACCCTACTAAATTCAAGAAGATGACAACTCCATATGCAAGAAGATCACATGCTTCTCCGTCTGGTAAATTTGCTCAAACTTCATCTTCTATTCCCCCTGAAATAGCTAATAGGGAGGGTACTGCGTATGTTCACCAAGCTATTGCTAGAATAGTAACTAGAATTCTTAATGAGAACCATTTTGTTCCTGGTGTATCTGTACCCCTGAACCAAGAAGCTGCTAGCCCTAATTTAAAAAGTAATCCCAATGTCACTCAGAATGTTAAGACACCTGATAACAACATTGAGAAATCTCCTGAGAAACCTGATGATCATCAGACCGCTGCTGATAAGGCTGATGAAACACTTGTTATTGATGTTGATGAGGAATTTTCTAATAATGATTTGATTGCAACTGTTAACGCTAGCATAGCAAGGAGGCTGATGACTAGAAAATAGAAACAAAGTGCTGCTCAAAGCCCCTCCAAAGAGAAGGTTACTGAAGTTGTTTCTGAAAAGGCTGGGCCTGAGAACAAGGCTAGTGTAGGAGCTGAAAAGACCAATCTGCTGGAACTTCCAAAGGGAAGGGTAAGGTGAAAGCAAAGGTAGCTGCTGGTAGCCTCACAAAACCCTTGAGAAAACCTATTTCTAAGAAGAGGAAAGCCCCTGTATCCTCTGAATCTGATGAAAGCTCAGATTTTGATTTTGATGTTGAGAGAAATGTTCCAGACATTCCTCTCAGGAAGAAGCCCAATTCAAGCAAACTGGCTAAGGTCCCTGAAGTTGCCATTGACAATATTTCTTTTCACTATCTTGAGAATGCAAGCAGGTGGAAATATGTGTTTTTGAAAAGAATAGGCTTAGAAAGAGAGCTGAACAACAATGCTCTTGACTGCAAGGAAGTCCTAGACCTCATAAAATTTGTTGGACTCATGAAAACTGTTGTCAAGTTTTCTAGCTGCTATGAACTTCTTGTCAAAGAGTTCATTATGAATTTATCTGTTGATTGTGCTGATGGAAAATCAGAAGACTTTAGGTACGTGTATGTGAGAGGAAAGAAGGTTAATTTCTCTCCATCTGTAATCAACAAATACTTGGGGAGGCCTGATGAAGCTCAGCCTACCTTGATTTCTGGGATTTGGTAATGGCACCTTTGGCCCCTTTATGGCTAAAAAGGGGGAGAAGAAATTATGGGTTGAATTTATCTTAATTGGTGTCATACCCCAATTTTTGACCTAAGATACCACCTTACATTATGCACATGTGCATCACTGCATCATTAACAGTTTCAGAACAGAATAGGTCGTGCGTGGCTTCTAGAAGTCAAAGTTAGGGTTTCTTCAAAATTTCATCTGTTCAAGATATAATCAATTAGGGTTTAAGTATCCACTCACTTCAATTGATCTATCTTATTCAATCATCAACATTTGATCTTTAGATTCCCAACTTTTTCTCATGATCTACCTTGAATCGACCAATTAGGGTTTTGATCGAAGATAGTGAATCATTGATTTTCTGCTCAATAGAAGACCTATTTGCTTGAAGATTGATCTTAACATCTTCAATGCAACATCTTGACCTAATTTCTTGGTTCAAAACATTGCAAAATCCATGTTTCTTCATCAGACAAATTCTGAATCATCTGATAAAAATTCATCTGCTCAAAAAGTCAAACTTTGACTTTTGGTCAACTTTTTCAAGACTAAACTTTTTCAATCATAAAAAAATTTCAAATAATCCATCATGATCATAAAAAATCATGAAATGTGAAAAAGTCAACAAAAAGTCAAAATTTGAATTTTTCCTCACTTTCATGGCCATTTTTCACCTAGATCCATTGTGATTCAGAAAAAACTCAAAACATGAAAGTTGTAGGTCTTGCAAAAACACTTTGTTTAGCTAAGGTTTTGAAAATTATACTTAGAGCTCCATAACCATGAATTATAAGTCATTTATCAAGAACTCTAAGTCATTTTTCACAAACCTCTCTTTCTAGAAGCCTTGTCACCAGTTTTGGATAGGTTATAACTGATAAATATCAGTTAGACATAATTGGAAGAGGATTGAATCAAAGAGAAATTTTAACCATGGTTAGAAAGTAACTATTTGTCTTAAATGCAAAAGATTCCTTCTTACCACTTAAGCCAAGTTGCAAGCTCTCTCAATGAAAACCTTGCCTTGTCATTCAGATTTTTTGGCCTATAAATAGAGGTCATTTCTTCATTTGATTTCACACCAAAGCAATCAAAATCCAAGTTTTCCTTCCTTCTTTCTTGATTTCCAAGTTTTAAAGTTCTTAGAGGGAAATTTTGCAATCTTCAAGCTTTGCAAATTCTGAGCAAACTTGACCTTCCAACATCTTCTAAACATCATTTAGAAGTTGTTTGAACCTTTAAACCATCCAAAAACAAGCCAAGAGTCAGTTTTCTCCATAAAACTCCATTTGTGCAAGTTTTGAGCCAAAACTTCCAAACTTGAAAATCACTCGTGCTTGTCTTGATTTCTCACTTCAGACACATCCTATACAACATATAGAGACTGTCCAAACACTTAAACAGGTTCTGGAATAGCTCCATCATCATCTTCCATTTTCAAACTAGCAACCTGCAACTTGACTAGGTCAGTGAGTTCTAGCAACTTTCAGAACAATCTAAGAGTAGAAACATACTCAGTGAGGTTTAGGGAAGCTTTTTCAATCATCACTTTATACCTGGAAGCTGCCATACTCGATCTGGTATTTCATACCAAGATGTGAGTTTTCAAAACTTTGATACCTCCATACATACAGCTTTAGCTTCAAATTTAAAAAGGAAAATGTAGATATCCTATCACTAAAGCTATCTGGATCCTTAATTTAAACTAAAATCAATTGAGTTCAAAGAATTAATCATTTAATCAGTTAGGGTTTAATTTGGGATTATCAAAATTCACGTTCATCTTTGATTATTAATTTTAACAAGATACATGGTTAGAATCGTGATAAAATTATTGGCAAAACTGTATTTTGAACTTTCAAAATTGATGAAGAAACAAAGAAAGTCAAATCTGAGCCATGGACAACTCGCTCCTGTTTCCACGAAGAAGATGAAGTGAAATTCAAATTTTAAAAGCTAGGTTTATAATATATATTTGTTGTTTTAGTAAAAACAATGGATGTATAGCCACCCTAGTGGTAAAGCCAACACGCTTTAAAACTTTCCTTCGCCTCAAGGTCTAGGGTTCGAATCCCCCTGGAACCTTTTTTTTAATAAAAGGCAAACCAAGCTTCTGAACCTTGCTTCTCCAGAAGTACTTTTGAGGTTCAACCCTCCAGAAGCACTTCTGAAGCTTCTACCTTTAGAAGCTCCCCATTTCAACGCTCTTCAGAAGCACTTCTAGTGCTTCCATCTCCAGAAGCTTCAAGCTTCTAATACCTCAAGAAGCAATGTGCTTCTATCATCAAGAAGCAACCAGCTTCTAATACCTCAAGAAGCAACATGCTTCTCAATCAGCCAACCAGCTTCTTGCAAGTCTAAGCGCCAAGCAAGATAGCTTCGATCCTCCGCAAGACTTACCCCACAGTAGCCCACTGACTCCTTCAGAAGCACAACTTCTGAACATTTTCAAAACTTCTTATTTTTCAAAACTCCTTCTAAACAAAGTGATTAAATGACAAGTCAAACACATGGCTCAGTGGAAAAACTCTTTACTTCTAAGCCAAATGTCTAAGGTTCAAACCTCCTTAGGACCAAAAACTCTTTTTTATCACTAATTTCTCAAGTTTCTAGCAAACTTAAACATTTTCAAAAACTAATAAAAACTTGTCAATTAATATGCCTATTTTATGATTATGTCAAAGATCCAAAAAAATATTTTCTTTTGATTATATTTTAATTAAGTTTAAAAATGAGACATTTTAAGTATTTTAATACTTTTCAAAAAAATGTTTTCTTTCTAACTTTCAAACTTAAAACTTTTTCAAAACTTCTTGTGAATATCCTTCACTTTTCAAAAACATTTTCAAAACCTTTTCAAAAAACCTTTCAATAAACTTACACACCTTTTTTCTATGATCAATTAAATTTAAAGATAAACCAAACCAGGTTTCTCCTTGAATTTCTTAATTGATCATGGGCCTCCCTCACGGTGTAAGTCCCAACCCTCCTATGTACATATTCATTTCCTTGTACATAAACAACCCTCCTATGTACATATTCACTTCCTTGTACATAAACAACCCTCCTATGTACATATTCACTTCCTTGTACATAAACAACCCTTTTGTGTACATATTCATTTCCTTGTACACATTCAATCATCTTTGTAAATATTCAAGCATAAACAAACTTCTTTCGTTTGTTTTCATCCGCTTGTTTATACACCGATTCCATTGGTATTAAGAGAAGCATTATTCCCAGTGAAATTGCTCTTAAACCAATGGGCCTCCCTTAAGGTGTAAGTCCCAAAACCTTGTATATATTCAAGTTACACTTGCTTTAAATTGCTCGTTTTATACACTTGTTTATATATTTCCTTCATAAACTCCTGTGAATACACATCACACACTTGTTTATATAACTGTTCAGTTACAACATAACAATTAGCCTAATAATTAGGTTCTCATTTAGCCTCCTCTTAGGCTTCGTATAAGATAACTCATTCATCTGAGTTAGCCTTATCTTAGGCTCCGTATAAGAAAACTCATTTATTGAGTTTAACCTCCGCTTAGGCTTCATATAAGACAACACTCCTCTGCTAAGTTAGCCTCCTCTTGGGCTTCGTTCGAAAGAACTCCTTCGTTGAGTTTAGCCTTCTCTTGGGCATCAAACAAGAAAGAGACCTGAAAATATCTTAACAGCCTCCTATTGGGCTTCCAATACAAAGAATCACCCTTGCTAGGATAAAACCCTAAGAGGATGATTTCCCGATGAAATCACGCTTGGAATCCTAAGAGGATGGTTTCCCGGTGAAACCACTCTTAAAGCCAAAGCCAGCCATACCCTATAGCTTCCTCTTGAGCTTCATACAAGGACCCTCGATGACCCTCAGAATGCCTTCTCTTGGGCTCACAATACAAGGACCCTCGATGACCCTCGGAATGCCTCCTCTTGGGCTTACAATACAAGGACCCACTAGCTTCTTAAAAGCATCTCTATAATCCATAATCAATTTCTCCTCGAGATTTAGACATGTATCATCTTTATGGAAGAAGTATCTCATCTATCAAATCACATACAATCAAATACTTTTCAAACACATTTTTCAAACAAAAACATCTTTTAATCTGTAAGTGGTAACGCTTGTACACTCAAGCAAAACACCCAATATTTACAATTAAAGATTCAATCATCTTTCAAAAATCTTTCTTAACTCGTAAGTGGTAACGCTTGTACACTCAAGCAAAACACCTAATACTTACAATGAAAGATTCAATCAATCAACCCTTCAAAATGTATCTGATGAAATAGATTAGATACATTTTTCATTAAGATGACATTTGTCTTTGTCTCTTAATAACATCCCGTTGCTTCCACTAGAATAAGTGAGAACTACGATTTCTCTGACTTTCTCAATCTCCCTTTGAGAATACGTAGGCACAAGGTCTCATCCTTGGCGAGCATACTTCTTTCTCCCTCAAACCAAACAAAACCATAGCTCCCTTAGATCCGAGCTACAGATGCTCTGATTCCCATTAAGGGATATGTATGCAGAAGATCCCAATGATCTTTGCGAGCACAATAATAACAAAACCTAGGATCCCACATAATCTACCCTTCTTAAAATCCAAAGGAGAAACTTTCCCAAGAATAGCATAGCAAATTAAAACACACAAACATATCGAACTATTCATATATAAAGCTATAGATAACTATATATATTTAGGGTGCCACATCTATTCCCTTTATATAACAAACCCCCTTGCCCAGAATCTCCCCAAATGCATTGCGTCTAGTTCACGCTAGTCGTAATGCATATCATATCTATTGAGGGTATTGCAGCTTTCCCCTTTTTCATCTCATTTTTCTTGTTCTGGAAATAATAAAGCTTGATGCTCGCGGCATCTTTAAAAACAAATCAAAAGAGTAAATCGTTACGAGTCGGAGATTCGAACTTTGATTTGATTCCCTCGCGCGTCACTTTTTAACGCAAACAGAAAAAATGGCGTCTCTGTTGGAGAGACGCTAAACTTTTATTTTCAAAAAAAAAAAAACGGTGACTCTACCAAAGAGCACCAAGCTTTTTTTTTTTCAAAAGAAGAAAAAAAGGGGTTAAGCTTTCATATGTGCATATGTTTGTTTTTCTTTATTGTGTGTTTTCGCGATTTTGTCTGATGGAAAGAAATCCTAACCCGGATTTAAGAAACATTTTAAGATCTAGTTGGGGGTATAGTCCTATTAACCTGTGAGAAGTTTCATTACTTACTAAGTTAATTTGAGATCCCTCTCTCAGTGGAGGTTGTCTTGGGAGTATTTGTGTTTAGCAAGTATTTGCAAAGACATTTTGCTTTCAAGGGAACTAACGAAGGTGAGTGGCTGTAGAACACATAACCCATCCTGGCCATTTAGGATGTAGTGTAGAAGCTATTCAAGTGTAAGCTTGGATTAGTTGTCATGCGAGACTAGTGTAAGCTCGAAGACTCATGTCTCTTACTAACAACGATATCCATTTGTATACCTTGGCCAACAATGAGATGGAAATCATTGAAAGCTGTGGGGAGTTTGCCAATGTACCTTTCATCGGTATGAAAGGAGAAATTAACTACAACCCATTCTTGGCAAGATGTCAACTCGGGTATGCAAATTCCAGTAAACCCCTTGGTTTTACAGTAGAAAATTACTTTTATCATGAAGGGGAAGATTCCCAAGGTTTGAAAGCAAGAATGATAAGAGATTGGCATCACATTCGAAGGAAAGAAAAAGGTGATGCAAGGAATTGTGTAGCCATGGAAATCTTCACTTCTTGGGTAAAGAAAAGAGCGAAGGAATTTTGAATGCCTTATGCTTATGAAGAACCCATGTTCCCAGTGGTATCTAAATCGACCACCATTCCCATCGAGACTATGGGAAAATACCAAGAAGCTTTGGCTAAGATGAGGCTAGAGAAAGAAGCTTTGGAAGACAAGTTTCTTAAGACTGACTTTGAAAATGAGAAGCTTAAGAAGCAGGTCAAAGTTCATGAAAAAACGCTCTACTTTCAAGATGAATGGCTCATGGAGAAAGATGAGAAGATTCGTTGAAAAGATGATGCGATCAAGAGATACATCAAAGAAAGGAAAAGAAAGCTTGAAGAAATGACAACTAGCAATCCTACTCCTGACGATTGGAAAAAGGTCATCAACAAGCTGAAAGCCGAGAAAGCTGAACTGAAAGCTTACTATGGGAAAGAAATCCTGAAGTTGAAGCTGCATCAAGCTTTTGGTTCTTCATTAGACGAAGACGCTTAATTAGTTTAGCTTTATTTTTATCATTTATTTTATCATTGTAAGAGCTATGCTCCAAAAAAAATTGTTGTAATCTTCTTTCAAATATTAATAAAATAAGAGTTTTCCATCCAAATGTTTACTAGAAATTTCTCTGTTAGCGTAAATTCTTTGGAAATTCTTTTCTCTTTGCATTCATAATCACGCATCATACTTTGCATCTCGAGGTTGTTATTTGGAGTCTTATCTTTTGGAATTTTTTCCAGAGGTAGATCGTCAAGCTGTCGCATCTTAGAGTTTCTCGACTACGTTCACAGTCAACTCGCAGATACAATACTCGTGCAAATAGGAGAAAAGAAATGGAATATTTTGAGCAAGAAAATGTTGAGCTTCGTGGCACAGTGACAACACTTCAGGAAGAGGTGGAAAGACTCACTTCTTTGGTAAGTTCGTTGGCAGCTACACAAAATCAGTAAACAACATTAAACAGTCAAAATCAAGCGACAATTTCAGAGATCACTACTGAAGTGTTGTCTTTCCATGGGATTTCTTCAACACGCTTCTGAAATACAGGCAACCACGATTGAGGTTCCTACTTTACAGAACTCAGCATTTACTCCGCAACACGGAGTAACCTTTCCTCAAGTCACTATGTCGGTTTCTCAACCGATCATGACAAACCCAACTTCTATAGTTCACGCTGCTGCGGACGAAGAAGTCTATCATAACCCAGGCGACAACAATCCTCGTGGCAAAATGGAAAATCTCTAGGAACAATTCCATAAGATGCAACTTGAGATCAAAACAATCCGTGGAAAGGAATTGTTTGGGAATAATGCCTACGATCTATGTGTGGTTCCTCGCGTAAGGATACCCGCTAAGTTCAAAGTCCCCGACTTTGAAAAATATAGAGGAAATTCCTGCCCGCAGAGTCATCTTACAATGTACGCTAGGAAGATGTCTACATATAATGACAATCATCAATTGCTCATTCACTATTTCCAAGACAGTCTCACCGGTGCCACACTGAGATGGTACATGGGATTAGATAGTACAAATATCCAAACATTCAATGACCTACGTGAAGCCTTTGTCCAACAGTACAAATTCAATCTGGACATGGCTCCAAACTGAGATCAAATCCGTTCTATGTCTCAACATTCGAGATAAATTGCTGCCCAAGTTAATCTACCGTTAGAAGAAAAAGAAATGACCAAGGTTTTCCTAAACACTCTTGGCCCATTCTACTACAAACGCATGGTCGCAGCGCTCTCGGAGATTTCACCGAAATGGTGAGTATGGGGATGCGACTAGAAGAAGGAGTCCGAATAGGATGCTTAACCAAAGAAATGGGGTTTTTAAGCGGAACCAAGAGAGTTGGAACTGGTTTCCCAAAGACAAAAGAACATGACGTTGGAATGGTATCCCGAGGGAAACTAAGGAAAAATGTCAATCACCAACAATAGGTAGCCACGATAGCACCAGTTGTTAGTACAAATTCAAACATGGGAATTACCCCACAATTCCAGCAAAATCAACAGCCTCGACAGTAGGCTCAACAATTCAACAACAATCAGAACTGTACTCCTCGAATCTCGCAGTTTGATCCAATTCCGATGACTTACACGGAATTATATCCTGCCTTGATAGAAAGAAATCTTGTGCAAACAAGATTACCACCTCTAGTACCAGACAAATTACCTTGGTGGTACAAAGCAGATGTATCTTGCCCTTTTCATCAAGGGGCACCAGGTCATGATCTCGAACACTGCATAGCACTAAAAGCTGAAGTTCAAAGATTAGTAAGGTCTAATCTTCTCTCCTTCAGGAACGAAAATCCAAATGTACAAGCTAATCCACTTCTTAATCATAGTGGACATACCGTAAATTTGATACTCAGAAATACAGATCGGTATCTTATCACCAACATAAATATGATAAGAGAAAGCTTGGTACATCTACACGCTACATTCAACGCAATGGGCACCTTTTCTAAACATGAATACACAGCCTGTAGAATCTACCTTACAGATTTTCGAGGATATCCAACTATGAGAGCAGACCTTCAACGGTTAATAGACATCGGCGACATTCAGATCTTCAAAAACAGGAACGATTATGACGTGAATATGGTAGTGTATTATCCGCATGAGATTTTAGTCTCAAATATCAACTCGGAAATTCCCGAAGTAAACGTCATTATCCCCTACTTCAATATGCCCAAGTGTGTAGAAGTTGAATATAACGGTCCAAGAGTTCCAGACTCTCCTTTGGTAATTTTTCTACCTGGTCCTGTTCCTTACAACTCTGACAAAGCATTTCCCTATCAGTACAACACCACTATGATGGAAAATGGAAAGGAGAAACCCATACCAACTCTTCCGGCCATAGTTAACATCGCTGAAATAGGACGAGTAACGCGGAGTGGACGTGTGTACACCCCGTTGCCACTAAAGCAGCCCATTGCTCCCGTTGTTCGGCAAAATCCTGTTGATGCACCTCCTGAGAATCCTATGGGAATTCCTGTTGGTAATCCAGACATAAGCGTTGGTCCGTCTGATGGAACCAATGTCAATTCAGACTTTGACAAGATTCTAAAGCTAATCAAGAAGAGTGAGTACAGAGTTGTGGATAAACTGATGCAGACTCCCTCCAAAATCTCAATACTCTCTTTACTTCTAAATTCTGAAGCCCACCGAGAAGCCTTGATGAAAGTACTAGATCAAGCTTACGTAGATCACGACGTGACTACAAATCAATTTGGTGGAATTGTAGGCAACATAACAGCTTGCAACAATTTGAGCCTCAGTGATGAAGAACTCCCAGAGTAGGGAAGAGATCACAATCTTGCTTTGCATATCTCTATGAATTTCCAATCAGACTCTCTGTCTAACGTACTAGTAGATACTGGCTCATCCTTGAATGTAATGCCAAAAACGACCCATGCTCGTTTATCTTACAAAGGAACACCGATGAAATCCAATGATATAGTGGTCAATGCCTTCGATGGATCAAGGAAATTCGTTATTGGGGAAGTCGACCTTCCAATGACGATTGGTCCACATACTTTCCAAATTACCTTCCAGGTCATGGACGTGCCAGCTGCTTACAGTTGTTTGTTAGGACGGCCTTGGATACACGAAGCAGGAGCAGTGACATCCACACTCCACCAGAAACAAAAATTCATGACAAATGGGAAGCTAGTAACCATTATCGGTGAACAAGCTTTATTGGTAAGCCATTTGTCCACCTTTTCTTTCATCACTGCCGACGATGTTGAAGGGACACACTTCCAAGGACTTTCGTTAGAAGATGAATCTACAAAGAAAAGCAGATAGTCTATCTCCTCTTACAAAGAAGCAACGCAAATAGTAAAGAACGGTAATACCGCAGGTTGGACAAGTAATAAATCCTGTCAACAACGGAACAAAAACAGGGCTCGGATTTGCTCCAGTATTTCCAAAAGCCAATGAAAAGGATGAAACTCTTTGTCCAATCAAAGAGTTATTCCACAGCGGAGGTTTCTTAAACCCTATTCCTCAAGAGGTTAATGTTCTTATCGATGAATGTAATGAAGACAATCTCTCAGAATCCGAAGAGTGGAGCACTTATCTTAATGACTCTGAATATGTGTCCCAGGAAGAATCGCATGCGCCGTCCTATCCTCCTACAGACCAATTCGAAGGCATGTTCCTACAAAAGAATGAGAATGAAATTCCACCTATCCCATCTAAAGTTTGGGATACCTTGGGAGAACCAAGTGGAAAATTTGACTTCATGGTGAGATACACTTCTCCTGAAAGCTCAAGAATTAGAATTAAAGACATCCAACCAACTGGATGGGACGAACATCCTGAGTATCCCAGTCAACCAGAAGAGTCATACACATCTTCTCGATCTCATCATCAATTTGAGATCTCAAATGAAAATATCTGCTTCAATACACCTGCCGAGGTTGTTAAGCCAAATTTTGATTATCACCAAGTCAACGCAATTACCAAAGAAGATCAGGAAGAAAATTCTGGAAACAATTTGGAAAGTGTCTCTGACAATGAGTCTCTTCACCCAGAAGATTGGGAAGTGCATCCCAAGAATCCAGAATACATGCCACTTGAAAGCACATACGCTGCATTCTATGCTCCTCGACCTGTCAATCAAGTAGAAGAAGATCGCTTCAGCAGCTCAAAAGGAAAGGTCAACCGACCAGAGTATTCAAAGCCTGTTCGACCAACGATCAAAGTCTACACAAGAAATAAGCCAAAAGGAAAACTGCCAGAATATCTAGACTTCCAAGGAGTTCGTCACTATTGGAAGCCTGTTAAAGTTCAGACTGATGTTCATAGTTCTAAGTAGTTTATTTCGCTTTTGTTTTGAACTCTCGCCTCGCCCAAGGCGGAGAGATGTTTTATAGGGTTTAGCTTTTAAATAATTTCTCTTTGTCTTGCCCAAGACAAATGAGTTTGTATTTAGGGCCTTGTTTCATATTGTGAATCATAAATTAAAGCGTCGTTTTGATTCCCACATTTTGTGTTTGTTTTTCCGTTTTTTACCCTTTTCTGGAAATGGTAATCTTAAAAAACCCAAATAAAAACAAGCATCTTCAAAAAAATAATAATAATCTGCATACACTTTCACATTAACTTTTTTCTATAAACAAAAATCATCAATTAAACATAAATCAAACATGCAGATTAACAATGGAAAAATCCATTGAACGCAATAACTCTACGCTCTCTCTCGACTTTGAATTCCCCGTGTTTGACACCGAAGAAGAAGTTGAAGAAGAGATCCCGGATGAGATTTTCCGACTACTTAAGCGCGAGGAAAGAATCATTCAACCTCACAAAGAGCCTTTGGAAGCAATTAACTTAGGTTCTGAGGAAGACAAAAAAGAAGTGAACATCAGAGCTCTACTTGACAACGACGTCAAGGGAAAACTGATAGATCTTCTCAAAGAATATGTTGATGTATTTTCTTGGTCCTACCAAGACATGCCAGGTTTAGATACCAGCATCGTGGAGCATCACTTGCCATTAAAACCAGAGTGTCCGCCAGTTAAACAAACACTAAGAAGGGTTCACCTAGATATGGCTGACAAAATCAAAAAGGAGGTTCAAAAGCAGCTTGACGCAGGTTTCCTCGTTACGTCTGAGTACCCTCAATGGTTAGCCAACATAGTGCCTGTCTCAAAGAAAGACGGAAAGGTCAGAATGTGTGTTGACTACCGAGACTTGAACAAAGCTATTCCAAAAGACGATTTCCCACTACCGTATATCGACATGCTGGTGGATAGCACTGCTAAGTTCAATGTCTTTTCCTTCATGGACGATTTCTCTGGCTATAATCAAATCAGAATGGCTCCCGAAGACATGGAGAAGACATCTTTCATCACGCCATGGGGCACACTTTGCTACAAAGTAATTTCGTTTGGATTAAAGAATGCAGGCGCAACTTATCAAAGGGCAATGACTACTCTCTTTCATGACATAATGCACAAAGAAATCGAAGTCTACGTGGACGACATGATAGCAAAGTCTGACACCGAAGAAGAGCATATAAAATATCTCTTGAAGTTGTTTCGACGACTAAGGAAATTTCAGCTTCGCCTGAATCCTAACAAATGCACCTTTGGGGTAAGATTTGGAAAACTCCTAGGTTTCATCGTCAGTCAAAGAGGTATTGAAGTTTACCCTGACAAAGTCAAGGCTATTCAAGAAATGCCTACGCCACAAACAGAAAAGCAAGTAAGAGGATTTTTTGGACGGTTGAATTACATCTCCATATTTATCTCTTAAATGACTGCTACTTGTGGGCCAATATTCAAGCTTCTCCGCAAAAATCAAGAGGTCGTGTGGACAGAAGATTACCAAAGAGCATTTGACAGTATCAAGGAATACCTGTCAGAACCTCCGATATTGATTCCTCCAATCGAAGGAAGACCATTAATCATGTACAGTGCTAGAAGATTCCATGGGCTGCGTGCTTGGACAGCAAGATGAAACCGGTAAGAAGGAGCATGCCATCTACTACTTGAGTAAAAAGTTCACGGATTGTGAAACTAGTTACTCCATGCTCGAGAAAACATGTTGTGCTTTGGTGTGGGCTTCGAAACGTCTCCTTCAGTACATGATCAATCACACGACTTGGTTAATCTCCAAAATGGATCCAATCAAGTACGTCTTTGAAAAGCCTGCCTTAACAGGGAGAATTGCTCGATGGCAGATGCTATTATTTGAATATGACATCCAGTACCGCGCCCAAAAAGCGGTCAAAGGAAGCATTCTCTCTGATCACTTGGCTTATCAACCGATCAACGAATACCAATCTCTCAAGTTCGACTTCCCTGACGAGGATGTTATGTACTTAAAGATGAAAGATTGTGACGAACCGTTACCTGAAGAAGGTCCTGATCCAGAATCTAGATGGGGCTTAATCTTTGATGGAGCAGTTAACACTTTTGGCAATGGAATTGGGGCAGTCATCATCACTCCCGAGGGTTCTCATATCCTGTTTTCCGCCAGATTACTATTTGATTGCACCAACAACATCGCAGAATATGAAGCTTGTATCATGGGTATCGAAGAAGCCATCGACTTAAGGATCAAAATCCTTGACATATATGGAGATTCAGCCCTTGTGATCAATCAAATCAAAGACAAGTATGAAAATCATCATCTTGGTTTGATTCCCTACCGAGATTATGCAAAACGTTTGTTGACTTTCTTCAACAAAGTTGAATTGCATCATATTCCTCGAGATCAAAATAGAATGGCAGACGCCTTGGTCATTCTATCTTCCATGTTCAAAGTCAACCATTGGAACGATATGCCTAAGATCAGTATCAGACGCCTTGAAAGACCTGCATATGTGTTTTCAACTGAAGCAGTCATCGATGATAAACTGGGGTTCCACGACATCAAACGCTTACTTCAAACTCAGGAGTACCCACTCGGGGAATCACACAAAGATAGGAAAACTCTAAGGAGGCTTTCTAGAAATTTCTTCCTGAATGAAGATGTGCTATACAAAAGAAACTTCGACATGGTCATGCTCAGATGCATGGATAGACACGAAGCAGACATGATAATTCACGAAATGCATGAAGGGTCCTTTGGAACCCATTCAAATGGGCATGCAATATCCATAAAAATCTTGAGAACAGGATACTATTGGATAACAATGGAATCCGATTGCTGTAAACACGTCAAGAGATGTCACAAGTGCCAGATCTTCGCAGATAAGATCCATGTGCCACCGACTCTACTCAACATTCTCTCATCTCCGTGGCCTTTCTCCATGTGGGGCATCGCCATGATTGGGATGATTGAACCAAAAGCGTCCAACGGACATCGCTTCATTTTAGTGGCTATTGATTACTTCACCAAATGGGTCGAAGCAGCATCTTATGCCAACGTTACAAGACAAGTGGTTGTGAGGTTCATCAAGAATAACCTCATTTGCCGATACGGTGTTCCAAGTAAGATCATTACAGACAATGGATCAAACTTGAACAACAAAATGATGAAAGAACTGTGTGAGGAATTCAAGATTGAGCATCATAACTCATCTCCTTACCGACCAAAGATGAACGGCGCCGTGGAAGCTACCAACAAGAACATCAAAAAGATCGTCCAGAAGATGGTTATCACCTACAAAGACTGGCACGAAAGGTTGCCATTTGCTCTACATGGGTATCGTACTTCAGTACGTACTTCAACAGGGGAAACTCCTTTTTCTCTAGTATACGGCATGGAAAAGCAGTGCTCCACGTAGAAGTTGAGATTCCGTCAATGAGAGTTCTCATGGAAACTAAGTTATCTGAGGCCGAATGGTGTCAAAGCAGATACGACCAGCTGAACTTAATCGAAGAAAAACGTTTGACCGCTCTGTGTCATGGACAACTATATCAAAGAAGGATGAATAAAGCCTTCGACAAAAAGGTTCGACCTCGTAAATTCCAAGAAGGCGACCTCGTGCTTAAAAAGATTTTGTCTTTTCAACCAGATTCTAGGGGAAAATGGACTCCTAATTAAGAAGGCTCATACATCGTCAAAAGAAGCTTTTCTGGCAGTGCTATGACTCTCACGACCATGGACGGTGATGAACTCCCGCATCCTGTGAATGCTGATGCAGTCAAGAAATACTTTGTCTAAAAGATAAAAGAACAGCTCGGTAAGTCGAAAACCCGAAAAGGGCGACTTAGGCAAAAATGAGCGTCTCGGTGGACTGAAAACCTGAAAAGGCGGTCCAGGCAAAAATTAGAGACAATAAACAGAAATGTATCCTGATAGATTGAAAACCTGAAAAGGCAATCTAGGCAAAAATTAAGGATCAAAATGACAAAGTAACTGCATCAGTTTGTACTTCGTCAAATCTGAAGAATCTTCCATCAACGGATCTTCAATCAAATCTTCTAAAGCAACAAACACATTTGAAATTCAAAGTTATTAGGGATAATAGTGGTTATTACTTTCAATGTAGCCTTTTCCCAATAAATTATCATTTCCAACTTTTGTAAATAGTCCATGGAATCGGGCCTTTGGCTGATTACCATTCTATTAATAAAATTTGAGCCTTGAGCCCATTTGTTTGCAATTCCTGCTTTATTCTGTTTTGCAAAATAACGTTTTTTCTTGTGAAAATCACTTTTTGAAACTAAAACTAAAAAAAGTTTTAAATGAATTTTTACTTCAAAATTTTGAAATAAAAGCGAAATTTACCTTTGAACTATAAACACGGAAAGAATTAACAGTTTTCTCCATGAGTGTTTCGACCTCTGAAAGATAAAACAACTGCTAAGAAGTCTTCTTCTCCTCAAAAGAGATCATCAAAGGACGGTATTCTTATCCGAAAAAGAATCCCCAACAAGGTTGCCAATGAAATGCCTTTTCCAGGAAAGTTTAAAGCATGCAACTCAAAGTCATCATCAGTAACGTCTACACCATGGCTGCAGATTTTGCTGAGTATTTGTTTGAACTGTGACGTAGTCCTTTTCCCAAATACGTTTTGTTGTCTTGTCAAGTATTGTCAACATGCATATGACATTTATGACATTCATCATTCATACATAATTGCATCATTAATGCATTCTTGCATTTCTCAATGATTAATATAATATCACTTGTTTAGGTTGCATTTATTCCCTAAAACAAGTATGGGTATGTCATCTCTCCAATATACCATCCCCAAGAAGAAAATACATTTTTTTCTCCAGTCCCCCAATTGAGATAATTCCTCATTGGATACAAAGTCTTGATTGACCGTTTCTTTCCAGTTCATTCCTGGATAGAACCTCGTCTCTAATCAATTCAGGTTTAGATTTCACAAAAATCTACCTGCAAACAATAACTAATAGCCTCGTCATCCGAGCTGCTTATTTCTTTTTCATCTTGAAATTTGTCATAAATGATTGTTCTTCTCAGCAAGTCCAATCATGAAAGTTCAAGAAAATTTCGTAGTTATCTTTCTGTCTAAAGAAAAACCTATGTCTTTACAATCAAAATATCCGCATCTCCTCAAGAGAGAGATCCCTGGCAAAGTTGTAGCTGTGAAAATAGAAACTCATTTGAGATCTGTTTCCCTCATTGTCTTTTATTCACAAGGCTGAATACTCAGTGAAATTCTCAAGAATTACCTTGTTATAATTATCACTTTGTTGGTAATTGGTAATATCTTCAAAACTCATTACCATAAACTATCACAAGGCTGATAATTGGTAATATCATCTTCAATTACCTTAAACATTGTCACAAGGCTGACAAAAGGTAATCTTTTCGTTTCCCAAAGCGAAACATATATTCACTTGCTTAGTGAATCTATTTTACCAGTGAAACATATTGCTTGTTTCCCAACAAACAAGATTCTCTTTTCTTAGAGAGATTGAGACTTCTTCACAATCCTTCCCCAGCATATAATTTTTTTGATAGCTCCTGGGTGAACTTTCTGCAATCATTTTCCATCATTCGCATTTTTTGGTATCTTAGGTCCAAAATCTGCGTATTCTGATATTTAAGTCTCGTCACACCTATCGAGATGAAGATCTTCATCTTCATATCTCAGGTTAAAGAAACTTAAATAGGGGCATCTGTCATACCCCAATTTTTGACCTAAGATACCACCTTACATTATGCACATGTGCATCACTGTATCATTAACAGTTTTAGAACAGAATAGATCGTGTGTGGCTTCTAGAAGTCAAAGTTAGGGTTTCTTCAAAATTTCATCTGTTCAAGATATAATCAATTAGGGTTTAAGTCTCCACTCACTTCAATTGATCTATCTTACTCAATCATCAACATATGATCTTTAGATTCCCAACTTTTTCTCATGATCTACCTAGAATCGACCAATTAGGGTTTTGATCGAAGATAGTGAATCATTGACTTTCTGCTCAATGGATGACCTATTTTCTTGAAGATTGATCTTAACATCTTCAATGCAACATCTTGACCTAATTTCTTGGTTCAAAACATTGCAAAATCCATGTTTCTTCATCAGACAAATTCTGAATCATCTGATGAAAATTCATCTGCTCAAAAAGTCAAACTTTGACTTTTGGTCAACTTTTTCAATCATAAAAAAAAATTCAAATAATCCATCATGATCATAAAAAATCAAGAAATGTGAAAAAGTCAACAAAAAGTCAAAATTTGAATTTTGTCTAACACTTAGAAAAATTTTCAAGTGTTAAGAAACATGGTTTTTCCTCACTTTCATGGCCATTTTTCACTTAGATCCATTATGATTCAGGAAAAACTCAAAACATGAAAGTGGTAGGTCTTGTTACAAGCTTTCCAAAATGTCCAAGAACTTGCAAAAAAACTTTGTCTAGCTAAGGTTTTGAAAATTAAACTTAGAGGTCCATAACCATGAATTATAAGTCATTTTTCAAGAACTCTAAGTCATTTTTCACAAACCTCTCTTTCTAGAAGCCTTGTCACCAGTTTTGGATAGGTTATAACTGATAAATATCAGTTATACATAATTGGAAGAGGATTGAATCAAAGAGAAATTTTAACCATGGTTAGAAAGTAACTATTTGTCTTAAATGCAAAAGATTCCTTCTTACCACTTAAGCCAAGTTGCAAGCTCTCTCAATGAAAACCTTGCCTTGTCATTCAGATTTTTTGGCCTATAAATAGAGGTCATTTCTTCATTTGATTTCACACCAAAGCAATCATAATCCAAGTTTCCCATCTTTCTTTCTTGATTTCCAAGTTTCAAAGTTCTTAGAGGGAAATTTTGCAATCTTCAAGCTTTGCAAATTCTGAGCAAACTTGACCTTCCAACATCTTCTAAACATCATTTAGAAGTTTTTTGAACCTTTAAACCATCCAAAAACAAGCCAAGAGTCAGTTTTCTCCATAAAACTCCATTTGTGCAAGTTTTGAGCCAAAACTTCCAAACTTGAAAATCACTCGTGCTTGTCTTGATTTCTCACTTCAGACACATCCTATACAACATATAGAGACTGTCCAAACACTTAAACAAGTTCTGGAACAGCTCCATCATCATCTTCCATTTTCAAACTAGCAACCTACAACTTGACTTGGTCAGAGAG
Source organism: Vicia sativa (assembly GCA_021764765.1). Lineage (NCBI taxonomy): Eukaryota > Viridiplantae > Streptophyta > Magnoliopsida > Fabales > Fabaceae > Vicia > Vicia sativa. The sequence continues at coordinate 155,731,577 of CM038795.1, read as the reverse complement.
TTCCAGCAACTTTCAGAACAATCTAAGAGTAGAAACATACTCAGTGAGGTTCAGGGAAGCTTTTTCAATCATCACTTTGTACCTGGAAGCTGCCATACTCGATCTAGTATTTCATACCAAGAGGTGAGTTTTCAAAACTTTGATACCTCCATACATGCAGCTTTAGCTTCAAATTTAAAAAGGAAAATGTAGATATCCTATCACTAAAGCTATCTGGATCCTTAATTTAAACTAAAATCAACTGATTTCAAAGAATTAATCATTTTATCAGTTAGGGTTTAAATTAGGATTATCAAAATTCACGTTCATCTTTAATTATTAATTTTAATAAGATACATGGTTAGAATCATGATAAAATTCTAGGCAAAACTGTATTTTGAACTATCAAAATTGATGAAGAAACAAAGAAACTCAAATCTGAGCCATGGACAACTCGCGCCTGTTTCCATGAAGAAGATGAAGTGAAATTCAAATTTTAAAAGCTGGGTTTATAATATATATTTGTAGTTTGAGAAAACCAATGGATGTATAGCCACCCCAGTGGTAAAGGCAGCACGCCTTAAAACTTTCCTTCGCCTCAAGGTCCAGGGTTCGAATCCCCCTAGAACCTTTTTTTTAATAAAAGGCAAAGCAAGCTTGTGAACCTTGCTTCTCCAGAAGTACTTCTGAGCTTCAACCCTCCAGAAGCACTTCTGAAGCTTCTACCTTTAGAAGCTCCCCATTTCAACGCTCTTCAGAAGCACTTCTAGTGCTTCCCTTTCCAGAAGCTTCAAGCTTCTAATACCTCAAGAAGCAATGTGCTTCTATCATCCAGAAGCAACCAGCTTCTAACACCTCAAGAAGCAACATGCTTCTAAATCATCCAGAAGCTACACGCCCCAGAAGCTGCAAGCTCCAAAGCGCCTCAAAAGCAAGCTCCAAAGCGCCCCCAGAAGCAAGCCAGCTTCTGACCCCACCAGAAGTAGCCCACTTCTAACCCCTTCAGAAGCACAACTTCTGAAAATTTTTAAAACTTCTTATTTTTCAAAACTCCTTCTAAACAAAGTGATTAAGTGACAAGTCAAACACATGGCTCAGTGGCAAAAGTCTTTACTTCTAAGCTAAATGTCCAAGGTTCAAACCTCCTTAGGACAAAAAACTCTTTTTTTATCACTAATTTCTCAAGTTTCTAGCAAACTTAAACATTTTCAAAAACTAATCAAAACTTCTCATTTTGAGATGATTTTTTGCACACTTTTCATTTAATATGCTTTTTTTATGATTATGTCAAAGATCCAAAAAAATATTTAGTTTTGATTATATTTTAATTAAGTTTAAAAATGAGACATTTTAAGTATTTTAATACTTTTCAAAAAAATGTTTTCTTTCTAACTTTCAAACTTAAAACTTTTTCAAAACTTCTTGTGAATATCCTTCACTTTTCAAAAACAAACCTTTTAAAAAAACCTTTCAATAAACTTACACACCTTTTTTCCATGATCAATTAAATTTAAAGATAAACCAAACCAGGTTTCTCCTTGAATTTCTTAATTGATCATGGGCCTCCCTCACGGTGTAAGTCCCAACCCTCCTATGTACATATTCATTTCCTTGTACATAAACAACCCTCCTATGTACATATTCATTTCCTTGTACATAACAACCCTTTCGTGTACATATTCATTTTCTTGTACATATTTAATCATCTTTGCAAATATTCAAGCATAAAAAAACTTTGTTCGTTTGTTTTCATCCGCTTATTTATACACCGATTCCATTGGTATTAAGAGAAGCATTATTCCCGGTGAAACTGCTCTTAAACCAATGGGCCTCCCTTAAGGTGTAAGTCCCAAACCCCTTGTATATATTCAAGTTACACTTGCTTTAATTGCTCGTTTTATACACTTGTTTATATATTTCCTTCCTAAACTCCTGTGAATACATATCACACACTTGTTCACATAACTGTTCAGTTATAACATAACAACTAGCCTAACAACTAGGTTTCCTATTAGCCTCCTCTTAGGCTTCGTATAAGATAACTCATTTATTGAGTTAGCCTCCTCTTAGGCTTCGTATAAGATAACTCATTTATTGAGTTAGCCTCCCTTAGGCTTCGTATAAGATAACTCATTTATTGAGTTCAGCCTCCTCTTAGGCTTCATATAAGAAAACTCACCCGTTGAGTTTAGCCTCCGCTTAGGCTTCATATAAGACAACTCCCCTGATGAGTTAGCCTCCTCTTGGGCTTCGTTCAAAAGAACTCCCTCATTGAGTTTAGCCTTCTCTTGAGCATCAAACAAGAAAGAGACCTGGAAATCTCTTGACCTCTATTGGGCTTCAATACAAAGAATCACCAGCTAGGATAGAACCACGAGTATGATTTCTCGGTGAAATCACTCTTGAATCCTAAGAGGATGGTTTCCCGGTGAAACCACTCTTAAAGCCAAAGCCAGCCATACCCTATAGCTTCCTCTTGAGCTTCATACAAGGACCCTCGATGACCCTCGGACTACCTTCTCTTGGGCTCACATTACAAGGACCCTCGATGACCCTCGGAATTCCTCCTCTTGGGCTTATAATACAAGGACCCACGGGCTTCTTAAAAGCATCCCCCTAATCGTGATCAATTTCTCCTCGAGATTTAGAAATTTATCATCTCTATGGAAGAAGTATCTCATCTATCACATCACATACAATCAAACTCTTTTCAAATCACACTCTTTTCAAACAAAAACATCTTTTAACTATAAGTGGTAACGCTTGTACACTCGAGAAAAACACCAATGCTTACAAACATCTTTCAAACATTTTTCTTAACTCGTAAGTGGTAACGCTTGTACACTCAAGCAAAACACCTAATACTTACGATGAAAGATTCAATCAATCAACCCTTCAAAATGTATGTGATGAAATAGATTAGATACATTTTTCATTAAGATGACATTTGTCTTTGTCTCTTAATAACACCCTTTGCTTCCACTAGCATAAGTGGGAACTACGATTGCTCTGACTTTCTCAACCTCCCTTTGAGAATACGTAGGCACAAGGTCTCATCCTTGGCGAGCATACTTCTTTCTCCCTCAAACCAAACAATACTATAGCTCCCTTAGATCCGAACTACAGATGCTCTGATTCCCATTAAGGGATATGTATGCAGAAGATCCCAATGATCTTTGCGAGCACAATAATAACAAAACCTAGGATCCCACATAATCTACCCTTCTTAAAATCCAAAGGAGAAACTTTCCCAAGAATAGCATAGCAAATTAAAATACACAAACATATCGAACTATTCATATATAAAGCTATAGATAACTATATATATATTTAGGGTGCCACATCTATTACCTTTATATAACAAACCCCCTTGCCCAGAATCTCCCCAAATGCGTTGCGTCTGGTTCACGCTAGTCGTAATGCATATCATATCTATTAAGGGTATTGCAGCTTTCCCCTTTTTCATCTGATTTTTCTTGTTTTAGAAATAATAAAGCTTGATGCTCGCGACATCTTTAAAAACAAATCAAAAGAGTAAATCGTTACGAGCCGGAGATTCAAATTCTGATTCGATTCCCTCGCGCGTCACTTTTTAATGCGAACAATTAGGTATTGGTAGTTTAGCTTAGTTATTTTCTGCTGCATTTGTTCTCTGATAGTTTAGTTGTTTTAGCCAAAAATTTGCCAAAGGGGGAGTTTGTATGTGTTTTTATGTTGGCTTTAATTTTTGGTAAAACCAGAATATGATAATGTCCTGACTGATGTCCTGACATTCTGGGTTGAAGATAAATTCTACAGAAGGAATGTTCTACAGGTACAGCTCTGTATGGGTGGATAACATAATGATCATGCTATGATCTATTGTACTGAAAATCTGCAATATTAGTGAGCAAGATGTATGATGTCATGACCAATGTTAAGACACCCTGTACTGAATAAACTGTTATGTAGATTTGTAATTCCTGAGAGGTTTCAGGATTCTGTTGAGCTGTTCTAATGTGGATTAATTTGTTTGGACCATATGTTCACGTGGACATTAGGTTAACTTTATTTAACCCTAATTTGTTATGTTGCAAAGACCATGTCCTTAGGTTAACTTTGGTTAACCCTAGCTATTTTTGTGGAAGCCCAACTTGAAGAATTTACTGCTTCTATATTATCTAACAAACCCTTATGTTGTGAGCTGCGCTTTTGAAGAGAAGAAAAGAAGGCAGATTGTAATTTGTTTTTTAGTAATTCTTGCGAGCCAAGCAATTATCTTTTGATAAGTGTCTTGGAGTAGGATTTGGTTGTAAGGGTAGTTTATCACTCAAAGCTTTGAAGAACGAGTGTTCTGTCTCTTGATTAAAGCTCTGAAGCGAAATCAAGTATGTTTATTGAAGAATGTCTTCACAATTCTATTAATCATTAGATTAGTATCACTGTTGTGATTGAGGGGGAGTGAGTAGGAACTTAGGTCTAAGTGGGACTTAGATTGAAGTTGCATTGGGTAGGTCTTAAGTGAAGGAGATAAACTGTTTGGTTTATTCCTAAATTAATACCTCTTATAGTGGATTTCCTCCCTGGCTTGGTAACCCTCAGATGTAGGTGTAGTTACACACTGAACTGGGTTAACAATTGATTGTGTTCTTAACTGTCTTTAAATTATTGTTTGGATTGTTAACAGATTGTCAGATACGGTGTCATAACATTCACTTTGACATTAAGTATCTATTGCCAGAATTTTAGAGTATAACGCCCCAAACTGCCTTCAGGATCATCGATTGACCCCACAGACCAACACGAGTCTTTTCAGCATGCTTTGGCCTCACTCACATGCTTTCTGAGAAACTTCCTAGAAGGTCACCCATACCACACTACTTTCCTTCACTATTCGCCACTCACAATCCAAATTAATATAATTAAATACAATTATTCAAAAATAAATAAATAATATTATTGTTAGTATTATTCCTCTAATTTAACTGATTAAATCCAGCTTTAATTTTTAATAATCCAAACACGCCTCTTACAATAATACTGACAGATCCCATTACTCTGATAAATTCTCAACTTCGTCTAATTCCAACAAATAATTCTTTTAATAATTTAATTAAATAATTAATTAAATTCAGGGCGTTACAACTCTCCCCCACTTAGGATATTTTCTTCCTCGAAAATCCATCTGACACAACCATCCTTAACATCACATTCGCAGCTAGTCCTTCGATTCAACAACAACTCAATCACAGTTTAAATCCGATATTTATACCTCAATCTTTCAATTACCCTTGCAACATAATTGTTACTATCTTGCCAACCATTTTAGAAATACTTTGAGACAACCACCTTACAACATAGTAACAACTACTGCTCGCTCACTACAATGCTTGCACTATATCCATCAGTAACATACTAATCTGATATCTCTCAACCAAACACATTCGAGAAGCGAAGCTTCTCCCCCACTTAGCTTCAACTTAATTCCTGCAAACAGTCAACCAAAAAGCAACAAGTACCACAATGTTCCAAACACTTGTCACGTACAAAGGAAGTAAACAACGTTAGACAACACTGATCGGACAGACCGACCTGCTCTGATACCATTTATAACGCCTCAAACTTCCTTCAGGATCTACAAGACCAAATGTAAATGGTTGAAGAGGATAAGGACATAGAAATGTTGTCAAAACAAAAGCAAAAGAAGAAGAAATATATATATATATATATATATATATATATATATATATATATATATATATATATATATATATATATATATATATATGAAGAAAGTGACACGAAATAATTGGTAGAATATTTTGTTGTTAATATTAAGATTTTTTAGTACAAAAATATGATTTTGTATAGTTTCTGGTAAATATGAAAATACTATGACTTAGTACATGAAACATGATTTATGTGTATGACTTTATAGTATTTGAAATAATATGATTTCTTAGTAAATGAAATACGAAGAAATGTAATAACTAAAATAGGGTGTAAATTGAATTAAATATAATATAATTTGCTCATTCATAAAGGGTGTAATTATGTTTAAAAAGGGTGTAATGTATCACACCTGATTTATATTAAAATAGGATGTAAATTAGTATGTATTTACACACGATTATTATTAAAATAAGATGTAACTAAGAACATATTTACACCCAATTTTTATATATAGGGTGTAACTAAGAATGTATTTACACCCAATTTTTATTAAAATAGGGTGTAACTAAGAAAGTATTTACACCCAATTTTATTAAAATGAAGTGTAACTAAGAACATATTTACATCCAATTTTTATTAAAATACGGTGTAACTAATAACGTATTTACATCCAATTTTTATTAAAATAGGGTATCACATATATTGTATTTACATCTATTTTCCATTAAAAAGGGTGTAACATAGCATGTATTTACACCCATTTTTAAATGGATGTAAATTCGTTAGAAATTTCTCAGTCGATGAATATACACCAATTTTTATTAAATCTAAATGGGTGTAAATTCGTTAGAAATTTCTCAGCCGATGAATATACACCAATTTTTTATTAAATCTAAATGGGTGTAAACGAAATAAAAAAAGAATTTCATTTTATGCTGAAATTTTGTTATCCAAACATTTTTCAATGCTAACTTAACCTCTGTTTCACACATGTCTTCCTCATCAACACAATTTAATTTCAAATAACTACTCTTATCAAAGAAATAACCATCAATAATATTTTTCCATCTAAAAATATCAGCGAAGTCGAGAGTTATCGAAATACCTTGCAAAATATCCACTAAATTTGCACTTTGCTCTATCGTTGTCAGCATTATCAATATTAGTTATTGCGTTAAAGTTCCACCTCCAACTTCGATCGACCCAAGTCCCTACATTAGCAATCACTGCACCTTTGTTAGAAAACACCTAAAATAGCTCCATATATAAGGACCTTAGAGACATACAACCTAACCACCTATATTTCCAATAAATAATCTTGTTTATAACCCCAAATTTGTTCGAAATGTTCTTCGCAAACTTGTTTTTATTCAATAGAAAATTCCTTCCTTATAAGTATATTTCCACCAATTTGAAAAGCATTTTTTGCATTTAGAAATTGCTCATTCCATGACTTGCTCCTATAAACTACAATATCAAGCTGATAAGAGATCCCTCCATATGACATCATATTCTTGCCAGAACCTCCACTTCCATTTATAAAGAAACGCTTCATTGAATGATTCGAAATTTCTATCCCCTCAAACCTCCTTCTTTTATCAATTTTCAAAAAACTTTCCATTTTAACCAAATAATTCCATTATTCTCTTCAGAACCATGCCACAAAAATCTTCTTTGGATTTGATTTTTTTCTTTGATAATCTTCTTTGGAGGTTGGTCGCACGACATGAGAAACATCAGAAGACTAGAAATGAATGAGTTTAAAAGAGTTGCTCTACCTCTAATTGTAAGGCTTCTGCATTTCCAAATTGAAAAATTCCTCTTTAAGTTACTAATTAACAACCTCTATATTTCACATCTTACATGATTACAACCTACATGTATACCCAAAAATTTGAACAAAACAACATCGATATTGCAAGATAAAAAGTGAGATGCAAACTTTAAGAAATCCTTCTTAATGTGGACTACTTGCAACTTAATTTTGTAAAAGATATCTTTAAACCTTGACACCATATTGAGAACCCTCAAATATGCCTTTATACTCCACAAATTCTTCCAAGTTCCCCTCCCTAAGATGATTGTATCGTCCTTACATTAAAGGATCTTGTGTTTAATGCAATTATCGTACCGAAAGCCTTCAAAAATACATATATGAGTTTCCTTGTTGATTAAACAAGCTAATCCTTATGTTGCTAACTTAAAGAGAAACAGAGAAATAGTGCCCCATTGCCTCAAACCAAGTTCTACCTTGAAATCACCCATTGCTTGACCCTACTTCTAGCAGTTCCCTCACTATGTGACGAAGTAAAGAGAATTCCTGAAATTAGGATATCAATAAGCTCCATGGCCACAATGAATTCATGAAATTCATAAATCTCATTCTAATTACAGAGGTTACTACTAACCATTCTTTCCATCAAATGAAAAAATGCGTTGAAATCACCCCAACGCACCAATTCTGTCTTCCAAATGACCTTTTGCAATTGATAATGTTGTTCCACATTTGCTCTTCTTCTCAAGAAAGCAAGAAGAGTAAACATTAATGAAGTTATAAAACTTGGTTATTAACTTCTGCACAAAATCCCAAATAGCCTGCTTCAGAAAAACTAAATAGAGGAACTAAGAAAACCTTTCCCCACATACTAATGACTCCACCTGAGTTACCATTCGATCCTACTTCTAGAAGTTTTGTTACTATTTGACCAAGTAAAGAGATTTCTTGATGGTAGGATATCAATAAGCTCTATGGCATCAATGAATTCATTAAACTCATCAATCTCATTCTAATTACAATGATTACTTCTAGCCTTTCTCTCCTTCCTATGAGATATTGCGTTGAAATCACCCTAACACACCAATTCTCCCTTCCTAACGACCTTTTACAATTGATAATGTTGTACCGCATTTGTCTCTTCTTCCTAGGCGAGCAACAAGAGTTAACATTAATTAAGTTACAACTTGGTTATTAACTTATGCACAAAACTTCAAATAGTCTGCTTCAGAAAAATGAATAGAGGAACTAAGAAATCTTTTCTCCACATAGTAATGACTCCACCTGGCTTACCGTTCGACCCTACTTCTAGCATTTTTGTCAGTATTTGACCAAGTACAGAGATTGTCTAATGTTAGGATATAAATAAGCTCCATGGCCTCAATGAATTCATTAAAGTTATCAATCTCATCCAAATCACAATGATTACTTCTAACCCTTTTTTGCTTCCTATGAGAAACTGCTATGAAATCACCACCATCGCACGAATTCTCCCGTCCAAACGGCCTTTTGAAATTGATAATGTTTTTCCACATTTTCCTCTCCATCTTCAAAGATGATCACAAGCATATCAGTCCATAATCATCATCATTTTCTGAACTCACAACAAGTGTCGAGAAGTCATGCTTGCAATATCCTGCCAAAGGACCACATTCAGGAGCCTTTCTCATTTCATCTACATGTAACCCTAAATTGGGGCACTCGTCAAAAACATTCAAATCATTTTCCTCAATCATACTTGTATGCATTTATTAATCATGCGTTAAACTACGCATATCATTCATGGGGAATCCACCCGTTACATGAATAAACTCAAACTTCGCTCGACATTTTCCAGTAAAAACCAATATCTACCATACAAAAATCCAATTCCCTTTGGCCTAATCCAAAATACCATTTCATGCATTGATCATTCATCATATGCATCACTTCATGTGTGTGAATCCATTTATTGAAATTGTTATCGTATTACCCCTTGGTCAACCCACTGGTTGGATTTTATCATTACTTCCTTGCCAATTTGAATCAACCCACTGGTTGAGGATAACCTTTCACTTCTTGTCAACTCACTAGTTGAAGTTAATCATTTATTTTCCATTTAATTCAGAGCAACCCACTGGTTGAGAATAGTTTTCCAGTTCATCTTCGCCAATCCAGTGGTTGATGTTGACTTTCTTCTTGCTGGTCGAACATGACCCATTGGTTATGAGTGCCGGATTTCATTAACCCATGTGTTTATGTTAGTTCTTATTGGTTGACTATCATTGATCCATGCATTGGTGGCAGTCTGTATTTTGTTCAATCCACTGATTGAAAGTTTTTGTTCGACTTTCGTCAATCCATGTATCGGTGTCAGATTTTGTTTATTTTTGTTCAACCCACTTATTGAAAATTTTTTTGTTGACTTTCATTGATCCATGTATTGGTGTCAGTCTTTATTTTTGTCAATCCACTGATTGAAATTTTTTGTGTCGACTTTCATTGATCCACGCATTAGTGTTAGTCTTTGTTTATGTCAATCCACTGATTAAAAAAGTTTTTGTGTCGACCTTCATTAATCCACGCATTGGTGTTAGTCTTTATTTTTGTCGATCCACTGATTGAAAGTCTTTGTGTTTACTTTCATTAACCCACGCGTTGATGCTAGTTCTTGTTGTGTATTTTCATTAACCCACGTGTTGATGATTGTTCTTGTTGTTTACTTTCATTGACCCACACGTTAATGTTAGTTCTTATTGTTTCAGGCTAGTAGTCCCATATTTCTCAATTTTGATGGGATGTTTCCATCCTCTGTCAGTTTCTCTCCAAGCTTTATTGTCCAGTGACTTCAAGAAGGCAACCATACGAGGTTTCCAATAGTCATAGTTTGATCCATCCAGAATGGGTGGTCTGCTTCCAAATCCTCATTCCTTGTCCATAGCGCCAGAAAATAATATCCCTAGATCTCACCCAGAAAAATAGGCAGGGTGCCTGCTCTGATGCCAATTGAAATTCTGGAAACAGATACTTAATGTCAAAGTGAATGTTATGACACCGTATCTGACAATCAGTTAACAATCCAAACAATAATTTAAAAGACAGTTAAGAACACAATCAATTGTTAACCCAGTTCAGTGTGTAACTACACCTCCATCTAGGGGCTACCAAGCCAGGGAGGAAATCCACTATAAGAGGTATTAATTTAGGAATAAACCAAACAGTTTATCTCCTTCACTTAAGACCTACCCAATGCAACTTCAATGTAAGTCTCACTTAGACCTGAGTTCCTACTCACTCCCCCTCAATCACAACATTGATACTAATCTAATGATTAATAGAATTATGAAGACATTCTTCAATAAACATACTTGATTTTGCTTCAGAGCTTTAATCAAGAGACACAATACTCGTGCTTCAAAGCTTTGAGTGATAAACTACCCTTACAACCAAATCCTACTCCAAGACACTTATCAAAAGATAATTGCTTGGCTCACAAGAATTACTAAAAAGCAAATTACAATCTGCCTTTTTTTCTTCTCTTCAAAAATGCAGCACCCAACATAAGGGTTTGTTAGATAACATAGAAGCAGTAAAGTCTTCAACTTGGGCTTCCACAAAAATAGCTAGGGTTAACCAAAGTTAACCTAAGGACTTGGTCTTTAAAACATAACAAATTAGGGTTAAACAAAGTTAACCTAATGTCCACGTGAGTATATGGTCCAAACAAATTAATCCACATCAAAACAGCTCAACAGAATCCTGAAACCTCTCAAGAATTACAAATCTACATAACAGTTTATTCAGTAAAGGATGTCTTAACATTGGTCATAACATCATACATCCTTCTCACTAATATTGCAGATTTGCAGTGCAACAGATCATAGCATGATCATTATGTTATCCACCCATACAGAGTTGTACCTGTAGAACATTCCTTCTGCAGAATTTATCTTCAACCCAGAATGTCATAACATCAGTCAGGACATTGTCATATTCTGGTTTTACCAAAAATTAAAGCCAACATAAAAACACTTACAAACTCCCCCTTTGGAAAATTTTTGGCTAAAACAACTACACTATCAGAGAACTAATGCAGCAGAAAATAACTAAGCTAAACTACCAATACCCAATTAAGATAAATTCAACCCATAATTTCTTCTCCCCCTTTTTAGCCATAAAGGGGCCAAAGGTGCCATTACAAATTCCCATAAATCAAGTTATACAAATAGCAGAAAAACATGAACATAACTCCAAGTTATCAAAAACAACAAGCCAAAACAAGCAAAAAGAACCATAAGTTCATCAGTAACATAAAACACCAGCAAGCAGCAGCAACTCTCTTCACACATTAGCATTCACAAACTCATCAGGCATTGGCATCTCCTGAGGAGGTACTATCTTCAGTAGCATCTTCTGTTGAGCTACTTGCAGATCCATCATGTTGTTCTTCATCGGCATCCTCTTCTAGTCTTTCATCCTCAACCTCCATGTCATCCTTCTCCTGTTCCAGAGCAGTGATCAGCTCTTCAAGTGATTTCTTTCTTGCCTCAAGCTCTCTGCAGGTCTCTCTCAGCACAACAATAACATCAGCTTTCTTAGAATTAGCTTTGACATTTGATGTCTCAGCAGATGTCATGACAATATCAGGGACATGTTTTCCCTGAAACAGCTTATAATGGAAACCAAGAGCAGGAGCTCTTTTACAGACAGAGTCCTTTTCTACCAGGATGTCAGGATATTGATCAATGATTATACCACATAGGAGGGAGGGAAAGGCTATAGGGCCTTTAATAGCAAAGCTTTCAGCATGTTTCATTGTCTGCTCAAAGATGTAGCTCCCATAGTCAAATTTGGTTCTGGTTCCAACAACATAAATAAATCTTCCCAGTCCAGTTGAGTTGGTAGATTTGTGGTTGGTGGGGACCCAGTTGGCTGCTCCAATCTTGTGCAGCATGGAAAACTTCACACTAAGCTTGCTGGCAGTCAACTTCCCTTTCAAGGGCCAGTGCTTGACTTGCTTAGCCGTGATAATTTGACAAACCTGGTTGTCAGTAACCTCTAACTCAGGCTGAGCTTCATCAGGCCTTCCCAAGTATTTGTTGATCACAGATGGAACCTTCTTTCCTCTCACATACACGTACCTAAAGTCTTCTGATTTCCATCAGCACAATCAACAGATAAATTCACAATGAACTCTTTGACAAGAAGTTCATAGCAGCTAGAAAACTTGACAACAGTTTTCATGAGTCCAGCAAATTTTATGAGGTCCAAGACTTCCTTGCAGTCAAGAGCATTGTTGTTTAGCTCTCTTTCTAAGGCTATTCTTTTTAAAAACACATATTTCCACCTGCTTGCATTCTCAGGATGGTGAAAAGAAATATTGTCAATGGCAACTTCAGGGACCTTAGCCAGTTTGCTTGAATTGGGCTTCTTCCTGGGAGGAATGTTTGGAACATTGCTCTCAACATCAAAATCAAAATTTGAGCTTTCATCAGATTCAGAGGATGCAGGGGTTTTCCTCTTCTTGGAAATAGGTTTTCTTAAGGGTTTGGTGAGGCTACCAGCAGCTACCTTTGCTTTCACCTTACCCTTCCCTTTGGAAGTTCCAGCTGATTGGTCTTTTTCAGCTCCTACACTAGCCTTGTTCTTAGGCCCAGCCTTTTCATAAACAACTTCAGTATCCTTCTCTTTGGAGGGGCTTTGAGCAGCACTTTGTTTCTCTTTTTTAATCATCAGCCTCCTTGCTATGCTAGGGTTAACAGTTGCAATCAAATCATTATCAGAAAATTCCTCATCAACATCAATAACAGGTGTTTCATCAGCCTTATCAGCAGTGGTCTGATGATCATCAGGTTTCTCAGGAGATTTCTCAATGTTGTTATCAGGTGTCTCAAAATTTTGAGTGACATTGGGATTACTTTCTAAATTAGGGCTAGCAGCTTCTTGGTTCAGGGGTACAAATACACTAGGAACAGAATGGTTCTCATTAAGAATTCTAGTTACTATTCTAGCAATATCTTGGTGAACATACGCAGTACCCTCCCTATTAGCTATTTCAGGGGGAACAGAAGATGAAGTTTGAGAAAATTTACCAGACGGAGAAGCATATGATCTTCTTGCATGTGGAGTTCTCAGCTTCTTGACTTTAGTAGGGTCAGTTGCCATTGCACGAAGATGTGTTATCTCAAGAACCTCAACATCCGTGGGATTTACGTTTGCCCTAGGATCTATGTCAGTGGATGAGGAGGAAGCAGTCGCCTTCGATGATGATGACACAGATTGTTGAGACATCTTGATGAGTTGAGAGAACAAGTGAAGGCAAAGTTGAAATTTTCTTTTGTGAGAGTGGGGAGAGAACGACCAAACTGTGAGTGTGAAGGTATAGGTGTGACTATTCCTCTTCTGAAGTATTTGAAAAGATAGATGGAAATTAGTTATTAGCCCAATCATAATTAACTTAATAAAAATAACTCTCACAGCCCTTGTTTTAAGCAAAATTAATTGGTACAACTCTTCATATTGGCAAATACCCAGCTTGCCCCTTAAGTTTTCAAACTGACTAGCATCCAGTGCCTTGGTAAAAATATCAGCCAGTTGTAGTTCAGTGGCAACATGCTCCAACTTAATCACTTTCTCTTCCACAAGATCTCTGATGAAGTGATGTCTAATGTCAATAAGCTTAGTCCTGCTGTGATGTATGGGATTCTTGGATATGTTAATAGAACTCAGGTTGTCACAGTATAATGTCATGACATTTTGTGTGACATTGTACTCAGTCAGCATCTGTTTCATCCAGATGATTTGAGAACAACTCTGCTACCAGTTGCTATGTATTCAGCATCAGCAATAGATAGGGACACACAATTTTGTTTCTTGCTGAACCAAGAGATAAGGTTGTTTCCCAAAAAGAAGCAAAAAGGCTTTATGTGGCCAAACCTTCCACAGTAATGACATCTCCATCTTTGATATTTCTTCTTCATGTTTCTCTGTCCTTGATGTTGAGCCCTATGTTGTGACATCTATTTTGACATTTGTGTATCAGGCCTGGTTTTCTTCATGTCAGCAGCAGATTTCTTTGCAGCTACAAATCCTAGACCAGACATGTTTCCTGTATTTTGTTCAGTCTGAAGTATTTCTTCCAACTTGTCAGTTTCATTTGTCAACATCCTGACAGAATTTGTCATCTGATCAAGTTTGGTGTTCAACACTAGAACTTCACCTTTGAGGTGACTTATAGTGCAATGTCTACCTTCTTCTCAGCCTCCAACTTCACTATAAGCTTCTTCTGCTTCTCATTTTGTTGACAAACTTCAGCACTCCTGATACATAACTTCTTGTAGGAGTCAGCAAGTTCTTCAAATGTCAGCTCATCATCGCTTGAATCATTGTCAGAGTTACAAACACCTGTTAGTGCAGTAACAAGTTTAGGAGACTCTTCTTCAGAGTCACTTTCTAAGTCACCATTAGACCAAGTAACAGACATTCCTTTCTTTTTTTTCTTTAGAAAGGTGGGACATTTAGCTCTAATATGTCCATATCTTGTACATCCATGACACTGGATTCCTCTGCTTTGATTTCCCTTTTCTTCAGGCTTAGTTCTTCTGCTTGAATCATAGGATCTGCTAATGTCAGAGGAAATGTTCTTGACATTTGACCTTGGCTTCTGGTCCATTCTCTTGATGATTTTATTGAACTGCCTTCCAAGCATAGCTATAGCTTCTGATAGATTCTCTTCATCACTCTCCTTGCTTTCCTCTTCAGCATTGGATACAAGGGCTATGCTCTTGTTCTCCTTGTCAACATTTTCACTAATCCCCATCTCAAATTTCTGGAGTGAACCAATGAGTTCATCTACCTTCGAGCAGCAGATATCCTGAGCTTCTTCTATAGCAGTCACTTTCATTTCAAATCTTTTAGGCAAAGATCTGAGAATCTTTCTCACCAGCTTTTCTTCAGACATCTTCTCTCCCAATGCTCCTAAAGTGTTGGCAATCTCCAAGATGTTCATGTGAAATTCATGAATGGTTTCATCTTCTTTCATCCTCAGATTCTTAAATTTGGTAGTGAGCATTTGAAGTCTTGACATTTTTACCTTGGATGTACCCTGAAGAGTGGTTTTGAGAGTGTCCCAAACATCCTTGGCCAGTTCACACTGATGTACTAGTCTGAAAATATTTCTATCAATTCCATTGAACAAGGCATTCAATGCTTTGGAGTTGCCCAGAGCTAAGTCCTCTTCTTCTTTGCTCCATTCTTCCTCAGGTTTCAGGCTAGTAGTCCCATCTTTCTCAATTTTGATGGGATGTTTCCATCCTCTGTCAGCAGCTCTCCAAGCTTTATTGTCTAGTGACTTCAAGAAGGCAACCATACGAGGTTTCCAATAGTCATAGTTTGATCCATCCATAATGGGTGGTCTGCTTCCAAATCCTTCTTCCTTGTCCATAGCGCCAGAAAATAATATACCTAGATCTCACCCAGAAAAACAGGCAGGGTACCTGCTCTGATGCCAATTGAAATTCTGGCAACAGATACTTAATGTCAAAGTGAATGTTATGACACCGTATCTGACAATCTGTTAACAATCCAAACAATAATTTAAAAGACAGTTAAGAACACAAAAAATTGTTAACCCAGTTCAGTGTGTAACTACACCTACATCTGGGGGCTACCAAGCCAGGGAGGAAATCCACTATAAGAGGTATTAATTTAGGAATAAACCAAACAGTTTATCTCCTTCACTTAAGACCTACCCAATGCAACTTCAATGTAAGTCCCACTTAGACCTGAGTTCCTACTCACTCCCCCTCAATCATAGCAGTGATACTAATCTAATGATTAATAGAATTGTGAAGACATTCTTCAATAAACATACTTGATTTCGCTTCAGAGCTTTAATCAAGAGACACAACACTCGTGCTTCAAAGCTTTGAGTGATAAACTACCCTTACAACCAAATCCTACTCCAAGACACTTATCAAAAGATAATTGATTGGCTCACAAGAATTACTAAAAAACAAATTACAATCTGCCTTCTTTTCTTCTCTTCAAAAATGCAGCACCCAACACAAGGGTTTGTTAGATAATATAGAAGCAGTGAAGTCTTCAACTTGGGCTTCCACAAAAATAGCTTGGGTTAACCAAAGTTAACCTAAGGACTTGGTCTTTGCAACATAACAAATTAGGGTTAAACAAAGTTAACCTAATGTCCACGTGAGTATATGGTCCAAACAAATTAATCCACATCAAAACAGCTCAACAGAATCCTGAAACCTCTCAAGAATTACAAATCTACATAACAGTTTATTCAGTAAAGGATGTCTTAACATTGGTCATAACATCATACATCCTTCTCACTAATATTGCAGATTTGCAGTGCAACAGATCATAGCATGATCATTATGTTATCCACCCATACAGAGTTGTACCTGTAGAACATTCCTTCTGCAGAATTTATCTTCAACCCAGAATGTCATAACATCAGTCAGGACATTGTCATATTCTGGTTTTACCAAAAATTAAAGCCAACATAAAAACACTTACAAACTCCCCCTTTGGAAAATTTTTGGCTAAAACAACTACACTATCAGAGAACTAATGCAGCAGAAAATAACTAAGCTAAACTACCAATACCCAATTAAGATAAATTCAACCCATAATTTCTTCTCCCCCTTTTTAGCCATAAAGGGGCCAAAGGTGCCATTACCAAATCCCAGAAATCAAGGTAGGCTGAGCTTCATCAGGCCTCCCCAAGTATTTGTTGATTACAGATGGAGAGAAATTAACCTTCTTTCCTCTCACATACACGTACCTAAAGTCTTCTGATTTCCATCAGCACAATCAACAGATAAATTCACAATGAACTCTTTGACAAGAAGTTCATAGCAGCTAGAAAACTTGACAACAGTTTTCATGAGTCCAGCAAATTTTATGAGGTCCAAGACTTCCTTGCAGTCAAGAGCATTGTTGTTTAGCTCTCTTTCTAAGGCTATTCTTTTTAAAAACACATATTTCCACCTGCTTGCATTCTCAGGATGGTGAAAAGAAATATTGTCAATGGCAACTTCAGGGACCTTAGCCAGTTTGCTTGAATTGGGCTTCTTCCTGGGAGGAATGTTTGGAACATTGCTCTCAACATCAAAATCAAAATTTGAGCTTTCATCAGATTCAGAGGATGCAGGGGTTTTCCTCTTCTTGGAAATAGGTTTTCTTAAGGGTTTGGTGAGGCTACCAGCAGCTACCTTTGCTTTCACCTTACCCTTCCCTTTGGAAGTTCCAGCTGATTGGTCTTTTTCAGCTCCTACACTAGCCTTGTTCTTAGGCCCAGCCTTTTCATAAACAACTTCAGTATCCTTCTCTTTGGAGGGGCTTTGAGCAGCACTTTGTTTCTCTTTTTTAATCATCAGCCTCCTTGCTATGCTAGGGTTAACAGTTGCAATCAAATCATTATCAGAAAATTCCTCATCAACATCAATAACAGGTGTTTCATCAGCCTTATCAGCAGTGGTCTGATGATCATCAGGTTTCTCAGGAGATTTCTCAATGTTGTTATCAGGTGTCTCAAAATTTTGAGTGACATTGGGATTACTTTCTAAATTAGGGCTAGCAGCTTCTTGGTTCAGGGGTACAAATACACTAGGAACAGAATGGTTCTCATTAAGAATTCTAGTTACTATTCTAGCAATATCTTGGTGAACATACGCAGTACCCTCCCTATTAGCTATTTCAGGGGGAACAGAAGATGAAGTTTGAGAAAATTTACCAGACGGAGAAGCATATGATCTTCTTGCATGTGGAGTTCTCAGCTTCTTGACTTTAGTAGGGTCAGTTGCCATTGCACGAAGATGTGTTATCTCAAGAACCTCAACATCCGTGGGATTTACGTTTGCCCTAGGATCTATGTCAGTGGATGAGGAGGAAGCAGTCGCCTTCGATGATGATGACACAGATTGTTGAGACATCTTGATGAGTTGAGAGAACAAGTGAAGGCAAAGTTGAAATTTTCTTTTGTGAGAGTGGGGAGAGAACGACCAAACTGTGAGTGTGAAGGTATAGGTGTGACTATTCCTCTTCTGAAGTATTTGAAAAGATAGATGGAAATTAGTTATTAGCCCAATCATAATTAACTTAATAAAAATAACTCTCACAGCCCTTGTTTTAAGCAAAATTAATTGGTACAACTCTTCATATTGGCAAATACCCAGCTTGCCCCTTAAGTTTTCAAACTGACTAGCATCCAGTGCCTTGGTAAAAATATCAGCCAGTTGTAGTTCAGTGG
Source organism: Vicia sativa (assembly GCA_021764765.1). Taxonomy (NCBI): domain Eukaryota; kingdom Viridiplantae; phylum Streptophyta; class Magnoliopsida; order Fabales; family Fabaceae; genus Vicia; species Vicia sativa. Next base: position 155,712,918 of record CM038795.1, on the reverse strand, counting down.
CAACATGCTCCAACTTAATCACTTTCTCTTCCACAAGATCTCTGATGAAGTGATGTCTAATGTCAATAAGCTTAGTCCTGCTGTGATGTATGGGATTCTTGGATATGTTAATAGAACTCAGGTTGTCACAGTATAATGTCATGACATTTTGTGTGACATTGTACTCAGTCAGCATCTGTTTCATCCAGATGATTTGAGAACAACTGCTACCAGTTGCTATGTATTCAGCATCAGCAATAGATAGGGACACACAATTTTGTTTCTTGCTGAACCAAGAGATAAGGTTGTTTCCCAAAAAGAAGCAAAAAGGCTTTATGTGGCCAAACCTTCCACAGTAATGACATCTCCATCTTTGATATTTCTTCTTCATGTTTCTCTGTCCTTGATGTTGAGCCCTATGTTGTGACATCTATTTTGACATTTGTGTATCAGGCCTGGTTTTCTTCATGTCAGCAGCAGATTTCTTTGCAGCTACAAATCCTAGACCAGACATGTTTCCTGTATTTTGTTCAGTCTGAAGTATTTCTTCCAACTTGTCAGTTTCATTTGTCAACATCCTGACAGAATTTGTCATCTGATCAAGTTTGGTGTTCAACACTAGAACTTCACCTTTGAGGTGACTTATAGTGCAATGTCTACCTTCTTCTCAGCCTCCAACTTCACTATAAGCTTCTTCTGCTTCTCATTTTGTTGACAAACTTCAGCACTCCTGATACATAACTTCTTGTAGGAGTCAGCAAGTTCTTCAAATGTCAGCTCATCATCGCTTGAATCATTGTCAGAGTTACAAACACCTGTTAGTGCAGTAACAAGTTTAGGAGACTCTTCTTCAGAGTCACTTTCTAAGTCACCATTAGACCAAGTAACAGACATTCCTTTCTTTTTTTTCTTTAGAAAGGTGGGACATTTAGCTCTAATATGTCCATATCTTGTACATCCATGACACTGGATTCCTCTGCTTTGATTTCCCTTTTCTTCAGGCTTAGTTCTTCTGCTTGAATCATAGGATCTGCTAATGTCAGAGGAAATGTTCTTGACATTTGACCTTGGCTTCTGGTCCATTCTCTTGATGATTTTATTGAACTGCCTTCCAAGCATAGCTATAGCTTCTGATAGATTCTCTTCATCACTCTCCTTGCTTTCCTCTTCAGCATTGGATACAAGGGCTATGCTCTTGTTCTCCTTGTCAACATTTTCACTAATCCCCATCTCAAATTTCTGGAGTGAACCAATGAGTTCATCTACCTTCGAGCAGCAGATATCCTGAGCTTCTTCTATAGCAGTCACTTTCATTTCAAATCTTTTAGGCAAAGATCTGAGAATCTTTCTCACCAGCTTTTCTTCAGACATCTTCTCTCCCAATGCTCCTAAAGTGTTGGCAATCTCCAAGATGTTCATGTGAAATTCATGAATGGTTTCATCTTCTTTCATCCTCAGATTCTTAAATTTGGTAGTGAGCATTTGAAGTCTTGACATTTTTACCTTGGATGTACCCTGAAGAGTGGTTTTGAGAGTGTCCCAAACATCCTTGGCCAGTTCACACTGATGTACTAGTCTGAAAATATTTCTATCAATTCCATTGAACAAGGCATTCAATGCTTTGGAGTTGCCCAGAGCTAAGTCCTCTTCTTCTTTGCTCCATTCTTCCTCAGGTTTCAGGCTAGTAGTCCCATCTTTCTCAATTTTGATGGGATGTTTCCATCCTCTGTCAGCAGCTCTCCAAGCTTTATTGTCTAGTGACTTCAAGAAGGCAACCATACGAGGTTTCCAATAGTCATAGTTTGATCCATCCATAATGGGTGGTCTGCTTCCAAATCCTTCTTCCTTGTCCATAGCGCCAGAAAATAATATACCTAGATCTCACCCAGAAAAACAGGCAGGGTACCTGCTCTGATGCCAATTGAAATTCTGGCAACAGATACTTAATGTCAAAGTGAATGTTATGACACCGTGTCGACAATCATTAACAATCCAAACAATAATTTAAAAGACAGTTAAGAACACAAAAAATTGTTAACCCAGTTCAGTGTGTAACTACACCTACATCTGGGGGCTACCAAGCCAGGGAGGAAATCCACTATAAGAGGTGTTAATTTAGGAATAAACCAAACAGTTTATCTCCTTCACTTAAGACCTACCCAATGCAACTTCAATGTAAGTCCCACTTAGACCTGAGTTCCTACTCACTCCCCCTCAATCATAGCAGTGATACTAATCTAATGATTAATAGAATTGTGAAGACATTCTTCAATAAACATACTTGATTTCGCTTCAGAGCTTTAATCAAGAGACACAACACTCGTGCTTCAAAGCTTTGAGTGATAAACTACCCTTACAACCAAATCCTACTCCAAGACACTTATCAAAAGATAATTGATTGGCTCACAAGAATTACTAAAAAACAAATTACAATCTGCCTTCTTTTCTTCTCTTCAAAAATGCAGCACCCAACACAAGGGTTTGTTAGATAATATAGAAGCAGTGAAGTCTTCAACTTGGGCTTCCACAAAAATAGCTTGGGTTAACCAAAGTTAACCTAAGGACTTGGTCTTTGCAACATAACAAATTAGGGTTAAACAAAGTTAACCTAATGTCCACGTGAGCATATGGTCCAAACAAATTAATCCACATCAGAACAGCTCAACAGAATCCTGAAACCTCTCAGGAATTACAAATCTGCATAACAATTTATTCAGTACAGGATGTCTTAACATTGGTCATGACATCATACATCCTGCTAACTAATATTGCAGATTTTCAGTGCAACAGATCATAGCATGATCATTATGTTATCCACCCATACAGAGCTGTACCTGTAGAACATTCCTTCTGTAGAACTTATCTTCAACCCAGAATGTCATGACATCAGTCAGGACATTGTCATATTCTAGTTTTACCAAAAATTAAAGCCAACATAATAATACTTACAACTGGTCGAGGATATCGTGTCGAAATTCATAAACCCACGCGTTTATGATGTTTCTTTCGCAGTTTATCTTATTTAGTCCTCGCATAGTTTATTTTCAGTTTTCATTTCCCCAGCAGTAGAATTCATACATTCATCGCACATCATTTCGTCGCATTGCCTCGGGGACGAGATTCAGATTTTGTTTGTATTTAATTACTTTCAACCATTGATCCACATTATCAAGCTAAAAGATAATTAAATAGGGGCAATTGTCACACCCAAAATTTCGCCCGAATTTTTTCATGTTATATGACTTAGGCTTCGCATTCATCTGCATACGCCTCCATTAGGTCATTGTCATTAAACAATCATTCATTCATCGCATATGCATCAATAATCGTATTTGTTGACCAAAGGTCAATTTAAATCGACATTTGCATTGTTTTGTAGTTGTAAAATACCCGTTATTTTACTTCATGCATTTTCATCTCTCTACCTGTTTATTGCATCATGTTAAGTTGATTATATGTCGATAATATTGATATTTCGGTTTTATAAACAGATCGTAAAAAGCGATTCGACACTGTGCGGAAAATTAGCGGAGAAAGTATTTCAAGTTTTCGCCTTTAACTCACTCCTTTATGAATCTACGTGTCGCGTAGATCATGAAAATGTGCTCTCTCTAATTTTTTGATATATTTTGAAGACTTGTTTTTAACCTTAAGTGTTTTACAATCGGGTATTCTTTATTATCATTTTATTTCGATTTTAATCATTTCGATATTTTTTCTTTAATCTTTGATACCCGTAGTTTATTTTAATTTATTCATTTATTTCTTTCCGGATAATTTATTGTCTAAATTCTATCATTTTTTACAATTTTAATTGTCCAATTTTTATCTCCAAAAATCAAAACAAAAATGTTTTCGGATAGTTTAATTTTTAAACTTTTGGGCTTAATAGCCCATTTTAAAACTTTTGGATGAAAAATGTTTTCGGATATGTTGGTGTATATATATACATGTTATAATTTAAGGTAGGAAGAATAAGAAGCTGCACAAAGAAATAGACCCCTCAGCGTCATCCTTCACTCTTTCTGCCTCCATTCTTCATCCACCTTCCTTATCCTCTTCCTCACTCTCATCTCAGCCGCCTCATATCCTCACCATTACTCCCTTCACTCTCACCTCACTCTTGATTCTTCTCAAGAAATGCTCACCATGACAGAATAAAAAAAACAACAAAATACTCACGCCGGCTCTCCTTCTTCACTCACAACAACCATTACCACCCTCCTTCTTTCGTCTTCAACCACACACCTTTTTCTTTTCTCTGTCAACCAGCGTAAAAAACTCTTCCGGTCTCATTCTCCACCATAACTAATCTTTCACCCTCTTTAATCTTTAGTTTTAGTTTTTATTATTTTATTTTTATTTATACTAAATCTTTAGATATATTTTTTTAATATTCACTTTCTTTTAGTTAGTAATAAATATATAGTGGTTTAAATTTAATTTTTTTTTGTCTACATATATTTTTAAAAACAACAAAAAGATTTTATTTTTTTAGTTGTTAAGTTTTTTTAGAAATAGTATTGCTTTTGTTGATTGATACCAGAAGTAATATATTTTAGATCTTCAAAATAATTTACAAAGATACAAAATATATATATATATATATATATATATATATATATATATATATATATATATATATATTTTAAATTTAAATTTAAATTTCTTTTATATTGTTAAGTAGTTTTTTTTAAGAATTAATTTTCTTTTTATTTAATTGTTGATTTATTATTTATTTCATTTGAACACTCATGAACTTGTAAGCTCATCCCCATTTGTACTTATGTATCCTCATTCCCATAAGTTGTAATAGCTTAGTTAATTATTTTATCGCCTTATTCATCACATGTTCACAAAGCCAAAAACATTTTCAAACTAATATTCGATTGCGAACCATTTTTATACCTTGAGTTGACAAAGCTTTGAAGTGTCACAACGGCCGCACATTGGTGCACACATCACACTTGCTCTTGGACTTACAATGAGACTTTAATTGATTAATTAAATATTATTTAATTATCTAATTAGGTTATTTAAAATTTATTACTCCATCTAATTAATTTTATTAAAATAATTACTTGATTAAATTCCGTTTAGTTAATGGATTAAATTTATTTCGTACATGTACCTACACAATATAATTGTCTTATCATTTGTGTGAGCCACCTTGTATGGGCTTTTATCAATATATTTTTTATGCTTCCATGAATGCTCGCAATTATCCATTTCATCTCCATTATTGCGCCTTGGTCCACATACCAAGTTCTCATCATAAGGTCCTCATGGTAGGGAATACACATTTCTCTATTCTCTTGAGTTTAATCAAGCTTTCTTGGTTAATCATAGCTCAAATCTCATCTCGTCGTCATTCACCACTTTCATAATAAATTCCCAAACCTCGATCCAACGTCGAGTTGTTTTCAAAAATGTTTTCACAAAAAAAAGAAGAGCTTGGATGGTATTTGTTTTATGTTGTTGGATGATAGCCCAATGGTTTAAAACAAGTGCACAGTCTTTAGGTTGTTGGATGATAGCCTAATAAACTAAATACTCTCATCCATACAAAATACCTAACAAGCATGAACCTCATTTCACTTCACCATTTTCATAATAAACTTTTTGGATGAGAGATGATTGGTCGAGCTCACTCACCAATTTCAAGTATTTGAATCCTTATATGATAGCCTAATGTATCGGTACTTGTCATCCACCAATAAAATCAATTCAACTCATCAAATCTTTCCCACATGCAAGTCATTTTTTCAAACATCGCTCACATGCCACACTCATCGCTCACACGCGATGTCCCTTCGCTCACATGCGAATTGCACTAGTGATGTCTTATCTTCCACGTAGGATTAAGCTACTATTTTCATAAATAAAATCAACCAACCAACAAATATTCTCGCAACCAAGAACTACGTAAGCTCTAACTTTTCCATCGCACTTGGGGAATACGTAAGTACGAGATTCTAACATCTTGGCGAGTACACTTTCAAAAAATTAAAACATGTGTCTCCTTTCTTTTCTCTTTTCGCACATAGTAATTAGAAGATAGAAAATTAACTCACTAAACACACAAACACTTAGAACTAAATGGGTACCATTGAGTACGATGGATATGAGGGGTGCTAATAGAGGGATTGTGTAGCCTAGGTCCCCCTGACTCCAATGTCTTGTGGACCGAAGCAAAGATTCCAGCTTAGAGTTGGTTGTTTTAAGGAGGTCGTTTCCCCGCATGATAGTTCAGGACATCAATTTCTGGATAAATGGCCTATAACTCTAAGTTTTCTTTAAGATATCCAAACGTTGGCCGACCGCTCAAATAAAGGATCTTTGAATATCCCTTTAAGAGCCGATTCTTGGAGTATACTTTTGGAAATACTATCACCACGTAGGTCATTCACGTGATGATAATGTTTGTCAAAAGGGGATCTGAGACTCCGAGAAACAAAGCAAAAACCTAGTACAATCCTGTGTATGGGGTTATTGGATAGAAGATTTAGGGTTGTCCAATCTTAGGAATCCTACCTAATTAGGTTGTTCTGTTACCCATTTACCAGTACCATTCTTGTTTCACATATGTGTGAATCTATTACTATCATTATGTTGCACTTTATTGTATATGTGACATCTCATCTCATAGATATCATTCTCGCACTCATGCTTTTTGTATTGCATCATCATGCATGCATTTTACCATCCAAGTACTCATTTCCCTGTTTCCATTCATTCAGTTAAAAAAGCAAGCTGGTTCCCCGACATTGCTACGAAACCAGAGCTATTGTCAAGTTGAGAATGGAGAACTTCAAACAAATGTATGTAAAGTGAGATCCAAAGACTCATTCCCAAGATCATGAAGATGCTTCAACAAGCCCATGCCATGACAAGTGCCAAGACACAAGGAAGGTTCCAAAAAAAACTGGTTGTCAAACGAAAAGTTCATCCTTGCAGTTGATGGTCCCAAGGCCCTTTTATAGCTTCGTTTTGTAATTTTCTTGTTTGTAATATATTGGTCTGCATTTGAACTTTGTCATTCTTAAAATCGTAATTTTAATGAAATGAGCATTGCATCTTTTGAATTAATCATGTCATTTTCTTGTTTTTACTTTCTTGTTATCACTCAAAAATTACAACAAAAAAAACAACAATACTTCTTCCACCTCACTTTCTTTCAGTTTAAGCATACATTGGAGGGAGGATGATGATGATCGAATACCCGATTTGCAAAAGTATGCTTTCAAATAAGACTTTGCTGATGATATACAAGCATTGATTCAAATCCCCAAACAGTGAAGATATAAGGAAAATAATCCCTCGTTAACCCTTTCGAGCCTAAAAGTAGGAGTTTCTTTATGCAAACAGTTAAAACCCTTAATCTAACCTGGGGAAGGGTAGTTGTTCATTTAAAGCAATTGATGCATTCAATTTCCAAGAAAATCATTTCATCTCCAAGGGAACCATTTCAAGCACCTTCTCAGAGGTTTAACCGCATTCTCTTCCATACACAGTGTCGAAGAAGAAGTGAATAATTCAAAGCTTTGAACGGTTGTTACTTAAAGAACCATCATTATGGTAGTCACAACCATCAAATTCTCACATCAGACAAATAATTGTCACACAAGTTGCTCAAACACAAAAGTGATGAATCAAAGAATTAAAAAAAAGGGGAAAGAAAAAGAATACAAAAATAAAGATCACCAAATATCTCAACAAATGAAAAGCAAGAACAAACTTTTGTGACTTCCAAAGAAGAATAGGTGACTTCTGCCTCAAAAGGCATTGGCTCACAAGTTATCATGTCGTCATTTGTGATTCCTCTTGGAAGTTGAATCAGTCAATTAACTGACATATGAATGGAGAATATCACGAAGAATGGGTTGGGCACAAATCAAAATTTGAGCCTTATATCCTTTGTTTCATAAACCGTGAACCAAACCACATTACAACATTCAAAAGACCTAATTGAAGCAAGGTTTATTTTGAAAGCATACTAAAGCAAGGTTGCGTTAACCTGACTCCTCAGTGTTTGCTAAATTTAATTGGTGTTGATACCACGTTATCACATCATTCTTTTCACCTCTTGAATTTCAAATTATCATTGCATCCTCATCATGATTTACCCATTTGTTTACCGCAATTTCATTTCAATAAATGATTTATTTTCAAAGGTTGCATAATCATCGCTTTTAAAACTACCATTGTAAGAAAACAATTTCATCTGCAAGTTTAGCACTTCACATCAAGAGAATTTCATCTATGTGACATCAGTTAAAGAATTTCATCATCATCTGCGAAGTTATCCCAACAGGGGAAAACCTTCTCTTCAAAAGTTCATCACAATCAGGGGCATTCCATTTTTAGAGTTCCAAGTATTGGGGCATGTCACCTGCAAAGATCAATAGTAAGTGCGAAACTCTCAATGATCCAAACCTTTCGAGAACTCAGCACTCTGGGGCACTCAGAGCCAAGACCTCTCCATCTTCAGAGATGATCACAAGCATACCAGTCCATAATCATCATCAATTTCTGAACTCACAACAAGTGTCGAGAAGTCATGCTTGTAATATCCTGCCAAAGGACCACATTCAGGAGCCTTTCTCATTTCATCTACATGTAACCCTCAATTGAGGCACTCGTCAAAAACATTTAAATCATTTTCCTCAATCATACTTACATGCATTTATTAATCATGCATTAAACCACACATATCATTCATGGGGAATCCACCCATTACATAAATAAACTCAAACTTCACTCGACATTTTCCACTAAAAACCAATATCTACCATACAAAAATCCAATTCCCTTTGGCCTAATCCAAAATACCATTTCATGCATTGATCATTCATCATATGCATCACTTCATGTGTGTCAATCCATTGATTGAAGTTGTTATCGTATTACCCCTTGGTCAACCCACTGGTTGGATTTTATCATTACTTCCTTGTCAATTTGAATCAACCCACTGGTTGAGGATAACCTTTCACTTATTGTCAACTCACTAGTTGAAGTTAATCATTTATTTTCCATTTAATTCAGAGCAACCCACTGGTTGAGAATAGTTTTCCAATTCATCTTCGCCAATCCACTAGTTGATGTTGACTTTCTTCTTGCTGGTCGAGCATAACCCATTGGTTATGATGTTGCGCCGGCTTTCATTAACCCATGTGTTTATGTTAGTTATTATTAGTTGACTATCATTGATCCATGCATTGGTGTCAGTCTATATTTTGTTCAATCCACTGATTGAAAGTATTTGTTCGACTTTCGTCAATCCATGTATTGGTGTCAGTTTTTTTTTTGTTTTTGTTCAATCCACTGATTGAAATTTTTTTTGTTGACTTTTATTGATCCACGTATTGGTGTCAGTCTTTATTTTTGTCAATCCACTAATTGAAATTTTTTTGTGTCGACTTTCATTGATCCACGCATTGGTGTTAGTCTTTGTTTATGTCAATCCACTAATTAAAAAAGTTTTTGTGTCGACCTTCATCAATCCACGCATTGGTGTCAGTCTTTATTTTTGTCGATCCACTGATTTAAAGTCTTTGTGTTTACTTTCATTAACCCACGTGTTGATGCTAATTCTTGTTGTTTATTTTCATTAACCCACGTGTTGATGATTGTTCTTATTGTTGACTTTCATTACCTCACGCGTTGATTTTAGTTCTTATTGTTTACTTTAATTAATCCACGTATTGATGTTAGTTTTTCATGTTCACCTTCATTAATCCATTGGTTAATGTTGGTTTTCTTTCTTGTATTTTCGAACTCGATCCATTGATTGAGAATGATGTGTCAACTTTCATTGATCCACGCATTGATGTCAGTCTTTATTTTTGTCAATCCACTGATTTAAAAAGTTTTTGTGTCGACCTTCATGAATCCACGCATTGGTGTAAGTCTTTATTTTTGTCGATCCACTGATTGAATGTCTTTATGTTTACTTTCATTAACCCACACATTGATGCTAGTTCTTGTTGTTTATTTTCATTAACCCACGTGGTGATGATTGTTCTTATTGTTGACTTTCATTACCTCACGCGTTGATTTTAGTTCTTATTGTTTACTTTAATTAATCCACGTATTGATGTTAGTTTTTCGTTGCTCACCTTCATTAATCCATTGGGTAACGTTGGCTTTATTTCTTGTTTCTCTAACGCGATCCACTGGTCGAGGATATCGTGTCAAATTTTATAAACCCACGCGTTTATGATGTTTCTTTCGCAGTTTATCTTATTTAGTCCTCGCATAGTTTATTTTCAGTTTTCATTTCCCCAGTAGTAGAATTCATACATTCATCGCACATCATTTCATCGCATTGCCTCGAGGACGAAATTCAGGTTTTGATTATATTAAATTACTTTCAGCCATTGGTCCACATTAACAATCTAAAAGATAATTAAATAGGGACAGCTGTCACACCCAAAATTTCGCCCAGATTTCTTCTTGATATATGACTTAGGCTTCGCATTCATCTACATACGCCTCAATTAGGTCATTGTCATTAAACAATCATTCACTCATCGCATATGCACCATTAGTCATATTTAAGTTGACCAAAAGTCAATTTAAATTGACATTTGCATTGTTTTGTAGTTGTAAAATACCCGTTATTTTACTTCATGCATTTATATCTCTCTACCTGTTTATTGCATCGTGTTAAGATGATCATATGTCGATAATATTGATATTTCGGTTTTATAAACATACTGTAAAAAGAGATTTGACACTGTGCGGAAAATTAGTGAAGAAATTATTTGAAGTTTTCGCTTTTAACTCACTGCTTTATGAATCTACGTGTCACGTAGATCATGAAAATGTGTTATCTCTAATTTTTAAATACATTTTGAAGACTCGTTTTTAACCGTAAGTGTTTTACAACCGGATATTCTTTATTATCATTTTATTTCAATTTTAATCATTTCGATATTTTTTATTTAATCTTTGATACCCGTAGTTTATTTTAATATATTCATTTATTTTTTCCAGATAATTTATTTTACAAATTTTATCATTTTTGACAATTTTAAGTGTCCAATTTTTATATCTACAAACCAAAACAAAAATATTTTCGGATAGTTTAATTTTTAAATTTGTGGGCTTAATAGTCCATTTTATCATTAGGGTCATTTTAGGTATTTTAAAAAATTGATTAAACCTAATTGTTGATATATATATATATATATATACATGTTATAATTTAAGGGAGGAACAAAAAGAAGTTGCGCAAAGAAATAGATCCCTCAGTGGCATCCTTCACTCTCTCTGCCTCCATTTTTCATCCACCTTCCTTATCCTCTTCCTCACTCTCATCTCAGCCGCCTCATATCCTCATCATAACTCCCTTCACTCTTGATTCTTCTCAAGAAGTGCTCACCATACATAATAAAGAAAAAACAACATAATACTCACGCCGACTCTCCTTCTTCACTCGCAACAACCATTACTACCCTCCTTCTTCCGTCTTCAACCACACACCTTTTTCTTTTCTCTGTCAACCACCGTAAAAAACTCTTCCAGCCTCATTCTCCGTCATAACTAATCTTTCACCCCTTTAATCTTTAATTTTAGTTTTTATTATTTTATTTTTATTTATACTAAATCTTTAGATTTTTTTTTTAAATAATCACTTTCTTTTAGTTATATATATATTGGTTTAGATTTAATTTTCTTTTTTGTCTAGATATATTTTTAAAAACAACAAAAAGATTTTATTTTTTTAGTATTTAAGTTTTTTGTAGAAATAGTATTGCTTTTGTTGATTGATACCAGAAGTAATATATTGTTAAGTAGTTTTTTTTATGAATTAATTTTCTTTTCATTTAATTGTAGATTTATTATTTATTTCATTTGAACACTCATGAACTTGTAAACTCATCCCCATTTATACATATGTATCCCCATCCCCATGAGTTGTAATAACTTAGTTAATTATTTTATCGCCTTATCCATCACATGTTCACAAAGCCAAAAACGTTTTCAAACTAATATTCCATTGCGAACCATTTTTATACCTTGAGTTGACAAAGCTTTGAAGCGTCACAAAGGCCACACATTGGTGCACACACCACGCTTGCTCTTGGGTTTACAATGAGACTTTAATTGATCAATTAAACATTATTTAACTATCTAATTATGTTATTTAAAATTGATTAGTCCATCTAATTAATTTATTAAACTAATTACTTGATTAAACCTTGTTTAGTTAATCGATTAAATTTATTTCGTGCATGCACCTACACAATATAATTGTCTTATCATTTGTGTGAGCCACCTTGTATGGGCTCTTATCAATTTATTTTTTATGCTTCCAAGAATGCTCGCAATTATCCATTTCATCTCCATTATCGCGCCTTGATCCACATACCAAGTTCTCATCATAAGGGCCTCATGGTAGGGAGTAGACATTTGTCTATTCTCTCGATATTAATCAAGCTTTCTTTGTTAATCATAGCCCAAATCTCCTCTCATCGTCATTCACCACTTTCTTAATAAATTCCCAAACCTCGACCCAACGTCGAGTTGTTTTCAAAAAATGTTTTCACAAAAAAACAAGTTCTAAGTCTGTAGGTTGTTGGATGATATCCCAATAAACTAAATACTCTCATCCTTGCAAAATACGTAACAAGCGTGAACCTCGTTTCACTTCACCATTTTCATAATAAACTTTTTGGATGAGAGATGATAAGTCGAGCTCACTCACCAATTTCAAGTATTTGAATCATTAGATGATAGCCTAATGTTTAGGTACTTGTCATCCACCATTAAAATCAATTCAACTCATCAAACCTTGCCCACGTACAAGTCATTTTTTCAAACATCGCTCACACGCGATATCCCTCCGCTCACATGCGAATTGCACTAGTGATGTCTTATTGTCAAAATACGATTAGGCTCCTATTTTCATAAATAAAATCAACTAACCAACAAATATTCTCGCAACCAAGAGCTACGTAAGCTCTGACTTTCCCATCCCACTTGAGGAATACGTAGGCACGAGATTCTAACATCTTGGCGAGCACACTTTCAAAAAATTAAAACATGTGTCTCCTTTCTTTTCTCTTTTCTCACATAGTAATTAGAAATAGAAAATTAACACACTAAACACACAAACACTTAAAACTAAATGAGTCCCATCGAGTACGATAGATGTGAGGGGTGCTAATATCTTCCTCTTGCATAACCGACTCCCGAACCTGCATCTCTTGGTCCCGACGACCATTTCATTTCATATTTTCATTTCTTGGGTTTTATCTATATTTTCCCTTTCCTCATTAGGAATAAATAAAGTTAGATGGCAACTTCAATATTTCGAAATCGAATTAATAATATTTTTTCGATTAGGGTCAATAGCAACATTAAGGTTTCCTGTATCACCGACTTGTTCAACCCGGATCCTTTGGTGCTAGCTAGACGAGCTAAGAGGATGGCCCGGGTATTTTATTCCCTTGGGACATGACAAATCTCAAAAACCTCAAATTTATTACATAGTGATAGTGCCTGATGGACATACTTTATCAGAATGAGATCCTTTGCTTGAAAACTTCCACTCATTCGCCCGACAACTAGTTGTGAATCCGTTCGAATAAACAGGTGAGTCACCCCAACCTCTAAAGCCAACTTTAGGCCGACTATCAAGGCCTCACACTCATCTTGATTGTTGCTTGTTTAAAAACGGAATCGCAACTAATACTCCAGTATTATATATCCAGGACCCTCCAGGACTACACCAGCTCCGCTCCCTTTCAAATTTGATGATCCGTCTACGGAAAGAATCCACCTTGCAGGTGAATCACTTATAGGCGGTGAGCTAAATTCCACCATAAAATTTGCCAGGACCTGAGACTTTATGCTGGTGCGCAGAGTGAAGTCAATATCATACTCGGACAACTCCACTACCCAAGACACCATTCTTCCCGCCACATCTGGCTTCTTAAATATTTGTTTTAGGGGAAAGTTCATTCTCACCAAGAGAGGATGCCCGTGAAAGTAATGTCTTAGCTTCCAGGAAGTTGTCACCAAGGCTAGTGCCAACCGCTCAATTTTTTGGTATCTTAATTTCGCTCCCTTCAGCACTTTACTAACAAAGTATATTGGACGTTCTCCGGCCTCTCCTTCTTGTACCAACACGGAACTAATGGCCTGATCTGATACAGTGAGATAAAACACCAGTTGAGTATTCTCTCTTGGTCTGGTTAAAATTGGAGGAGTTGACAAAAACTACTTCACCTCCCAGAATGCCTGCTCACATGCATCAGTCCACTCAAAATTCGCCCTCTTTCTAATAGCTGCGAAGAAATGAATTGACTTGTCTCCTGCACAAGATAAAAAACGGGACAACGCAACCAACCGGCTAGTTAGTTGTTGGACTTTGCGTATTATAGTCATACTTCTCATATTAATAACCTCTTAACATTTATCCGGGTTAGCTTCTATTCCGCGAATTATCAATATAAAGCCTAAAAACTTGCCAGCCTGCACCCCGGAAGTACATTTGTCTGGGTTAAGGCGCATGTTGTATTTTCGAATCACTGCAAAAGTTTCTCAATGTCTACGACATGTTTGCAATCTGCAACTATCTTGACCACCATGTCATCCACATAAACCTCAATATTTCTCCCTATTTGTGGAGAGAAAAACATATCCATGAGCCTCTGGTAGGTCGCACCAGCATTCTTCAATCCAAACGACATCACATTATAGTAATAGTTCTTTCGATCTGTCATAGAGGCTTTCTTCGAAGCATCCACCGGGTTCATTATAATTTGATTGTATCCCGAATAGGCATCCAAAAAACTTAGAAGTCAGAACCCTGAAGCCACATCAATCAACCGATCTATATGTGGCAGATGGTAAGGATCTTTTGGACATGCTTTACTAAGATCTGTGAAGTCCACACACATTCTCCACTTCTCGATTTTCTTCTTGCCCATGACCACATTAGACAACCATGTTGGGTATTGAACTTTGCCAATGAATCCGGCTTTGACCAGTTTCTCAACTTCCTATACAACGACCTTCCTCTTTTCTTCACCACTTTTCCGCTTCTGCTGAGATATCGGCTTCACATATGGGTTGAGAGCCAGATGATGTCACATAACTTCTGGGTTGATCTCGGGCATATCTGCGGGTTTCCAAGAAAATAGATCTAAGTTCTGCCTCAGAACCTGGATTATCTCGGCGTCTTCCTTGGCAGAAAGTTGAGTTCCTAGGTGAGTAATTTTCAAAGGCTAAGATCTGATTTACACTTCTTTTGTATCCTCTTGAGGAGTCATGCTATCTTATTTAGGGACCTCCCTAGGATTGATGTCCACCACATTAACTTTATGGTCTGTCGGGCTTTCAACAGGTATCGACTTTTTCTTAATCTTCATGATGTCCTTGTAACATTTCCTGGCCAAACACTTATCTCCCCGAACAATTCCAACGCGGCCCTCACTTAACAGATACTTCATAGTGAGGTATAAGGTTGACAAAGCTGCTTCTAGGGCATTGAACGAGGGCCGGCCTATGATGATATTATAGGGCGAGGAAGCATTGACTACTAGGTATCGGACTTGGACATCCTTAGCATTCTCATTGGTTCCAAAAGTGGTTAACACTGGGATATGACCCAACACCTAAACCTGTTCGCCAGAGAAGCCTACCAAGGTTCCATTGAACGACAGTAACTCCTTAGGGTCAAAATCCATTCCCTTGAAGCCTTTCCAATACATGACATCAGCCGAACTACCTGGATCAACTAAAACCCGCTTTACGCCCCAGTCTCTGATTTGCACTTTAACGACCATGGGGTCGTTTTCATGAGGCAAAACGCCATTCGCATCTTCCTGGGAGAAAGCTATCATTCTGAGATCATCATCGGTTGGCCCAGCTTGAGCCACATGCATTACACCTCGCGCATACCTCTTCTGGGCTGCACTGGTGGATCCACCTCCAACAAACCCTCCAGAAATGGAGTTGAGCGTATGTCGGGTTAGTCTTGCCTCGCGAACTTCCTCAATTGTCTTGCCTTTCTTTTTTGACGGTGAACTAGAGGTCTCCTCTCTCTTTGGAGGCGGGCTGCGTTTGTCGCCTTGTTCCGAGCTATCTTTCACATTGGACGAAATTTTACCCATCTGGATCAACTTTTCAATCTCTCTACGTAACTGAACATAGGACTCAGTTGTATGTTGATAAGTTCCAAAATGTAGTTATTTTGTGTATACATTTTGTGGCACTTATCCGTTCTTTTGTTGATATTTAGTTGAATAATCCCCGCTTTTAGTATATTTGTGTACATAATAGAGCAATTGAGTTTTTGTGTAAATATTGTATTATTTGATAGTTTTTCATCTCTTTTATAGGTATTCATTCATAATTGGAGCATTGAGTAATAAAGGCCAAAGACTAAGCTTCAAGAATGCGATTTTGCACAATACGTCATCGAATGAAGCTCAAATCCAAAGAATAAAAATCAGCAATTTGCTTGATATTTCTTCATGGTTAGATAGAGCATTGAATAAGCTTTCCAACGCTTCAAACCGGACTCAATTCCGAGTTACGGTTCTCAAGATATGGCAAAAATAAAATGCTGAAAATAGCAGACCGCGCTTAGCGCGAATACCGCGCTTAGCGCGCCCTGCGACATCAGAATTCTTTAAAAGGGGCTAAAAACACATTTTTAGGTTATGGGTTGGGTATTTTTGAGTCCCAACACCATCAACATCATATTTTTGATAGATTTGCTTGGAAAACAACATTGGAGCTTGCATTTTGATGATCCGGAGTCGAATCCCTCGTCGATTGGTGTTGACAAACCAAGAAATGTCTGATTCCTCTTCTTCTCTTCTCTTTGTAATCTATTTTGTTGGGTTTTGTATGTATATCTACTCATAACTCATGTATAATTGTCGCCCTTGGCGTTATATAAAGTTTGCTTTACGAATTTGTGTCGGTGATTATCTTGGGTTTTTTACTTTATGTTAGGGGTTTGAGCTTTGCTAGGGATAGATTGCTTAGATTCTTACCTAGGATGATTATCTGTTAGTTTCCGAATGATAGAAATGGGTTTAGATCTAACATTCACTATAGAGTATCCGAACTTAATGCCTCTGCGTCGGTGAAGTATGCCAGGAATGGGTATTGAGGTGATGACTTGACTTTGTTGTCGGTATGCGGGGATGGATATTGAGATGATTTAGGAGGAATCTCAATTTGGGTTAGAAATAGCTTAGATTGTGAGAGGTATGTGATGACACGTATTTGAGTATGACATGGGTGGTAGATTTAAGTGTGAGTAGTTTACAGTTGGTATATTTATAGTTCATTTACTTTTAATCCCAAACTCATTAACGGTAGAATTATCGATCAATAAAATAATCTATATAACGGATATAACGGTATAATCCAAAATTTCTTTATACCGCAACATATGTCCTCGATATGATACACACTTCGACCATCGCGTCAGGCTTCCATGGCTTAGGAAACAAATTCAAATGGTTCATGTCTCTCCAAATATATTCCTTTATGGCATTCAACGTGTGAATGTTTCACCCGGTCTTAGGGTCTGGCGGCTCCGTGATAGAGGTCATTTCTCCCGGGCACGATCCCGGGATGTTGAATGATCCCGAGGCCAAGCCTTTTGATATGAGCTATCATTTCTCCCTTTGCCCTTTTCTCTAGCATCTCGGGCTCTCTTCTCCATATTGCTTTCTTTGCCCTTCACATAACATTCAGCTCCGGTAATGATTTCGTTCATGCTTTGGCCGGTTTCTGAGCTAGACACTCATTGAATTGCCCGACCTTGAGTCCGTGCTGAAATGTCGCCACAAAGATCTCCTGATTGGGGTAAGAAACCTTTATGGTCTCTTCATTGAACCTGGACATGAAATTCCGCAGTGATTCTGCTAGACGTTGCTTGACGCTGAACAACGAGGTAGTGGCCACCCTCCGGTGACAGTTTGCAAAAAACTGTTGGATTATTTTTTTTTGAAATCCTGGTAACTAATCACGGAGAACCGTGGCAAGCCCTGTTATCATCGCAACACGGATTCCCTGAAAGTGTCAGCCATTAGCTTGCATTTCAAGGAATCTTTTGCTCCTATTAACATCATTGTATTATTAACTGAAATCATATGCTCCTGAGGATCAGTTTTTCCGTCGTATGTTACCAGGACGGGAGGCTTGAAATTCTCAGGAACAACATCCTCCTAAATGACCAGAGATAAAGGCTATGGTTCTAAGAGTTCTGCCTCTTGTTCTTCTGTTTCATCCAAACTCCTCTGCTGAAGAGCCTGAACACTATCTTGTAGGGTGTCATTGTGCTGACGCAGATCGTCTATTATGGCCAACAACTGTGCTAGGTCCGGCGGATCGGTTGGTGGTGTGGTTGACATCGTGTTATCAAATACTGTGCGGTGGTCTGGGATAGATTTCACCGAGTCCCCATAGTCGGCGTCAAATGTTCTTGCAGGAAAAACTTATATAAAAGTATTTAGGTATTTGGAGGCTCAAGCTAAGTATCTTGAAATCCAAGATAATAAGTGTCTTGCTTATTCCGCTGGCGGGAGCCCTATTTATATAAGTATCGAGACCTTTATGTTCAATGCCTGTAACGGCTATGTCTTTCCACTTCCATAACTGAACTGCGTTTAAGGAGAATAACGTCTACCGCTCACAAATGATGACCCTAAAGTATAATACGCGCCGTCAGAGTTAATGTGGCAGTTACACCATTGATGTCTGGCTTGGATGTAACACTCACATTATTGTCGAGCTAGATCATGGCTCGTAAGGCCGGATTATATGTCCAGACCATACTCCGATCTCCACGCTTTTTGGCCGAGAAGCATGCTCGGCTTCTTCCTTGTCCCTTCCGCCTTTATACCTCAGCTAGGATTTTATGTATGATATATATATATATATATATATATATATATATATATATATATATATATATATATATATATATATATATATATATATATATATATATATTAAAATTAAATAATGATAAATTAATTATTAGATTCATTAGTAAACTCATTAATATTCTTATACAAGTGAAATAATTTAATTGATTTTAAAAATTTGTAACTATACTCTAGTTTTATATAATTAACCATGCTATTAAATTTATTTATGGATTTGTTCCTAAAATTAAATTAAGGTAAAAGATTTGCCATAAATGAACAATTTTCATCGGTAAATATTTGATTTCTTCATCGACAAGATTTCTTAATCTCCATCATCAGATCGAACAACTCATCATCTCCTTCCTCTCAACGCACTTTGTTTAACGAAGAACTATGGAAAAACGTTAGTAAATATATGTGCCCATCCTATCAATCCCCTTCGTCTTTCCAAGAACTCTGGAAAAACGTTAAAGCTACTGATATAGCCTTCAATGCCAAAGCTCATATGTGTACTGATTACATGGCTAACAAGGTCATGTTCTTTTCTTTTCTTGCATTTCTCTGTTTTTCTTGATATTGATGCTGATATTGTTGTGTAATTTATTACAGCTGAATGGTTGGGGTATTCTGGAAAAGGCACCTAAGGATGGATCTTTATTGAAGAATACCATTGATACGATTGGGGAGTGAGCTTCTCTTTTCTTTCATAATTTTTAGGGTTAAATATACAATAAGCAAATTTTGATTTATACCTTTAAAAATTTTATTTGAGTCATCTTGTTGCTAAGAGAACTTGCTCAGGGGTAAAAATTCACCTTTTTTTTCTAGCATTCAACTTGGAACCAATATGTTTATTTCTTATGAACTATTACCTGTTGACAGTTACACAATTCTACACCGCGAATACTTTTATGCTTCAACTGCATTGCTTCCATTCTCCTATACACTTAATGTAAGTATGCATTTTTGTAAAGATTTTCTAAATTGTGTTTTCGCTCTTAAGTTTAATGTTTATTCATTCTTTGCTTTACTTCATATTAACTCATATTAATTTTACATTACAGAATGTTCCTTTGTCTAATGTTCCTTAAGGTTTGCACCGTCATTTTTTATGTTGAAGTTCTTTTATATCTAAATTTGCATAAAAATTTGCACTAGAATCTGCCTGGTGTTTTCTACAATTCTCAGGGAAGTGAAAAACTGCTTCAACTAGTCTCGAATACTCTCTTCAATAATAAGGAAACCCAGGATAATGAATCCAAAAGTGAAAGTGTTAGCTCAGATGAACCACATTGTGTAAGTATCATTGAGTGAATAAAATGAATTCAATGCTCTAATTATAATAATGCTATTTGTTGCTGGAATTTATTCTCTACTTGCTATTATATTTTTTTTTTTTAACTTTAAAATGACTTATTTAGATAATAAGTTCATCAGAAGAGCTTGAGAAGCTTTCTCGTCAAGAAGATGGAAATGATGTCCTTAGTATAGATACCATCGCAGAATTTTGCAAGATATACGATTTAGACGGAAACAAATCCTATCCTGCTCCCTCTCTCATGTATTTGATGTTAATCCAACCACGACAATCTATGCATTAATTAACATTGGCGAGTCTCTAGATTGAGCATAATACCGTAGAGGATCCAAGTCAAATTTAAACATAAGAAATGTTTTCAAAAACGATAAGTCTATTTTTTTATTACCAGTTTTGTTACAAGTTTTTCTTAGACATTTTGTTCCTCTATTTTAGGGAGACACCACTTTACTCATGTATCAATGAATTTATTGTATGAATTGGTACAAAAACAATTATTTTAGTGTGATTGGTTTCTGAATAGTTGAACGCTTTATAAGCATGTTAATAATGATATTCTTGCAATGTTGATTAAATTAGATCCATATCAGAATATTTTTATATTATTTTAAAAATGATTGTATCTTAAGTTAAAAATAATTAAAAATAATTAAAAATAACAATATTAGTAGCATAAATAATTAAAATAACATTTTTTTGTGTGTTTAGATTCATACGTTGTTTTAAATATTTGTATTTTTTTAATTGTACACAAAATATTATAATCCATTCTTACTCGTGATTTGCACGGGTACTGGTTTGTTACGCGTATTAGTTTTCAAAAATATATTAAAATTGAAATGAAAAAAAGAGAAAATAAATCGGTTATTTTATAATTTTTTTCATATATAAAAATATTTGAATCAACAATAAAATTATTCCTATATATAAATATTTATGTTTTGAAAATATTTTTTAAAATAAATTAAACCCATAGTAAATTTGTGCTACCTCCATTTTTTATTATAAATCGTTTTGAATTTTTCACACATATTAAGAAAAACAATAATTGTTGTTTGAAAATGAGAAATTATGAAGGTTTTAACAAAATTATCCTTAAATATGTGAAAGATAAATTTACATAATTGAATTGAGAGAGAATAATAAATATTTAAATATATAATAAAAAATATCATTTATTATTTATTGGAATTGTAAAACGATTTATATTCTGGTACAAAATTTATTTCCAAAACAACTTATAATAAAAAAATAGAAGAGTATCTATTATACAAAAGGAATGAATTTTTTAAGCATATAGTAACATTGCTTAACTTGAATTTATGGCAATCATAACGTGTTGTAGAAAAGCTCAATTTCACAAAATCAAACTAACGAAAAATCAAACTAACGAAATTAGCACTTGAAGAGTGATGAGTGCTAAATTGTTGTGAATGATATTTAACTCTAGAACTTGATAGTTTTTCATGTATTTGGTAGGTATTCAAGCAATGATATTTAGTCATTATCTTGTAGATCATCGAATAAGCTTTCCAACACTTCTTACTGTGCGTCAATCGGAGTTGCGGTTCAGAAGTTATATGATGAAAACAAAATTTGTTAGTACATCAAACTGTGCTAAGCGGACGTACCGCGCTAAGCGTGACCTGAGAGCACCAGAAGCCGTGTTTTTTGATTTTTTTTACCGCGCTTAGCATGCCCTATTGGGACAGCAATTCTATTTTAGTGTTTTTTCACACTTTTTCGGCCATTCCTTCATCTTTCTTCATGGTGGCAACCTAGAGGGAGTTCACAAGCATTTTGGAGAGATAGAGAAGTTCTAAAAACAAAATAGAAGTTGATAATTACATATTGGAGTCGGAACTGAGTTATCTGATGGGACACATTGGTTGATTCTTCTCCCTCTTCACTTTCACCTTGTCGTGGTTAGAGACCATAAGTGATTAGGATCTCTTCTTAGTTGGTTTTGGTTGTAATAACTCGTACTCATATGTATTTACTCTGATTTTATTGCATGTGAACCGATTGATTATTTGATTTTGTTAATTTCATTTGTGTTTATGTAAAACCTAGGTTTTGGGAATCTTTTGACAAACCCATTTCAAAACCTAAGATCCAATATTTTTCGACTATCGAATACGATGCTCTGGATACGGAGGTGGGATTCGATATTCATTTGTATCTGATTGTTAATGTTACCATAAAACTTGGTTGGACACGATTGAGTTAGTTACAGTAAATTCCTCTTCATTTGATTGGACACGATTGAGTTATTTACGGTAAATTTCTCTTCATTTGGTTGGACACGATCGATATTGAAGAGAGATTCGTGATAATAGTGAATGATTGAGAAGTCTAGACATGATAGATGAGTTTGATATGTATGATGTATATTTGTGTTTATTGGTCACGACATTAGACGCAATCTGTTTAGGAATCGGTATTGGTGCTTTGGCATTTGTTAGATTCTGAACGCTAGACATAGATTTAGACTTAATGTTCACTTTTGTATTGATTCTTAATGTTTCCATATTGTTTTGGACACGCACGATATGGTTGAAACGTCGTTGGTGTTTGGACACGAACGTCGACGTAAGCGATATGTGATGGTATTGAGAAATAAATAGATTGTGTATAATTGACTGATAGAAAGCATATTTTCGAGTTATAAAAACCAATCCTATCATGTTCTCGCCCCTCTCCGAAAGCTTTAATTTTCCGTTGTTTATTTATTTTTCCTTTCGTTTTAAATATACTTTTACAAACAATCTTAAAAATGTAATAACGATTGAATGGCATTGATAGCATTAATCCATGTAGAGACAATAAAACATATTTACTTAAGTTTTTGCTTGAGAACTGCTTTACTGCAGCTCTCAACAAAGAGCACCCAACAAAATTGAACCGAGGCAAGAATGTAGAATTCAAGAACTTCGATTGAGAAGCATGGTTGTTGTTCTTGCAAACAACGGATGAAGAACTATTGATGAAGCCATATTGATGAAGAACTACAAACCATTAAATTTTGAGTATCAAATTTTCAAACAAGTGACATCATATAAAATGTGCAAATACATGTTATTTATATACACAAATCTAAAAAGATGCTATAACAAAAAATAAATTTCAAATACATACTCATGCATAAACAATCTATTCTCCATCATAATTGGAGAAGTCAATATTCTTGTCATACGAAAGCTCGAGAATAAACATATTACAATTGAGTTGAGGAGGTTGAGAGAAATTTCTGACTAAATCATTTTCACTTCAGACTAATATAACTTTTTTATGAAGTCGTAATAATATTTTATAGAAATATAAATTGAATTTATTTTTTTACATTTTCACTCTTTCATCATTTAATATAAATAGTCATGATTAAATGATGCAGAATACTATATGTGAGGAATTAAGTAGCTTGACAGAATGTGCCCCATATAACTGATTCAATTCAATGTTCCAAGATTCTTATTAAAAAACAAAAGCAATTTTTCAAGATATTTATCAAAATATAAATAAAATTCAATGTTTCAAGACCTTTCTTCTCTAAACACCAACTCTCATTCTTTCTTCTACCCTTTGCGGCCCAGGGGACCATTGCCGACATATATTTTTCTTTTGCAAGGCAAAACCAACTAAACTATTATTCAGCCAGACTAAATTCCAATTCAACGTTACACCACTTCCTTGAGCAATATTAAATGCTAACCAGAACAACGGTAACATTACAAACCAAAATGGACACCATCTAACTCATAACTAAGGCAATACAAATACCAAATGACAAGCCGAAAATACCTAAACCAACACCACAATCAGATTAACCAAATTCATACTTAAAGCTTCCATATATATATATATATATATATATATATATATATATATATATATATATATATATATATATATATATATATATATATATATATATATATATATAGAACACAATTTAACATAACCATATATAAAAACATTGATATGAATTAAATATTTTGAAAATATTTAGGACTTTCATTAAGAAATTTAATATTTGGAAAGTTGGGTAGTTATTATTAAGAAATTTAATATTCAATATAATATTCGAAAAGTTGTGTAGTTGTTCGTATAAATCATATTTATTATTTCATATTTAAGTTTCTTTTATATTGGTAAAATTATTTCAGGATTCTATAAATTATTTTTTTGTAATAAGTTAGTCTTTTAAATTTTTTTATAATAAATTAGTTTTTTTGAGATGATTTCTATTTCATTTTTCTCATATTTTTTGTAACAGGATAGTCCTCTAAGATATACATGGATATATTTTAAAACCTACGGATTATCCGTTTAATAGATATCCGCACAAATATGTGATGGATATGGATATAATATTTATCTAAAGGGACAGATATGAATATCATACTATTTATCTCTATGAATATTCATTTACATCCCTAGTTGCTATATTACTTAAAAAATGTTTTACTTAAAAATTATTGAAATAACAAAAATTAATAAGAGTCTTAAATTATAATTAACCACCTTTAAATAAATATAATTTTCAACAATTAAAAATTAAATTGTTGACTAATAAATGTCTTTTTAGCTATAAATAGTTGTTTCAAAATGAAAATCTTTCTACCTTTTCAATGCAACATTAATTAATTTTTACCAACTTTATCCTTAGTCTACGTTTTTTACAAGTTAAAACAATGTAACAACCAATAGTAATTATAGATAATTTTGTAAAAGTATTATTTTTATTGACTCAATTATTATTTTTTTTAATATATGTGTAACAATCTTAAACGCCTTTTATTTTGAGACGACAGGACTACCAAGTTAGAATCTTCAATAACTAACTCAATTAATCTTGGATAGGTCCAATTTGTAAACTCCTTTTGGCTTTACTTTTTATCACCAAAGAAAAAGAGAAATTTGAAGTCAACAAGGACAATGAGAAAATGAACAATAACAACACTGAAGTAGAAGAGAAATTTGAAGACAAGGATGAAAATAAAAAGGAATATGAACTTTCAAACAATGAGGCACAATTTATTCTTGTGCGAATACTTAATGAAATAGAGCAAGAGGATAAAGAAGATCAAAAAGACCAACCACAAAGTAGGGTCAGCCCAACGTGACGTGAGGTCTAAGACGAAAAGGTAAAAAATTATTTTGTAGTTCTACAAGATTTGAACCCAAGACCTTCTAAATAAAACATCATTTATTTGTCAACTGAGCTAAGTAGGTATTTATACATAAATTTTATTTTCCTAAAAAAAAACTGAATTTTAATTTTTTGAGGCCTAAAATACCTTTAAGAAAAAAATTGAGGCCCAAGGCAAAGGCCTAGTTCGCCTTACCCTTGGGTCGGCCCTTCCACAAATGAGTGATATTGAAGATAGTTAATACCCACCCCCTTCAAATAAAAAGAAGATTAGGAATAATACCAAATAGACAAGTTGATGAAGGATGTTGACCCAACAATGATGGCAATATGCACGGTAGCAAATTGTAGAGAAGCTTGGAAATCCCTGGAGAATTCAAGACTCATTCCTAAAGCCCCTAAGAGACCCCCAAGTCATGTCCCATATAAAACAAAAGAAAAAAGCTAAGGAAATATAATAAGAAACCTTCTAATGTGACAGAAAGTCTCAAAGAGCCCCCAACAAAAAAGCAAAAAAGGGCCCTGAGTCCTCTACAAAACTTAAATATCCAAGAAGAAATATGATGTTGTTTTTAAGGAAAAGGCTCAGTCAAAAGATACACTGCCAGAGAATAGAAAGAATTACGAAGAGAAGAAAAGAAAAATAGTTGAAAAATACCATGCAACCAAGAAAAAGAAACACACTTCAAGTCTAGTTGGTCATTCAAACTAATCACCTTTTTAAATCTGTCATTTTTAAGCATAGTTTAATGTGTCAGGGCGAGGACATTGTCCTTACTTCACTTTCTAAGTTAATTTCATAATATTTATATTTGGATTGTTAAAAATATTAGAACCAATTCTAAAATAATAAGCAGTGCATAAATTTTGACTTAAGTGGATAACCTCTGTCACGTTAGAAGAAGTTAGAGAAGTAGTTAGTCAATTAAAATTTTTTGAATTGTTTTAAAGTATGGAATAAGATTCATTGTAGGATTTAGTTTAGATATAAAATATTATTAACTAGGGCTAGCTAAAAAGGGATTACAATATTTACTAATACATGTTAAAATAAAAGAAGATAAAACAACATACAAACATGTGCAAAAAGGAGTAGTAATTCAAAAGAGCATCATAAATAAAGTTCATGTGCCTATAATTGAGTGAAAATGGATGTTTCCACTTTGAGTAACATGTTGGACTCATTACAAGTGATATGCTATCGGGTGAAAAGGTGAAGCACCTAGAAAAAATAATTAAAAAGGTATTAAAAGTAGAATCTCGAGGTTAAAAAAGAACTAAAAATCCTCTGAAACATAAAGCCAGTTTATCCCTTACTGAAACTAAAAAGTGAATCCTTGGACCATATGATAGAGAAATCAAACTATGTGAAATTCTGGTATGAGATATGAGATGTCAAAGGTGATGTTACGACACTAATATTTGTTAGACTGAACAAGGAATAGCTGAATAATAAATGCAGTAAAGTAAAATTGACACAAGTAAATTGTTCACCCAGTTCGGTACAATCACACATGCGTCTAGAGGCTACCAAGCCAAGGATGAAGTCCACTATAAGAAGTATTAATTCAGAGTTAAACTCCCTAATTTACAACCCCTCACTTAATCACTACCCAATGACTCTTCTACCTAAGAACCTCTTAGATATGAGAACCCCTCTCACTCTCTCTTAATCACACACCGTGATAAAAGATAACAAAGACTTGAAGATACACTTCAAAGAAACATAATCAACCTTGCTTCAAAGCTTATGGATGCTTAACAAGTTACAAATCAACTAAACGTCCAACTCAAGTATTACAAAATACAAGAGTGGCTCACAAGAAACAATTAACACAGACTAAAACCTTAAACTCTAAAATAACACGTTCAACTTCCTTCAGTGTAACTAACTCTGCAAGTAGGGTTAGTTGTTCTTCTTATAGTAATGGCAATTAGGGCTTGGGCCAAAACCGCTTCACATAAGTCTTCAAAGCTTCTCATTACTTTCTCCATGAATGTAAGATAAAAGTTCTCCAAAAATGTTGCAACAGAACTTTACATAAACTTGCTAACTTCAAGCAAACAACTTAAACAAAACAGCGCCTAGAATTTTTAAACAGAAAAACCAGTTCAGTTCTGTAACATATGTCAAGACATCTATTATGACATCTTGTAAATCTGCTGATACATCTTCGCTTCACATGTCAAGGCATCTGTCATGACATTTTCTGAGCACAATATTTTACCAAAATTGTTGCCAACACAAAACTAACAAGCTCCCCCTTTGACAAATTTTGGAAAAAACATTATTTTAGCATATAAGTCATACAATCAAAATCAGGGATCATAACCAAAATAAAAGTCAAGCAAACTCAGCAAAATCAGAGGATAGCATCACAAACACATATTAGAGAAGCTGCAACAGAGAGACATTTGTATACTAGAGAGAGCAGCAACACAACCACAATATATCAGAGACACAACAGTAGAAAATGAATGTTTAAACGTAAGTTAAAACATCACACATGTACACAAGCATGAACACAAGCATAGTTAGTTAAAATCTGCACACAGTAAGCTACTCCCTCTCAAACTCATCATTCCATCAGTCAGTCAGTCACATAGTTAGCTCAGCTCTCAGTTAGCTCACAAAGTTAGCTCACATATTACTCCCCCTTTTTAGCCATAATATGCCAAAGTCAGAGAGACATCAGAGTAAACTCATGGAAAATAACAATATTGAATATTAGTACATAATAGCATCCAGTTGTTCATTGTTATTTAGAACTACAAATAATGGCATTACAGACTATAGTATTCATTGTTGATCACATAAGTGATAAAATTAACCAAAAAGAAATAATATAAAAAGAGAAACAGGAATCACAACCCGAACAGCTTCAAGGGCGGCACACTTAATTGTCTGATGAATCATCAGACCCACCACTTCCATCATTTTTTGCTTCACCATCAGAGGAACTTCTTCCTTCATCTTCAGAACTGCTTTCTTCCTTATGCATTTCCTCAACAACACTTGCAGCAATAGTCTTTTTCAGCACTTTGATAGTTTCCTCAAATTTCAGTTTTCTTTCCATGCTGATACGGATCACTTCATCAAATTCTTTACATGCCTCCATCAATTGAGAAATTACACCAGCCTTGTTGGATGTCTTACTTTCAGAAGCAGCAGCAAATGTCGAAACAATGTCTGGGACATGTTTCCCTGCAAACAGTTTCTGGTGGACAGACAATCCAGATCCTCTTTTGCAAGTCATATCGAGAGTGGGCAGAATTTCTGGATGCTGATTGATAATGATACCACAGATCAGGCTAGGGAAGGTAATGGGCATCTTCACAACACACGTTTCAACATGCTTGATGGTATGATCAAATATATATGCACCATAGTCAAATGGTTCCTTGGTACCAATAGCATAAATAAATTTTCCCAGTCCAACTGATATAGTGGAAGTGTGATTTGTAGGAACCTAGTTTGCAGCCCTTATTCGGTGCAGTATGGCATACTTGACACTCAAGTTTCCAGCAGATAGCTTATCCTTCACAGGCCATGCATTTATCTGATTTACAATAATGATTTTGCAAAGTTGGTTGTTAGTTACTTCTAGTTCACACTGCTCATCCCCACTCCTTTCAAGGTACCTATTAATAACAGTAGAGGAGAATTCAACACACCTTCCTCTCACAAAAACTTTCCTAAAATCCTTACTCTTCCTGTCATCACAGTCTTCATGGATGTTGACAATAAATTTCTTTACCAATACTTCAGAACACTTGGTAAACATGGTCACAGTATTCATTAATCCAACAGAAGATATAAGTTCGATAACTTCCTTGTACTCCAAGGCATCTTTTCCTAATTCTCTCTCAATAGAAATTCTTCTTTGATAGATATACTTCTATCTCGTGACATAGTTGATAGAGTGGAATGAGATGTTATCTGTAGGAGCATCATGCACATTATCATATGGCCTTTTAATCACAGATTTCTTCACATGTGTGATGTTCTAGACATCATCTTCAACATCATACTCTGAGTCAGGCTCAGACCTGGTCTTCCTTTTGCTAGAGGATGGAACAACCTTACTCCAAGATTTTGGAGGTCCATATATGACTTTCTTCTTGGTGATCTTTAGAGGGGTATCAGTAACTATATCCTTACTTTTTTTGGTTTTGAGTATTTTGCAATGCAAGATTTACACTCACAAGTAAATCATTATCAGACAACTCATCCACATCAACTACTTCTTCAGCCTTCTTGCCCTTTGTTTCCTTTGGGCTTGTAGCATCCTTCTTGGAAGGAGATGCCTCCCTCACAGGTGATGTCTCAACATCAGGTGCAACTCCTTCAAGAACAGACTTACCAAACTTGCCAAGATTTCCTTCAGTGTTGTCTTTAGCATTTGCAGATGGTTCAGCAGGAGCTTGAGGATTAGCCTCGTTGTACATCTCAGCAGGTATATGAGAGAGGGGAATCGAAATTCCACGTATAGGAAGACCTTCATTTAAAATCCCAGCGGCAATCCTCCTAATAATCTTATCAACATCAACTATGTCTTATTCTGACGCGTCATTAGAAGGGTTAGTGTCATACTTTTGACCTAAGATACCATCTCATATCATTCACATATGCATCATTGCATCACTGACAAATTTCAGAACAAGTTAGCTTGTGTGTGCTCCTTGATCCAAATTAGGGTTTTAAATCAAAACTTTCATCTATTAAAGATGTGATCAATTAGGGTTTGAGTCTCCACTCACCACTAATGATTTATCTTCATCAATCATCAACATTTGATCTTTAAATTCTAATCATTTCCTCAAGATCTATCATGAATCGACTAAATTAGGGTTTTGATCGAGGATGGTGTATAATTGACTTTTTGCTCAATGCACCTAATTGCTTGGAGATTGATCTCAAGATCACCAATTCAATATCTTGACCTACTTTCTTGATTCAAAACATCTCCAAAACCATGGTTGATCATCAGAGAAATTCTGAATCATTTAACAAAAAGTCAATTGTCCAGATCAGTCAAACTTTGACTTTTTGGTCAACTTTTGAAATTCAAATTTTTTCAATCATCAAAGCATTTCAAATTATCCATCATGATCATCAAAAATAAAAAATGTAGAAAAAAGTCAACAAAAAGTCAAAACTTGATTTTTCTAAACAATTAGAAAAAATTTCAAGTGTTTTTATCACTTTTTTCATCATTTTCATGACCATTTTCACCTAGATCCATTTTGATTCAAGATTAAAGTTGTAGATCTTGTTCCAAGCTTTCCAAAATGTCCAAGAATATGAAAAAATATTTTGCGGAGCTATGCTTTTGAAATTTGACATTATAGGTTCATAAACATGAATTATAGCTCATTTTTCACCAAGTTTTCAAGTGATTTTGCCAAAATCCTCTTCTAGAAGCCTTGTCATCACTAATTGATAAGTTTTCACCCAAAAATATCTTGAGCTAATTATTTATATAAGGATAGAAACACTTGAGTTTTTTAACCATGGTTTAAGAAGTTAACCATGTCATTAAATGCAAATATTCCTTCCTTATCACTTAAGCCAACTTGCAAAAATCTTCAAATCTTATTTTGCCTTGCTTGCCGAACATATTGACATACAAATAGAGGTCTTTCCTCATTTGGAAATCATACCAAAACAACCATAAACTTATTTTCTCATTCTTTCTTAAATTGCAAGTTTTCTCATTTTCAAAGAGGTTAGAATTCCAACTCCCAATCCTTGCAAATTCTAACCAAATGTGTCATTAAAATCTCTTCTAAACATCATTTATAACTTGTTCATCACTTTAAACCATCACAAAATAAGCCAAAAGTCAGTTTCCTCACAAAAAATCCATTTGTGCAAGTTTTGAGCCTTAACTTGCAAACTTGAAATCCACTCGTGCGTTTTTAGTTTTTATCATTCAAACATCTTCCATACATCCCATAGAGGTGATCCAAGCCCTTAAACAACTTCTGTAACACCTCTATCATAATCCTCCACTCAAAAACCATCCACTTTCAACTTGAGTCGGGTAGGAGAATTCATTGAGCTTCGAAGCAAATTAGGGGTTGGAACACACCCAGGAAGGTTCAAGGAAGCTAGCAGTATCATCAATTTGCATCTGGAAGAACTCATATGAGTTCTGCAAATTTGCTTCAAGAGGTAAGTTTTTCGAATTTTGATTCTCTTATATAAGCATCTTTGGCATCATTTTAATAGTTAGAAATGTAGATATCATATTGCTCAAGCTTTTTGAATTCCCAATTTCACCTAAAATCAATCGTGCCCATAGATTAGATGTAATTTTCAGTTAGAGTTCATTTGGTACTTTCTGGAAATTCTCTTTGATCTTTGAGTCTTAGCTTTAATAAGTTACATGGCTAAAATCGTGATGAAATTCTGAGCAATTTAGCATTTTACATTTTTCAAATTGATGGAGAATCAAAGAAATTCGAATCTGACTATGGATTTGTCTTGAAGAAGAAGACGATGGAGATGGCGCCATGTGTCTATTTTCAAAAATGCATTTTATAATATATATACATACCTTTGTGTTTTAAGTAACGGATGTATAGCTACCCCAGTGGCCGAGCACGCACCTTTCATGTCATTCCTTGCCTAAGGTCCAGGGTTAGAACCCCCCTGAGACCTTTTATTTTTCCAATTTTTCACTCTTTTTTCCACTTTTGCAACTATTTGCAATCTGATTTCACAAACTTATTTTCATATATATTTAATTGAAAGCGTGTAAATGACAAGTCACTCAGGTGGCCTAGTGCTAATTCTTTTCAGCTTTGAGTTTCAGGTCCTGAGTTCAAACCTCCTTAGGACCAAGACAAATGTTTATCACTTGTTTTTTCACATTTTCTATCAAACTTCAACATTTTCAAAAATAATTCAAAACTTCTCATATTTGAGATGATTTTTTGCACACTTGTCATTTAATATATCTATTTTATGATTATGTTAAAAAAATTCCTAAAAATATTTTCTTTTGATATATTTTTCATTAGGCTTAAAATAGACGTTTTTAAGTATTTTAAAGTACTTTCAAAAATGTTTTCTTCTTGATTTTTCAAACTTAATCTTTTTCAAAACCTCTTGTGAATAATTTTCACTTTTAAAACCTTTTCAAAACTTTCAAAATTTTTTAATTAACTTACACACCTCTTTTCCATGACCGATTCGATTAATCTTTGAAAATACAAATCGAACTAGGTTTTTTTCCTCAAAAATATTTTGAATTCAAAATCAAATTGATCATGGGCCTCCCTTACGGTGTAAGTCCCAACCCTCCTATGTACATAATTTATTTCTTTGTACATATCCACCCTTTTGTGTACATATTCAATTTTCTTGTACATATTCAACTTTTTTTTGCAAATATTCAAGTATAAACTAATATCATTCGCTAGTTTTATTCCGCTTGTTTAAACACCAATTTCACTGGTATTAGGAGGAGCATTATTCCCGGTGAAACTGATCTTATTCCAGTGGGCCTCCCTTAAGGTGTAATTCCCACTCCCTTGTATTTATCCAAGTATACTAGCTTATCCGTTTGTTTTAAACACTTGATTATACATTGCTTTCACAATCCCTTGTATATATCCATGTACATTAACTTTAATTGCTTGTTTTTAAACACTTGTTTATATATTTCCTTCATAAACTCCAATGAATGCATACACACACACACACACACATTGTCATATATATACTTGTTCATATACTTTTCATGCTTATTTATGTCATTACAACTAGTATAACAACTAGGTTCCCCATAGCCTCCTCTTGGGCTTCGTACAAAAGAACTCCCCCGTTGAGTCAGCCTCCTCTTGGGCTTCGTACAAAAGAACTCCCTCGCTGAGTTTATCCTTCTCCTGGGCCTTATACAAGAAAGAGATCTGGGAATCTCTAACAGCCTCTTATTGGGATTCCAATACAAAGAATCACCTTCGCTAGGATAGAACCCAAAGAGTATGGTTTCCTGGTGAAATCACTCTTAAAGCCAAGTCAGCCATACCCTATAGCCTTCTCTTGGGCTCCCAATACAAGGACCCTTGATGTCCCTCGGAAAGCCTCCTCTTGGGCTCATAATACAAGGACCCTCGATGTCCCTCTGATAGCCTCCTCTTGGGCTTACAGTACAAGGACCCACATGCTTCTTAAAAGCATCCCCCTAACAATAACAAAATATTTCTCCTAAGAGATAAGACATGAATCATCTCTATAGAAGAAGTATCTAATCTATAGAATCACATACAAATCAAAAAATTCAAATCAAACACTTTTTCAAACAAAACATCTTTCTTAACTGTCAGTGGCAACGCTTGTACACTCAAGCAAAACGCCCAATGCTTACAATGAAAGATACAACATTTTTCAAACATCTTTCTTAACTTGTAAGTGGTAACTCTTGTACACTTAAGCAAACCATCCAATGCTTACAATAAAAGATTTAAACAATCAAATTTTCAAAATTGTATGTGATGAAATAGATTAGATATATTTTTCATTAAGATGACACTTGTCGTTGTCTCTTAATACTTTGCTTCCACTAGCACATAAGTGGGAACTACGATTGCTCTGACTTTCTCAACCTCCTTTTGAGAATACGTAGGCACAAGGTCTCACCCTTGACGACCATACTTATTTCTCCCTCAAACCAAACAAGCCTTAGTTCCCTTAGATCCGAGCTACATATGCTCTGATTCCCTCTAAGGAATATGTATGCAGAGGATCCCAATGATCTTTGCGAGTATAATCATAACAAACAAACTTAGGTTCCTGCCTAACCTAACTTCTTAAATCCCAAAGGATAAATTTTCCCAAAATAGAATAGCAAATAAAATAAACGCACAAAAGGTTCCTATAGAATACTATATATATATAGGGTGCTAATACCTTCCCTTTATATAACCAACCCTCTTACCCAGGTCACTGCCCCATGTGTTGCGTTTAGCTCACACTAATCGCATTGCATATCAATTTTAGGGTATTTCAGTTGTCCCCTTTTCCCTTCGTTTCTTGTTTGGAAACAATAAAGCTTGGTGCTCTCGACATCTTTTAAACAAAAAATCAAAGAGTAAATCGTTTTGAGCCGGAGATTCGAATTCTGATTCGATTCCCTCGTTCATCACTTTTACCGCGAACAGAAAAATAGCGACTCTGCTGGGGAGTCACCAAGATTTTATTTGTTTCCAAAAAAAGAAAAAAATGGGTTAAGCCTCATTTGTGAAATTTGTTTGTTTTATTTTTTATGTGTTTTGTTCTGTTACTCGCGATTTCATGTGATGGAAAAAAATCCTCACCCGAATTTAATAAATATTTTAAGAATTAGCTGGGGTATAGTCCTATTTGTTGCACCCCAAAATTTTCCCTCTTCATTTCACTTTATAAGGCTTATGTTTCATCATAAACATCATATTGCATTGCATTCATGCACTGTGATGGGATCAATGTATTCTTATATTCTAGGTTTTCTTCAAGCTGTGGAATTTTGTTGTGTTGTTAATCAACCCAAGATGTCTCTTATATCCTCTCTCTGTTGTTTATTCAATCACAAAGGCTTCTCGGCCTTAAGACATCTCAGTTGATTCTCTATTTCATCAGAAGAGTCACAATTGCAAGTGTTTTAAAGTAAATCTCATTTCTTATCCAATGGCTCTCGTGCATGGGTTTTGGAATGCAAACGTGTGTGATGTCTTTCTTGATGGAGCTTTTGGAGCATTATCATCTCGAGGTTCATTGGAATTTCTCTTCTCTGATTCTGTTTTAATCTTTCTAAAAGATTCTACAAAGGCAAAACTATGTTCTTGAGTTCAGTGAATACAAAGGCTTTTCTAGGCGGATTTTTACTATAAGAGATTTTTTCTGGTTCTGATGATTAAGTGAATTTTGAGCTACTTTTTGGGCTATTAATTTTGAGGATGGATATTGAAGTATATTATGCAAGAATTGTTGAATTTGTTGGGCTTTTAGAGTGCGTTTCTTGAGCTTATTAGAAGGTGAATTTATAAGAGGCCATTGAAGAGAATTTTGGTTCTTTTGTCTCATTACTCAAGAGATGTTCATCTTGACAAGTTTGGAAATAGAAGAATGTGAATGAATTATGTCTAGTTTAAGGATTCCAATTGCACACAAAATTTTGTGTTCAAATTATTTCAAGTATTGCATTCAAGATTCAACTTACTTTATAAGTATTTTGGCAAGGAGATTTTGTATTGCGAAATCCAATTGTTATCGTACAAGGATATATATTCGGAAAATTGAATTCTTAAATTCAAGAACATAATTTCTCCAAAGTTCCTTTTAAAACATGTTTCAAAATTCATCAAATTTACATGGCTTTCTTTTTGTTCAAGATTACAAATGATCAAGTCTTTTTCATGGCAAGTTCAAAATACAAGTTTTTTTTACAAGAATTTAAAGAATTTTTAATCCTAAGTTACTCTATGAGGTTTTCTTGGCCGAAACTTCAATTCTTCATCTCTTGCTCCTCTCCATAGTTTCTTCTTCAAAGTCTTCCTCAATGATACTTCAAGCTCCTCCATTGTTGTCATTTCATGAAACAAAATAAAGAAAACATGGTTAGAAAAAAGAAACACAACTTGGACATAAAAAAGAAAATTCCAAAGAGTTTTCAAGATTTCTCTTCTCAAAATCTCATCATTAGGGTTTGTGATAGGAATCAGGTTTTAAGGATGGTTTTTCAATCATGTTCAAGTAAACAAGCGTCAAGGCCTCGTCATTTGTACCAGGTTCGATCATAGGCCTATTCCTCTAGATTGCAAATCACAACAATAGTTTATTGTTGGTTCACAAAAGAGAGGGTGCAAAATAGCAAAAATTCAAAAAATAATTCAATACATAAAGAGCTAAAAAGCATCACAAGTCAGAATCAACAAGTACAAACTCATAAAAGACATATATTCCAATCAGGAAGTATCACAAAAACAGGATTGCAAAGGCCCAATTTCGAATTCACACAAGCCTGTTTCCAAAATCACTAAGTCCAGAATCATAAAATCCTAGTTATCAGCAATATAAAAGCATCAAAGGCATAGTTTTCAAATTTTGGTCATTGTTAATGCAAACCCTAGCCTTAGAAAACAACAAAAAAATCGTGTTCATCATTTTCCAGAAAATCAACCCTTCAGAGAAAACCGAAACACAGAAAGAGAGATATTGTTCATACAAACCAGAGAAAGCCATCACACAAGAAACCAAAATTGAAAACCCTAAAAAACATTTCATTATCATCTTCCTAACATTCAAACCCTTCAGAGAGATAAAAAGAAAAAGAATTTTAGAAGGCTACAGAGTTCGGAGAAGAGAGAAAAGGAAATATCTCACCAAACAACAAATTTGCCAAAGTCGCCGCCATCTTTGCCCTCTCACCGGAAAAGACTCAGAGGCAACGTTTTTGTCACCAAGGCGTCATCATCACTGATTTTACTGGAGGATTTAGGGTTTCAATTTTCCCCTTTTTAGATCTATGCCAAACTGTCGTTCATCTGGAAAATGAACAGCCAAATTAAGAACCAGAAGAAGAAGAAGAAGACGAACAAGGCGACGTGATAACACAAATTTATATAACATATTTGACGTAATTTTCATAGATAATGTTACTATTTTTATTTAATTATTCTGTTTTATTTCCGTATTACGTTGGTATTTCTTTTGTTTCAGGTATTTGTATTAAATAAAGATAAATTAAGCAAAGAAATAAAATTGAGGAAAAATCGGATTAAAAAGTCAAATAAATGAAGCAAAGGGGTAATATAGCAAAAAGGAGGAGTTAAGAAGAAAGAAATAATTATACAAAGCCAAAAGACTAAGCCCAGAAGAGAAAAGCCCAGCAGAAGTTCAGTCCACAAGGTGTGACGACCGTAACAGCCCTGTGACGACCGTAACACGCTAATAGCCTTGTGACGACCGTAACATCCCTGTGACGACCGTAACGCGCTATATTTCAACTTTCCTCACATCTTCAGTTTATGAGACCCACGTCTCATGTTGCTTTATGGTGTGAGACCCACGTCTCACATTTCCTTCTTCAGATGAGACGTTCGTCTCCCACGTTTTCCCACGTTTTGGCAGATTCCCACACGATCTCCACTAGCTTTGGTACGAGAATGGAAACGGATAGTTACAAGTGAAGCCTATAAATACAGAGTTTAAGCTTCAGTGCAAGGGTCGGCGATTCTTACCGAAAAATCGTTCTTCCATTATTCGTATTTTCTTTTCTTTTCAGTTTTGTATTTCTATTTTATTTTTCATTTCAATTTCTTTTCTTAGTTTTTATTTTAGTTTAAGTTTCTATAATTTTCTCACAACAATTTCTACACCGGAAATTGTTGTGTAATTTTCACTGATCTAACCTTACGTTAGATCTAGTGCTTTTTATTTCCTTGTTGCATTTTTATTTTCGATTCAAGAAGTCTCCGAGCAGATCCAACCGACTTGTGGTGGAATGCTCGTTTATTTCGAAGAACAAGATTATTCAAGTATTATTATTTTCAGGTTCTTAATATAATTATTTTATTTTATTTAAGTATTGTTGCTTGGTATTTATTTACTTAATTATGGAGATGTTTAAATATATTGAACCTTATTATTTATGCATGTCTAAATTAATAAATATGTCCGGCTAAACCATTTAGGTATCGGTAAGTAATAGTAGTAAGAGTAGGAATTAAATTATTTCTAAGCTAAAATATTAATTAACTTAAATTCTGGTTATGACTTTTTGTAATTAAAATTAATCTTTTCGTTACGAAAGTAAGATAAGTAGAATAGGTTAGGATCGAGACCACGAAAATGTGAGGTTTTAACCGGATAGCTAACGTTAGGCACAATGTTTTAAAAACCGGACCGACCGGTCGGACCGGGAACCGGCCTGGTTCAATAATTGGATCGGGAATGTCGTTGAATCGGTAAGAACTGGCAAGAACCGGTAAAAACCGGAAAAATCGGAAAAACCGGCGGTTTTCTAAAACCAGTGGTTCAACTGTATTTTTTAATTTTTTTAAGTTTTTTTATTCAAAATTTTTAAATTTTTAAAAAAATATGCAATTTAAATTTTTTATTTATTTGGATTATTTTATTAAAATATTATATTTAAATAAAAAATAAAATTAATTAATTATATTATTGACAAAGAAAATGATGTTGATGCGGTTGATTTTGTAGATAATTTTGATATTGAAGAAGGATATCTTAATATTAAAATAATCTTTACTCCTTGAAACTAAATAGTAGATAATAAAATTATTTTGTTATAAATTATTCAATTATACTATGTTGCAATTATACTTTGTAATTTTGTACTATTTTATTATATATGATACTTATATTTAAAATTTAAATTTAAATTATCAAATTGTAAATTTATTTATGATATGATATTTTTAAAATATTTAAAATATTTAAAATTTAAATTTAAATTATCAAATTGTGAATTTATTTATGAAATGATATTTTAAAAAAAAATTAGTTCTAATCATATTTTGTAGAGATTGAGTCATCTGGTTCGACAAGTTTTATACCTATATCGTTTTGTTATAAAGGCCGGTTTAATCAACTGAGTTATCCGGTTTAATCTGGTTTAGTCATGCGGTTCGACCAGTGACCGAGTGGTTCTACCAATAAACCAGTGACCCAGTACCTTCACCGGTTTGATCTCCGGTCCGGTTTTTAAAACGTTGGTTAAGCATTCAATTTAAATACAGCGAGAGCGCTTTAAAACGAATTAGAATTAATTAAGTTTTCAAAGATTATTTTCTAAACACTTATGAGCTAGCGAGAGCAGGCATAGGGCTTTAGGAGTATAATCCGAGATAAGACCACGAAAGTGTGAGTTGAGGGTTTTTAAACTGATAATTTCTACGGAACAATTAAGTTAACCATCTTTATACGCTTAGGTTCGATTTAATCCGCTTAGGTTCACTACATTACGTACCGATATCCGTTTTATTTATATTTCTATTCTTCCTTAAACCAAAATCTAAAAAAGAATTATTCACCTTAGCTGTATACCGTAACTTAGGATAACAATAGATCGATTTATAGTCTCTGTGGGTTCAATATCTTTTTAAAACTACGCGATAGGACTGTGCACTTGCAGTCTCCCGATTAATAGACGATAAAGTCCTACGATCACGACGTAAGAAAATCGAAGATCCGGCCATCGCTTCCGCCGGGTGGAGATTTCAGGCGCGGTGGAATCACAAACATTCGGCGATTTCCTATGAAATTCAACCGCGGATCGATGCTCATAGAAGAGAGACGAATCAAAACATGCAAAGAGTGAGATCAGAGCCAAAACGCCGTAGTCGTCGCCGTTAGTGGCGATTTCCGACGAGAATCATTCAGAGAGAGACTAGAGGAAGGTGACGAAGTGAAAACAAGTCAAGAGGAAGAAAGACTTAGTGTTATGAGTCTCAATTTTTTTTAATTATCAACTTTGTTTCTTTCGGTTATAATTATAAAAAAAAAACATATGTTTTCATTTATTATGTGTTTCGATTGTTGATGATAATTGGGTGATGATATGAGATTTTAGTGGTCACTGATGGGTAACGAGTGTGCCTCCGATGCCACTTGTCCCCACCGAAAGAGATAAGGTTATTTTCGGTCTCCTATGCGCATGCTTAATGTCTTACCACGCGCCCTAACCATCATCATCATCAGATCGTCCGCAGATCTCTAGCATCACCAACCAACGCTCTGGATTCGCTTTCCACCATGGACCTTCATGAAGAAGTTGCACAGGATTCTAAATTTGGCTATTAGACTTAGAACTTCAACTATTCTCTACCCCCATAATTCTTCAATTTCAGGCCCATTTCTTTTTGTTTTTAATATATTTCTTTTCTTAATTATTATTTGTTTTATCTTATTAAAAAAATTGTAACATATAATTTTGTTTAAATATTTAATTAGGTTGAAAAATAGTATTTAATTCATTATTTTGTTAATTAATTTTATTAAATGGGATGATTCAATTTAATTAGTTATTTAATCTTTTCGATTGGTTTGTATTTGTCTATCAAGACATTTTAATCGTATCGTCGATTCTATACGTATACAATTATA
The DNA here is from genome assembly GCA_021764765.1 of Vicia sativa. Taxonomy (NCBI): domain Eukaryota; kingdom Viridiplantae; phylum Streptophyta; class Magnoliopsida; order Fabales; family Fabaceae; genus Vicia; species Vicia sativa. The sequence goes on along the minus strand of CM038795.1, from coordinate 155,672,446 downwards.
AATTTATTTTCCATTTTCGTATGGTTTATAATATTTTAGAATTTTATTTCTTTATAGCTTGGGATGTTATTTCTTCACATCTTTTAATAATCGATTAATTATTTCCATGATACTAATCATTTCATTGATATTATTGCCATGGATTTGCGATCGATTGTTGATACAACCTGGATGCTTGATTATTGGATGATCGAGATAAGACCAAAAAGGATATTCATCATCGAGGGAGTTCAAAGACGCTCTCAGCGGTATTTTCTTATTTTATGTGCGCGGTGAAGAGGCAACGGACCTTCTCTGTTAGGTACCAACGCCGCTCTCTTTACTTCTTTCTCGCACCATTTGCATACACGTTTCACCATGCTTCACCTTTCACATACGATATATCATAATCCATGTTTGATGTATTATCATTCATATATGCTTTATCTTTCTTGTATGATGCATCGTCATCCATTCATAATTTACCCGATGTCTTATGGAAATCCCTTAAGGCATATGATCCATCTCTTTTCTTATTGTTTTGCTCATGAATTGTGTATCCTGTTGTCAATTGTGTTTGATGATTTCTTATGATCAAGGTTTAGGAGGTAGATTTTGTGCACCACCTTGAATACCACATTTGAAGTTCTTTTAAATATGACCTATTATGGTTCTGATCTTTTGTGATTGGCTTGCTATTATACAATGCTCCTATGATACTTTTTGACATTTTATTGTTCACCCATCATGGTGACAAGTTAGGAGTCACATCTTTTAGTTTTGACCTAATTGTATGTGTGTGATTCCTTGAGGACTTTCATGTCCACTTATTTTTGTATTTGAATCTTACGACATACCTATTCTTCATATTATTTCTTATGCTTCTTTGAACCCTATGGGGGCACCTCATTGTCATATATATTTGGTATCATTTGAGAAGCTAGATTGACCACCTTGTTGGTGCCTTTGAGCCTCACTCTTTAGTGTTCGCTCATGAACTTTTGTGCTTTATCTTTTTATGGTTACTCAATGTTTACTTGGTGTTGTCTACTGTGCATAACATTTGAGAACCCTAATTTTGATCTTTCATGATCACTTTTTCTTTTGTGCATTAGAGACTACACTTTTATACATTATCATGACACTTTAGCATGTTAGATTGATAGAATTGCTTGGAGTTCTTGTAACATTTAAGACCATTTTATTTTATCTTTATCAAATGTTTTGACTTTAAAGTTTTGGTGTTTTTAAACCCCAATTTGGTGTGCTTTGGTGAATGATCCTTCTATTGTGTTGGAGACACCCTTGAGTATGATTTATTTAAATGTAAAGCTACTAAATTTGGATGCCTCATGGGTCTTTAATCTTGCATTTTTCTCATCTTTTATTTTATTTGTTCTATTTACCTTTTAGGCTTAGAATTAGGGTAGAATTTTGACTTCTCTCCCTCTTTTGTTGACTTGTAATTAAGTTTTTGATGTTTATTAATTGATTGTAATTTTTGTTAGTACCTTATCCATATCCTACTTATTACATCACTCTCATGTGACACTTATCACAAGTATGCTCGCGTACACACACGCACACACTTTCGCACACACTTGTATGGAATGATTTTATTCTTCTTAAGTGATTTGTTCGAGAATCTTTTTCATGCATGTTTGTATTATTTGATTGATGTATTGGTGTTTTTTATACTGTATTAAATTCCTCTTAACCTTTCATGGTTCATTTCCTTTCATCTATGCCTTTTCTTGACTTCTTTTTAATTGTACGCTTCCTAGGTCAAGGCTTCGACTAGTTTTTGTACTAGTTTTGTGATTGCATCCTTGTGATATTTTATTTATGATTTTATTATGAATTATTTTATGTTTTGTTGCTACTGTAATCACTTCATATTGACACTCTCTTTGCATGTTATGTATGTCACACACTTGTATTCACTTCACCAAACACAATTGTTGCCTGTTTACGCACTCTTGAAAGATTTTGTTCGTGAGTTTTTGTGGTTTTGGTTTGCATGATGTAAATAAGATGTTAACATTTTAGCTACTTAATTTTGTGTCATTTTACCTTATAATTATTCCTTCATCTCATTTATGCTCAAAATCTCACACAATTTTCTTTCCATGTGCTTTTAAGACTAGTTTTCATCTAGTTTGTGTCTAACTTTGCATGTATGTCTTTATAGTGATGTTTGATGTTTTTTTATGGTTTGTGTTGCACCCCAAAATTTGCCCTCCTGTCTCGATCTTATCTGGTTTAGGCTTCGCATTTATCATGCCACTCACACGCATTCATACCACTGGTTCTATGGTTACGGGTTGGAGTTGATTCCCAAAGATTTTCCGTTGAGCAGAAAAGTTGTGGCGCTTTCAACCAATCTAGGATATTGGAAAACGACGAGGTTTAATATTAAATCTTATCTGTTCATATCTATCGGTTTTCAGGGCTTGGTGTTCGATTCTTGAATTGAATGGTCTGTTCTTAATTGGAGCTACGGAAGTCTGGTTGTTTTGAATGTCATTACCTCCTGATTCAGGAGATCAATTCATCACGAGTTTGGGTTTTGCTGTTGTTTCGAGTTCATTGTTCAAGGTGTAAAAGGGTGGATATTGATTATCCGTTTATTGATCAACAATTCCGGTTCTAGTGCATTTGGTTTGCTCGTCAGCTTTGTTCACTCTTGGCAATAGCGGATGTATGTGAAGATATTCATCCAGAGGATTTGTTTACAAGATTTACAAACGTCAAACTGCTGCATGTTGAGATCTTTTCCTGTCGCGTTCATCGCTCACAAGATTCGGGGCATTCTATGAAAAAAACTAGAAGCTTCCTTTTGGAATTCGTTTGGTTCTGAATCTTACTCCACTACTAAATATGGTTCGAGTTGGAAATGCGTTGATAATTCCATTAATTTCAAGTGGAATCTATCGATTAATTCTTTAAAAAAATGAAATCGTCAAGTTGACTAAGGTTTTTGATCAAGAGTTTTATTTGAAACTTAGAGTTTCAATTTTTGTCTCAAGTAGCAAAAGGCTCCGAATTTCTACGTGAATGGATAAAAATGGAAACTTTGTGGCCGGGAAATTCAAAAGGGATTCAAGTGTTTCTGAAATTTAAGCCACCAAACCATCTTTGTATTTAGAGTTTAATTCTCAAGTTTTGCAAATAGAGTTTAATTCTCAGGTTTTGCATACTAGAGGGTCCAAACTCTAAAAATGCAACAACCGTGTTACTACTCGTTTAATGCAAGAATACGGATTGGAATTGTGGATTGATTGGGATTTTAGGCGCATGTGTTAATCAACACTTCGACTTAGTTTGTCTTAACCAAATTAATTTGGGTTCATGACAAAGTGTTGGAATGTTTGGTTCATCACGAATTTTCAACTCTCGTACAATTTCTAATTTTCATACACCAATTGCTATAACATTGAAGATCACATTAGTAGTATTCAAAGATTTGAAACTAAAACTCATATTGGTGAGTAACTACCGAATCTTGTGTTCATAAAATTTCAAGAGCTTTGAATTACTCTAAGGTTTTACAAGAGTACAAGAATGAGTACATTGTTTTACAACTTATCGAATCTTCGAATACAAGTTCTAATCCAAACCTCCAAGTTCAAATATTCTCTTAACTTTGGTTTGTACAAATACTACGTGAGTCTTCGAAATCACAATGTCAAATTTGAATGGGTAACATTACAAAGTTTCAAGATTTCTAATACAAAGATTCCTAGGTTACAAGTTTTGAATTCTAACATTATGCTACAAATGTTATATGCCTAAATCCTATTTTTCCATTAAGATTTTTGTTGTTTCTTTGGCTTCCAAGCTTTTTTGCTCCATCGTAGACCTTGCCTCCTTGTCCAAAGCGTTCTTTTATCATTCCTCCAAGCTCATGCCATGGCTCACATTCATGAAACAAAAGAGAATTCAGTTAGCAATAATGGACAGCATTAATAAAAATTAAGAATTCAAAACAGCTTGTTATCTCATCATTAGGGAGTTTTGTTTGGGATCAGTTTGTGTTAAAGTGTTTATCATTCACGTTCCATAATGACCACCCTTTTGCAAATCACAACTTTTGTTCGTTCACAAAAGGGGGGTGTGGCTCAGAAACCATCATTGCCACTGCTGCAAGTACAGAGCTGCTGTCCTGTAATCAGAAAATATATCAATAGCAGCCCAACAAAGTTCACAAAGTGTTTTAGCCCATCAAATAATGTTGTTAAGTCCAGTACACAAAAAACTCAAAGCTGGCACTATTGTTTTCTAACTGACAGATCAAAAAACATAATACCTAAGCCCAGTTTTCTGCAGTTTTGTTTTCAGAGGCCCTTATCCCAAAAAAACTGACAGTTAGAAACCCTAATAGAGGACATTATAAAAGCAGTAAAGGCACTGTGATCGAGCGCGGCCACTGTTCATCAGAAACCCTAAACATCAAACATTCAAACCAAAACCCAGAATACCAAACACAGTAAACCAAAAACCCAGAACCTAGCAACCAAACAGCATACGAAATCCCAGAAACAAATATTCAAATCATCATTTCCCAATCGAAAAACCCCTTCAGAAACTCGAAGATTGCCAGAAAGAAAAGAGTGGAAAGGTAATACCGGTTCAGCAGAGAAGAGAGGAGGTTGCGGACCTAATGTGTCGCCATCCTTCTCCCTTCTTCATCTCTGTTTTGCATTTTCAGCATCGTACCGTCATCATTTTCGTTTAGAGACCTAGGGTCTTTGTTTTTTTTCCTTGCCATATCCAAACTGTAAACGCAAAAACCGAACAGTTACACAAAAAAAACATGCAAATAAAATGAATAGAGTGGATCGAGTGAGAAAGTTGAGAGATCGGCGACGAAAGTCGCGGTTGAGCGAACGGTGAGGAGCGCGGTTGAGCGAACCAGATCACGACGAATCGGTGAGTACCGAGAGCGACGGTGAGCCGCAATGAGAGAATCGACGAGAGATCGGAACGGCGACGGTCACAGACGAGAGAGATCGCGAGCGAAGCGAGGACGGCAGCCATGTCCGGATCGTGTGAACAGCGGCGAGAGAGATGATGGGAATGGTGAGATCGTGAGAGAGGTTTTGTGAGGATGAGAGGGTTTGTAAAACTGATCTTTGGTTTTATTAAAATGGGTTAAGTTAGTATTAATATTCACTTAGGATTAGATTTTTATTTTATAAAACTAATCTTTGTTTTTTTATTTTAATGTTAGTATTTATTAGTATTAGTTTGTTTTTTTTTTGTTTTTTTAACTAAGTTATAATAATTTGTTTCAGATTAGTATTAGTTTGTGATTAGGATTTAGTTTTTGTTTTATATGTTATTTAACTTATAATAAAAGGATTTACATTTTTATATAAAAACTGATTTGTTTTTTTTTTAATTAATTAATAAAATTAAAAAAACTGATTTTTGTTTTCACATTATTAGTTTTAGTTTTTTTACTTTATTTAATCAGATTTAGTTTTATTTATTTTTATAATTTATAGTATAAAAATGAATTTAGGAGGGTTTTAGTTGTAAGAATGTTTGGTTTTGGTGGTTAGTCCAGGTGGTGACACTTGTCACCACCTGTTTGGTCTATTTTCGAATCTGGTGTGTGTATGTCCATGGTATCAAATCTGCACCCTCCTGCTTAAGCCATCAGATCTGTTGAAGTCCAGATCCAGCGATCCAGACCGGTGGACCACAGTATGTCTCATGGGAGCTCCTACACAAGATCCAGCAGCTTGGTTTTGGGCTTGGGCTCAGTTTGCTATTTGCACCCCCAGATTTAAAGCTTCAATCAGGCCCATTTCTAAACCTCTCTTTTAAATTCAATATTATGCAAGTTTTTTTTTATATATAATGATGTATTAAATAATGTTTGGCGTATGATAGTTTTTTATTTGTTGAATTATCAATTAAATTGTTAGTTGATTTTTCATCAAGTAAAAAAATATCTATACTAATAATTATTTAAATTCCGATTTGTATTGTGTGTTAATTTATTTTCTTTTATTATCCGCTATTACATTATCCGCTTGTTTGTTTATTACGCGATTGTACACTCCGCTCTCACATTAATATAAAAACAACAACGCCTCCGCTCTCTCTCTTATTTTTGGTTACCCACACCAAATTCTCTAAGGGTCTCATGGTTGGGGATGGGCATGGCCATCCTCACGAGGTTAATTAGGGCCCTCGTTTCCTTGATTAATCATAACCCGAAAAAATAATTGGTCCATATACCAATCACCATGCACCAGGGTCTCATGGTTGGGGATAGGAGCACCTATCTTCACGAGGTTAATCAAGTCCATATACTTAGTTAATCATAACCCGAAATATCATTTCTCTACGTCCAACGCCGCAATTTTCAACACACTTTCAAATCAAAAAATAGTGTTATGGTACTTAATTAAATTGTTAGAGGTTCGCCCAACGATTTAATTAAAATGTAAAGTATTCGGGCCATTAGAGGGAAACCCAATGACTCGAATACTTTATTCCATACACTTGGACATTTAAAACACTTTCATATTAAATTAATTAATTGAATTTGTTTTCTTTAAATCAATTTTTCTACAAAACAAAAAAACATAGTGTTATGGTACTTAATTAAATTGTTAGAGGTTCGCCCAACGATTTAATTAAAATGTAAAGTATTTGGGCCATTAGAGGGTAACCCAATGACTTAAATACTTTATTCCATAACACTTAATAAAAGTGAACTTTGTTTCACCTCACTCCTTTCATAATAAAGATTTTGGATGAGAGAAGATCGGTTGACCTCAATCACCAATCTCGAGTATCGAATCGTTAGAGGATATCCCGACGTTTTGGTACTTGTCATCTACCATTAAAATCAATTCAACCCATTCAAATCTTTTTTTCGCTCATATGCGATTATCAAAAATCAAAAACATTTTCTTCTAAAATCAACACAACCAATTCAAGACATTTTCAACAAGAACTACGGAGTTTTGACTTTCCCATTGCGAGGAATACGTAGGCACACGGTTTCAAACCGTGTCAAACTCAAAATAATAATAAACAAACCTTGTTCAATTCTTTTCTTATTTCTTGATCATTAATTAGAAGATAGCATTTTTACTTTAAACACACAAACATGCACGAACTAAATGGGTCCCATCGAGTACGATGGACGTAAGGGGTGCTAATACCTTCCTCTTGCGTAACCGACTCCCGAATCCATGCTTTTTGGTCTTGTAGACCGCCTTATCCAATTTTTGTGGGTTTTATCTATATTTTCCCGTTCTTTCTAGAACAAATAAAATTAGGTGGCGATTTCATTGTTTTTGAAAATTCATTTAAATGATTTTTGAAAATCGAGTTGCTTCAGTTGGCGACTTCACTGGGGACTATTTTAAAATCTTTTTGACTAAGCGAGTCAACCCTAGTTTAGTTCTTCGCATGTTTGTGTGTTTGTTTATCGCTTTCTTCTTTTTGCTTATTTATTGTTTATTGCTTATTATTCTCTTTACACTTTATGTATATTATTTTGTTGATATATTATTGTGATGGGAATTCATGGGCATTGTTACATAGATAAGCCCACTACCCAGGCTTCTAGGTCACCTTTTTAGGAATAGAGGGGTTGCGTAGCCTAGATCCACTTGACTCCATTGTCTTGTTGGCCCGAAGCGAAGACTCCGGCTTAGAGTTGGTTGTTTTAAGGAGGTTGTTGGCCAGCGTTAGCTAGACATCAATCTTTGGACAAATGACCTATAACTCTAAGTTTGTTCATGTTGTCCTAACCGAGACCAAAACGCTCAAATGTTGGATTTTGAGCATCCCGTTAAGAGCCGTTTCTTGGGGTATACTTTTACAAATACTATCGCCACGTAGGCCTCTCGCACGATGATAGTGTTTGTAAAAGGGGATCTGAGACCCCAAGAAACATTTAGCCAAAAAAACATAAGATTAGCCTTACCCGGGGAATTGTTGGGTAGACGTCGAAACCTTGACCGGCCGATCCTATGAACCAGTTCTATTTAATTTGCAACATGCATTGCATACATTTGCACAAAACCATTTAGCATATAACTTTTATTTTCAGGGAACCTTATAGATTTTGTTGGTGCAGTAAGCAGAAAGGAAGAATGAATCCAATTGTGAAGATCGTTCCATGTCTCAAATTCAAAGAACTGAAGTTGGGGAAGCTGATAACTCAAAGTGAAAGAATTCCGCCTGTCAGTAGAGCTTATTTTGGGAAAAGGTTTGGGAACATCCTAGATCTTTTGACTACCAATGTGGACATGGAAGCTTTGATTGCTCTGGCAAAGTACTATGACCCTCCTCTTCGATGCTTCACATTCCAAGACTTTCAGCTTGTTCCTACAATTGAAGAGTTCGAGAGAATCCTTAATTGGCCCTTGAAGGACGACACTCCCTTCCTCGACATAGGGCAAGATTTGGATAAGGCTAAGGTAGCTGCCGCCTTGTTTCTTCCTGTAAGGGAGGTGGCACCTTGGATTACAGACAAAGGTATTCTTAGGCAAAACTTGGAGGATAAGTTATTAAGTTTGAGTGTTCAAGACGATTGGCCGACTTTCAGCTCCATTCTTGCTTTGCTCATTTTTGGGGTGATTTTGTTTCCAACTAATGAAATTGGTTACTTGAGCCCGTCTGCTATTGGCATATTCATGTCGAAGAACCCTGTTCCTGCACTGTTGGCTGATGTTCTTTACCATCTCCATGAGAGAAATCTGAAGAAGCGAGGGGTGGTTCTGTGTTGTTCTCCACTGCTGTACTTATGGTTGACATCTCATATCCCTCAGAGTGGACCGTGGGAGAAGATCCTGAGAAACTTATCTTGGTCTCAAAAATTGGCTTCACTAACAGCCGATGGTGTGTTGTGGCATTCTCCAGGTTGGGGATTCGTTGATGTTATCACTCATTGTGGTGGATATTCTAATGTTCCTTTGATTGGGTCTATGGGTTGCATCAATTATAACCCAAGACTTGCAACAAGACAATTGGGGTATCCGATGGAAAACGAACCAAGGCCTGAGCACTTGGAAAGCTTCATTGTACACGAACTTGGTAAAAAGGATCGCAACGAAGTATTGAAGATCCGAAGATCTTGGGGTCAAATCCATAGGGAAAGTCGAGAGTTAATCAAGAGGGGCGGAATTGATGGAAGATCTTATCGCCAGTGGGTGATAGAGAGACTCCAAGAGATTAAGCTGCCTTACTTTGTGGAGGTACCTTTTGATCATCCCGAACCTGCAATTACTCATGTGCCGATAGAGGAGAATATGAGGCTTCAGGAAATTATCAAGAAAATGGAGGAGGAAAGATTAGAGCTACAAAGCTCTAATTCTCGCATTTTTCTCAGAGCTGAAAATTTGGAGGCTAACCTCAAGGAGGTGAAAGAGGAATTAGAGGGAAGAAGAAGACAGAATGAAAAGGATGAAGAGCTCCTGATGAGATATTCTGAGAACTTGAGGAGTGCTGCAAGTGGGGCAAGGGACCTCCGTCGACAATCAAGACCTTTCAAAGAACAAAGGGCCAGCTTATCTAGATGAAGAAAAGGCCGTTGAAGAAAAGAGAGAATTGAAAGCACGTCTCGAAGCAAAGATTTCAAAATTAGAAGCTTCTCTAGCATGAACCAATAAAATGCTAGAGAATGAGATAATCAAAGAAGAAGTGCATCTCGAATTGGAAGCAATTGAATTAGTGAAAAGGTTCAAGAGCTGAACATTACGAGGGAAGAAAGAGATAGCAATAGGGATGCTTACGAAGGCCTTAGAGAGCAGTGCCAAGGTTGGATTGATGAGATCCAAAAGCTGAATCGTCTTTTAGATGAAAAGGATGAACTGGTGTCCTTTCTAGAAGAACAGAATGGGCATTTCTATGGGAAGTACAGTGAAATGGTTGACATGTGTAACCGTTTGATTGTCGACGTACCTTGGAGGCTCAGGTCGGCCCTAGAAGACCTCGAAGGCAACCCGATACCTCCGCTGTGAGTGACTTCCTCTTCCTCTCAAGAGGTGGTGAAAGTTCAAGGCAAACTAGAGATTTGAAGCCTCGTGGACAGCATTTCTAGTTTTTAGCCACTTATCTTATTTGAATATTTGAATCTAATTATTAATGTAATGATTTAAATTCCAGTACGAATCGTATTGCTCTATTTGAGCTTGAACAGCCTTGTAGTCACAACTAGCACTTTGAGTTTCTATGAGATTTCGTTGAATTGCGGTTTAATTTTTTTCTCTAATGTTTATTGTTAACTAACGAGTCTTCAAAGAGTCCCTGAAAATAAAATGTACAAAAACATATCATGGGCATGCATGCATACTCCCATAGCATATCATACATAAGGTATTAAGATCACCATCTTACTTCGCGTTGGTTTTCTTCTCCACGAGAGAGACTACGGTTTCATCGTTCATCGTTACAAGAAGTAACTTGAAGAAACCGATGGAGAAGATGGAAGTCGACATGGCTGCCTGGGACAAGAATGGATACTGTATAGGGAAATTGATGGAGATAATTCAAAACATGGCTCGCAACAAGAGGAGTTGAGAGCTCGGTTGTGAGGCCCGCAGCCACTATTGAGGAAGCCGCAGCTTGTTCCTCCCCTCATGGGAATGCTTTGTCGGAATTAGCTTGAGGTCAACACGGTCTTGGGGATCTTATCGGAGAGAATCTGCTCAAATGAATCACGCCGGTGGTTCCTCCTCCGCCTACTCCCACACATCCAGCCGAGCTCGGATGGATTCCTCCACCGGCGAAGGACTATTCGATTCCTGCTCCCAAGATTGAGGAGGATAATTTTGAGGATTGGTTTTCCAATGTGGAAGAGCCGACCCGATCGGAAGTTGAAGATGCTCGAGGAGCGCAAGCCTTTGAGAATCGTGGATGTTTGGGGTTCGACATGTCCAACTTGGGTTTGGTTCAAGGAGTGAAGATTCCTCCAAAATTCAAAATCCCAGAGCTTTCAAAGTACAAGGGCAACTCTTGTCCTAAAACTCATTTGAGGTATTACTATAGGAGGATGTCTGCTTACACGAAGCATGAGAAGCTCTTGATGCATTTCTTTCAAGACAGTTTGGTGATGGGCCATTGGATTGGTATATGGGCCTTGATAGCTCCAGTGCGAACTTGAGAGAGTTGGTTGTAGCTTTTGTTCAACACTATGGCTTTAATACTGATATGGCGCCTACGAGAACCCAGTTGCACAACTTAGCTCAGAAGAAAACTGAATCTTTCAAGGAGTACGCGCAAAGGTGACGCGAGGTAGCTGCTAAAGTTCAACCCCCAATGGTGGAACGAGAGATGGTGGAAATGTTTACGGCACACTAGATGGCCGTACTATGCCTCTTGCTCGACCAAGAACCGACATGGTGATGTTTGGAGAAAGAGTTGAGATGGGGATCAAGTTAGGAAAGATCCAAGATGTTGGTACTAACAAGAATCCAGTTGGTGGCGCCAAAAAGGCTTTTGGTGGTTACCAGAAGAAGAAGGAAGTGAGTCAAGCGCCTATGAGCGAAGAGGAAAGAGAAGCGCCAGAATTCAATCGCCAAGTTGTCAGAACTATTCCCGGTGTTCCAAAACAAGATGTTGCTCCAAGACAATACCACCAAGACCCATGAAGAAGTTTGACCCTTTGCCAATGTCTTATGCAGAGGTATTCGCCCATTTGCAAAGTCTGAATATGATTGAATTGCGCCATCTAAAGATTGACCCTGATAACCCGCCGAAGTACTTCAACGCGAATGCCCGCTGTCTCTATCATTCCAATGCTCCGGGGCATTCCATTGAGAATTGCTATGCTTTCAAGTACAAGGTTCAGAATTTACTAGACACAGAGGAAATCAACTTTGGACCTCCTCCCACTCCCAATGTCATTCAGCACCCTTTACCTCCTCATGGTGGAAACGCTGTTAATGCAATTTGCAAAGAGGGAAGTTTGAACCTGATAATGGATGTTAGTGGTTTGACCACTCCGTTGTGGTGGATAAAGAAGCAATTATTGTTGAGGGGAGATTTCCCTGGTTGTGATGATGGTTGTAAACAATGTTTAATTCGAGTTGAAGGTTGTGATAAGTTAAGAGACGAGATTCAGCGGCGTCTGATTACTGAAGGGACTCTTCAGTTCGTCCAGAAAGAACCTGATATGAAGAATGTTGGAGATGAGGTTGACGTGGTTACTATCCCCGTCACTTCTAGAAGGATTCCCGTTACAATCCCTGTGCCAACTAAGAAACCTCCTGTGATCATCACTTTGCCGGGCCCAGTCCCCTACACTAGTGAAAAGGCCATTCCGTGGAATTATGGGTCTGAGTGCTACCGTGACGGAAAGAAATTGAATGTGGAGACCTCTGAAGGAGGAAAGTCTGATGAAAAGAAGATTGGAAGATTTGAGCCTGCAGTGCATGACATTGCGGAAGAAACTCGGATTACCCGAAGTGGACGAATCTTCTCTCCACCCAATCTAGTTGAGAAAAGTCCTGAAGCTTTGGCCAAGGCTAAAGCAAAAGGGAAAGGAGTCATGATTGGGGGTGAGTCAACACCAAAGATTTCAGAACCTGTTCTGAGCCCTGAGTTGACCAGAGATGTTGAAGAACTGATGAGGTATATAAGGAAGAGCGATTACAAGATAATCGACCAGCTCGGCCAGACGCCCGCCAAGATTTCTATCTTAGCCCTGTTGAGGGATTCTGAGCCTCACCGCGACGCTCTGATGCAGCTGTTTGGAACGTCTTTCATTCCCCAAGAAATCTCGGTTAACCAATTTGGAGGCATTGTGAACAGCATTTCGGCAAGTAATGGTCTCGGTTTTACTGACTTCGATTTACCTCCCGAGGGAAGGAAGCATAACAAAGCGCTACACGTTTCCGTGGAGATAGCGAGAACTACTTTATCCCGTGTGCTGGTTGACACGGGATCATCCCTCAATGTTCTTCCGAAGTCTACCCTCTTGAAGTTGGACTATGAAGGGGTTGTGCTAAGACCCAGTGATTTGATAGTTAAGGCGTTTGATGGGTCGAAGAGGTCGGTGTTTGGCGAGGTGGACCTGCCTATTAAGATAGGCCCACAGGTTTTTGATGCGACTTTTTTCATCATGGATATTAATCCTCCTATCGTTGTTTGCTTGGACGCCTGGATTCATGGGTGGCCGTGACATCCACCTTGCACCAAAAGTCAAGTTCTTAATCAATGGAAAGGTGGTCACCATTTATGGTGAAGAAGATTATGTCGCTCATCTGAGCAACTTTCGGTATGTTGAAGTTGAAGGAGAGATCCACGAAACTCCATGCCAAGCTTTTGAGGCCGTATCAGTCGATAAGATCCCTTTGCAAAAAGGCGAAGTCTCCATGGCATCCTACAAGCAGGCTCAAGCTATTGTCAAGTCGGGACATCCCGAAGGGTGGGAAGAGTGCTAGAACTTCCTACCCAGACGGATAAGAGGGTTTGGGTTTTGCTCCCGGAATGAAGGTCTCGCCCACCCCGCTGAGCAAAGGGGTGTCTCCTCCTGTCAAGTTTGTCAAAGGTGGAATCCAGATTGAAGATGTTGATGCTATTGATGGTGAAGCGGATGGTGACTATGATGTGGACAAGTGGATCTACCCAACTGTTCCAGGACGTGAGCTTTCGAATTGGTTCGTTGAAGATGTTGCCGTGGTTACCCGTTTTGAAGAGTAATTTTCTGTTTTTATGTCATGCCATAATTCCTACGTTATGCCCAAGACGTAGTGATCATGCTATAGGGCCACTATGTTTTTAACTTTCAAGTTTATCATTAATGAAGGACGTCCTTTTTGCATTCAAATTTTTCTCTCTTTGTTTTTTTCTTCACTTATTTCTTTTAAAGGTGACAATATCAAATTTTACTTTCTTTTTATACAAACCTTTTGTCTTTTCTTTTTATTTTATTATTAAAAAAAAACTTAATTAAAAAATAATAATAAAAATAAAATTACCAACAACGCAGATGCGGTCCTTCGACGGGCCCGGATTTTGTCAACGATGATTCCGCTGTGGCTCATTATGATTTCGACGAACCGATTTATCAAGCTGAAGAGGAAGCCGAAGAGGACTGTGAATTACTCAAGAATTAGCCGGATGTTGAGGCAAGAAGAAAAGGTCATCCAGCCACACCAAGAGGCTCTAGAAGTGATCAATCTAGGAACCGAGGATGCTCGAAAGGAGGTCAAGATTGGGGCAGCATTGGAAGATGGGGTTAAGCAAAGGCTTGTCGAAATGCTACATGAGTACGTGGACATATTTGCTTGGTCTTATGAAGATATGCCCGGGTTAGATACTGACATCGTCATGCATGAATTGCCCCTCAAAGAAGGATGCCCACCGGTAAAGCGAAGCTTCGGAACACATCCAAATGTCAAGAAAAATCAAAGAAGAGGTTCGAAGGGATGGAAGGGTTTCCTAAAGGTTGTTTCTTATCCCCCCATGGGTTGCAAACATTGTACCAGTACCGAAGAAAGACGGCAAGGTAAGGATGTGTGTTGATTATAGGGATCTGGATAGAGCTAGCCCTAAGGATGACTTCCCTCTCCCGCACATTGACATTTTGGTCGATAATACTGCTCAAGCTAAAGTATTCTCCTTCATGGATGGTTTCTCTGGCTACAACCAGATTAAGATGGCGCCCAACGATATGGAAAAGACAACTTTCATTACACCGTGGGGGACTTTCTGCTACAAGGTGATGCCTTTCGGTTTGAAGAACGCAGGGGCAACGTATCAGCGCGCTATGGTCACTCTCTTTCATGATATGATGCATAAAGAGATTGAAGTATACGTTGATGATATGATCGCCAAGTCCCAGACAGAAGAAGAACACCTGGTTCACTTGTTGAAATTATTCGAAAGGTTGAGGAAGTTCAGGCTGAGGTTGAACCCGAGTAAGTGCACCTTTGGGGTGAGATCAGGGAAACTTTTAGGCTTTATCGTGATCGAGAAAGGGATTGAGGTTGACCCTGCTAAGATAAAAGCGATACAAGAGATACCAGAGCCAAGGACAGAAAAGGAAGTGCGAGATTTTCTGGGAAGACTGAATTACATTGCTAGGTTTATTTCCCATCTCACCACCGTGAGCCCATTTTCAAGTCATAAGAAAGAATCCAACGACCAGGTGGAACGGAGATTGTCAGACGGCATTCGACAGTATAAAGAGGTACCTACAAGAGCCTCCAATTCTTTCACCCCCGGTGGAAGGTAGACCGTTGATTATGTACTTGACCGTGTTGGAGAATTCCATGGGTGTGTTTCCAACATGATGAGACAGCAAAAGAGCACGCCATATACTATTTGAGCAAGAAATTCACAGAATGCGAATCGACGTATTCATTATTGGAAAAGACTTGTTGTGCACTCGCATGGGCAGCGAAACGACTCAGACAGTATATGTTAACTCACACTACTTTCTTGATCTCCAAAATGGCGCCATTATCACTTCTCCGACAGGTTTTCATATTCCATTCACTGCCAGAATCTGTTTTGATTGCACCAATAATGTGGCCGAGTACGAAGCTTGTATTTTTGGGATTGAAGCAGCCATTGACCTAAGAATCAAAATCTTAGCGGTATACGGAGATTCTGCTTTGGTAATTAGTCAAATCAATGGAGATTGGGAGACCCGCCACCCGAATTTGATTCCATACCGAGATCATGTCTTGAAGTTGATCCCTTATTTCGACGAGATCACTTTTGATCACATCCAAGGAGGAGAACAATTTGGCGATGCTTTGGCTACTCATCCATGTTTAAGGTCGATGGGCGAATGATGCCCGCTATCACTATAATGAGGTTGGATGAGCTGCTTTATGAAGTAGAAGGTGAAGGATGAAAACCTTGGTTCTATGACATCAAAAGGTATCTCGAGACGAAAGAATACCCTGGTGATGCTTCCATCGTTGATAAGAAGGCCCCGCGCAAGTACTGCTAAATTTTTCCTCAATGGGGTGTGTTGTACAAAAGGAACTATGACTGCTTTTGCTCGATGTGTGGATGACACGAAGCAAATAAGATTATAGAAGAGATTCATGAAGGTTCTTTCGGGACGCATTCTAGTGGACACACCATGGCCAAGAAGATCTTGAGAGCGTGCTATTATTGGTCCACCATGGAGAATGATCACAACCATGCCGAACTGCTACAAATGTCAAATCCGATAAGATGCATGTGCCACCTTCTTCATTAAATGTTTTGACTTCTCCATGGCCTTTGCGATGTGGGGCATTGATATGATTGGAGAAATTAAGCCCACCGCCTAATGGACATCGATTCATCCTTGTTGCCATTGACTACTTTACCAAATGGGTTGAGGCAAAGATCTTATGCTCGTGTCACTAGACAAGTGGTCACACGCTTTATCAAGCATAATATCATTTGTCGTTATGGGGTTCCTGAGAAGATCATTACTGATAACGGCTCGAATCTCAACAATAAAATGATGAAAGAATTGTGCGACAGTTTCAAGATAAAACATCATAACTCCTCTCCATATCGTCCAAAAATGAATGGCGCTGTGGAGGCGGCAAACAAGAATATCAAGAAGATTGTACAGAAGATGGTTGTCACTTACAAGGATTGGCACGAGATGTTACCATTTGCCTTGCACGGCTATCGCACTTCAATACGCACGTCAACAGGGGCAACTCCCTTCTCCTTGGTATACGGTATGGAAGCAGTCCTACCCGTGGAAGTTGAAATTCCTTCCTTAAGGATTTTAACAGATGTGCAACTCGATGAAGCTGAATGGGTTCAAAACAGACTTGATCAATTGAATCTCATCGACGAGAAGAGATTGACAGCTATTTGTCATGGACAGCTATACCAGAAGCGTATGAAAAGGGCTTTCGACAAGAGAGTGTGTCCTCGGAACTTCCAAGCTGGTGACCTGGTGTTGAAGAGAATTTTGCCTCCTAACAACACGGACGCTCGGGGCAAGTGGACTCCCAATTATGAAGGACCGTATGTCGTGAAGAAAGTTTTCTCTGGAGGAGCTATGTTGCTCGCAACTATGGACGGAGAAGATTTCCCTCACCCGATCAATGCAGATGTAGTCAAAAAATACTTCGCGTAAAAGAGACCCGTTAGGTTGACTGGCCTAAGCAAAATAAGGGCATCCCGACGAATCAAGAGGTTCAGGCAAAAGTTAGGGATAAATATAAAAGATTGTACACCCGGTAAGTCGAAAACCTGAAAGGGCGGCTTGGGCAAAAAAGGGTATCCCGGTGGATCGAAAACCCGAAAGGGCGGTCCAGGCAAAAATTAGGGATTCAAAGCGAACGACTACAATCTGCACCACACTTGTTTTGGTCAACTATCTACAGAAACTTGATAATCCAGAGGGATTGAGGGTTAGTCTAATCGGAGCATTTCAGATAGCTCGATGTTAAGGGATGTTGAAGTTGTAAAGGGCATGGCGGATTCAGAGTTCGGCAAAATCCATGATTTTATTGTCACCTTTTCTTTTAACTTTGATGTATAAGCAATTGCCTCTTTTCAGGATTTGCTTCTTGATGTAAATGCTCATTTACGGGCTAATCAATCAATAAAATTACTTTCATCCAAACTGTGTTTTTCTATTATTTATCTCTGTCTTATTTTCATATTTTTTAACTGTTTTGTTTAAACAACGTCCGTGTTTTTAATAAACTTTGCACATAAAACATCAGTGCACGTGGCATAATTCGGTTACTCGAATTTTGGTACACCACATTAACGATTGAAACAGTTGATCTCTGTAGCAGAATTATTGTTATGTCCCCTATTTTACATTTTCAATTATGCAAAAGGCATCATGCGCCTGGGCATCGGTCACCGACAAGGTTTCTTTCTCTCCAACAAGAGTTATCTATGGCATATGTGTGCCCTTGGATGTTATCTCTTTCCCAGAGACGGAAGATCGTAAAGAATGACTTACACCAGCAAGATCATTTTCAAAGGCTCACTTGTGCCAGAAGATGTTGTCGACCCCTCTTATGCAAAAGCTTGTAATCCAGAGCTATCGAAATCATGAACTGTACACAACAAGATCATCATCCCAGATGAATGTCAATCTCTAAGAGTTACTTCCCCAGTGATGTTGATCATTGAGAGTTGATACTTCTATTCTGCAATCCCCCTGTCAGGGTCCAGACTATCATCGCTTTGATAAAGACCGGTTGATTTGTAATTCATGAAGGGTTGATGTTTCCTCGGCAGCTCACAATTGCCCTTAGTTCCGGACGAAATATTAAAACATGCATCATTGCATTGCATAGCATCCTCAAAAATGCGTAGCATTTCCATTGATATGGAGCATTACGCTAAAAAATAATAATCTCAAACATGCATCTAAGCATAAGCCAGATTAAAGTCTTTATCGAGTACCTTTATGCCTCCAAGATCATTCAATAAAAATCCCCATGTGGTATTCCTAGGCAGAGTTCCCTCAAGAAATTCTTCTTGTTGTTGTCATCTGCATTTTTGACCCTGTGACGGTCTCGCACATCATTCAAATTCAATTCATTTACCAAGCGTCTTGCTTCTTGCAAATTTTTTTATTTTGGTATTCTTACCCGTGTTTGCCTCTGTCGTTAGAGTGCGAGTAAGAGTCGGTGTCTAACCTTTCTTGCTTCTCAATTATTTGAGTATCCATACTTGGTGTGTGGTAATTCGTATAATTGCCACTTTTGAAGAAATGCACCCCGCCTTTGGCCTGAGGGATATTGTATTTCTTGCACATTTGCAACCTTTCAAAGTCCAACATAGCCTGGCAATCCTTGCTAGAGTCTCTTTGGGTTGGCCTCTTTCCCCGTAAATTCGTCTTCGATCGACGATTTTACCATTCCATATATCTTCTCCCTGAGTCGCTCCGGTCTCTTCTTGTGTGTGTCTAATATCTTTACGACATATACTCCCGTTTGTTCTCATTTTTGATCTGCGAAGCAACTTATTGAAGTATGCTCGTTCCAAATATCTATGAGTTCTTACCTTTCTGATCTGCGAAGCAACTTATTGAAGTATGCTCGTTCCAAAGATCATCTGCTCATTTTGATCTCGAAGCAACTTATTGAAGTATGCTCGCTCCAAAGATCTATGAGTTCTTACCTTTCTAATCTGCAAGCAACTTATTGAAGTATGCTGCTCCAAAGGTCGTCTGGTTTTGTTTTGATCTGCGATGCAACTTATTGAAGTATGCTGCTCCAAAGATCTACCTGTTCTCATTTTTGATCTGCGATGCAACTTATTGAAGTATGTGCGTTCCAAAGATCTATGAGTTCTTACCTTTTTGATCTGCGATGCAACTTATTGAAGTATGCGCGTTCCAAAGATCTACCTGTTCTCATTTTTGATCTGCGATGCAACTTATTGAAGTATGCTCGTTCCAAAGATCTATGAGTTCTTACCTTTCTGATCTGCGAAGCAACTTATTGAAGTATGCTCGTTCCAAAGGTCTGTCTGGTTTTGTTTTGATCTGCGATGCAACTTATTGAAGTATGCGTTGCCCAAAGATCTACCTTCTCATTTTGATCTCGATGCAACTTATTGATGCTGCTCCAAAGATCTATGAGTTCTTACCTTTTGATCTGCGATGCAACTTATTGAAGTATGCGCTCCAAAGATCTACTGTTCTCATTTTTGATCTGCGATGCAACTTATTGAAGTATGCTCGCTCCAAAGATCTATGAGTTCTTACTTTTCGATCCGCAAGCAACTTATTGAAGTATGCTCGTCCAAAGGTCCGATTGGTTTCGTTTTGATCCGCGATGCAACTTATTGAAGTATGCTGCTCCAAAGATCTCCTGCTCGTTTTTGATCTGCAAGCAACTTATTGAAGTATGCTCGCTCCAAAGATCTATGAGTTCTTACCTTTCGATCCGCGAAGCAACTTATTGAAGTATGCTCGTCCAAAGGTCCGATTGGTTTCGCTTCGACGCTAAGCAACTTATTCGGTATGCTCGTTCCAAAGATCTATCAGTTTTCATTTTTAGTCTGCAAAGTCGCTTATTTAAGCGCATTCGTTTCTCGATGTACCGAAATCTTTTACAAAAAATAACACCAAAAAAAAATCAGAAAAAAAAAAAAATCAAAAAAGCATAAACATTTATACTTGTTCTTCGGAGCGCAAATTTTTGGGTTCCTGTAGTATTTAATCTTCTTCTACCTTGAAAGCTCGAAAGGCTAGCACCAATCTCACTTTCAGGTTTAAGACGATTAAATAGGGGCAACTGTTGCACCCCAAAATTTGCCCTCCTGTCTCGATCTTATCTGGTTTAGGCTTCGCATTTATCATGACACTCACATGCATTCATACCACTGGTTCTATGGTTACGGGTTGGAGTTGATTCCCAAAGATTTTCCGTTGAGCAGAAAAGTTGTGGCGCTTTCAACCAATATAGGATATTGGAAAACGACGAGGTTTAATATTAAATCTTATCCGTTCATATCTATCGGTTTTCAGGGCTTGGTGTTCGATTCTTGAATTGAATGGTCTATTCTTGATTGGAGCTACGGAAGTCTTGTTGTTTTGAATGTCATTACCTCCTGATTCAGGAGATCAATTCATCACGAGTTTGGATTTTGCTGTTGTTTCGAGTTCATTGTTCAAGGTGTAAAAGGGTGGATATTGATTATCCGTTTATTGATCAACAATTCCGGTTCTAGTGCATTTGGTTTGCTTGTCAGCTTTGTTCACTCTTGGCAATAGCGGATGTATGTGAAGATATTCATCCAGAGGATTTGTTTACAAGATTTACGAACGTCAAACTGCCGCATGTTGAGATCTTTTCCTGTCGCGTTCATCGCTCACAAGATTCGGGGCATTCTATGGAAAAAAACTAGAAGCTTCCTTTTGGAATTCGTTTGGTTTTGAATCTTACTCCACTACTAAATATGGTTCGAGTTGGAAATGCGTTGATAATTCCATTAATTTCAAGTGGAATCTATCGATTAATTCTAAAAAAAAATGAAATCGTCAAGTTGACTAAGGTTTTTGATCAAGAGTTTTATTTGAAACTTAGAGTTTCAATTTTTGTCTCAAGTAGCAAAAGGCTCCGAATTTCTACGTGAATGGATAAAAATGGAAACTTTGTGGCCGGGAAATTCAAAAGGGATTCAAGTGTTTCTGAAATTTAAGCCACCAAACCATCTTTGTATTTAGAGTTTAATTCTCAAGTTTTGCAAATAGAGTTTAATTCTCAGGTTTTGCATACTAGAGGGTCCAAACTCTAAAAATGCAACAACCGTGTTACTACTCGTTTAATGCAAGAATACGGATTGGAATTGTGGATTGATTGGGATTTTAGGCGCATGTGTTAATCAACACTTCGACTTAGTTTGTCTTAACCAAATTAATTTGGGTTCATGACAAAGTGTTGGAATGTTTGGTTCATCACGAATTTTCAACTCTCGTACAATTTCTAATTTTCATACACCAATTGCTATAACATTGAAGATCACATTAGTAGTATTCAAAGATTTGAAACTAAAACTCATATTGATGAGTAACTACCGAATCTTGTGTTCATAAAATTTCAAGAGCTTTGAATTACTCTAAGGTTTTACAAGAGTACAAGAATGAGTACATTGTTTTACAACTTATCGAATCTTCGAATACAAGTTCTAATCCAAACCTCCAAGTTCAAATATTCTCTTAACTTTGGTTTGTACAAATACTACGTGAGTCTTCGAAATCACAATGTCAAATTTGAATGGGTAACATTACAAAGTTTCAAGATTTCTAATACAAAGATTCCTAGGTTACAAGTTTTGAATTCTAACATTATGCTACAAATGTTATATGCCTAAATCCTATTTTTCCATTAAGATTTTTGCTGTTTCTTTGGCTTCCAAGCTTTCTTGCTCCATCGTAGACCTTGCCTCCTTGTCCAAAGCGTTTTTTTTATCATTCCTCCAAGCTCATGCCATGGCTCACATTCATGAAACAAAAGAGAATTCAGTTAGCAATAATGGACAGCATTAATAAAAATTAAGAATTCAAAACAGCTTGTTATCTCATCATTAGGGAGTTTTGTTTGGGATCAGTTTGTGTTAAAGTGTTTATCATTCACGTTCCATAATGACCACCCTTTTGCAAATCACAACTTTTGTTGGTTCACAAAAGGGGGGTGTGGCTCAGAAACCATCATTGCCACTGCTGCAAGTACAGAGCTGCTGTCCTGTAATCAGAAAATATGTCAATAGCAGCCCAACAAAGTTCACAAAGTGTTTTAGCCCATCAAATAATGCTGTTAAGTCCAGTACACAAAAAACTCAAAGCAGGCACTATTGTTTTCTAACTGACAGATCAAAAAACATAATACCTAAGCCCAGTTTTCTGCGGTTTTGTTTTCAGAGGCCCTTATCCCAAAAAAAACTGACAGTTAGAAACCCTAATAGAGGACATTATAAAAGCAGTAAAGGCACTGTGATCGAGCGCCATCGCTCATCGAAACCCTAAACATCAAACATTCAAACCAAAACCCAGAATACCAAACACAGTAAACCAAAAACCCAGAACCTAGCAACCAAACAGCATACGAAATCCCAGAAACAAATATTCAAATCATCATTTCCCAATCGAAAAACCCCTTCAGAAACTCGAAGATTGCCGGAAAGAAAGAGTGGAAAGGTAATACCGGTTCAGCAGAGAAGAGAGGAGGTTGCGGACCTAATGTGTCGCCATCCTTCTCCCTTCTTCATCTCTGTTTTGCATTTTCAGCATCGTACCGTCATCATTTTCGTTTAGAGACCTAGGGTCTTTGTTTTTTTTCCTTGCCATATCCAAACTGTAAACGCAAAAACCGAACAGTTACACAAAAAAAACATGCAAATAAAATGAATAGAGTGGATCGAGTGAGAAAGTTGAGAGATCGGCGACGAAAGTCGCGGTTGAGCGAACGGTGAGGAGCGCGGTTGAGCGAACCAGATCGCGACGAATCGGTGAGTACCGAGAGCGACGGTGAGCCGCGATGAGAGAATCGGCGAGAGATCGGAACGGCGACGGTCACAGACGAGAGAGATCGCGAGCGAAGCGAGGACGGCAGCCATGTCCGGATCGTGTGAACAGCGGCGAGAGAGATGATGGGAATGGTGAGATCGTGAGAGAGGTTTTGTGAGGATGAGAGGGTTTGTAAAACTGATCTTTGGTTTTATTAAAATGGGTTAAGTTAGTATTAATATTCACTTAGGATTAGATTTTTATTTTATAAAACTAATCTTTGTTTTTTTATTTTAATGTTAGTATTTATTAGTATTAGTTTGTTTTTTTTTTGTTTTTTTAACTAAGTTATAATAATTTGTTTCAGATTAGTATTAGTTTGTGATTAGGATTTAGTTTTTGTTTTATATGTTATTTAACTTATAATAAAATGATTTAGATTTTTATATAAAAACTGATTTGTTTTTTTTTAATTAATTAATAAAATTAAACAAACTGATTTTTGTTTTCACATTATTAGTTTTAGTTTTTTTACTTTATTTAATCAGATTTAGTTTTATTTATTTTTATAATTTATAGTATAAAAATGAATTTAGGAGGGTTTTAGTTGTAAGAATGTTTGGTTTTGGTGGTTAGTCAGTGTCACCACCTGTTTGGTCTATTTTCGAATCTGGTGTGTGTATGTCCATGGTATCAAATCTGCACCCTCCTGCTTAAGCCATCAGATCTGTTGAAGTCCGGATCCGCGATCCGCACGGTGGACCACAAGATGTCTCATGGGAGCTCCTACACAAGATCCAGACTTGGTTTTGGGCTTGGGCTCGCTTTGTGTTTGCACTGCATTTAAAGCTTCAATCGTGCCCATTTCTAAACCTCTCTTTTAAATTCAATATTATGCAAGTTTTTTTATATATAATGATGTATTAAATAATGTTTGGCGATGATAGTTTTTTATTTGTTGAATTATCAATTAAATTGTTAGTTGATTTTTCATCAAGTAAAAATATCTATACTAATAATTATTTAAATTCGATTTGTATTGTGTGTTAATTTATTTTCTTTTATTATCCGCTATTACATTATCCGCTTGTTTGTTTATTACGCGATTGTACACTCCGCCTCACATTAATATAAAACAACAACGCCCGCTCTCTCTTATTTTTGGTTACCCACACCAAATTCTCTAAGGGTCTCATGGTTGGGGATGGGCATGGCCATCCTCACGAGGTTAATTAGGGCCCTCGTTGCCTTGATTAATCATAACCCGAAAAAATAATTGGTCCATATACCAATCACCATGCACCAGGGTCTCATGGTTGGGGATAGGAGCACCTATCTTCACGAGGTTAATCAAGTCCATATACTTGGTTAATCATAACCCGAAATATCATTTCTCTACGTCCAACGCCGCAATTTTCAACACACTTTCAAATCAAAAAATAGTGTTATGGTACTTAATTAAATTGTTAGAGGTTCGCCCAACGATTTAATTAAAATGTAAAGTATTCGGACCATTAGAGGGAAACCCAATGACTCGAATACTTTATTCCATACACTTGGACATTTAAAACACTTTCATATTAAATTAATTAATTGAATTTGTTTTCTTTAAATCAATTTTTTCTACAAAAACAAAAAACATAGTGTTATGGTACTTAATTAAATTGTTAGAGGTTCGCCCAACGATTTAATTAAAATGTAAAGTATTTGGGCCATTAGAGGGTAACCCAATGACTTAAATACTTTATTCCATAACACTTGATAAAAAGTGAACTTTGTTTCACCTCACTCCTTTCATAATAAAGATTTTGGATGAGAGAAGATCGGTTGACCTCAATCACCAATCTCGAGTATCGAATCGTTAGAGGATATCCCGACGTTTTGGTACTTGTCATCTACCATTAAAATCAATTCAACCCATTCAAATCTTTTTTTCGCTCATATGCGATTATCAAAAATCAAAAACATTTTCTTCTAAAATCAACACAACCAATTCAAGACATTTTCAACAAGAACTACGGAGTTTTGACTTTCCCATTGCACGAGGGAATACGTAGGCACACGGTTTCGAAACCGTGTCAAACTCAAAATAATAATAAACAAACCTTGTTCAATTCTTTTCTTATTTCTTGATCATTAATTAGAAGATAGCATTTTTACTTTAAACACACAAACATGCACGAACTAAATGGGTCCCATCGAGTACGATGGACGTAAGGGGTGCTAATACCTTCCTCTTGCGTAACCGACTCCCGAATCCATGCTTTTTGGTCTTGTAGACCGCCTTATCCAATTTTTGTGGGTTTTATCTATATTTTCCCGTTCTTTCTAGAACAAATAAAATTAGGTGGCGATTTCATTGTTTTTGAAAATTCATTTAAATGATTTTTGAAAATCGAGTTGCTTCAGTTTGTATAAACCTTGTATATGTATGTTGTTCCTACTGACCTCATTTCACATGACACCTTTCATGATTTCTCACTCACTTGTTTCCACTTTATTTTCTTCCCTGTTTTCTTTGTATTTGTTTGTGCTATTGTTTTGTGATGTGTTGCCATCATCCATTATTTTCTTAATGTATCGTAATCTGTAGTTTAGTGTTTTATCACTTTACCTTGTTATTTATAACCCATTTTTTGAGTGTGCAAGGGATTTATATCCGACGTTCATCTGATGCACGAAGCTTTATCTGACGTCTTGAAGTTTACCAAAGGCGATTTCTCGCACCATGCAATAAAGTTTTGTATATTTAGTTAGTTATTGATTTATTTCGATTGGGTTGTATTACTTAGACTTTTTATTCAGACTTTTGATTTGATACATCCCCATTCATAAACTTGTACCCCCATTCCCATATGGTTTGTAATAGTTTGGGATTTTATTTCCTTGTGCGTTTCAATTACTGCTTATTTAAGCGGTTGTCCTTCAATTAGAACACATAGCCTCCTCTTGGGCTCCTCATAAGTGAACAAGTATACATACACAGTGCACACTCGCACACATTCATAGTTTGGTCCTGGGCTTTTCTACAGCAACAACTATTCGATCAATTGTTCCAATTGGTCGTTTAGAATACTAATGCCACACTAGTCCAACTTTTTAGGAGCATACATATGGCCATCACTTTGTTGATATTGTTGCCAAGAGTTTATGATTGTTTGTTGGCAAAAATTGGGCACACTTGGATGGTCGATGGTGAGATTCGGAAGCTTTTGAGAATGGAGCTTTAAAGCGGAATAAGAGCGCAATCCTTATCGTGGGAGTTTAAACGCTTTCAGTAGAGTTTGCTTATCTCGTGCGCATTGAAGAGGCAACAAACTTTCTTTGTTAGGTATCATCGTCGCCTTCTTTATACATGATGCTTCACCATCATTTGCATGCATGTTTTATCATTCTTTACATGATGTTTTTCCATCCATGTTAGATGTTTCGTCATTCATACATGTCTTATCATTCATTACTTAATGTTTTGTCATTTGTACTTTTTCTCTCTTATTTAAGTGTGATTGTTTGCTTCTTTATCTCTTTTACGAGATTGTCATGTTCCCCATAAGATCTTTAGTTCACTCTTCTCCAAATTTGAACTAAATAGACCTTAGGTTTACTATCCATGCATGATAACTTTAGGTAGATTCTCCCCCTTATACTAGAACCCTAGGATCAATGTTGTATGATAACATTAGGGATAGAAATACGTTAGTTTCCCTTAGACTTTTTACCTTTACCCTTTTGCATCGTTAAAATTAAAATCATGTTTTGTCAAGTGCATTAAGACACTCTAATAATATGAAACTTTTTCCAAAATAAAAGATACAAACCAATATTCTTAGTTTTAAAATGTTTCGTCGTCTCACCTGTTGTTGATGTTTCGTCATCTCGTCTATTGATGTTTCACCATCCCGTTCGTTGTTGATGTTTCGTCATCCCGTCTGTTGTTAATGTTTCATCATCATGGAGGTGTTTCGTCATCTTTGTTTTCTGTCTCATCTTCTAAAATAAAAAACACAAACCAACCAAAATAAGTGAGTCGAACTACGGAGCTCTGACTTTCCCTTTGCATGAGGGAATAAGTTGTCGTGGGGCTTGATCGAGCAACCTTTGTAAATATTTTCTTCTTTTCCACGTGTTTTCTTTCTTTTATTTCTTTCTTATTTATTCTTTATTTATTTTTGCATGCATTATACCTCATATACAGATATTGTTAGACCTTTACACCCATTAGATAGAAAGTAAAGCGGATACCGTAGAGTACTACAGGCGCATAGGGTGCTAATCCCTTCCCCTCGTGTAACATACTTCTTTACCCTATCTCTCGGTCGTAAGACCGTGATTTCTCTATTTCAGGTTTACTCGATGTTTACCTTTCCCTCTCAGCAGGATAAAAAACGTTTGATGGCGACTTCATTGATATATAGTTATATGATGATTTTTGGTGGGTTGTTTCACTATTAACTTACGAGGAGTCTTAGTCCTCAATAAGTTAATTTGATATCCCTCGCTCAGTGGAGGTTTTCTTGGGGGTAATTTAGTTTAGCAAGTTATTTGTGAAGGCATTTTTGCTTTTCAAGCGAACCAGCGAAGCTGAGTTGGCTGTAGAACCCATAACCCATCTTGGTTGTTTAGGATGTAGTGCAGAAACTATTCAGGTATAGACTTGGATTAGTTATCATGCGATACTACGACCAGGCGAGTTTTTCTTGAAAAATATTATTGGACTACGAGTTAATTGCTTAAACTGATAATATTTCAAAGAGAATCATAGACCCTGTATTATCAGTAGAACATGTTTTATAGGTGATTAAACCCATAGTACTTACCCACGTTTGGTTCTTATTGTTGACCTCATGCTTGTAACTTCGAACGTTTGAACCTATATTATGTGTAACCATGTTTGTATCTTTGTGGCATTCATGCACCCATTAATAAATTTTTCTATTTTTCTCTTTCCATAAAATTTCCAAAGAATTTAGAGAATTTTTCTTTGCAAACATTCTAGGCTAGAGTGATGGATTTGAGAAGAAGAAATATCAAGAGATACAGTTTTATATTTCCTGATGTCAAAAGTTAAAAGAGTTAGCATCCTTGGTAGAAGATCCCTCAGATTTCAGAAAACGCTATGGAACTCTTTTAACTATCTTGAACACTAACGTTGATGAAGAACTTCTTAAAACCTTGGTTGAGTTTTACAATCCCGTTTATCATTGTTTCACTTTCCCTGATTACCATTTGATGCCTACTTTGGAAGAGTACGCAAATATTTTAGGTATCCTAGTGTCTGACAAAGTGTCTTTCAATGGTTTGGAAGCCATTATGAAGCCACAAGTCATTGCAACGATGACTCACTTAAGGAAATCTGAGATAGACAAAAACTTGACTACAAAAGGAAATCTCTTAGGACTAACTTCAAAGTTTCTAATGGAGAAAGCTTTTAGTTTTTCCGAAGCCGGTAGTATGGTAGCTTTTGAGGATATTATAGCTTTACTCATCTATGGGTTGATTTTGTTTCCTAACGTCAAAGACTTCGTTGACATCAACGCCATAAGGATCGTTTTGATTGGAAATCTTGTCCCTACTTTTCTTGGTGATACGTATTTCTCTATAAAGGAATCGTCAAAGAGACGTAATTATTGTATGTTGTGTGCCTTTGTTGTTCAAATAGATTGTTTCAGACTTGCCTAAGTATCCTATCTTCAAGGAAAACAAAACTGGTTGGCATTGGCCTCAAAGACTAATGTCTCTTACTAATGACGATATTCATTGGTATAATTTGGCCTAAAATGAGATGGAAATCATTAAAAGTTGTGGAGAGTTTGCCAGTGTACCTCTCATTGGTACACAAGGAGGAATTAACTACAACCCATTTTTGGCAAGACGTTAACTTGGGTATGCAAACTCGAGTAAACCCCTTTGTCTTACAGTAGAGGGTTAATTTTATCATTAAGGGGAATATTCCCAAGGTTTAAAAGCTAGAATGATAAGAGCTTGGCACCATATTCGAAGGAAAGAAAAAGGTGAGTTAAGGAATTGTGTAGCCATGGAAATCTACAGTTGTTGGGTAAAGAAAAGAGCGAAGGAATTATGAATGCCTTATGCTTATGAAGAACCCATATTCCCAGTGGTATCTAAATCGACCATCATTCATATTGAGACTATGGGATAATACCAAAAAGCTTTGGCTAAGATGAGGCTAGAGAAAGATGCTTGGGAAGACAAATTTCTTAAGGATGACTTTGAGAATGTAAAGCTTAAGAAAAAGGTCAAAGATTACAAAAAAAATGCTCTACTTTCAAGATGGATGTCTCATGGAGAAAGATGAGAAAATTCTTCGAAAGGATGATGCGATCAAGAAATACATTAAAGAAAGAAAAAGAAAGCTTGAAGAATTGACAAATGGCACTCCTGCTCCTGACGAGTGGAAGAATGTTGTTAACAAGCTAAAATCTGAGAAACTTGAATTGAAAGCTTACTATGGGAAAAAGATCCTGAAGTTGAAGCTGCATCAAGCATTTGGTTCTTCATCCGATGAAGATGCTTGATTAGTATAATTTAGCTTTTATTTTTCATTTGCTTTACTGTTGTAAGAGCTATGCTCCAAAAAAAGATTTGTTGTAATCTTTTCTCAAATTTATCAATAAAATGAGAGTTTTATGTTTGTAAGAACTTTCTCTTTCAATAAATTCTTCGGAAAAAATTGTTTCTTCTCTTTTGCATTTCATAATCATGCATCATCTTGAATTTCGAGTTTGTTATCTAGAATCTTATCTTTTGGAATTTTCTCCAGAGATCGTCAAGCTGTCGCGTTTTAGAGTTTCCCGACTGTGTTCACAGTCAGCTCGCAGATACAATACTCGTGCAAATAGAAAGAAAGCAATGGAAGATTTCGATCAAGAGAATATTGAGCTTCGTGGTACAGTAACCACACTTCAAGAGGAAGTGGAAATACTCAATGCTTTGGTGAGCTCGTTGGTAGCTACGCAGAATCAATAACCACCACCTAATAGCCAAATCCAAGCGACAATGATTTTAGAAATCACTACTACTCCAGTTTCTGTCGTTGCAGTTAGTAATCCGCTTTTCACTATGCCAGAGGGTTATCCTTGGGGAACGCCTTTCAACTTCGGCGTAGGTTTTCTTTAAAATACTTTTGTAGTACTAATAACCACAATTGAGGTTCCTACTTTGTAAAATCCAGTGTTCACTCCGCATCCCGGAGTAACCTTTCCTCAAGTCACTATGTTGATTTCTCAACCAATTATGACAAATTCAACTCATGTGGTTCACACTATTCCTTATATGAACAACAAAGTTTATCACGATATTGGTGACAACACGGATCCTCGTGGCCGTATGGAAGATCTCCAAGAATAGTTCAATAAGATGCAGCTAGAGATCAAAATTATCCGTGCGAAGGATTTGTTTGGGAAAAATGCCCACGATCTATGTCTGGTTCCTAGTGTCAGAATACCAGCCAAGTTCAAAGTCCTTGACTTTGAGAAGTACAGAGGCAACTCTTTCCCACAAAGCCATTTTGTGATGTATGCTAGGAAGATGTCTACTCACAACGATAATTATTAATTGCTCATTCACTACTTTCAAGACAGCCTTACTGGCGCCGCTCTAAAGTGGTACATTGGATTGGATAGTACTAACATTCGAAATTTCAACGACCTAGGTGACGTTTTTGTTCGACAATATAAGTACAATTTGGACATGGCTCCAGATTGAGACCAACTCAGAGCAATGTCTCAAAAGGATAAAGAGACTTTCAAAGAGTATGCCCAACAATGGAGGGAAATTCCTTCCCAAATTAATCCACCATTAGAAGAGAAATAGATGACCAAGATCTTCTTAAATACTCTTGGCCCTTTCTACTATGAGCGCATGATGGCTAGTGCTCCAAATGATTTCACCGAGATGGTAAACATGGGGATGCGATTAGAAGAAGGAGTCCGAGCAGGAAGTTTAACCAAATAAGTTGCATCTTCAAGTGGAACCAAGAAATTTGGAAGTGGTTTCCCAAAGAAGAAGGAGCAAGATGTTGGAATGGTATCCCAAGGGAGACCAAGAAGAAACATTAATCACCGATGACAGGTAGCCGATATCACAACAGTTGTTAGTTCAACTTCTAACACAATATTTACCCCACAATTTCAATAACAGAATCAGAAGCTTCGACAACAAGGTCAGCCATTTAACAATAATGAAAATCGTGCTCCAAGAATTTTATAGTTTGACCCAATTCTGATGTCTTACACGAAGTTATATCCTGCTTTAATTGAGAGGAATCTTGTTCAAATTAGAGCACCACCGCCAGTTCCTGATAAGTTACCTTGATGGTACAAAGATGATGTTTCTTGTCCTTTTCACCAAGGGGCACCTGACCATGATCTCAAACATTGAATAGATTTGAAGGTTGAAGTTCAAAGATTGGTTAGAGCTAACCTTCTTTCTTTTAAGGATATGAATTCAAACATACAAGAGAATCCACTACCTAATCATAGAGGGCACGTTGTGTAATGGGTGGTTTTGCTCGACACAACTACGGATCTTGTTGGATTTGTTCTAGAGATTCTCGTGGGTGTTCTATTGTGAAAGCAGATCTTCAACGATTAATGGATAATGGCTACATTCGAATCCTCAAAAATAGGAATGAGAATGAAGTGAATATGATAGGATGTTATCCGCGTCAGCATTTAGTCTCAGATATCAACTCGGTAACTCCTGAAGTGAACATCATCATTCCTCATTTCAACATGCCTGAGCGCATAAAAATTACCTACAACAATCCAAGGGTTCCTGTTTCTCCTTTGATCATCAGTCTACCTGGACCTGTTCCTTATGACTCTAACAAAGCAGCTCCCTCCAATACAATGCAACAATGATGGAAAATGGGAAAGAAGTCCCCATACCTACTCTTTCATCCGTAGTTAACATCGCCGAAGTAAGTCGAGTAACTAGGAGTGGGTGTGTGCATACCTCGTTGCCACCAAAACAACCTATCGCTCCTGTGACTAGGAAAATTCCTATCGATGTACCAGTTGTGAATCCTGTGGGAATTCCTGTTGGTAATCCAGACTTAAACACTGGTCCATCCAATGAAACCAGTATCAATCCCAACTTTGATGAAATTCTAAAGCTAATCAAGAAGAGTGAATACAATATTATGGATCAATTGATGTAAACTCCTTCCAAAATCTCAATACTCTCTTTGCTTTTAAACTCTATAGCCCATCGAGAGGCCCTGGTGAAATTTTTGGATCAAGCCTTCTTAGATCATGATGTGACTACCGACCAATTTGGTGGAATCATAGCCAACATAACGGCTTGCAACAATCTGAGCTTCAGTGATGAAGAACTCCCTGAAGAGGGTATGGATCATAATTTCGCTATGCATATCTCTATGAACTGCCCATCAGACTCTTTGTCCAATGTGTTAGTGGACATTGGATCTTCCTTAAACGTAATGCCAAAAACGACTCTCGCTCGTTTGTCTTACAAAGGAGCACCTATGAAATTCATTGGTGTGGTAGTCAAAGCTTTTGATGAATCACGAAAGTCTGTTATTGGAGAAATCGACCTTCCAATGACAATTGGTACACATACTTTTGAAGTCACCTTCCAGTTTATGGATGTTCAAGCTGCATATAGCTGTTTTCTAGGTCGACCATGAATACATGAAGCTGGAGCAGTAACATCTACGCTCCACCAAAATTGAAGTTCGTAACAAATGGAAAGCTGGTAACCATAAGTGGGGAGCAAGCTTTGTTGGTAATCCACTTATCCACTCTCTCTTTCATTACTGCTGACGATGTAGAAGGATTACATTTCCAAGGTCTCTTGTTAGAAGATGAATCTACTAAAAGAAACAGATCATTTATCTCCTCTTACAAAGAAGTAGCGCAGATAGTGAAAGACGGTATTGCCGTCGGTTGGGGATAAGTTGTGATTCCTTTCAACAACGAAACCAAAATGGGACTCAGATTTACTCCAGTACTCTCAAAAGCCATTGAGAAGGATGAAACTCTTCGTCCAATCAAACAAGTATTCCACAATGGAGGTTTCCTTAACCCTGTTCATCAAGAGGTCAATGTCCTTATTAATGAAAGCACTGAAGAAAATCTCTCTGGTTCTGAAGAATGGAAGTCTTATCTCAATGACTCTGGATACATATCTCATGAAGAAACGTATACACCATTCTATCCTCCTTCAGATAAGTTTGAAGGTGTGTTCCAGCAAGATGATAAAGAAGAAATTCCACCTATCCCACCTGAGGTTTGGGATACCTTGGGGCAGCCAAGTGGAAAATTTGACTTCATGGTAAAATATACCGCTGAAAGTTCAAGAATTTCAATTGAAGACATCCAACCAACTGGATGGGAAGATCCTCTTGAATATCCTAGTCAACCAAAAGAGGCCTGCATGCCTTCTCAATCTCATCATCCATTTGAGATCACGATTGAAGACCTTCACTTTAATACACCTGCCAAGGTTGTTGAACCTGAATTTCTTTATTCCCAGATAAATGAAATTTTGGAGACGATTGGGAAGATGGTCCCGAAAATGACTTGGAAAGTGCCTTTGACAATGAGTCTCTTCATCCAAAAGATTGGGAATTACATCCTAAAATTCTAGGATACATGTCGCCTGAAGACACATGTACCTCATTTTATACTCCTCGACTTGTCGAACAAGCAGAGGAAGATCCCTTCAGCATTACAAAGGACAATGTTAACAAACCAGAGCCTTCAAATCCTACTCGACCAACGGTCAACGTCATCACTGAAGATGATCCTAAGGGAAAATTTCCGCAATACATAGTATACCAAGGAGTTCGTTACTATTGGAAAGTTGTTGAAGCTCTGACTGTTGTTCACCGTTCAAAGTAGTCATCCCGCTTTTCTTTTGAACTCTCTCTCGGCCCAAGGCAGAGAGATGTTTTATAGAGCTAGCTTTTAAATGTTTTCTCAGTCTCTCCCAAGACAAAAGAGTTTGTGTTTAGGGCTTTATTTCAAATGTGAATCATAAATAAAGCGACGTTTTGATTCCCACATTTTGTGTTTTTTTTTCTTCGTTTTTTGCCTTTTTTCTGGAAATGGTAATCCTAAAAAACATATAAAAACAACACTTTCAAATAATCTGCATACACTTTTGCATTTTCTTTTTTCTAAAAAACAAACATAAATCACATGTGCAGATTAAAAATGAATAAACCCATTGAATGCAATAACCTTATGCCCTCTCCCAACTTTGAATTTCTTGTGTTTGAAGCCGAAGAAGAGGAAGAAGGGATCCCATATGAGATTTCCCGACTACTTAAGCATGAGGAAAGAGCCATTCAGCCTCACAAAGAGCGTTTAGAAATGATCAACTTGGGTTCTGAGGAAAACAGAAAAGAAGTGAGCATCAGAGTGCTACTCGATAACGATGTCAAGAGCAAACTGGTATATATTCTCAAAGAATACATCGATGTGTTTACTTGGTTATACCAGGACATGCCAGGGTTGGATACCAACATCGTAGAGCATCACTTTCCATTAAAATTTGAATGCGCCAGTTATGCAGAGACTGAGGAGGACTCACCCAGACATGGCTGATAAGATCAAAAAGGAGGTTCAAAAACAACTCGACGCAGGTTTTCTCGTCACCTCCGAATATCCTCAATGGTTAGCCAACATAGCGCATGTTCCAAAGAAAGATGGAAAGGTTAGGGTGTGTGTTGACTACCGAGACTTGAACAAAGCTAGTCCAAAGGACGATTTCCCATTACCACATATTGACATGCTGGTTGATAACACTGCTAAGTTCAATGTCTTTTCCTTCATGGATGGTTTCTCTGGTAATAATCAGATCAGGATGGTTCCCAAAGACATGGAGAAGACATCTTTTATTACACCATGGGGCATATTTTTCTACAAAGTAATGTCGTTTGGATTAAAGAACGCATGCGCAACTTACCAAAGGGCAATGACTAGTCTCTTTCATGACATGATGCACAAAGAGATTGAAGTCTACATGGACGACATGATAACAAAGTCCAACACTGAAGAAGAAAATATAGGACATCTTTTGAAGTTGTTTCAACGACTGATTAAATATCAGCTTCACTTGAATCCTAACAAATGCACCTTTGGGGTGAAATCTGGAAAGATCTTAGGTTTCATTGTGAGCCAAAGAGGTATTGAAGTAGATCTTGACAAAGTCAAAGCTATTCAAGAGATGCCTGTGCCACAAACTGAAAAGCAAGTAAGATGTTTTCTTGGAAGGTTGAATTATATCTCCAGATTTATCTCTCAAATGACTGCTACTTGTGGGCCAATACTCAAGCTTCTCCAAAAAAATCAAGAGGTTGTGTGGATAAAAGAATGCCAAAAAGCGTACGACAATATCAAAGAATACTTGTCAGAACCTCCAATATTGATTCCCCAAATCGAAGGAAGACCTCTAATTATGTACCTTACCGTGTTAGAAGATTTTATGGGCTGCGTGCTTGGACAGCAAGATGAAACCGATAAGAAGGAGCATTCCATCTATTACTTGAGTAAAAAGTTCACAGATTGTGAAACTCGTTACTCCATGCTCGAGAAATACTGTTGTGCTTTGGTATGGGCTTCGAAACGTCTTCGCCAATACATTATCAACCACACGACTTGCTTAATTTCCAAAATGGACCCAATCAAGTACGTCTTTGAAAATCCTGCCTTAACATGGAGAATTGCCCGATGACAAATGTTATTATCTGAATATGACATCGAGTACCGCTCCCAAAAAATGGTCAAAGGAAGAATTCTCACCGATCACTTGGCTTATCAATCAATCAACGAATATCAATCTCTCAAGTTTGACTTCCCTGACGAGGATGTTATGTACTTAAAGATGAAAGATTGTGATGAACCGTTACCTGAAGAAGGTCCTGATCCTGAATCAAGGTGGGGCCTAATTTTTGATGGAGCAGTCAACATTTTTAGGCAATGGAATTGGGGAAGTCATCGTTACTCCCAAGGGTAATCATATCCCGTTTTCTGCCAGATTGCTATTTGATTTCACTAAAAACATCACAGAATACAAAGCTTGTATCATGGATATCGAAGAAGCCATCGACTGAAGGATCAAGATCCTTGACATATATGGAGATTCAGCCCTTGTGATCAATCAAATCAAAGACAAGTATGAAACTCATCACCTTGGTTTGATTCCCTATCGAGATTATGCAAGACGCTTGTTGACTTTCTTCAACAAAGTTGAATTGCATCACATTCCTCGAGATCATAATCGAATGGCAGACGCCTTGGCTACTCTATCTTCCATTTTCAAAGTTAACCATTAGAACGATATGCCTAAGATCAACATTAGACGTCTTAAAAGACCTGCCTATGTGGTTGCAACTGAAGTAGTCATCAATTTAAATTGTGGTTCCAAGACATCAAACGCTTCCTTCAAACTCAAGAGTACCCACTCGGGGCATCGCACAAAGATAGGAAAACTCTAAGGAGGATTTCTGGAAGTTTCTTCCTGAATGTTGATGTGCTATACAAAAGAAACTTTGACATGGTCTTGCTCAGATGCTCGGACAAACACGAAGCAGATATGTTAATACATGAAGTGCATGAAGGGTCTTTTGGAACCCATTCAAATGGGCATGCAATATCCATAAAAATCTTAAGAGCATGTTACTATTGGATAACAATGGAATCTGATTGTTGTAAACACATTAAGGTATGTCACAAGTGCCAGATCTATGCAGATAAGATCCATCTGCCACTGACTCTACTCAAAGTTTTGTCCTCTCCGTGGCCTTTCTCCATATGGGGCATCGACGTGATTGGAATGATTGAACCAAAAGCTTCAAACGGTCATCATTTCATCTTAGTGGCCATCGATTACTTCACCAAATGGGTTAAAGCAGCATCTTACGCTAACGTTACAAAACAAGTGGTTGTGAGGTTCATCAAGAACAACCTCATTTGTCGATATAGAATTCCAAGCAAGATCATTACAGATAATGGATCGAACTTGAACAACAAAATGATGAAAGAACTATGTGAGGAATTGAAGATTGAGCATCATAACTCTTCTCCTTACCGACCAAAAATAAATGGCGTTGTGGAAGCCTCCAATAAGAACATTAAGAAGATCATCCAGAAAATGGTCGTCACTTACAAAGACTGGCATGAAATGTTTCCATTTGCTTTACATGGATATCGCACTTCAGTACGCACTTCAACAGGGGGAACCCCTTTCTCTTTAGTGTACGACATGGAATCAGTGCTCCCCGTGGAAGTAGAAATTCCATCAATGAGAGTCCTTATGGAGGCTAAGTTATCTGAAGCTGAATTGTGTCAAAGCAGATACGATCAGGTGAACTTAATCGAAGAAAAATGTATGACCGCTTTGTGTCAAGGACAGTTGTATCAAAGAAGGATGAAGAAAGCCTTCGACAAAAAGGTTCGACCACATGAATTTTAAGAAGGCGGCCTCGTGCTTAAAAAAATCTTGTCTTTTCAACCAGATTCTAGGGGGAAATGGTCTCCTAATTACGAAGGCCCGTACACTATTAAGAGAACCTTCTTTGGCGGTGTTATGACTCTTGCAACCATGGACGGTGATGAACTTCTGCATCATGTAAATGTTGATGTAGTCAAGAAATAATTTGTCTAAAAAGACAAAAGAACATCTCGGTAAGTCGAAAACCCGAAAAGGGCGGCTTAGGCAAAAATGAGCGTCTCGGTGGACTGAAAATCTGAAAGGGCGGTCCAGGAAAAAATTAGAGACAATAAACAGAAAAAGTTTATCCTAGTAGATTGAAAACCTGAAAAGGAAATCTAGGAAAAAATTAAGTATTAAATGACAAAGTAACTGCATCAGCCTGTACGTCATCAACCTGAAGAATTTTCCATCCATGGATCTTCAATCAAATCTTCTAAAGCAACAAGCACAGTTGGAAAATTCAAAGTTGTTAGGGAGAATAGTGGTTATTGCTTTCAATGTAGCCTTTTCCTAATATATTACCATTTCCAACTTTTGTAAATAATCCATGGAATCATGTCTTTGGCTGATTACCATCCTATCAATAAAATTTGAACTTTGTGCCCATTTGTTTGCAATTATTATTTTATTCTATCTTGCAAAATAACACTTTTCTTGTGATAATCACTTTTGAAACAAAAACAAAAAAAAGTTTTAAATGAATTTTTACTTCTAAACTTTTCAAAATAAAAGCGAAACTTTCCTATAAATTGTGAACATAAAAGGAACATCAATAGTTATCTCCATGAGTGTTTCGACCTCTAAAGGATAAGCAACTGCTGAGAAGTTTTCTCTTCCCCGAAAGAGATTATCAAGCAACAGTATTCTTGTCCAAAAATAATTTCCAAACCTGGCACCGCCAGTGAAAAATGCTTTTTCTCTCGAGATAAGTCTAAAGCATGCAACTTTGATTCATCACCAGTAATATCTACACATTGCTGAAGATTCTGTTGAGTATCTAATTGAACTGCGACGTAGTCTTTTTCCAAATATGCTTTGTTGTCTTGTCAAGTCTCGTCAACATGCATATGACATTCATGACCTTCATTATTCATACATAATTGCATCATTAATGCATTCCTGCATTTTTCAATGTTTGCTCAAATATCACTTGTTTAGGTCGCATTTATTCCCGAAAACAAGTATGGGCGTGTCATCTCTCCATTAGACTGCCACACCTAAGCATAAAGAGCACATTCTTTCTCCAGTTCCCCAATCAAGCTCGTTCCTCATTGGGTACAAAATCTTGATTGACCATTTCTTTCCAGTTCATTCCTAGATAGAACCTTGTCTCTAACCAATTCAGGTCTAGATCACAAAAAAATCTACCTGCAAACAATAAGCAATAGCCTTGTCATCTAATCCGCTTATTTCTTTCTCATCTTTGAACTTATCATAAAATGATTCTTCTTCCTAACAAGTACAATCATGAAAGTGTAAGAAATCCCCACAGTTGTCTTTCTCTCTGAGAAACCTGTGTTTTTACAATCAAAGTGCCCACATCTTCTCAAAAAAAAAGATCCCCGGCACGATTGTAATTGGGAAAGTAGAAACTCATTTGAGATATGTTTCCATTATTGTTTGTTATTCACAAGGCTGAATAATCAGTAAAATTTCTCAATAATTACCTTGTTATAGTTATCACTTGGCTTATAATTGGTAATATCTTCAGAACTCATACCATTTACCATCACAATGCTGATAATCAGTAAATGAGTCTTCATTTCAAATTACCATAAACTATCACCAGGCTGATAATTGGTAATATCACCTTTGTTTACCTTGAACATTGTCACCATATTGACAGAAGGTAATCTCCTCGTTTCCTAAAGCGAAACAGATATTCACTTCCTTTGTGAATCTATTTTCCTAGTGAAACATATACTTGTTTCCCAATAAACAGTACTCTCCTTTCTTAGACAAATTTCGACATCCTCGCAAATATCTTTCACTTGTTGTGTCACCCTTTGGTACCTCCTTGGTAAATTTTCTGCAATTATTTTGCATCATTCGCATTTTTTGGTATCTTAGGCCCCAAATTTACGTATTTTGATATTTAAGTCTTTTCACACCTTTCGAGACGGAGATTTTCATCTTCATATCTCAGGTTGAAGAAACTTAAATAGGGGCATCTTTTATACCCCAATTTTTTTTATCTAAGATACCATCTCATATCATTCACATATGCATCATTAACAAATTTTAGAACAAGTTAGCTTGTGTGTGCTCCTTGAGCCAAATTAGGGTTTGAATCAAAACTTTCATTTGTTCAAGATGTGATCAATTAGAGTTTGAGTCTACGCTCACCACTAAACATCTATCTTCATCAATACCCAACACTTGATCTTCAAATTCCAATCATTTCCTCAAGATCTATCATGAATCGACGAAATTAGGGTTTTGATCGAGGATGGTGTATCATTGACTTTCTGCTCAATGAATGACCTAATTTCTTGGAGATTGATCTCAATATCAACAATGCAATATCTTGACCTAATTTCTTGATTAAAAACATCTCCAAAGACATGGTTGATCATTAGAGAAATTCTGAATCATCTGACAAAAAGTCAATTGTCCAGATCAGTAAAACTTTGACTTTTTGGTCAACTTTTGAAATTCAAATTTTTTTCAATCATCAAAGCATATCAAATTATCCATCATGATCATCAAAAATAAAAAATGTAGAAAAAAGTCAACAAAAATTCAAAACTTGATTTTACTAAACACTTAGAAAAAATTTCAAAGTGTTTTATCACTTTTTTCATCATTTTTCACCTAGATCCATTTTGATTCAAGAAAAACTTTCAACATGAAAGTTGTATATCTTGTTCCAAGATTTCCAAAATGTCTAAGAACTTGAAAATATATTTTGTGGAGCTATGGTTTTGAACATTGACATTATAGGTTCATAAACATGAATTATACATCTGAGCAATTTAGTATTTTACATTTTCCCATATGAGCAATTTAGTATTTTACATTTTTCAAATTGATGGAGAATCAAAGAAATTCGAATCTGACTATGAATTTGTCTTGAGGAAGAAGACGATGGAGATGGTGCCATGTGTCCATTTTAAAAAACGTGTTTGATAATATATACATATCTTTGTGTTTTAATTAACAAATGTATAGCCACCCCAGTGGCAGAGCACGCGCCTTTCATGTCATTCCTTGCTTAAGGTCCAGGGTTTGAAACCCCTTGAGACCTTTTATTTTTCCAACTTTTCACTCTTTTTCCAATTTTTCCAACTATTTTCAAATTGATTTCACAAATTTATTTTCATATATATTTAATTGAAAGTGTGTAAATGTCAAGCCACACAGGTGATCCAGTGGTAATTCTTTTCAGCTTTGAGTTTCAGGTCCTGAGTTCAAACCTCCTTAGGACCAAAACAAATTTTTATCACTTGTTTTTTCACATTTTCTATCAAACTTCAACATTTTCAAAAACCAATCAAAACTTATCATTTTGAGATGATTTTTTGCACACTTGTCATTTAATATATCTATTTTATGATTATGTCAAAAAAATTCCAAAAAATATTTTCTTTTGATATGTTTTTCATTAGGTTTAAAATAGACATTTTTAAGTATTTTAAAGTATTTTCAAAAATGTTTTCTTCTTGATTTTTTAAACCTAATCTTCTTCAAAACCTCATGTGAATAATTTTCACTTTTCAAAACTTTCAAAATGTTTTAATTAACTTACAAACCTCTTTTCCATGATCGATTCGATTATTCTTTGAAAATATAAACCGAACTAGGTTTTTTTCCTCGAAAATCTTTCGAATTCAAAATCAAATTGATCACGAGCCTCCCTTACGGTGTAAGTCTCAACCCTCCTATGTACAAACTTAGTTTCCTTATACATATCCACCTTTTTGTGTACATATTCAATTTCCTTGTACATATTCAACTTTTTTTTTGCAAATATTCAAGTATAAACTAGTATAGTTCGCTAGTTTTATTTCGCTTGTTTACACACCAATTCCACTGGTATTAAGAGGAGCATTATTCCCGGTGAAACTGCTCTTATTCCAGTGGGACTCCCTTAAGGATTAAGTCTCACTCCCTTGTATATATCCAAGTATACTACCTTATATGCTTGTTTTAAACACCTGTTTATATATTGCTTTCACACTCCTTTGTATATATCCAAGTACATTGGCTTTAATTGCTTGTTTCTAACACTTGTTTATATATTTCCTTCATAAACTCTTATGAATGCATACACACACTTTGTCATATATATACTTGTTCATATACTTGTTCATGCTTATATATGTCATTACAACTAGTATAACAACTAGGTTTCCTATAGCCTTCTCTTGGGATTCGTACAAAAGAACTCCCCTGTTGAGTTAGCCTCCTCTTGGGCTTCGTACAAAAGAACTCCCTCGTTGAGTTTAGGCTTCTTTTGGGCCTCATACAAGAAAGAGATCTGGAAATATCTAACAACCTCCTATTGGGCTTCCAATACAAAGAATCGCCTTCGCTAGGATAGAACCCTAAGATTATGGTTTCCCGGTGAAATCACTCTTAAATCCAAGCCGACCATACCCTATAGCCTTCTATTGGGCTCCCAGTACAAGGATCCTCGATGTCCCTCAAAAATCCTCCCCTTGTGCTCACAATAAAAGAACCCTCGATGTCCCTCGGATAGCCTCCTCTTGGGCTTACAGTACAAGGACCGATAATCTTCATAAAAGAACCCCCTAACAATAACAAAACATTTCTCCTAAGAGATAAGACATAAATCATCTCTATGGAAGAAGTATCTCATCTATAGCATCACATACAAATCAAACATTTTTCAAATCAAACACTTTTTTAAACAAAACATGTTTTTTAACTGTAAGTGGAAACGCTTGTACACTCAAGAAAAATGCCCAATGCTTACAATGAAAGATTCAACATTTTTCAAACATCTTTCTTAACTTGTAAGTGGTAACGCTTGTACACTCAAGAAAAACACCCAATGCTTACAATGAAAGATTTAAACAATCAAATTTTCAAAAATGTGTGTGATGAAATAGATTAGATACATTTTTCGTTAAGATGACACATGTCTCTTAATATCTTTGCTCTGACTTTCTCAACCACTTTTTGAGAATATGTAGGCACAAGGTCTCACCCTTGGCGAGCATACTTCTTTCTCCCTCAAACCAAACAAACCTTAGTTCCCTTAGATCCGAGCTACAGATGCTCTAATTCCCTCTAGGGGATATGTATACAGAGGATCCCAATGATCTTTGCGAGCATAATCATAATAAACAAACTTAGGTTCCTGCCAAACCTACCTTCTTAAATCCCAAAGGAGAAATTTTCCCAAAATAGCATAGAAAATAAAACAGACGCACAAAAGGTTCCTATAGAATACTATAGATATATAGCATGCTAATACCTTCCCTTTATATAACCAACCGTCTTACACATGTCATTCCCCCATGCGTTGCGTTTAGCTCACACTAATCACATTGCATATCAATTTTAGGGTATTTCAGATTTCCCCTTTTCCTTTCGTTTCTTGTTTGGAAACAATAAATCTTGGTGCTCGCGACATCTTTTAAACAAAAAATCAAAGAGTAAATTATTTTGAGCCGGATATTCGAATTCCGATTTGATTCCCTCGTTCGTCACTTTTACCGCAAACAGTTATAAACATTATTTACAGCAGGGGCTAAAGCTTCTCTTGATCGCCTTGCATGGAACATGCGAAGCTTCTTTGGTCTCGTCTCTGGACATGGAATCACAGCCAAGGGAGCAACGTCTAGAACTTGATCTGGAGATATAGTTTCATGGTGGTCTTCAGAGTTTGATGCGGTGAGATTTGCCTTACTGGGAGCGGATGTATCATGTTGAGACATGTTGAAGTTTCTGAAAATGAAGGAACGAAAGTTTCCTTTTTAGAGGTGGAAGATGAGGGTACTGTAGGGCATAAAGTTTGTATAGCATGTGGGAGGGATTTGAAATGATTGCACTTGGTATGGACTCTTTATTTGTTGAATAGTATGTTCACACAGTATTAAGTGACACGTTGGAAAAATACGACCTTTAATGATATCCCACATGCCTTTAATTGCTATAATCCCTCATGTATACAGACCCCTAGTCTTCCTTTTGGACTTTTAAAATGATTAGCATTCCATCCCTTGGAGTAAGTTCCAGCTAATTGTGTCTCAGTGAATGCATGTCCTAAAACAATAGTCTTGTCCTCAACATAATGAACATTGATAGGTTTAGTAATGTTGTATGATGTCATGACATCCTCTTAAACATTGTATTCAGTCACCATATGCTCCATCCAATCCACCTGAGAACAACTGCTTCCAGTATCTATGTGTTTAGCACATGCGGAGTAGCTTATGTCTTGGGGTACCCATAAATAGAAGTTGTCCTTAGATCTCACTCCTTTCATAACAAATTCACTTTTGTCATTTATAATAATGCATTCAGACTTTGTGAAGTTTACCTTGAATACTTGATCACATAGTTGACTGATACAGATTAGATTAGTTGTCATTCCTTTAACAAGTAGCACATCTTCAATACTTGGAATTCCTGGATAATTTATCTTCCTAGCTCCCTTGATTTTACCTTTGGCTCCATATCCAAAAGTCACATAACTAGTTGAATGTGATTTGATATTCACCAGCATATTTTGACCCATATCATATGTCTTGAAGATCCACTATCAAAATACTAATCCTCTTTGGCTGAGACTGTGAGAGATGTATGTGTTATAAGACTTGAAACATCAACTTTGGGAATCCATTGTCTCTAGACATTAGTAATAGTCTGACCAGACTCAGGTTGAGGTGTAGGATTAGGATAACCATACAGCTTGAAACAAAAGGGCTTTATGTGACCATAGCATCCACAGTAATGACATCTTCAGCACTGAAATCTTCTTTTGGATTGCTTGTATTTTCCTCTTCCATGATGTTCACACATTTGGTTCAACATCTTTGGTTTAGTCTGGATTTGGGTGAGGTCTGAAGGTGGTTCCTTTATATCATTGAATCCTACACCACTCATATCCCCTGCCACTCTCCCTTCTTGAAGAATTTTATCCAGTGTGTCAGATCCACTATTTAGCATTCTGACAGATTTGGACATTTTGTCAAGATCAGACTTCAGCAGAGTTACTTCAC
This sequence comes from Vicia sativa, assembly GCA_021764765.1. Lineage (NCBI taxonomy): Eukaryota > Viridiplantae > Streptophyta > Magnoliopsida > Fabales > Fabaceae > Vicia > Vicia sativa. Next base: position 155,627,866 of record CM038795.1, on the reverse strand, counting down.
ATTCCAACTTGGAGATAATTCCATATGCTCTTTCTGCTCAGCTTTCAGTTGAATTATGATCTTCTTTTATTTCTCCCCATCCTGACATACTTCAGCACTTCTGATACACAACTCCTTGTAGGAAGCATCCAACTCTTCAGATGTTATCTCATCTTCACTTGCATATTCACTAGATATGTATATACCAATCAGAGTCGTCACATATTTGGAAGATTCTTCTTCAACATCACTTTCAGAGTCCTCGTCAGACCAAGATACTGTCATACCTTTCCTCTATTTCTTAAGATATGTAGGACATTCAGCTTTAATATGACCAAATCCTTCACATTCATAGCATTGTACACCGTTCCTTTGAGTGAATCTTTCTTCTGTTCATATTTTTCTTCCAAAGTCACATTTCCTGGAGATGTCATATGAGTTGTTCTTGACATTTGGTCTTGAGAACCTGTCCATCTTTTTCAGCATTATGTTGAACTACCTTCCAAGGATCACTATAGCATTAAATAATCCTTCATAAGTATCCAAGTCACATTCTTCCTCTTTACCTCAGTGTTAGACACAAAAGCTATGCCTTTGTTCTTCTTTTCTACTTCGTCATTGATGTCCAATTCAAATGTTTGGAGAGATCCAATGAGTTCATCCACTCTCATGTTGTTGATTTCTTGAACTTCTTCTATATCAGTCACCTTCATGCCAAATATCTTGGGAAGAGACCTGAGAATATTTCTTACCATATTCTCCTATGGTATCTTCTCTCCTTAGGCACTGCATGCATTGTCTATCTCCAGAATATTCATATGAAAGTCTTGAATACTTTCATCTTCCTTCATCCTCAAGTTTTCAAATTTGATAGCTAGTAGTTAAAGTCTTGAGATCTTTACTTTGAAAGTTCCTTCATGAGTAGTTTTGATAATTTTCCGAGCATATTTAGCTACTTCACAAGTATTCACCAATCTGAAGATGTTTATATCAATCCTATTGAAGATGGAATTCAAGGCTTTATAATTTCCAAGAGAAAGTTCATCTTCTTCCTTAGACCAGTTTTCTTCAAGCTTTAATACAGAGGTGGACTGATTGTTTTCCCCCATGATGTCAGGATATGTCCATCCTTTCAAAACAGCTTTTCAAGCCCTGTTGTCCAAAGACTTTAAAAATGCCAGCATACGTGGTTTCTTGAGATCATAGTTAGTTCAACCTAGAATGGATGGTCTGTTCATAAATCCTCCTTCCTTGTCCATAGTACCAGAAAGTATCTTCCCTAGATCTCACCCAGAGATAGAGCATGATGCATACTCTGATACCAATTGAAATTCTTGTATCAGATATGAGATGTCGAAGGTGATGTTACGACACTAATATTTGTTAGACTGAACAAGGAATAGCTGAATAATAAAAGCAGTAAAGTAAAATTGACACAAGCAAATTGTTCACCCAGTTCAGTGCAATCACACCTACGTTTGGAGGCTACCAAGCCAGGGATGAAGTCTACTATCGGTAGTATTAATTCAGAGTTAAACTCCCCCGTTTACAACCCCTCACTTAATTACTACCCAATTACCCTTCTACCTAAGAACCTCTTAGATATGAGAACCTCTCTCACTCCCCCCCAATCACACACCGTGATAAAACAATAACAAAGACTTGAAGACACACTTCAAATACACATAATCAACCTTGCTTCAAAGCTTATGGATGCTTAACAAGTTACAACTCAACTAAACATCCAACTCAAGTATTAAAGAAACAAGAATGACTCATAAGGAACAATTAACACACACTAAAACCTTAAACTCTAAAACAGCACGTTCAACTTCCTTCAGTGTAATTAACTCTTCAAGTAGGGCTAAATGTTCTTCTTAAATTAACAGCAGCTAGGGCTTAGGCAAAAAACACTTCACATAAGTCTTCAAAGTTTCCCATTACTTTCTCCATGAAAGTAGGATAAAAGTTCTCCAAAAATGTTGCAACAGAACTTTACATAAACTTGCTAACTTCAAGCAAACAACTTAAACAAAATAGCGCCTAGAATTTTTAAACAGAAAAACCAATTTTGTTCTGTAACACATGTCAAGACATCTGTTATGACATCTTGTAAATATGCCAATACATCTTTGTTTCACATGTCAAGGAATTTGTCATGATATTTTCTGAGCATAATGTTTTACCAAAATTTCTTCCAACACATAACTAACACTATGATTTAGGTTAATTCTCTAAATGGGTTAATTTGATAAATACTGGGTTATGGAAATATATGGATACTTCCCTTTGTGTGAAATGTAATGATGAATTATGGGAACAAATATCATATGGCGCTTAAGATTGATATTAGTAAGGTGTGTGACATGGTATATTGGGGTTTTTTAAGAGGTGTTCTTATAAGATTGGGCCTTGTAGATATATGGATCCACTGGATGATGATGTGTATGACTTCAAAGAATTACTCAGTTCTATTCAATTCAGATAGCGTCACACCAATTCAACCAAGAAGAGGATTGAGAAAAGGGACCCATTATCCCCATATTTATTCATCCTTATTTCAGAAGGCATTTCTTCTCTTATAAAGGGAGAAGTGTCCCGCAAATATATCAATGGAGTTCAGATTTGTAGGGGGAACCTATTGCGTCTCATATGCTTTTTGTTGATGATTATTTTTATTTTTCAAGGCTAATATTTCTAAGGTGACACATCTTATGGAGTTGCTCAAGATCTATGCACATGTGTAAGGTCAGGAGATAAACCTGACTAAGTGTGGAGTTTTTTTAGCCAAAATATTAGTAGATCGACCCAAGAGGATATTGCTAAAATTATGGGTGTTCGGTATGTGTTGGGTATGGGCCCATATTTGGGGTTACACTCGATGATTGGTAAAAGTACAAAAGTGACCTTTCCTTTTATTATTGATCGTATTTGGAAAAGAAATAACTATTAGAGAGGAAGTTCGTTGTCTAAAGTAGGGAAATATGTGGTGATAAAATCAGTCTTGCAATCTATACCTTCTTATATTATGAGTGTGTATTGTATTTTTCATACTGTGGTGAATGATATTGAGAATATGCTTAGTGGGTGAGGGGGATGTACTAATAATAAAGGTATAAGGTGACTGGCATGGGAAAAATTTCTTGTACCAAGAAGGAGAGGGAATGGGATTCAGAGACTTCAGGGCGTTCAACTTGGCTATGTTAGCAAAACAAGGTTGACAGATGATAACAAAAACTCATACTTTGATCTCCAGAATCTTCAAAGCAAGGTATTTTCATAAATCCACTTTTTAGAATCTAATCTTAATGCTTAGGTGTAGGGGGAGTATTGGAGATGGGAGCAAAATTAAGGTTATGAAAGAACCTTAGCTTAGAAGGAAAAGTGAAGGGTGTTTAGGCAGTCCTCAATTACAAGGTATGTATGACCTTTATGTTAAAATCCTCTTTCTATATAATACTAAATAATGGGATGAGCAAGCTATATATTCCTTGTTTGTCCATGTAGTGGATGAAGATATGTTGAATGTTCCTTTTGTGGGGGATGGTAAAGGACAATATGCTTTTGAAAGAGGAACAAAATGGAGAGTACAACGTTAGATCTGGGTATAGATTGTGGAGGAAATATAAGGAGAACCAGTGTGATATAAGGGTTTGAGGAAATTGGGATAGCCTGATGAGCATCATGGCTCCTCCTAGAGCCAGACACTTATTATGGAGAATTTGCAAGGGTTGTTTGCTGACGCGTGCTAGGTTTCGACAGCACTACGTCCAATTTCCCTCAATCTATCAAAATTGGGAAATTGATGATGACGATGATTGTCATGTGTTTTTTGTTGTAGTATTACTAGTCAGTGTTGGCGGGTAGCATGTTTGTCAACTCTTATTGAGTATTGATTACATTCTTTTAATGTTGTTAAATCTCTTATTCTTGATATTTGTAGTAGAGAGGATATGAGGGAAGCTGGTAGATTTGTTATGTTGATTGATTCACTTTGGAAGAATATAAATAATGTTGTTTGGAACAATGATAGGGAGGAGGTTACGAAAATGGGCTTTCAAGCTTCTTCTTTTTTCAATTAGCAAGATTGGGTTGGAGCTTTTGAGGTCAATGAGATGCACTCACAATCTAACAGTTTGTAATCCACCTAATGAAGGGTGAATGAAGTGTAATATTGATGTGACTTTCAACAATAATCTTAGAAAAACAAATAGGGGATGGTGTGTGAGAAACAATATGCTAGATTTATTACTGCAGGTGTAGTTTGGGGATGTCGGTGTTTAGTCCACCATTAAAATGAAAGTTGGATCGTAGAAAGAGGTTATACAAAGAGCTATCGAGATGAACTTGAATTATGTGTGTGAACTTTAAAAAAGGTTCTCAAGTGGGGGATAAAGTCATTCACTGTACACACGTTGGTAGTTTCAAATTTAGTCTTATATATTGTTTCTTCTATTAAGCAATTGTTTATGTTTTTTTCAATTTTAAGATCAAATTCATTATATTCTAAGCAAATATAATTGTTTACTCGTTATCGAAGGTAGACAATTTTTGATTTGAGCGTAGTATTATTAATGTCGTTTATACTTAAATTAAACTATTCTTGATTAAAAGAAGTAAAATTTGCTTTTGAAAAAACATAACCCACACTAAAATCTTCCTGTTTAATAACCGTTGATTTACAAATAATAACTAAATGTAATTACTAAAATAGTATATTACACATGTGTATCACAAGGATCAAGTAAATCTTGAATTTGTTAAGTGTGAGAATATAATTAACTTTTTAGTTAATTATATTCGAATGAAAAATTTGTATGAAAAGTAAATTAAAGCTGACCAATAATTATTTCAGTTAAAATTTAAACTCGAATTTTCCCTAAAAACTCATTAGTATATATAATTCATTAATCATGTGAAATCTAACAATTCGTCGAGAGAATGTCAATACTCAATAATATAATGGGTGCTTAATACATTTTAAAATTCTTATCACGTCAATTTTCTTATTTAACTCACATCATAGCTGACATCAATACCCAATAAAGAAGCAACTCATGCAATCGTGCATTTAAAACACAAAACAGTATGGAGAGAACTTTGTTTTAGGGTTGTCGTAATCGAATAAAAGCATCTTTGAAGCATAATTATGGAGGTCAAAGATTTTTAGATAATCATCACCATTTTTTGGTCTATTATAAGCTGCCCCACTTTAATGTTTAGCATACATGGCATAGTAACTTCTCATGAATGCTTCAAAGATTCACTTTTTAAAAAGAAGAATATAAGATTTAATCTGAAGTGTCTCTCTAAGAAAATTTGGTTCAATTCTTGTGGTTTAGATCAGATTAATGCATTCAATAAATCAAAAAGTTATTTAATGGGATTTATTTTAATTTAATTTCTTTAGCTTGATAATTAGTATTTTTATTTCGATCAATTTGAATGTAAACATTTCTAATCATGATCTATATTTACTCTTTTTATTTTCTATATCTTATTTATTATTAGTATGGTTGCTAAAACTATACCATATATATATATATATATATATATATATATATATATATATATATATATATATATATATATATATATATATATATATATATATATATATATATATATATATATATATATATATATATATATATATATATATATATATATATATATAATTCTTTTCATTCATCCTTATCGATTTCCTAGTCCTCTTTTCACCTTTTCAACATTAGATATAAATAGTAACGATTAAATGATGCGAAATATATGTGAGGAATTAAGTAGCTAGAAATAGAATGTACAGCATGTAAACTATAACAATGATTCAATACAATGTTTCAAGATATTTATCAAAATATAAATAAAATTCAATGTTTTGAGACCTTTTTCTTTCGCTCTCTATACACCAAACTCTTGTTCTCTCTTCTACCTTTAAGGGCCCAGAGGACCATTGCCGACATATATTTGCATAGAACATAATCTAGCCTAATCATATTAATTAAATATTTGAAAAATGTTTGGAAGTTTTTGTAAGAAATCAATACAAGAAATGTAGTCTCCAACAATATAAAGCAGCGACATGTGGTTATCACGTGGATAAAAAAAATTAGTTGTGACGTGATAATTATGTCACAAATAATTTTAATAAAAAAAAAATCACTCAACTTTATATAAACAAGAAAGTCAGAGTTTTTCTAAAAAACAACTGCGACGTGAGACAAACGTCGCTACCTAAAAGCAAAAAATAAATAAAATCAACTATGTAACGTTAAGTTGGAGGGAGGTTTAAAATTTTTTGAATTTTGGTTGTGACGTGATACCCACGTCGCAACGTTTTAGTGGAAAAATAAATTTGATTTTGACTTGATTGTTTACAGAGTGACAGACTGAGCCATTAATATTTTTCCTGTTGGGAGTGTAGCGACGTGAATCTCACGTGACAAGGTTGTGACGTTATATTCACGTCGCTACGTGGCATATAAATATGACTCCTAAAAACAAATTATAACACACCACTTCAGTAAACCATTTGCTGTTTCTTCTTCTTCTTCCTTGTTGCGTTTTGCACTTCAACCCACTCATAATTTCCCCAAATTTTCTTCAAAGAATCCTTGATTTCAATTTCAATATCATATAAGGTAATTATATATTGGAATGTTTCTAATCAATGTCTAGAACATTTCACAAAAATGATGTTGGACTCCACCGCAACGAAAGACAACTTGCCTACAAGTTTTATGATGCAAAGAAGTGAGTGTCAAAGTTGGGTTTAAAAGTAAGAAAGATTGATTCTTGCATTAACGGTTGCATGTTATTTTATGACAATGAGTTTGGTACTCAAGATGGATCGTTAGAGGAGTGTAAGTTTTGTAATAGTCCAAGATATCAAGTTCGCAGTAGAGCCGTTAACAGCAAGCAAAAGTGTGTAGCAGTAAAATCCATGTTTTATCTTCCGATAATACCAAGGTTAAAAAGAATGTTTGCTTCAATGCACAGTGTAAGTCAAAGGACATGGCATCATACAAACTAAACAAGTTCAGGCACTATGCGACATCCATATGATGGTGAGGCATGGAAGCACTTTGATCGGACACATCCAGATTTTGCTGCAGAACTAGAAATGTCAGGCTTGGATTATGCTCTGATGGTTTTGCCCCATACATGCAAGCGTCGGAAAGTGCGTATTCTTGTTGGCCAGTTATTGTAACCCCTTACAACCTCCCTCCTGAGATGTGCATGACAAAACCATACATGTTTTTTACGAGCGTCATTCCAGGCCCGCACAGTCCAAAATCTAGAATTGATTTGTACTTACAACCTTTAATTGATGATTTGAAGAGGTCGTGGATTGGAGAATGGACTTATGATATATCCACCAATCACCGCAGATTCCTACCAGCAAATCATCCCTATAGAAGAAACAGGACAAATTTTAAAAAATATGTACGAGAGAAAGATTTGCCTTCGCCTCGATTTCCACCAGGGGTTATATGGAACCAAGTTTGTGAACTATCAAAATTTATAGATACTGGCAAATCATGTCGAATTGAAGGATACGGCGTCACCCACAATTAGACAAAAAGAAGTATATTTTGGGACCTCCCGTATTGGAAAGATAATTTGTTGTGCCATAATCTTGATGTTATGCATATTGAGAAGAATTTTTTTGATAATATATTTAACACAGTGATGGATGTGACAGGCAAAACAAAAGATAATGAGAAGGCCAGACAAGACATGGGAATTTGGTGTAACCGAAGAGAGTTGGAGTTGAAGCCTCAACCGAATGGAAAGTTATTAAAACTCAAGGCTTGTTTCAATCTGACTTTCCAAGAAGCTAAAGCGGTTTGTCGATGGTTAAAATATTTGAGAATGCCCGATGGGTATTCATCAAATTTAGCAAGGTGTGCTGACCCTAACACTGGAAAGTTGCATGGTATGAAAAGTCATGATTGTCACATTTTTATGGAACAATTGCTACCAATTGCATTTGGATCGCTACCCAAACATGTTCTTGATCCACTAATTGAAATTAGTCAATTTTTTAGAGATATTTGTTCGTCAGCTTTAAGAGTGGAAGACATCATTAAGTTGGACCAAAACATTGCACTCATTCTTTGTAAGTTGGAACAAGTATTTATGCCCGATTTCTTTGACTCCATGGAACATTTACCTGGGCATCTTGCATATGAAGCTTATCTTGTTGGACCTGTTCAGTATAGGTAGATGTATCTGCTTGAAAGGTTCATGGGTGATTCAAAGCGATCGGTGAAAAATAAAGCTAGAGCAGAAGGATCTATATGTGCACATTACTTGAATCGGGAAACATCACATTTTTTCAATCACTATTTCAATCACTTGATGTTAACTCCTAGAATCATACAAAATCCTGTAAATGTCAACCAGAGGATTTAATTCACCTTATCAGTCTTTGGGCTTCTGATCGCGACTTTATCGTCTTATAGAATCTAGACTGCAAGTATACAACCCTATCGCTTGTAGTTTTAAAGATTATCGAATCCACAAGGACTAAATGTTGACCAATCGTTATCTTAGGATACTACGTAAATCTAAGGATAATAATATAATTAAAGTTTGGTTTACGGAACCTAACTGATTAAGATCTAGTTTAGATTCATAATAGGAGTATCGGTATGTAATGGTCGGGCTTAGGGATTTAGCGATCTTTCGACTTAAATTGTATTATCAAACGTGTTTCAGTAGGAAGTACTTGTTTAAAAATCCTATTCTCGCACTCTCGTGTTTATTGATTCAGATCCTATAATCAAACCTAAGTGAGTGCTCTCGCTGTTTCAATTAAAGTTTAAAAATAGTTTTTGAAAATAAATAAAACCTAATCAACTTAAAAGCGCTCTCGTTATATTTTAAGTTGATGCTAAATTATTAATGTTCAGTTAGAATATCAAACTCTCGCTTTATTGACCCTAACTTCTAATATGTGTTTTTCTCTCGTAACAAAACAGTTGCATTAATTACTAATAATTGAAATCGGAAATTCGATCTTTTAAAAACAGAATAAGTCAAGTGAAGTTTCTAAACCCCGTTGGCTGTGTGATCCTACATACTGCTAACTAAATTTAGCCTAGCATATTTAATGATTTAAATATAGCGCAACATTAATAAACATACGATTCAGATAAAATATGCATTTCGAATAAATCGAGCATAAAATAAATAAAGAATTAAATAGATTAAAATAAACCTAAAAATAAATTAATTAAATAAACCTGAAAATAAAAGGCTGAATATTTGGCAGGTTCAGGTGTCTCCCACAAGTCGGTGAGATCACCTTTAATTGCTAAATAATCCAAATGCGGTGCAGAAAATAAATCGGCAGAGTAACGGTAAAGAATTCGGAAGAAAAAGGTGTGTTGAGAGTGAACTGAAGAAGCCTATATATAGGCGTGTGAAAAGTAGGGTTATGTAGGAGTTGAGAGAATCCTGCCTCCTAAATCTCCTCCGTAGCGATCGCTACGAAGCCAGCCTTGGCATGTAACGGTCGTTACGCTTGCTTACTGAGGAAGCTTCATCAACCCTAGCCGTAACGATCGCCACAACCTCTAGAGCTTGCGTGTAACGACCGTTACACCTTGTAGCGTGTTGGGCTCAGCTGCTTGCTTCAAGTGGGATAGGCCTTGCTTCTTGTGGTCTAAAACTTCCATGTTTGCTTATTCACACCCCTATTTCATGCTATGCATACACACTTCAATAAATATTCTCTTTTTGTGGATTTTTAGTGTGATTTATCCGGCTTTTCTCGACTTTCCTCGCATACGCCTTATAATCGGTAAATACCTGAAAACATAAGAAATATTGGCATAATACGAATAAAGAATAATTTACTTAATTAAAATACGGATAAAAAGCATATAAATTGGCTTAAATAATCGATACATTTTCGTGTTATCAGCTTCCAGGTCGACCTTCTGGAAAGAAGGGTGTGCATTGGTTGATCCAAAAAGAAATGCAATCCGCGCATGTCCATGTCTTGATCAACTGCGATGAATTTAAACCATATCTTGAGTAAGTTTACCCAAACTTTTTAACTCTGTTGACAATGTGTGTATACCAAACTTATTAAACTTATGGTGTGTGTTTTTTAGGGAATTTAATAATGCCTATTTTCATAGTATCGATGTACTGTCAACATCGGGTGTCATACATGCTCAATTTCCCTCATGGTTCAAGCAAACATTGTCTAGTATTCTTGCACCAACTCCAGAAATATTTCATTTGAGAAACTTGGCAGAAGGCCTTATCCAAAGCGCAAATGATTGGCACACATACTTCGTGAACAGATATAAATTTCACACTGAGGCATGGACCGAAGGGAAAAACCATAAATAGTGGTGTATTTGTAAAAGGAGTTATAGATGGTGGTGAAGACGACTTCTATGGATTTGTTAAACATATGTACGAGTTGGTATACAATTACTTGGACTCGAAAAATAAAGTTGTCTTGTTTTATTGTGAATGGTATGATCCAACTAGAGGCACAAAAATAGACAAGTCATATGGTATTGTTGAGATTCAAATGAACCGGAGATACAAAGAGTATGACCCTTTCATAATGTCATATATTGTTAGACAAGTTTATTATGTTCCTTATCCTTTCATTTGTAATACGTAAAAGAGGATGGTGTGTTGTAATAAAAACAAAACCGCTAGGTCATATTGAAACTGGCGATCTAATGGAAGATGTTGCCTACCAAGTTGATGATGTTGAACAAATTAATGATGTAGTTGCAGTTGAAGACATTACAAGTTTGTCTGATACAACTGTTGAGGGACATCAAGTTGATGCGTCTATATTATTGGTTGATAATAATATGGATGAAGAGAATGATGAAGAGTTTGAATCCGAGGACAATATTACATCAGATGATGAAAATGATATGGATAACGAGCATGAAGATTTAGAATAACTAAACCACTTAATGTAATATTAATTTAACATGTATATATTGAATGTGTTAATGAATATCTGTTGATGTTAATGACTTTATTATCTTTGTTGATGAATATATATATATATATATATATATATATATATATATATATATATATATATATATATATATATAGATAAAATGTCACCTAAGAATAAGGATAGCAGTAAGAAGTCTAAACGTCCGAGGGTAGTAACATGTGAGACCCCTCACTCAGCCATGTGTCCCTCCCTCAGAGTCAGGTTGATCCTATGTCCCTGGCCAGTACTCAGGGTTTTGTACCATTACTCTCCTCTCATACATTCCCGTCTAGGGTACCTGCATCTTTTGTGCCACCTGGAGGCCCCAGTTTTCTTTCCCACCGACTCAGATGCCATCATCCTTCCAGCATACGGGAGGATCCAATTTTCCTTTCGCATCGACTCAGATGCCTTCATCCTTCCAGCAGACGGGAGGATCCAGTTTTCCATTCGTATAGATTGGTGTGCCCTCATCCTTCCAGCAGGCAAGATGACCCAGTTTTCCATTCCTACAGACTGGCGTGCCTTCATCCTTCCAGCAGGCGGGAGGACCCGATTTTGCATATCTCACACAGATGCCTTCATCCTTCCAGCAGGTAGGAGGGTCCAACAGCCCACATTCCAGACATACTGGAGGATCCAACAGTCCACGTCCCACATAGGCTGGACGATCCCCCAGTCCACGTCCCACATAGGCTGGAGGATCCCGCGCCCCACATCCTAGACAGACCGGAGGATCACGCATCCCACATCACAGATAGATTGCAGGATCCAGCACCCCACGTCCTACACATGTACCTGCACGTGAGGTTGACGATGATGCGAATGTGGTAGCTGATGACATAGATGGAGCTGATCTTCGTGGGAGAGATGATCCGAGTGAGATTCATGTCATTGACGGGAGGTTTTGGATTTGGCCCGAAGGAATCAAGTAAGTTTCTTATATAAACTTTTATTTAAGTACGTATTCATTTACATTTTTTGTATAAATTTATAATTAATATTGTTAATTCAAAATCTTGTTATTTAGTTTCGCACCGAGTCGGACTGCTGCCAAGGTTGTTAATTATGTAATTCAATAGATGTATAAATCATTTTGGAGGAACTTTGGCGAGGTTACAAATAAAGAAGAATGGTTTAAAAAATTTAAGGTATTGTTATTTATTTAAGTTGTAAATTTAATTTACTTTTTTAGTATTGTTATTTAAATGACATTTTCATTATAATTACTTAACTTTTTATTTTAATGTCATACAACATTGTAGGAAAAATGTGTGTGGGATCCGTTGAATGAGAAAATAATGGAAAAAATCTATTATAACAGAACCTCTAGAAGATTTTCTGATATAATGCGGTGGGTTAGGGAGAATTATGAGCTTCATGGTATCCGTCCTAACTGGATAGGCGTAGAGGTTTTCGGCAAACTTCTTACATATTGGGATTCGCCGGAATTCAAGGCTAAATCAAAAACTTTTAAGAAGATGAGGGCATCCGAAAAGGGGGGATGTGTTAATACTGTTGGAAGTATTAGTACTGCAGAGCATGTCCGGCGAATGGTAAAAATTACTAATTTTTTAAGTTATATTTTTATTCATAATATTTTTTACTAATTAATTTTAATTTTGTTATTTAGACTAAGGAGTTGGGGAGACCATCATTAATCATTGAGTTGATTACGAGGACTCGGACAAAGAAATTGAGAGATTTTATCGACGAGCGCGGGAAGAGAGCTTTTGTAAGTAATTTAATTTATGTTTTTTTTAATTTAATAACAAATTTGTGACGTTATTTTCACGTGGCAACCTATAAATTATGGCGTGAATATCATGTGGCAACTTATAAATTGCCACGTGAAAATCATGTGGCAATTCATAAGTTGTGGCGTGAAAATCACGTGGCAACTTTTTAATATATTTGAATTTAGTATAATTTAATATATATACATATATTAATTTAGTATAATTTAATATATATGTAAATATTTAATTTAATTTTTTTTAGTGAATGTATGTGCAGGATGATTATCAGACATTACTTACACTTTTCTGGAACACAATCCTCAATATAGGCCAGCAGAGGGGGAGCCGCTTAATGGTGATGTTGATTTCTATATTTGGAATGAAGTAGTTAATGGAAAAGGGCCTAATGATTGCTTTTTTGCGGGTGGAAATTTGGCGGTTGGCTTGAGAGTTGGTGATCGTAATCTGTTTCAACGACTTAGAGATGGAAAGGGAGGGTCGCGTCAACCAAATCTGACACGGGATCAACTTGAAATAGTAAGACAATTGGCAGCAAGTGATGTGAGACGCGAAATGGAGGCCCAAATGACGACAATGAGGCAAGAGCAGAAGCAGCAGTTGGAGATGATACGGAAGAGGCAGTCTGATATGGAGGAGCAGATGAGACGATTTATGCAAGGTGGTGGAAATTAAAATGTTCCTGATCAAGAGCCGGATAATGAAGGAATTGATGATTTTGATCTTGATAATTATCCGGGTGAAGATGCCCCGTGAAAACATTTTATTTATTTTATTTTTAAATTTGCATTTATGTAAGATATTTATTTTTATCATTTTAAATTATAAAATTTTATTATATGAATTCATTTTATAAAATTTTATTATTTGAATATATAATAAAATAATATTATTATAATAAAGTTTTATTATATAAATTAATATAAAAAAAAAACTATTAGTAATTAATTTTTAAAATGAATAAACGTCAAAGGTAGCGACATGGGTTGTATGTCACAAAGTTGTGACATGTTTTTCACATCGCTACTAAAGCTGCTGCATGCCTGCAATGCGTGTTCCCTAAATAACTATGTTGCGACGTGAATACCACGTCACAATTTTGTGACGTGGTATTCACGTCGTAACAAGTATGTCATTTGTTTCCCAGCGACATAAATACACACGTCGCTGTTTTTTGTTTGTGACGTGATTTTCCATGTTGTCACGTTATACTCACGTCGTTAATAAGCGTTTTTTTAGTGAATTTAATATAGTAATAATATTTTAAAAGTTATATAGTTAGTGATGGCAAAATAGATTTGATTGGTTGATCATGTCTATTTTATCTATACTATTTTATTGAATGAGTCAAGATTTTAAGCACACGTTCAATAATATATTTTTATTATCTCATTTATTTTTGTGTGGATTTTTGCAAATACGGCTATTAACATAATTTTTTTATATTTTTTTAGAGTGAAAAGATATCATGTTGACGGATCTGCCATGATCTACCTTATTTTTTCCCGAGATGAAACAAAATTTTAAATTCTTATCCTACACAATATCGGTCCTGTCTTTTTGTAAGAAAAACTTAAATAAGTCACTATATTAATTATTATTATTGAAGAAACTGTGGAATTAAATAACAGGGTAAAAATATGTGCAAACTAGTAAGAGTCTTAAATTATAATTAACCACCTTTAATCAAATACAATTTTCAACAAATAAAAACTCAATTGTTGACTACTAAATTAGAATCTCCAATAAGTAACTAACTCCATTAATCATGGATAGGTCCAATCTACAAACTACTTCTTTTGGCTTTACTTTCTATCGCAAAAGAAAAAGCCAGGTGCATTAGGTACATGCCAATTTCAGAAATTAAAGATAAACTTTGACTTTTCCAATTACGACCATTATCTCTTCAAGACCAGGACCACATCAAAATTCGATATTATTCTTGAAACATGGCTTCATATAATTACTACTCTACCAAAATGTGGTTAAGGATTAAAGGTAAGTGTGTAACGTTGTTGTTTTTTGGTTAGTGATATATGGAAGATATTGCTTGAAGTGTCGTGACTATATTCTTAGATGATTATTACATTTTTGAAGTTTGTTTGGTTTTGCTTGTTTGGGTTGGTTTTTGTGTTTAATTTGTCTTAATCAAGTTGATTAGGAAATTGACCTATAAAACCACGTATGATTATTTGATTAGGATGTAATTAACTTCTAGTTTAACAATATCATAACACTTAGTATAACGTTGTTTTTCCGTTATTGATTGATTATTACTTCCTATTTGTTGGGAAGAGAACTACGAGAAACTTCAAGGCTACTCATATTAGGAGAAATCGACACATGCTTATTGTAAAGTTTGGCAAATACTTTAAAATTGTCGACAAATTAATCTTGAACATATACAATCCTTTTGTTGGATCCATCGAAAAATCGTTTTGATAGGCACTTTTTATTTTATTTCATTATACTTTTGTATTTGAGTTTTAAATTAATTAGAGATTTAAAATTATTTAAAATTAATTAACATAAGAGGGAATCAAATATTTTAAGTTAAATATATTTTGTTTATTGGATATATATATATATATATATATATATATATATATATATATATATATATATATATATATATATATATATATATATATATATATATATATATATATATATATATATATATATATATATATATATATATATATATATATATATATATATATATATATATATATATATATATATATATATATATATATATATATATATATATATATATTGCATAAGTTTTTGGAAGTATATTGGAGGAAACAACTTAAAAAATAAATATTTTTGAAAGATAAAATTTGTATTTATCATGTTAGTATCGAGTTACGGGAAATAGCGTAATCGATAATCAGTTATAATTGGCGTTTTCAATTTTTGTTATTCTGTTTTGTGTAGGCGTAATCGGTTACGACGATTGGCGTAATCGATTATGTTCCCGTATTTGGGTTTTTTAGTGTCTTTTTTAAGTTGTTTTATTTCACCGTAAGTTTTGTTGGCTTGTATAAATATCCATCAAGTTTTAACATTTTAGTTAATATCATTTGTTAAATTTTTTCTCCTCAATCTCAATTAATCTCTCTATTATTTTCATTCCATCTTCTCCGATTAACACAAATTCTTCAATGATTCATCAATATAGCTTGTGTATGTTCCAATATTTGACATCAAGAGTCTTGGTTCTAATCCATAATTCGTTGCAAAGATGAATATTATTTTCAATGATAGAGTTTCTACCAACCTACTGATTCTTAATTCAAAGAACTAAGACAAGTGGTCAAAATAAATGAAGGTTTTGTTTGGGTATCAAGATGGTCTTGAGGTGGTCAAGAATGAAGTTACTCCACTTGGGGGAAGAAGCTACAAATGCTCAGAAGGCTGCATTTAAGGAAGAAAATAAGATTGATTACAAGGCACTCTTCTTGATTCATACTTGTTTTGAAGGTGAGAACTTTGAAAAAGTTGGCGATTGCAATTCGCCGAAGCAAGCTTGGGAGATCTTAAAAAAAGCTTACGCAGAGACTGATAAAATAAAGGTGGTGAGGTTACAAACTCACAAGAGGCAGTTCAAGTTAAATCAATTGGAAGAGAAGGATGTGATAAATAATTACATGACGCGAATTACGTGTTTGGTGAACCAAATTAAGTCTTGCAAAGAAACTGTTTTGGAGCGGAATATTGTGTCAAATATCTCACGTTCTTTAACGTCAATATTCAACAATATTTTAGTGGCAATCGAAGAATCAAAGGACATTTTGACGTTGAGCAAAGATGAGCTTCAAAGGTCCCTCGAGGATCATGAACAAAGGATGAATGAAAGAGGAAATAACAAGGCTAAAAAGGAGATGTCTTTACAGGCACGATTCAACGTGAATAGTAAAAGATCGAAAGGAACATAACCTTCGAATGAAAGGAATTTTTTTAGATTTTTGGTGAAAAGAGTTGAGAGCATATCCAAAGGTAGTGGTTAAGACAACTACACCAAAAATATTGACAAGAGTAATGTGAAGCATGGTTGTCAAACTCGCGGGTAGACTCGTAAACTCATACGAGTTTACGAGTCTAGGAAGTAAAAACGAGTTGACTCGTACATTGAATCTTTTTTGATAGACTCGAGTAAACTTGGTAGACTCCCGAGTCTATGGAGAGTTTACGTGTTTATAAGTTTTTTTAAATTTTAATTTTTTTTTTTAACAAATCCAAAAAAAGACCCAAATTCCCCAAAGAAATATTATTTTTAAAAAAGAAAACCTTTATTTTATTATTTTATGAGAATTATAAACATTTATCTCCTAGTCCCTTCCTTACAGAAAAATTTCTTCCTCCCCTAATCGACGGTGTTGTCGTATTTGTCTATCTTTTATTGTGTTCATGTTTGTTACCGTATATAAATTCTTCGTTGTGTAAGTGTTTTCTTATATGTTTCACTTGGAAGATTCTATTTTATGTTTTCTTGTATGTTATTTTGTGTTATGTTCTCATGTCTAATTATGATGCATCAATTCATTTCAATCAGATCCACTGACCGCCAATTTCCATGTATTAATTTGCACATGACAAAACAGTTTAGAATATTTATGATTTACGACATAACACATTTTTGTCTCTTGTAATAATGCATTAGTCACATGAATTATTTATTACAGTTTTTACTAAGTAATTAATTATTAATAATTATAAAGAATCTATGTGTACAAGTGTTGTAAGGATGTTTGAAGTCATTAGCATATATGTTTTATGTATTTTTTCTTTATGCAGTATACCTTTAAGAAGAAATTAATACTTTAAGTCTCTATCTACACACTTTTCTATTTTATTTGTAATATTATCATTTTTTTTGTTAAGAAGTTTGTAATGGAGTGTGAAATTTAAACTTTTTATATTAATTGGTGTTCTATTGTATATATTTGTGTCATGTATGAGATATTTCCAAGTTTATAAATATATGTGTGTGTCATATATCTCAATTGCAGGTTTTTGAGAGTCATTTTTAATTTTCCATAGACTCGTACGAGTTTACGAGTCAAGTTTGCGAGTCGAGTCTACGGACCCTTTACGAGTCTGAGTAGACTCGCGATTCTGAGAACCTTGATGTGGAGTATTACAGTTTTCAGAGACTTGGTCATTTTGCAAGAGATTGTAATGCAAAATCAAGGGAAAATCAAAGCGATGAGGCTAAGGTTGCTCGACAGGAGGATGATAAAGAAAACACGCTTCTGGTCATGATCATAAAGGAGAATTATGGTAATAATAAGTTGCTAGACATTAGCTGCGGTCGAAAAATGTTACAAATACGCGTTTAAAGTAAAACGTATTGGTAATAGTTTGAGACGGAGTCCAAGGAATTAATGAGTTGTAGAAAGGATTGGTTTGTCAAAATCAATCAAGCCATGAATAATAACGTGAAATTCAGAGTTATAAAGTGAAAGAAAGAGAGACACGAGTAATTTTATCCTGGTTTCTCCCACTAAACACGAGTAGTCCATTCCTCTTGCACTTCCAAGGGATTTCACTATAATCACAAAAGATTTCAAATACTCATTCACATAAGTAATAAATTTTCAATGGTCAAACACACAAGTAAGAGGCTTTAAATGCTTAAACACACAAGCAAGAGACTTCAGATGCTCAAGCATACAAGCAAGAGACTTCTCTCAATCTAAGTTAAACAAATAAGAGAATGTTTTTACACTTGATATAAAATAAGAGGTGTAATTATAGTACAACACAAAAAAGACTCTTTAAGACTTAAGAATTTCTAAGAGATACAAATGTTAAGAATTTTTAAGTTAAACGTGTGCTTTTGATTTGATAGAGTAACAACTCTTTTATTTGTCAAGAATTGGTTGTTTTTCTTCAAGTCTTAAACTCCTTATATGGAGAGATAGAAAATAGTTGTTGAAGAAAGAGCTTGCATATGTGAGTCTTGGACAAGCTTAATCATAGGCATTGAAATATTTCCTAATATGGATAACTCTGTTGAAAAGACTTTTGAATTTCCTTTGCTTCATCAGGAATTATTTGTTGCATCCTTGTTATTTGTGAAGATTTTTGTTTGGAACTGCATGTGATCAGAAGAAGACAAAATGACCAATGAGTCTAATAGTGATCTATGAGAGTCTTCTTGATCCTTGTGATTATCTACTGCAGAGTTTGGATCCCAGCTTCTGAACCTTCAAAGTCTGGATCTTTAGAGATTGACTTTCTTCAGAGTTTGGTCTTCGAAATCTTACCTCTTTCAAAGTCTGAGTCTTCAGAGTCTAATTCTCAAGTTTCGACCCTTCATAGTCTAGATCTTTTAGCTTCTATTTAATGTTTATTTTTGGTGTTAGTTCAACGTTTATATCATAAGTTTCAATTTACCTTCCTGCACACTTGAACATATATTAGTATATTTGATTTTTCGTGAAATACTTTATTATCATCAAAGCCTTAGAGATATGGTAGAAACCAAATTTTTTTCCAACAACCTACCTTTTTTTATTTGGGGCTTCCTATTGGTGGTGATTCTAGGAAGCTCGATATTTGGTATCCTCTGATTGATCAGATTAAATGAAATTTGTCAACATAGAAGAATTGATTTCTCACTATGAGGGGTCGTTTGATTCTCATTAAGTCTATCTTGTTGTCCATTTCGGTCTACTTTATTTCCTTCTTCAATGCGCCCTCAAGTGTCATATCTTCTCTTGAATATATTTTTAATACATTTTTCTAGATGGGGAGTGAGGAAGTGAGAAAAATATCTTGGATTAAATGGGTGTTGGCTGAAGATTTTGACATACATGATTCGAAATGGAACCATTGAGCTCGAAATGAAACAGGATTTATATTCGTGAGAATAAAGTGAATGTCACAGTTTGGAATGAAAGAATTGGTTCTTCGAATTAAGATGTCAAGGTTCGAGCTTCGAAGTAATAGTTATGAGGATATATTTGAAGGAAGCTTCGATGTAATAATAAGATTATGCTTGTAAAGTGGGTTCGAAGCGAAGCTAGCCAAAGCATTTTTGAAATTCAAAACGCGAGCGGGATAATTGGAAGTTAAAATATATGTGTGGGAACGGTTCGAAGACGCGTGGAAGCAAGAGAGGAATAGTGTTTTGCATGTTCTGAACGTGGCAAGATCTCATAAGTCAGACCGTTATGGTCGAAGTAGTATAAATAGAAGTCTTAGTGTTAGGATTTCGTGTGTGATATCTATTGTACAAAATTCAGTAAACATTCAAAATACCACATGGCTAGGGAAACGAATGCTCGAACAATGTACGTATGATTGCACCAAACCTTTACAATTCAATAAAATATCTTTATCTTTCCAGTTTATCCTTTATCTTTGCATCAATGTCTTTTAAATACTTTTACATTCAAAGCCATTTAACTATTTTCTGCATTTAAACACGTTTTCCTCTATTTCGAAGTCTTTTACATTTCAGAAACCTTTTACATTAACGCTTTACATTCATGTCTTTTACATTTCATGCCTTTATGTTCATGCTTTTACATTAAAAGTCTTTTACATTTAAAAGTCATTTACGTATTCCTGCATTTACACATTTCTTTGCAAATCGAACCTTTACTCATTTACTCATCCAAGTCCGTTTTTATATTTCTTTATTTAATCATGTCATTAAGTTGTTTAACACTGCAATCGGGATACATTGGATATATATAAAACACTCTAAAAACAAGTCTTAACCATGAATACTAATTATGTTATTAAATTTATCTAAACGACCAATACCCCATAGGATCAATCTAGTCGATCCTGCAAGTTACCAGAGGAATTGAATAACAGTCATAAAGATTATTCGATAGTTTGGAGGACTAGCGATTGTTTCACCAGAAATCACTGTGAAAAAATTGGCACGCCCAGTGGGACAGTCATTGGTCGTTACAAAATTAAAATAAAATAAAGATTGTTAAGACATAATCATTATAAGAGTTCTTTCTGAGTGTCAAGTTCGTTGTTATATGAACCTTAGAAGTGGTAGAATAACTAATAGCAACCAACCCTTACCCAGAAGAAAACGAAATAATAGGATGTCTAATCCAAACAATCAACAAGGGGAACAAAACGCCCCACATGGAGCAGGCACTAATGCGTCTGTTTCGACGGGAACATCCAGCGCGATCCCTTCGAACGCACAGTCCGTTGCATCTTCTACTAGTAATATGGCCACGAACGGAACAAGTGGCATGTCAACTAACAATTCGATCCTAGGCAATACAGGAACCACTGGGTATCCTAGGGGATTAGTCCCACCATCAGGGACACAAACCCATTTCGCTACCCCACCACCAACTAGACCACCCAGTTTCAATAGTAATAGACCCAGAAATCCCCCTTATGGGATGCCAACATCTTTGATGGCAGGATTGCAAACTTCGACGTCGAACATGTCACCACAATTAGGGTCAGGATCTGGGGCTAATCAATTTATGACAAATAACCAAGGGTCAGTAGGTTATAGTACACTGCCTATCCTAACCACAGAAAATCAATTGGCTTTTAGGCAGTTAATGGATGATAGTAACCATAATATGATAGGAGTGTTAGCACAAACTATGCAAGAAATCTTCGCCCCAATAGTTCAAAACGTAACTGTGAAAAACACAGAGAAAATGCAGAAAACATGAGTCGAATAGCAGATTTCTTCGCTCCGCCAGAAAGGCGTAGACAAAACCAGGCATTGGTTCGAGCGAACGTACCTATCATAGAACAAATTGTTGATGACCCACCCTATAGGCCAGTCAGAGAGGGGGTTAATTTGGGGGCAAGGGCACAGAGGTTAGATGCCCCAATGATTCGAGAGGAACCACAAAGGGGATTTATAGAACCGGTGGCGAAGGTCGAAAGATTAGATGCCCCAGTGATTCGAGAGGAACCACAAAGGGGAGTTATGGAACCAGGGGCAAGGGTCGGGAAGGCTAGAAGTCCCAACGTTTCGAGAAGAACAACCTAGAGGAGTTGTCATGGTGGGTCGAAACCAAGATGCTGATGCAGTTGTCCATAGAATTCGAAATGACAATATCTTGGCAGAGAATAATCTAACCACCATGATAGAGAGGATTATGGCCCAAAACGGTCTTAATGCAGGGATTAGAAGGCCAAATTATGCCTCTCCTATAGCAGATTATGTAATGCATACTGATTTACCAAGGGGATACAAGATCCCTAAGTTTACAAAGTTTGCTGGAGATACCAATGAATCAACAGTCGAACATATAGCCAGGTATCTGACCGAAGCAGAAGACATAGCAAATAATGAGAACCTGAGGATCAAATATTTCCCAAGTTCCCTCACTAAAAACGCTTTCACATGGCTCACCACTTTGCCTCCTGGATCCATAGATACCTGGGCCCTCTTGGAGAGATTGTTCCATGAACAATTATATATGGGACAATCCAAGATAAGTCTAAAGGAACTAGCAAGTGTTAAGAGGAAGTTTATCGAACCCATAGATGAGTACTTAAATAGGTTCGACTCTTGAAATCTAGATGTTTCACAAGAGTTCCCGAACATGAGTTAGTCGAAATGGTCACCGGTGGCTGGACTATTCTATTCGAAAGAAATTAGACACACAATACTTGAGGGATATGGCTCGCTTAGCGATAGGGTTCGACAAGTCGAAAGACTAAAGGCCGAAAAGGCCGTGGCTTTCAAAAGTAATAAGAAAGAAAGAATTTCCTATGTCGAACCGAGGAAGTCAAGACTATCCGAATTCGAAGAGGTCGAAATAGATCTCGCTGAATTAAAACAGGCTCCACCTTACTCTTGTAAACTACTAGTTTCCACAAAAGGGAAAGAAATTGTTGAAAATGAGAAAAGTGATAAATTCCCAAAGAAGGCATATACCTTCGATGTAACAAAGTGTGGCGATATTTTCGATTTGCTTGTTAAAGATGGCCAGTTAATTGTGCCATCAAATGTCAAAATACCTCCTTTAGATCAAAGAAAGAAAATAGGGTTTTGTAAATATCATAGTTTCCTAGGCCACAAGACCTCACAGTGTTTTCTTTTCAGGGATCTAATTCAAAATGCAATTAAAGAAGGCAGATTGAAGTTTGCTGACAAACCAAAAATTAAAGTAGATGAAGACCCTCTGGATGTTGCAGACACCAACTACTCCGAGCCTTCGTGCATTGGGGAAATCAATATGGTGGAAGCAGATCAAGAGGTCACTCCATTAGGAGAAGAAAGCACTGAGAATGGAAACTGGGTGTTAGTCGAAGTCAACAATGGAGTCACTGAGGACGTCCACAAACAACTAGAGGCTTCGATCAAAGGCCATCCGTTGTTTCGAAAGAGATCCAGCACGAGGGCCGGAGGACCGTAGCAAGAGTTGACAAGCCATCAAGGCCTAAGGCTAAAATTGAGAGAGTAAAGATCACAAAGCCAACCCCCCTCAAAAAGAAATCTGGGATACCCTGGGAGAGCCCAGTGGGAAGTTTGACTATCTGGTGAAATATTCTGCTCCAGAGAGTTCGAAAATCCCAATCGAAGACGTCAAGCCCACAGGATGGGGAGATGATGATATAAAGGGAGATGATGGAGATGCTAGCATTCCTCAGAAGGAAGTCTGGGATACCTTAGGGGAACCCAGTGGAAAATTTGATTACTTGGTGAAATACTCTGCCCCAGAAAGTTCAAAGATCCGAATCGAAGATGTCAAAGCATCAGGATGGGGAGATGATGACGAAAAAGGGGACGATGTAGATGTCAACATGGTGGATATGGAGAGACCTCATTCTGAGATGGAGGAGATGGAAAGATACATAGAAAAGGAAAATGCTGAAATGATGCTATGTCCCAGATGCAGCATCATCTGCAACCAGAGAATTGCTGCAGATTTCGAGAGGAAACAAAGGGCTCGAACTGGCATCAATTGGCGCCAAGACAACCAATTATTCAGGTGTTACCCTAGAGCTGGAGAGAGTTTATTGGATTTTTTAGTACGATGTCACAAAGGGGCAACCAAGTGCCTGATATGCCCAAGGTTCTCTACAGCATATGACCAGAATATGGCTGGAGCGTTCGAAACCATTCCTTTCGCCCCATGCTGGAATCACAAGGAAGTTGGTCAGATGAGTTAACACTTTGAGGGTAATCATACTCAACGAAAGCCTGAAAGCCCCTATCCTAAAGGTGCTCGAAGGGTGACATTCAAAATTCCTGCTGAAATACCAACAGACAAATGGCTGCAAGTCAGAGCTAATAAAGGGAAAGATAAATGGAGAGGCAATGAACGAAATGCACGTCATGCCATGGTATATAGGAGGCAATTCAACACTGCGAAGAGGGAAGAATTGAGACTGGAAAATTACAAAGGAAAAAACCCCATGTCCAGATCACAGTGGCGAAGGCAACAGCGAATTAGAAAGGCTGAAAGGGAAGCTTTGGCAGACAAAGGAGCACTTCGACCAGCAACAAAGAAGTGTCAAGTACCAACAAACCAACAACAAACAATCAACCTGAAGACAAACCTCCAGTTAGTAGGAGACTCTTCTCTGAAACACAACAAGATGAATCGAAGGAGTACACCCAAGTCCGTAAGAAGACGAGGATATGCCGATGCATAACTTCGAATCGAAGGGAGTCTTCACCAACTTAAATTGCAACGTGGTTCAGATTACCTTCCGAGTTCGGACAGAGACCAAATCAAGAGCACGAGGAAGAGGATACCATAGAT
Source organism: Vicia sativa (assembly GCA_021764765.1). NCBI lineage: Eukaryota > Viridiplantae > Streptophyta > Magnoliopsida > Fabales > Fabaceae > Vicia > Vicia sativa. Next base: position 155,603,402 of record CM038795.1, on the reverse strand, counting down.
TTGATGAAGCACAAACCAGTTTGCTACTATGTAATGGATAACGGCGCGGTCGAAGAGCAGAACGCATTCTTCGAACACCCAGAGCCAGCAATGAAGAATCATTTGAAGCCATTGTTCATTCGAGCAAAGGCCGGAGCCCATGGCGTGAACAAGGTCTTAGTGGATGGAGGCGCCGCAGCTAATTTAATGCCTCAATTCATGCCGAAAAGTTAGGAATACAAGAAGGTGATGTCAAACCACACAACATGGTCCTATCCAATTATGAAGGGAAAGTAGGTCGACGCTGGGGTAGTTCAAGTGGATCTAACCGTAGGATCGAAGCCGCAGCCCACCATGTTCATGGTGATCGCCAAGGCCAACTATAACTCACCGGAAGAGAGTGGATCCATGGTGTAGGAGCGCCTTCGCCAATGCATCGAGGTTGGTTCTATAGAGAAGATGGTATAGTGGAGAATATCAAGCGGACCGAGTTACTTTATGAAAACAATCAATTTAGTCAACAAAAGGAATTATGACAAGTACCTGGCAAGAATAGCCCCTTGTACCCCAAGTGACGAAATGAACGAAACAAGGGATGCACACTACTATATGACCCTTCGCCATGATGGCATGTATCGATAGGAAGATAATTAAAGGAGACGAAGGAGTCAAGGCACTTCAGAAAGACGGCCAGCAGCCGAGTTCGACAACCTCGCTCATGACTGAGTCCTCCTTCTTCGAAAGGATTTCGGCCTACATGGCTGAGAATGAATGTAAAGCGGCTTCAGAGGCTGAAATAGATAATATAGTTGAAATGAACGAAATAGATGGGAATGGCTCGAAAGACTCACCCTATGAAGAACACGAAATAGATCAAAGGCTCGATGCCATCTATGATAAGGAACCCTTGAGCTTCGAGAAGGATCCTACAAATTCAAAGCAAATGTTAGCACAAGATCCGTCAAGAGGTAAATTTGGGGATGACAATACAAAAAGAATAACCTACATAAGCGCAAAACTCAACCCAAGTCTCAAGCAAGAGGTGATCGAAGTCCTCAAGAGAAACAAAGATTGCTTCGCGTGGGATTATGACGAAATGCCTAGTTTGAAGAGAGAGTTAGTGGAGCACAGACTTCCAATTAAGGATGGCAAGAAGCCCATCAATCAAACTCCCAGAAGATTTGCGCCAACAGTTCTCACAAAGATCAAAGTCGAGGTCGAAGGTTGCTGCCGCAAATTCATCGTAACCACAAGGTATGTCGAATGGTTAGCAAATATAGTACCGTTATTAAGAAAATGGTTCTCCGAGAATATGCATAGACTTTAGGGATTTAAATATGGCTGAGACCCCCAAAGATGAATATTCTATGCCTGTGGCAGAAATGTTAATAGACTCTGCTGCAGGATTCGAATACCTAAGTATGCTAGATAGATATTCTTGTTATAATCGATTTTTATTGTCAAGAAGATGTTGCCAAGACAAGATTTCGCTGCCCAGAGCTTTAGGCACCTATGAATGGGTAGTGATGCTTTTGGTTTAAAAATGTCAGCAACTTACCAAAGAGCAATGAATTCAATCTTCCATGATTTTATTGAGACATTTATGCAGTGTATATTGATGATATAGTCATCAAATCTATATCCGTAAACCCATTTGCATCATTTGAGCCAATCATTCGAAAGAATGAGGAAACATGGCTTAAAAATGAACCCCCTTAAATGTGCATTTTTTGTGCAGGCTGGAGATTTCCTTGGTTTTGTGGTTCATAAAAAAGGAATCGAAATCAACCAGAATAAGACCAAAGCCATCATGGAGACAAAAGCACCCACATCAAAAAGGGAGCTGCAATCATTGCTGGGGAAGATTAACTTTCTCAGAAGGTTCATTTCGAATCTAAGTGGAAGAACTCAAGCTTTCTCTCCACTACTTTGTTTAAAGCAAGGCCAAGCCTTCAAGTGGGACGAAGCACATCAGGAGGCATTTGACAAGATAAAAAGATATCTCTCTCAGCCTTCTATCTTGTCTCCACCTTCATGGGGAAAACCCATGATACTGTACATATCTGCTTCTGAATTTACTATAGGTAGTATGTTAGCACAAGAAGATAGTAATGGCATCGAAAGAGCCATATATTATTTAAGTAGGGTGTTGAATGATGCAGAAACTAGATATAGCAATATAGAAAAGTTATGTCTTTGTTTATACTTTTCTTGTATGAAACTTAAGTATTATATAAAGCCTGTTGATGTTTATGTTTCATCAAGTTAAAGTTATGTAAAGTTATGTCTTTGTTTATACTTTTCTTTGACTTTCATGCCTTTAAGAGCTGTGAAAGGCCAAGTGATTTCTGATTTCATTGTGGACCATTCACTGGTCGAAAAGCCTGTCATAGGTTACGTTGAAACGCAACCTTGGAAATTATACTTTGATGGTTCGACCCACAAGGAGGGTAGTGGTGTTTGAGTCCTCATAATTTCTCCTGAAGGAATTCCAACAAAATTCAAGTATAAGATAGATGGTCCTCGTTGCTCGAACAACGAAGCCGAATACGAAGCGCTCATTGTTGGACTTGAAGCTTTGTTGGAATTGGGGGCAACTAGAGTCGAAATTAAAGGTGATTCGGAGTTGGTGGTCAAGCAAATAACAAAGGAATACAAATGCATAAAGGAAAATCTGATGACATACTTTGTCATAGTTAACAGGCTACTCAAAAAATTCGAATACATGGATATTCAACATATACCCAGAATAGAAAATCAAGAAGCAAATGACTTAGCACAATTGGCTTCAGGGTATAAAGTTTCTACCAAAAACTTTGAGGATTTGGTCGAAATAAGAGGTAGGGTCATGGCTACTAGACTCACACCTTCAGATTTAGAAAATATCAAATTAGGTTGTGGTGATAAGGATAGATTTGAAGTATTAGCCATAGACACCTTATCAGATACAGATTGGCGAAGTCCACTAGTGAGTTATTTAAAAAACCCAACATTTAATGTTGATAGGAAAATAAAATATAGAGCATTATCATATGTCCTTATGGGAAATGAATTGTTCAAAAAGACCCAAGAAGGCGTATTACTCAAATGCCTAGGAGAAAGTGAGGCATACTTAGCATTGTCAGAAGTCCACAATGGGGCATGTGGGGCACATCAAGCAGGCCATAAAATGAAATGGTTGCTATTTCGATATGGTATATACTAGCCCAACATGCTCAAAGATTGTATAGATTTTGCTAAAGGGTGTGAAGAATGCCAGAAACATGCAGGGATTCAACATGCTCCTGCAAGTGAGTTGCATTCGATCATTAAACCATGGCCCTTTAGAGGATGGGCATTAGATTTAATAGGAGAAATTAATCCTACTTCATCTAAAGGTTAGAAATATATCTTGGTAGGAATAGATTATTTTACCAAATGGATCGAAGCAATACCATTAATAGCTGTAGATCAAGAGGCTATTATTGAATTCATACAGAAACAGATTATCTATAGGTTCGGATTGCCAGAGAGCATAACCACAGACCAAGGTTCCGTGTTTACTGGTAGAAAGATGCAAGAATTTGCTCAAGAAATGGGGTTTAGATTACTAACATCAACACCATATTATGCTCATGCAAATGGTCAGGTCGAAGCAGTCAATAAAGTGATAATAGGTTTGATTAAGAAACATGTTGGAAAAAAGCCAAGGAATTGGCATAAGACTTTAGACCAAATACTATGGGCCTGTAGAACATATCCTAAAGAAGCTACTAACACCACGCATTTTCAACTAACATTTGGTCATGATGCAGTTCTACCAGTAGAAATTCATCTACAATCAGTTCGAATTCAAAGACAAAACGAAATCCCATCTGCATTGTATTGGGAGATGATGATGAATGAGTTAGTTGAGTTGGACGAAGTTAGATTGCATGCATTGGAAATCCTAATGAGGCAAAAGGAAAGAGTAGCCAGGGCATATAACAAAAGGGTGAAAGGTAAAACATTCAATATTAATAACTTAGTGTGGAAAGTTATATTGCCCATGGACAAGAAGAATAAAGCATTAGGTAAATGGTCACCTCATTGGGAAGGACCTTTTGAATAGTAAAACATTTTCAAACAATGCATATGAAATCAAGAGTTGATGATGATAAGCGAATCCTAAAGGTTAATGGGAAATATTTAAAGAAATATAAGCCACGCAGGAGATTCAATAATAACAACGTAATCAAAACAATATAAAGAAATGCCAAAATGGTGATATAAATTGCCAAAATGGCATTGTTTAGGTGTTACATAAACATTTAAATGAAATGATTCATTGAACAAATGTAATTTAGAAATGGGTATTGTTCCTCAATCTGTCGAAAATACTCCGAAAGGACTCAAGCCTTTGCTGAGTAAAGCGCCTCGCTCCTTCTAAGGTAGCAACTTCACCTTTAAGTTGTTCACCGCCCATCTCTGCAAGTCCTTTATTGAGGAGTTCTTCAATTGTGTGACAGTGTTGGTGTCATATGCCATTTGTTGTTGTTGGGCCTCCTTAATTTTTTGTTGAAGCTTGAATCGCTTCTCCCGTAGAAGAATGGATTGAGCTCAAGCTCATAATCGCTTTAGCTTGCTTGATATGCATGGCTTGCTCTTCAGCTTCTTTAGAAAGCTTCGAAGCATGCTCATAAGCAGCGTCCATTGCAGCTCGCTTCTCTTGGACCTTATTGGTAGCAGATTCATCTTGAGGAGACACCCACCACGTTGTTCAGCAAAGATTGAAGTTCGAATAAGATGGTGCTAACTTCCAGAGAATAGGTGGTGAGGTCGACTTGATTAAGAAGTCCCTTCATAATAAAGCAGGCTGTACTATCTTTCTTGAGCACTTCGAATAGATCCACATACAGGATTTTCTTCCTAATCTTGTGAAGAAGTACAACCCTATCATCAGAAGGCATTGAATCAAGAGTCTAACCAAGAAATTTTAGGAAGAGGAGTATCTCTCTGAGCTAGCTTAGCCTTGTTAAGGACCAAATTGTAGTTATTTTGTACATGATTTTGTGGTCCTTAACAATACCTTTTCATATAATTAGTATTATTTATTCTAGTATTTTGTTTTAATTAGGTTTTTATTTAGTTTTGTTTAATATATATTATTTAACTTATTTAACTTTCAATTGTAGGATTTTATTGACTAATTCTCCCAAGCTTGGATTCAAGAATTTTGAAGAGCTTTAGGGATGATTCTTTTTGAAGATATTTTTGGATGAAGGAAGCATGCTACAGGTCACTTGTTAAGATGAGGCCCATGACTAGCCGGGCTTAGCGGTCTCAAAAAAAAAAAGGATGCACCCATGCTTTCACCTTTTGGCCACCAACCCATCACTTCAGCTGGCTTTTTGGCTTGTAAAGGAAGAAAGAAACACTTCATCATCATTATCTTTCATCTTTGTAAAAATCTAGGGCAAGAATTATAAGAAAAACCATAGCTTTTCTCTTGATTTTTCTTATGTTCATCATCTCTACCAACAATCTTGAGAGCAAAGCAACCATGGAAATGAGTAGCTAAGCTCTTTTTGTGTCAAGATTAGAGGTAGTTGATCTTTATAGTATGTATTTCTTTTAATCCATTTGTGTATGAACATGGTTGATGATTAATATAGTTGAATATCTTTGTTCTTCATCTTTATGCTTTGAGTTTTGCTTGGAAAATAATACTTCAAAATAGACCTAGGATATTCGTCCTCTAATGAACAAATGCTAGGGATAGATTTGTGTGTTAGTGTTTACAAAATATTGAACTTAATGATTATCATGTTAATAGTTGTAGTGAGGAATCATGCAAGGATTAACATGATAACATTCACAATCTTGGTGGGAAATCTACAAGATTGAGAGGATATGTATTTGTAGAAATCATCTACTATGTTCATCACTTGATTAATTGAATATGTATGAAACTAGATCAATGAAACTAATCTTGACATGCCTCCTTAATCTGAAAACAATCTCAAACTCTCTTTAATCCAAACCATAACTCTCTTTGAAAGAATTAATTTAGTTATTGTTTGGAAACTCATGGTTCTAGTAGAGTAGATAACAAACCCTTTGGTTACAATATCTTAAAATACACTTTCCTATTGAAAGACTATAACATACACCAATCCCTGTGGAATCGATAAATCAAAAATACTTGTTTACGGAAATATCCTACAACAAAATGGCGCCGTTGCCGGGAATTGGCGTTTGATGTTGTTAGTATAGCAATAGTTGTGTGTTTTAAGACTTTTTCTACTAATCTCTCTCTTTGTTTCTTTTGTGTGGCTAGACTTTTTCAGGAATTAGTTTATGCGGGGGAAGTATTCCGGTCGACCAACTCCTTTTCGATCCCGAAATTGAAAGGACGGCTAGAAGACTTAATAGTAGTGCCAAAAGACGGAAAAGACTAGCTCGACAAAGGCAAGAAAGAGGAGAAAGAGGATAAGCATCTAATTCTTCAACACCACCCGTGTTTGGAGAAGTCACCACTATGGCGGAGAATCAACCACAACCACCACCACCACCACGGGGGCCGTGTGTCAATAGCCCTCGTCACAATGCTCAATTTGCTCGACAAGCAAATGCAAGGGTCGCGGAAATGAAAACGGTCTTGCTTCAACTTCTCTATGCAAGTCCATTTCATATCCATGACCATGAAGATCCTTACACTCACCTTACTAAGTTTTATGAGATCGCGGGAGCGGCGGGTGCTCCGGAAGACCAAGAAGAACAATACTCTTAAAGGCTTTTCCCTCATTCTCTAGTGGGGAAGGCAAAAGATTGGTATCTTGATCAATTGCAAGAGACAATGACAAATTGGAACGTTTTGGAGGAAAAGTTCCTTGAAATATTTTTCCCTCAATCGCGTTTCATGGAGGCAAAGACCGCTATCTCGGTATTTTCACAAGGAGTAAACGAGTCTTTGAATCGGGCTTGGGAAAGGTACAAGTCTATGCTTAGGAAGTGTCCTAGCCACGGTTTTGACGAGCTTACACAAATTCACATTTTCCGAAATGGTCTCCAACCTCAACACAAATTATTGTTGGATGCCACGGCGGGAGGTTCTTTGATGGCAAAAACACCATATGAAGCAATCCAAATAATTGAGAAGATGGGTAGGAATGATCATCAAACTCATCATGATTAAGGAGGTGTACAAGTGAAAACGAGAGTTCTAGAAATTGGTTCAAGTCACGAAGCACTTGTGGCGCAAAACAAATTGTTTGCGAAACAAGTTGAAGAATTGACAAAACAAATGGCTAAACTCCCTCAACAAATCATGGAGTTACAAGGAACATCAAATAAGCAAGCTCACCAAATAGCTTGTTGTGAATTGTGCAAAGGAGATCATAAAACCGGATTTTGTCCTCCGGAGAATGAGGAAGCTAACTATATGGCCAACCAAGGGCAAGGGTACCAACAACGAGCTCCTTACCCTTATCAAAATCAAAACCAATGTTACCAACAAAGGGGTAACCAAGGTTATCAAGGAGGGTGGAGGAAAGATAATAACAATCAAGGTAGGCAAAATCCATATCAAACTCAAAATCAAACTCAAAATCAAAATCAAGCTCAACCGCAAAATCAACCTCAAAATCAAGCGAGGTCTTCCAACATTCAAGACACTCTAGCTCAATTTATGCAAGCTTCTATGGCTAATCAAAAGAGCACGGAGGCTTCTATCAAGAACTTGGAAACACAAGTGGGACAACTAGCTAAGCAACTTTCCGAACAAAAAGCTTCAACATCATTTTCTCCAACCACTCAAACAAACCCGAAGGAGTATTGCAAAGCAATTTTCACTATAAATCAAAATGAGATGACGGATTGTGAAAGCGATGAAGATGTAGAGGAGGATGAATCGGAGGTGTTAGTTGAAAATGAAAAGGAAATTGGTGTAGTTGAAAAGGAGAAAGTAGAGGAGAAGAAGAAGAAGATGAGAAAGGGGAAGGAGAAGGAAGTCACTTTTCCATTAAGAAAATTACCTTATCCGCACCTTCCCTCTAAAAAAATTAATAATGTTGATGTGGAAGATGATTTAGTTGAAAATGATGTAGTAGTTGAGAAAGAGGATGAGGGTGTAGTTGAAAGCGATGAAGTTGTAGGGGAAGATGAGTCGGAAGATGTAGTTGAAAATAAGAGCAGTGCAGTTGAAAAGGAGGCAACCTTAGTTAAAAAGGGGAAATAAAATGGAAAAGGAAGTAAAAAGAAAGAGAAGAATGCAAGGGAGAGTAAAAAGGGAAGTAAAGAAGAAAGCGCGGCTCCCATTCAAAATTTACCTTACCCTAATGCGCCGTCAAAGAAGGAGAAGGCAAGACAATATGCTCGGTTTATGGATATTTTTAAACAACTTCACATAAACATTCCATTTTCCGAAGCATTGGAGCAAATGCCGAAATATGTGAAATTTATGAAGGAAATGCTCACAAGGAAGAAGAGGCACAAGGATAAGGAGACGATATTACTTGATGCTAATTGTAGTTCCATACTCAAGAAAGCTCTTCTAGTGAAGGAATTTGATCCGGAGAGTGTAACGTTGCCGGTGGCCATTGGAGAGACATTCAAGGGTAATGGTTTGATCGATCTAGGGGTTAGCATCAATTTAATTCCGTTATCCATTGTTAAAAGATTGGGGAATGTTAGAATGGAGTCTACAAAAATGGCTTTGCAACTTGCCGACAAGTCAACCATTTCACCTTATGGAGTTATTAAGGACATGGTAGTGAAGGTGGACAAGTACTTGTTTCCTGTGGATTTCGTGGTAATTGACATGAGGGAGGATAGAGAGATACCATTAATTCTTGGAAGACCATTCATGAAGACGGCTCGCATGATGATTGATGTCGACAATGAAATTATGAAAGTGAGAGTGCAAGATAAAGAGGTTGATTTCAAGCTTTTTAAAGGAACAACGCATACCAAGGTCGAACTTGACGTTTCTCGAAATGATGCGGCGGAGGAGGAAGTCGTGAAGGTTTACAATTTCGGAGGAGCAAATTATGAGGATGGCAACATTTTCTTCGATGATCAATGATCATCATGAACCATCGAGCTCTACCGATGTTAAACAAAGCGCTTGTTGGGAGGCACTCCAACATTGTAAGTATTCTTCCTTGAACTCATTTACACTTGCCCGAACTGTCAAATTGTTGTTTTCTTAAAAATTTCAAAATTGCAGATCAAGACTTAGGCGCCAAGACTTTGACCCATCTGGCAGAAACTTTCGCTACCGAGCTGGTAGGGTCGCGCTAGCGGTCCGGGTTTTTTAAAAAATATTTTCAAAAATCAGACTTTTGGAGGCCCAGTTCGTGGCCTGGTTAGTTTAAAAGGGGTTAGGGTTTATTTTAAACTCTTTTTCCCTGGTTTTTCTTCATCATCTCACTCTTCCCTAATTCCAAAAAGTTCCAACCAAAAATCTTCAACTTCGTTCGAATTTCTTTGTCAAAACAACCTTTCAAGGCATCGAAGTAAGTATTTTATCCCTTTCCTCTCTAAATTTCGTGTAAATTTCATGTTTAGGTTAGATTGTGAAAACCTAGGTTTAGGAATTTTCGAATTTTCTCTTAGGATTAGGTTGTTTAGATGATAGAGAACCCTTAGAATGTTATTTTCACGCCATTGGATGTGTTTTGTGGAGAAAATTGCTTTTGCGTAAAATTTTTCGAAAATCGCAGAAGGCGTCCGTAATTTTGAAAATTCTGCTGTGTTTTTGTGTTTTCCGATTAGTCGTAATGCTTTGGTTGGTTGAATTGCTCTGCTGTTTGCATGATTATTTGCTAATGGACACTTCGGTGTCACTTTTCTGTTGATTTTTGTGTTGAATTTTCAGATGGCACCAAAAAGGCAACGAAGTTTCCCATCGGGCCGGGTCCTCTAGGCCACCGCCGACCTGCTCGCTTTATGGGACATGCTCAAGAGGCTCGATAAAAAGAGCTTGAGGAGCGCAACATCTGGACTGAGCGCGCCATCCGCCTCCGCGAGCATGGTCACTATTCAGAGATTGATGTTATTCTATCTAACTACAGGTTGGATGTTCTTTGTGAGCCTCGCATAAAGGTCAATGTTGAGCTTGTGGAATTCTATGCAAATGCTATTCCGCCGAGGGGAGTGAATTTAGGTTTGCTTCGTTGTTCGAGGCAATCAAGATCTTTCTCTCACCGCAATCAACGCTCGGCATCAACCGGACGAGGACCAATCGGATGTTTACCATGAGCACCGCTCGTGGTAATCGGGACTTCAACATGCCGAGGAGTAAACTCGCTTGTCCGGGCATTCCTATGAGTTAAACCGGCCGACAACCCTTGAAATTCAACAGGTCCAGTATGAAGACTAGTGCCAGAGTTATGATGTGTGTGGCTCTTTACAATCTGAAACCTCGGAGCCACACATCTTTGATACCCATGGAGACGGCCGGTTTGATTGGTTATATGCTCGATGAGGAGAAAATTGACTTTGGTCGTCTGATTGCGAATGAGCTGAAAAGGGTTGCACTTAGTTATACCTCCAGGGGGAGCGTATAAAGTGTGCTCTCACCTATCCTGGGCTGATTATGGGTTTGCTGAAAAGGGCGAAGGTTGCCTTTCCTGCTGTGGGGCACCTCACCATTGATGGAGTTATTGATGATCACTACTATGATCGATTTTGTAGGGCCTTTGGTGATAATACTGCTGCCCAGGCTGTACCAGTTGCAGCGGCACTTCCTCAGGCTAGTCCATTAGAAGAATGGAACAGGCAGATGCATCTCGGCCGAGAGCATTCATGTTCATGCACGAGCATGGAGCACCTTGCTCAGATTAGAGAGCCCGGAGTGAACCATTTCACTGCACGGGAGAGCAGCTCACAGACAGGGGTTGGTCTGGGTCGGGCCAAATGTCGAGGAGGAGGTGGGAGATGAGGATGATGGAGAAGATAGTTCGTTCTGCCTCGATTCGATCTATTGGAGATTCGATTCTCGAGGACACTGATTGAGGATCTCTTTTATTTTCCTGTTTTTATTTTACTTTCAGCATTTTCTAGTTTTTATTTTTTAGTTTTTATTTTTGCATTTTACTTTAAAACTTCTGGATTTTGTTGGTTGCCATCCATTTATGGGGATATGCTTGTAATTCCAATTAATATTTTGTAGGCATGGAGCCTAAGTACTTCTTTTTAAGTTTTAAACACCACTTTGGGGTGTCGTTTTTATTTTAGTTTATTTTATTTTAGTTTGTTTTATTTTATTTTTATTTTTATTTTTAGATTATAGTTATTTAGTTTGAATTTACTTCTTGTGATTTGTCCGAATTTTTCAACGGTTCTTCAAAGCTAGTAAGTGTGTTTCACCAAAGTGATGGTGATGATAAAATTCTCGATTCAATCCACAAAGAAGGTACACATTTAATCGTTTTGTAGAATAATAACATGTCTATGAAATTTGTTCTTTATGCAAAACATCTTGGCATGTACAAAAAAAATTTGTGTTCACATTCGAATCATTAGGACATAAACCATATATGTGAGAAGCTTCCACTTTTTACCAAATATAGAGTGTCTAATAGTTGTGTTAACTCGTTTGATTCATGTTTAATCTTTACTTGTTTATGATAACTTGGAAACTTAGAGATGATCAATGTAATTTTTTGTGCATTATGAGAAAAACCACCAATTCTAAAAGGGCTTCAATTACCCGTGAGTGAATGAATCCTAGTGAACCCTTTTGAGCCTAAAAGTATTTGTAGGATGAATGTATCAAATCGACTAATTGTTAAGTAGGCCACTTAATAGTTGTTGATAATCTTTGAAAAATTCAATGATAATTCATTCTATAAATTTTTCTTGTTTGTGAATACCAACCCTTTTTGTTAATTAACCCTTGAAGAGCATGTTCTTGAATAAAAAAGGATTGATATAAATGAAGTTGGGGAGGTGGATCAAAAAGAACCTAGAATTGATGGCACAATGATCCTAAAGAAAAGAAAAATACAAAAGAAGAAAAATTTGTATATGAAAAGAAAACAAAACAAAAGAAAAAAAGGATCATTGTGTGAAAAAGAAAAGAGTTGTGAATAATAAGAGGGGAATGGGAATTAGTTGTGAAATGCTCTTCATATCCTTGTACCCAATTCGTTTCAATGGCTTTGTACTTAAATATCCCTTGTTTCTAACCTAAGCCAAGTTACAACCTTGAAAGTCCTTAGTGATCTTCGTTTCCATTTTATCATTTAACTTGTTTCGATGAACGCATGAATTATTCTGGATGTGCATAATTATTAGTGAGAGTGTTTAGTCCTTTGTGAATATGCATTTTGTTCTTCATGAACTTTGAAGAAATGATTAGGTGATTCAAGTGTGAACATGTCTTTTATTTTATTACATGTTTTGATATATTGTGTTTAGAACTTAATTCATAGCCATGTTGTGTTTCGAAGAAGCGATCGATGTGTGCTTTTGCCTGGTATTTCGAGTTTGAACCATTATTCTTGTGTGAGTTCGCATGCTTACATTTTGTTCTTCTAGATTTGTGAGATTATTGACTTTTGTTTGGGGACAAACAAAGAAGTAAGTTGGGGAGAGTTGTTAAGGACCAAATTGTAGTTATTTTGTACATGATTTTGTGGTCCTTAACAATACCTTTTCATATAATTAGTATTATTTATTCTAGTATTTTGTTTTAATTAGGTTTTTATTTAGTTTTGTTTAATATATATTATTTAACTTATTTAACTTTCAATTGTAGGATTTTATTGACTAATTCTCCCAAGCTTGGATTCAAGAATTTTGAAGAGCTTTAGGGATGATTCTTTTTGAAGATATTTTTGGATGAAGGAAGCATGCTACAGGTCGCGCTCAGCGCGGTGCCAGCATGAGCGCGCTCAGCGCGACTAGCCGGGCTTAGCGCGGTCTGCGAAAAACAGAAAAAGGACAGACCCATGCTTTCACCTTTTGGCCACCAACCCATCACTTCAGCTGACTTTTTGGCTTGTAAAGGAAGAAAGAAACACTTCATCATCATTATCTTTCATCTTTGTAAAAATCTAGGGCAAGAATTGTAAGAAAAACCATAGCTTTTCTCTTGATTTTTCTTATGTTCATCATCTCTACCAACAATCTTGAGAGCAAAGCAACCATGGAAATGAGTAGCTAAGCTCTTTTTGTGTCAAGATTAGAGGTAGTTGATCTTTATAGTATGTATTTTTTTTAATCCATTTGTGTATGAACATGGTTGATGATTAATATAGTTGAATATCTTTGTTCTTCATCTTTATGCTTTGAGTTTTGCTTGGAAAATAATACTTCAAAATAGACCTAGGATATTCGTCCTCTAATGAACAAATGCTAGGGATAGATTTGTGTGTTAGTGTTTACAAAATATTGAACTTAATGATTATCATGTTAATAGTTATAGTGAGGAATCATGCAAGGATTAACATGATAACATTCACAATCTTGATGGGAAATCTACAAGATTGAGAGGATATGTATTTGTAGAAATCATCTACTATGTTCATCACTTGATTAATTGAATATGTATGAAACTAGATCAATGAAACTAATCTTGACATGCCTCCTTAATCTGAAAACAATCTCAAACTCTCTTTAATCCAAACCATAACTCTCTTTGAAAGAATTAATTTAGTTATTGTTTGGAAACTCATGGTTCTAGTAGAGTAGATAACAAACCCTTTGGTTACAATATCTTAAAATACACTTTCCTATTGAAAGACTATAACATACACCAATCCCTGTGGAATCGATAAATCAAAAATACTTGTTTACGGAAATATCCTACAGCAAGCCTTCATATACCCAATAGGGTCATTTCGTTTTAAGAGGGCTAACTCCTCTTCAGCTGTTTGAGAGTGGGAAGACTCAGGAAGTTCCATACGCAATGGAGTAACATCCATCTCGACTTCCATTGGCTCATTGGTAGGGACACCATCACCTTCATTATTTTCTTCCTCATCATCTTCTTCATCACCAACCAGGTCCACCACTTCGATGTCATTGTCTTTGTTACTATGAGCATCGACTGCTTCTCGCCGAACCACTGAGCCTCTTCGCTCCCTCTTCCTCGATCCTTCCTCACTAGAATCTTCGCTCTTGAGAAGGGCAAGCTTTTGCCTCTTCACTTGGGTGACTTTTTCACTCTCGAGGGATCTTGAGAGGAGATTTCAGATGAGAAGTTTCGAGGCACTTCGCAGATCTTCAGCGTTGTTTCGCTTGCTTCCTTGAGAGGGGAGAAGTGCCTTGGTCATCCGTTGCTCGAAGCCCCAATCGAACCGCCATATGGAGGATCCCTTATTCGCACCAGACATTTGAATCCCCATGGGAGAAGAATGGGTAGGAACAACTTTTGATAGAGGAGTCAAGTGGTAGGGATTGATTTGAATCGCCCCACACAAACAAAGAAAGATTAAAACTTGCACTAAGGTACTAATAACTATGTTTGTTGAAAAATTTGAATTCAATTTACCCTGGATTATCCAAGAAAGATTGTTATCTATATGTTCCAACATTACGTTGGAGGTCAAGGTGGATTTTTGATTTTGGTAAGGAGCAACATCCTCGAATCGAGTCCGTAGACATTAGTGTCCTTTGAAACATCTTTCTTCTGCTTCTTCTTCGAAGCCATTGGTGAACTTTCCCCAGCCTTGGGATTCTTCCCAGTGGTAGTAGGCTTTCGCTTCTTTGGAGTGGTTGGTGGGAGTTTATTAGTCTGAAAAGTATAAAACATGAGTTAAACTTCAATCATAAAGTAGCCCATTCGAAACGTCAGGATAAATTGATTACCTTTGGGGTTGGAGCAATTGTTGAAGTTGGAGCAATTGTTGAAGTTGGAGAAATTGTTGTTGTTGTTGTTGTTGTTGTTGCAGGAGTAATTTTTAGGATTGCTTGGGGCACATTGTCATCAGCTTCGCTAGTTTGTTGGGAACTACTTCCTTCCTTGGTCTTCGACGCAACAGTCTTGATCCTGATGGCTGAAAATCGAAACAATTAAGACAAAATGTTAAAAATAAAGAAAGTAAGAAATATTTGGGGATTTCCCAAGCATTCGCACCTGCGCCTTCATTCGAAACAATCGACATGGCAGAAAGGTCATAGCGAAGATGCCCTGGGAAATTGTGGAGCCAATGTTGAGCCCATGTCACAATCTCAGATGGCTTTAGTTTCCTTTGAGATTTGTATTTGAACATCTCTTTGCAAGTCAACCACCAAGGGTATGGGGGAAACCAAGCCAGAGCCAGTTCTGAGGTAGGTAATCTAGGGAATTTAGGTGGATGCATTTCGAGTGCCAACCTATACCTATCCTCAGGTGACAACCCTGAAGGAAGTCTGAACTTAGAAACTTTTTCTTTAAATTTTTCCTTCAAGGTTTCGGACACTCGATACACAGTGGTTTGCAAGCGCGTAGGAACATAAGTAGTTTCGAAATAGTTCTGAAAAGCCTTAATCTCTTGAGCGTGAGTAAACATACCTTTCTTTGTGTGTACCTGCACATCGAACACATCAGTTAGTTTCTTGTGGATGGTGAGAGTATCGAACATATAAGACTGGTAGAATTTAGTCCACCAATCCAGAAAACCCTTTGCAGTAAAATGTGTTGGTTCGAAAGGAATTAATTCAAACTGAGCGAAATCCTGGTATTGTTCCTGTTGCAGCTTAGCTTCTCTAGCCTTCAAGGTTCGACCGGAAGTAATGGCACTTTGGGTTTGAAAAAGGGGTTCGGGAATTAACTGACATAAACCGAATTGTCTGGAAACAAAATTGGGTTGATAGGCAAACAGAAAGATTTGATTTTTGGACGGAGTGATTCTTGAGGAGATTAATCTTGGGAGTAAGAAGGCTTTCCAGATGTCTTGGATCTCTTTGCTTTTAGCAGCCTCTGAAAGGGACATAGTGAACCATGATGGTCCATGAGTCCTTGAAGCGAAAGGTGCCATAGTCTCTTCAAATTTATGCCTTTTAGAGAAAATCATAATGTACTGTGAGAAGAGAACTTTGAAGTCAGCCTTATCATCATTTGGAGTAAGGCTTCTCAGCCTTGTACCTTCAACAATTCGATCCGCTATCTCTGGATCTTGCTCAACAATGGTATCAACAGTGGATAATGAAGATTAAAACATGGCATTAAGCCATAATTGGGAGTAACCAGAAGGGGCCAGCTAGCAGGATGTTCTTAGGAGTGTGAGATTTTAGACTCGAAACAGCTGATCTCAAGCTTTCGTAGAGATCAACAAGTAAGAGCTCACTCAAACAAACTCTCCTATTTTCATGTAGGTCTCTGGCTAGAGGAATAAACCTACTGGCTACTTGTAAAGACCTGCTACAAAACACGTATCTTGATAACCATAGGGTAAGAAAGGCAATATGCTCCACATCTGACACACTATCACCTTCAGTATGATAATAACTAATAAACTTTGAGAAGCTGGCCAACTTAACGTCGAAGTCAATGATACTTGAGTGTTCCTTAGAGTCAGGAATATAAGTCTCTCCTACTGGTGATAAACCTGTAATGGCTGCTATATCGAAGAATGTGGGTGTTATCATTCCTCCAGGAAGGTGAAAGGTGTTGTAAGTACTATCCCAAAAATACAAGGATGCAAATAACAAGGGGTGGCTATAGGTGAAGCCTGGTTTCGATAACTTAATTAAATTATAGATTCCTAGCTCCTCCCATTGGTGTGATTTCTTAGCTTCTACCTTAGTAAGCCAGTTCTGGTAAGCTATATCAGGGGTAGGGGCAAGATCGAAACGGCTTAAAGTTGCTTTTAACATAATCCAAAACAAAAGGATCTTTTGGGGGAACGTTTGGGGTTTCTATGATTTTCGAAGCAGGAGGTCCACTCATATTCTCAGTTCCTAACCTAGGGATTTCCATCTTATTAAACAAAGGTTTAAAGTCATAACAAACAGGGAAGATAGTTCTGGTATCTTTCAGGATTTCAAAAACTGTAAGAGGGCCCATTAGAGCAAACCTCTTTCCAGCAGCATTGGTTGGAATTAGTACCTGAGAGGAGTATAGAAGTTCTTGTTCCTTGGAGATTGCTTGGGGGATAAGTACATATTGACCTTGATTAGTACCGACCTTGCTCTCCATAATCGTTCCTGCGTTCTTACTTTTCTTCTTGGAAATTTTCTTCATCTGGGATGTTGTTGAAGACATTGTTGGAAATTGTTGAAAGTTTTAGGGTTTTTTAGCGAGAAGAGAAGAAGAAAAGAGTTCAGAATGTGGAAAAAGAATAAAAGACTAAAGCTGTTTAGTTTTATAGTAAGGAAGTTGAAGCACTCACCAACTAAGGCTAGGATACGTGGGGGTCATGGGTTGGATGTGGAATGAGGTGGCGTAAAGTTAGCATTGGAAATAAGCATGATTAATGATAATCATTGTTTTAGTAACTGCACCATGTTGTGATGACTGCTTTGAGACGGTTAAGGGAACCAAGAGGCGTCTTGATTGACATAATTAAAAGTCATACACGGTAGAGTATCATGATTACTCAAAAGTCACATCAAAATCTTGTGAATATGTTTAAAATAAGTATTTCTCAGAAAGAGGTTCGAAATACATATTTTAAAGGGGCATTTTGTTGGCTGAAGATTTTGACATACATGATTCGAAATGGAATCATTGAGCTCGAAATGAAACAGGATTTATATTCGTGAGAATAAAGTGAATGTCACAGTTTGGAATGAAAGAATTGGTTCTTCGAATTAAGATGTCAAGGTTCGGAGCTTCGAAGTAATAGTTATGAGGATATATTTAAAGGAAGCTTCGAAGTAATAATAAGATTATGCTTGTAAAGTGGGTTCGAAGCGAAGCTAGCCAAAGCATTTTTGAAATTCAAAACGCGAGCGGGATAATTGGAAGTTAAAATATATGCGTGGGAACGGTTCGAAGACGCGTGGAAGCAAGAGAGGAACAATGTTCTGCATGTTCTGAATGTGGAAAGATCTCATAAGTCAGACCGTTATGGTCGAAGTAGTATAAATAGAAGTCTTAGTGTTAGGATTTCGTGTGTCATATCTATTGTACAAAATTCAGTAAACATTCAAAATACCACATGGCTAGGGAAACGAATGCTCGAACAATGTACGTATGATTGCACCAAACCTTTACAATTCAGTAAAATATCTTTATCTTTCCAGTTTATCCTTTATCTTTGCATCAATGTCTTTTAAATACTTTTACATTCAAAGCCATTTAACTATTTTCTGCATTTAAACACGTTTTCCTCTATTTCGAAGTCTTTTACATTTCAGAAACCTTTTACATTAACGCTTTACATTCATGTCTTTTACATTTCATGCCTTTATGTTCATGCTTTTACATTAAAAGTCTTTTACATTTAAAAGTCATTTACGTATTCCTGCATTTACACATTTCTTTGCAAATCGAACCTTTACTCATTTACTCATCCAAGTCCATTTTTATATTTCTTTATTTAATCATGTCATTAAGTTGTTTAACACTGCAATCGGAATACATTGGATATATATAAAACACTCTAAAAACAAGTCTTAACCATGAATACTAATTTTGTTATTAAATTTATCTAAACGACCAATACCCCATAGGATCAATCTAGTCGATCCTGCAAGTTACTAGAGGAATTGAATAACAGTCATAAAGATTATTCGATAGTTTGGAGGACTAGCGGTTGTTTCACCAGAAATCACTGTGAACAATGGGATACTATTTATTTGAAAAAATAATATAGATGTTTGGAGCTTGAAGGAGTTTAACTTAGCCTTAGTTGGTAAATAGTGTTGGACGATTTAAAATGAGACAACATGTCTTTAGTATAGGGTATTCAATGTTTGGTATGGTGAAGAAGGGGGAATTTATGTTTTGGGGAAGGTGGTGGATATTTTTGGTAGAGGAATTTGAAAAATACAAGGGATGGCGTCTGTTTGGTTTATGGAGGGTGGTTTATTTATAACATTGATCGGGAGATATGAGATAGGTATTGTAATTTGTTTTGGAATGACCTTTGGCTTGATGGTTTTTCTTTGAAGGCAAGATTTAGTCGGTTGTTTGATTTAGCGGAGAATAAGATGGCGTTTGTTGCCGAGATGAAAACGTTATTGGGGGGGAAAGATGAGTCGTGGAAGTGGCTTAAGATGTTTCTTGTGTGGGAGGAGGAACTAGTGGGAGAGTGTATTGAGTGGTTTACCTTGATTGATTTTCACGTAGAGGTAAAAGATCGATGGGTTTGGAATTTACATCCATCTATTTGCTACTCATTCAACATCACTTATAAAATTTGTTTGATGTTGACAACAACAACAATCGGGCTTATTCCCAAATATTTGTTAGGGGAATTTACTAGAGGCATTGATACATAGTGTAGGAATAAGCACCTTTGTGAGAAACACACCACTTGTCCACCTAAAACCTTAAGGTGATAGGTGAGTGGATTCTCTCACTTATATATGATTAAGTCTCCACATTCCTATCCAATGTGCAACTATTTCTCCACTTACTTACACTTTCATATTATTCCAACACTCCCCCTCAAGTGTTAGTCCACAATGCTCCCCCACTTGTACCGCCTTGACATCTTGCAATGGAAGAACATTTCTTGGGCGCGCATTTTGATACAAGTTCCTTCTGATTCCTTTCTCGAACCAAAGGCTCATCATACCATGTTGGGAGAGTTATATTAGGAGAATTAATACAAATTTGAGGATTATGCACCTTTGTGAGAGTCACATCACTTATCCACCTAAAATCTTAATGTGGTAGGTGAGTTGGTTCTCTCACTTATATATGCTTAAGTCTCCATATTTTTATCTAATATGGGACTATTTCCCTTTTTACTCACACTTGAATATTATTCAAACACTCCCCCTCAAGTGTGAGTCCACAATGCTCCTCCATTTGTACTGTCATTGACATCTTGCAACGGGACACCACTTCTTGGACGCATTTCGATATAAGTCCTTTCCGGTCCCTTTTTTGAACCATAATCTCACGATACCATGTTGAGGGGAGTTCACTAGGGGCATTGAGATATAGTGTATGCATAAGCACCTTTGTGAGAGACACATCACTTGTCCACCTAAAACCTTAAGGTGATAGGTGAGTGGATTCTCCCACTTATATATGCTTAAGCCTTCACATTCCTATCCAATGTGGCACTATTTCCCCACTTACTCACACTTGCATACTGTTCCAACAATATTGTGGTTGAAGACTATGTCACTTAAGGCTTTAATTTATGTTTGGCGGTTGTTTTTAAATTGTATTCTAATGAAGGAAAATTTGGCTAGGCAAAGGATTCTTGCCACGAACGAACAAAGATGTGTGGCAAGTTGTGACGTGGATGAAGACAGAGATCATTCGTTTGTAAAATATGATTTTTTTGGGTAGATTTGGCCTATTATTTCTAATTGATTAGATTTCTCAACAACACTTCATAACAAGTTATTGGATCATCTCTTACATTTTGGTGGGCTAGGTGGTTTTCGAAGAATATTCGACTGCTTCTTAATACTATTTGACTCTCTCTAATTTGAGTTATTTAGAAGGAGCGAAATATTCATATTTTTGATAATAAAGAGGTATATTTGCAGGCATTATTAGAAAAGGTAAAACTTCAATCTTTTTATTGATTAAAGTCAAAATATGTTACTTTTAATTTTGATTGCTTGATTTGAAGGCTAAATTTTTTATGTTAGTTAACAATTATTTTGTAGATCCTTTTGTGTTGTTTCTTTTTTTGAATTTTATATTATAATTTCGGATTCTTTATTGTCATCTTCGATACTTTTTATGCTAAAATGAGTTGTTTCTATTGTTAAAATATTTCTCATTTTTTACCTTTTCAAAAAATATTTATTATAAGAGAATAAAAAGGCATATATGATTTGAAACATAAGTTTTTTAATAAGGTTCCATGTAAAAATGAGTATGCGTGTTTGGATTGGCGGTGGACAGAATTGATTCTAATAAAATTGAGTTTGATAGAATTAATTTTAATAGAATTGAGTTTAACAAAATTGATTTATGTTTGGATATATATATATATATATATATATATATATATATATATATATATATATATATATAAGTGAGTTGAATAATAAATTTCAGTGTAAAAATCATGCAGAATCAATTCTGGAGGCAGAAGTTACAAATTTTAGTTTCAATTAGAATTAATTCTGAAACTAAAATCAATTTTACTTTTGATCAAACACTTCAAAATTACCCAGAATCAGTTCTACACCTCTAAAATTATTTCTGAAACTTCTAAAAATCAATCCAAACAAACACTAAATCTGTTCATCTATTTTAAAAAAAAAAATGCTCTAAATTGGTCAACAAATGAAAATTGACTTTTGAAGACCACCACCCACGAATGCCATACTTTTGAAGATATCGCTACCATTATTATTTGAAAATGCTAATTTGTTTAGTAATCAAATATAAATATCTATTATTGTACCCAAAAGATTATACTAATATTTATTGTAATGTTCTGTTGTATGGGATTTTAATTTGTGATTTTTTTCTGCATGAGTTTATAGTGGTGTTTTTTATATTATCTAAAATAAAATAAAAAATTTATATTTTTAATCCTTAAAAGTTTTGAAAAATGATTTCTCAATTCAAAATTTATTCGTTTTTATTCTTAAACAAACGTCTTAGAAATACTTGTTAACATGATTTTAATAATCTATTTAAAAAAATAATTTTCTACCAAAAGTTATCATAGAGGTGTATTGAACACTAAATGGAACCGTTTTTTCAAAATTAAAAATCGAATATTGATTTATTTTGTTGTTTAACTGTAGTCCATTCCGTCATGTCTCTATTGATTCCCATTATTTTTGTTTTACAAAGAAAAAAGAGGACAATAATAATGTACTCAATAAGTTTGGATTATTACATTACTTTCTTTAGATTCGTTATTGCCATTTGGACCACTTAGTTGGCTCCATCATTTGTAGTTTTCTTATGATAGTAAGCCAATAAGAAAGGAAAAGTTGTTTCATGAAGTTCAAAAATATTTTCTCGAAGTTATTCAATGAACTAGTATATTATGGTTAAAAGTATTAGTAGTTACTAGGGATTTTTAAAACCGAACTAGTTAAATAGAAAATTGCTATCGGAACTGAATCAAATAAAAAATTATAAAAAGTTAAATATGATTCAAATAAGTTTGAGACATTATTTTAATGAAGTTATGTGCTTTTTTTATTAAATAATGCTTCATATATTAAAAAAGAAACATTACAAAAGGACTAAAAAGTCCATCAAGATGAGGAGAAATGGAAGGAAAAAAAAGTAGACCTAGTCTATTTTGTACAAAATCTTTTATAATGTCAATAGAAATGGACTTAAAAAATGGTGAGAGAAGACACAGACAAATCTAAATTAGTCACCTGCATAATTATTTCTCTCTCTGTGAATATGTAAAATGAAAAGATTTCTATTAGTAAAGTAACCTAAACAGGAGAATCAGAGATTTCTGAATTGCCAAGGTACGAGAGAAGGATTGCTAAAAGCATGAGAAGGACTTTGTATTTTGTAAATTAGATCAATTCAAAATAATCACATTATGATAAATATATTTGACATACTTTTAGAATTGCCTTCAATCCTACAATTAAATAAGAGATTTTTTATGTTTAATCTGATAAGTAAATATACTTGAAAATAAAATGGTTGCTTTTAAATATTTGTCATTTCTTTTAACTCTTTTTATTTATTTTTAAGTATTAATCTTTTCAATTATGATATGTAAAGAGCTCTAATGGAGTATACTTGTATATCATAATTTTAATAGAAGAGTTTGGTGTTGTTGTGACTGGGTTTTCTATTAGTAGAAGATACTTATTTCTTGCTCACTTAGGAGAAGATGTTGTGTTTTTAAGATCTATTACAAGATTGAAGTGTTTCTCTTGTGTCGTTTGATGGGTAGCCTAGTTTTAGTTTAGGTGATATGTACTTTGCAATAGACATTGTTATTTGAGTTATTTTGCTATTTGTGAAATTGTGTTATAACTTATATTCATTGATATTTTTATTGATATTTGGTAATTTATGAATGACTAAACACAAAATCAACAACCATTGTTTGTTTCTAGTTAGGTGATTTGAGAAGCCAGTATTCATAAACCCATAGTCTACAATTTTCATCCACATTCTCAAATGCCATCAATAGCACATGTTCATCTTCTTAATCTCCTTTGGCCAAATCTGTTACAATTGTAGCACCAAACCTTTCTCTTATCAAACTTCGCATTTCCCTTCCAAACATTCTTATATTTCTTCTATTCTAAAGAAGAAGAAGAAGTTTTTGACTTATGAACATCTTTGTATACTTACACTGATGGATATATAAAAATACCTTATGATCCTTCTTCCATGTATCATGTTATATGTTTCTTTGCGCTTATGTTGCATCTTCTATAATCGATTTGTAGTCGTCATTGACGAGATCAAGAATAGCTTGAGCTCTAAATAACACAAGCATCTGAGTCGACCACTGATTCTAGTACTTTATGTCTAATACTTGAAGCTTTGTATTCAACCTACTGTTTCTGTCAACCTACTTGAAGCTTTTGTTTAATACTTCTAGCTCTTTCACTCAATCCTCACAAACACTCATGTTTACCAAACCCTAAGAATCAAGATTGTGATACTTCTTTGATTTTGATCTTCAATTTAGTGTGAATTTGAGGAACAAATTCAATCACACATCTCACAACACTCGTGTTTCCCTGTGAACAAAACTAAAGCTCTAGATACTAATTTGTTGGAGTTAACACACAAACTCCATGGAAGCATGAGAAGCTTGAAGATGAGAGTGGGAGAGAGAGAGAGATTATATACATAATCTTGTAACTAACTTTCAAACTCTATTTCTCAAATCAAAATTATGTTACAAATGCAACTAGCTATGAGTTTATATACTAATACCTCAAATTAAAATGCAACTTAAATTGAAGCTAAATTAAAATGCAAGACATGAATTTGAATTATATTTTAACATTTACAACATGGACAACAAGAACGGGGAGAAACTATATTTAAGAACTTCGAGTATAATCTGCATATTTTTGTCTAAGAATATTCTTGTGAATGTTCTAGGTACGTCGTCATTCATAGAGCTTTCAGAGAAATTTGGAGGGCTATATCAAGGAAAAGGATATCAACTCAATTATTGTTGAAGGAGAAATTTTATAGCTTATGTATGAATCAACATACAAAAGTATATGATCATCTAAGTGTTCTCAAATGTATTGTTTATGAATTAGACAATATTGGAGTCAAGATTGATGATGTAGATAAATATTTGAAACTCAGCGTTGGTTGAAAGAGGAAGGTCTTAGTACAGAAAAATAATGAAACAAATGTGAGATGTTGGAAATATAGAAAAATTGGGCAGTGTCAAAGAAAGGCTCAAATTCAATTGTTA
This sequence comes from Vicia sativa, assembly GCA_021764765.1. Lineage (NCBI taxonomy): Eukaryota > Viridiplantae > Streptophyta > Magnoliopsida > Fabales > Fabaceae > Vicia > Vicia sativa. The sequence goes on along the minus strand of CM038795.1, from coordinate 155,579,004 downwards.
TCAATGTCTTTCTCGTGGTGGGATATGGTAATCTTTTATATAAAAAATTGACATTAACTATGGGCATTGGTGCAAAGTGTGTTATGAGATTATATCGATGGTTGACGAACTTCCTACCAATATGGAAGTTGCACCATAAATTTTCAACCTGGTTTCTGACATCTATAAATTTTTGAAGTGGTTTACCTTCAAGTGAAGTATATTCTTCTTTAAGTGGGGTATGATAGTTTTTAAACTATGATTGTCGGTGAAGACAATGTGAAAAAGTCTTGAAAAATGGAGCTTCAAGTCACTACTAAAAAATTTTCTTTTAGTGACCAATTCAGTGACTAAAATATTTCAATCACTCTAGCCACCAAATTAGCCACTGAAATTTGATACTCATGAGTAATTTTTTAATGTCACTAAATCGGTCACAAAATAAAATTAGTGGCCGATTTAGCGATCGAAAATTTTTGACAAAAAATTCAATCTCCCAATAATATTTTTAATATAAAATTTAATTTATAAAATAAATTTGTGATTGAAATTTCGGTCACTAATAAAAAAAATTTATATATATTTTTATTTATTAAGTTACTAATTTCCTCTTAATTTTCCCTTCTTTTTTAAATATTTTTATTCCTTCATAATTATTAATTAGAATAAAATTTATTGTCAAATTTAATTTTTTTATTATTTTAACAAATAAACATTTTTATATGACAAAGTTATACAATTTTATTTTTATATGTACATAATAAACTTTTCTAATAAAATTAATTTTCTTTATTACATCAATTAAATTAAATAATAATTTTGACTTTCAAAATATTATTTAAAAAATTTGTAAATATTTATTTCTACAATAGATATTTGTATTATTTGTGGAAAAGTTTATTTCTACAGTTAATTATAAATATTAGTTGCTTTTATTATTTCAAAAGACATATTGAAAAAGTGAAGTTAACTTTATATGGGTGTGTTGGTTTCAAAGATAGAAAATATATTTTCGGGAATGTAACACGGGAAAGATAATAATATTATGTTTGTTTCAAATTTTTTTATATTTATTTTTGAATATTTTTTATTCTCAAAAACTATTTTCACATGATTTTTCTCTCATTTATTTCCTTGTCTAAATTGTGAGAATCCAAAACAATAAAATTAACCAACAACAACTTTTCACTGATATTCACATTAATATTTATTTTAATTTTTTATAATTTTAAAATCAAATAAAATATATAAACATTCTCAGAAAATTTTATTTTTATCAAAAACATAGATAGATATCTTATTGTTAAAAATATAAATCCCAAAAATATATTTTGAAGGAATAATATTTCATTACTTAAAACAAACACACTTTTTAGAATGCAGCTTGGTTCGATTCATGACGAGATAGTTTTAATTTTGTATTACTGAATAATAAGTAATAATATCATTTAAAAGGGATACTAATCATAAGGTTTCAAGTGGCGTAGCTGTTTAGTAATCTTATGCTTTGCAAATCACGCAGGTTTGAATCTTGGCTACATTGATTTCTTATTAATATTTGAAAAGTGGTGCAGTGGTTGTGAAGAATAACGAAGTAAGATGGACAATGGTGCCAAGTTCGACTCCATGTTTTTTTAAATTGTTTTCCATAAAAAAGAATTAAGGAACTGTCACAAAATTGTTCTCTAAATTTTGGTCATTAAATCCGTCGCCAAACGTTAGCAACTAACACTTTTCCAATCGAAAATTGATATCGATTATAAATTATATAGTGATTGATTTTTATATTTTTCAGTCTCTAATTCGGTCATTAAAAACAAATTTTTTAGTAGTGAGTGACTATATTTTTTATGGTGGATTATGATTGTTAGTAAAGTCAATGAAACTTTATGTATTATTTTTAATCAAGGTAGATATTATTGGAGTTGGTTGAAAATATACATGTCGAAGAAGTCTCACATGATTTAATTTTGTATATAAAAAGGGAGTTCAAAACTATATAAAGAATTCAAGTTCTTTATTACAAAATGCATCGGTTAAAAATACTTTAAGTTCATTTTTGACTTTTATATTTTCTTTTATATCTTTTATCATAGTATTGTGAGAGATAATTAAATATTTGTTTTAGAAATTTTCAAATGTTTTGGACATTGTAGTAGTTAAATATAGTCTATGTAGTGTATTCAGGACCGACCGACCCAAGGGTAAGGCGGGTTAGACCCTCACTTTGAGTCTCAAAAAATATATTTTTTCTTAAAAGTATTTTAGGTCTTAAAAAATTAAAATTCATTATATTTTTTAAGAAAATCAAATTTATGTATAGATGGTTGTTTAGTTTTGTTGATAAGTAAATAATTTTTTATTTGAAGTGTTTTTGTTGTAGGACTATAGAATTTTTTTTTTGCCTTTTCGCCTTAGACCTCATATTACGCTGGGCCGGCCCTGAGTGTAATCATTTTTATATTTTTATATGATATTATTCTCTTGTTATTATTTTACAAGGTTCATAGTTTTTTTCCAATTTTAAATTTTCACGTTAAATTTATGTGTGGTTGTTATATATGCTTCTATTTTTTTTAAGTATTTGTTTTTTCTAACACTTTTAATATCAAAATCATTCAAAATGCACAGCAAATACCGAATAGATTTTGTTTTTAAAGAAATATAACTATTGCCTCAATCAAATTCAAAGTAATACACATGTCGACACATTTTAATTGATTAAACACGTTTATGAAGATGGCTAGCTTTTAATGAATCGTTTTTATTATTATAATTTTTAATAAATTATTGTAAAAATCACTATTAAACTTTATGTTAAAAGCAAAGTGACCTTGATGAGTCCTAATCAAAGTCCACCTAAAGACATGGGTGATCCAGTCAAAGTGTGAAAGCCACACGCTCTATTATTCTACCTAAGTCACACCCCAACTCAATCAACTCATTTTCTATTAAAATATGAGATGCTATCGCTATTCTTTCAACTTTTCTTGCATTTATTTTATTATGAGTGCAACTGGACCAATTGCAACACAAAAAATTAACTATACAATTCCCATTTTATCCTCGACAATGATACCGTCAATCATTTTATCTTGTGGGATCGTGTGACACGTGTCATAATCTTATCAAAAGAACGATGATGTCATTAGCCGCCATTGTTCAAGGATAATAGTGACGGTGGATGAAGAGATTTACTCTAAACGACAAAAGTGGAAGTTTCCGTCCAATAATACAACGCTAGTGCCCTCATCTTGGATCCGAAGTGCTCGTGGTTGGTGGCAAAAGTTACATCAATTACATGGTGAAAGAAAAAGTCTTTTAGACCGGGGGAGAGGAGAGTTTTAGAGTGAAGGAAAAATAGATTTGGTATTTTTATGGATTTGAATTTATGAACATGTAAATTTTTTGAAGAATATGACACATATGTAAGTAACAAAATTTGTTTAGATTTATTGAATTATTGATGTATTTAGTCATTATTTTATACTAGATATATTAAATATTTAATGAATTTAAAAAAAAAATTGTTGTTTATAAATGTGTCCGGAGGATGTATATATTTACTATTAGACTATGAATAGATGATTAAGTTGTTCCTCAAGAAACCATAAGCAAGTTAGTTAGAGGTTGTTATATTGGTTAGTTATGGAAGTTGAAAATTTAATTACACGTCAATTGTTCGATAAATTGTATGGTTATGTTTTTAATACAAATTGCATCAGAAATAAGTAGTTGAAGTGTAATGAGATAAACAATTAATATTGAAATTGTTGTATTTATTATTTGTATCATTATTATTCCATTTGGCTATTGCATATCTAAGTTTTAAATAATTAGGTTCATTTAGACCACTCTTTGATCTAGGTTAAAATTTTAATTATTCATTTTTAAAAGATAATTTTACTTGAGGATCTATTTATCCCCTCTGTATAAGTCGTCATCGTCTAACAAATGGTATCACGAGTTTCGATTAATTATGTGCTTCAAAATTCTTATTAAAAAATGGCTAACGAACCTAAAAGGGAGAAAAATATGGTTATTGGAAAGCTTGTATGCATATTCGTATCTAGTCATATGACAAAGGTGTGTGGGAAGCTATTTTAAATGGTCCAATACCAGTTACTCAACCAATGCTAATATTATTGTCACACCTAATTCGGAAGCACAATAGAATGGTGATGATAGACGGACATGATTGGAAAGCGCAAAATATTCTCATATTCGCTCTTGGTGTTTATGAGTTTTATTGCATAAAGCTATGTGAAACATATTGCAAATTTCCCATGAGGGAACCAATGAAGTCAAACAAACTAGAATTAACACACTTAATCAAGAGTTTGCGCTCTTTTGCATGAAGCATGGTGAAACCATTGCTCAAATGCAAAATAGGTTTGCTTATCTCATTAATCGTTTAAGCGGGCTAGGTAATCCTATTTCCAATGTTATTTCTACTAAAAAGGTTTTGAGATGTCTTAATAGGAATTGGCAGTCAAAGGTCACCGCAATCAAGGAAGCTAATGATCTTACAACACTTGATCTCACTACTTTGTTTGGAAAGCTGGAAGAACACGAGCAAGAACTCACTTGCTTAGAGAAGTATGAAAAGAAACATGAGAAGAAGATGAAAAAGGAGAAAGACATGAATAAGGTGGAAGGAACGAATTCTAAATCTCTTAGCGCTTCTTGTTCAAGGTCCTCAAAAGGTGAACACATTAATGATAGTGATTTTAGTGACGATGAAGATTTGGATTATGAACAAATGGGATTGTTTGTGCAGAGATACAATCGATATATTCAAAAGAATGATGTTAAGAACTCTAACAAAAATCTTGTGAAATTTAGAGTACACATCTCATCATCTAAAGAAGATGACAACAAAAGGGGTAGATCAAGGAGTCTATGCTATAAGTGTGGAAAATTGGGTCACTATAGACCAGATTATCAATCTTGTGACAAATAGATAGGAAAAGGCCAACAAAACAAATATGGAAAAGCTAGAAGAGCTTATGTTGCTTGGATAGTGATATTAATGCCTCAAGTAAGGAAAAATCAAGTGATAGTGAAGAAGAGGCAAACTTGTGTCTCATGGTCAATCAATGTAAAAGTAAGAAAAAGAATGTAAGTCATTTTAAATATGATAGCGTTGATAAGTTGCCTTTTGATGAATTAAAAAATACTTTTGAAAATCTACATAAAGACACCTCTAATGCTTTTAAGAAATTAGTTTCCAATGAAAGAATTTTTACATACTGGAAGCAAAGATTATAGGAACCAACAAGAAACTTGAAGCACTAAAGAAATATATTGTAGATAGTCTAAAGAGTAAGAAGATAGTCTAGGGTTTACGTTTCCGCACTTTTACTTTCCGCACTTTAATTTCTGTACATATTTATCTGCTAGCTAATAGGATTGTATGGCAAGATAAAATCAATCCTAGATCACCTCTAATTCAAGACTAATATATCTGAATACAACACACTTTTGCACTCACTTCACACCTTAAGGTATCCTCTCTCGTTGCCTTACGAACAAAACATGGTCATGTCCCTCGAATGTAGGGATATCTTAGCATAATTGCATACAAACAATATCATTATAGTCCATTCGAATCAAAGATCATAGTCCCTCGACGACCCTCGATTGTTGCCTACGAATACATGATCTCATCTCTCGGTTGTTGCATATGAAAAGTGATGATCGTCCCTATGAATATGCTAAGGTATCCCTACATGTTGCCTTCTATGACCATACGATGACCCTACGAACGTCCGTTTACATCCAACGAATAAGATTACCTACCAACTAATGGTATGGATAGCCTTATTCTAAAGGAAGCAAAATAACATAGAAACGACCATTCTGAGTAGGTAATAAGACTCTTTTGCTTGTTCCAATCAATTCAAAAATACTTTCACACCTCACACTATTTTCAAAACTTTTCAAACACTTTGTATACATTCCAGCGTGAATCATTACAAAGTTAAATACTTTTTTAAAACAAAACATTTCCAAACACTTCGTATACATTCCAACGAGAATCATTACGAAGTCATAGAGAAATGCCTTTCAAAAACATCTTTTCAAACACACACACATAAAGCAAATTTCAAAGTGAGCTAAGCAATTAAGAGCCCGTAGATAACTACGGATGGAAAGGGTGCTAATACCTTCCCTTTTCATAACTGCCTCCCGTACTCAGAATCTAAAGAAGTTCTTTTCCTGTTCTTTTCGCCTTCCCTTAATTGGATAAAAGAAAAGTCGGTGGCGACTCTTGCTATCGGCAAAATTTGTGATAAAATACAAAACAAACAAGTCAGTTCTCCCACCGTGTTATGGGTAGTGGTTAGGTAAACCTGAGATTGTTTATCTGTAAAGCATAGGTTGTTTACATAAAATAACACTACTGATAGCGGAGTCTTCTTCCTGGCTTGGTAGCCCTCAGATGTAGGTTGGTTTGAACCTAACTGGGTTAACAATTCTGACGTGTTCTTTATGTTTTGCTGCACTATTTTATTTCTACCTTTCCTGCATGTTAATGTCAGATCAGATGTCTTGACATCCTTATAGGACATCTGAGTCTACAACTACCAGAATTCCATTATGTTAGGAAAATCATTTCTCTTGTCAGTCACGCCTTCTCACTTCCTTATATACATCATGTTAATGTAATCTCTATTCAACATTTCTTTTCTTATTCAACATGACTTAAAGAAATCCTCATGAAGATGATAATCTTTTGGAATTCATCATTGAAAGTCATCTAAATCTATTTGGTGTTGGTCCGGATTTCCATAGTATCATTCTTTTTCAAAATTGGAATCACTATCTCTCCTTACTAAAAGGACCCATCTATCCAAATCTTGTAAAGAATTTTTGGAAAAAATCTTCTATTAGTCTCCATGGTACCTCAATCTCCTCAAACATCTATGGCTGGGATGGTTTCTTTACTTCTGAATGCATTGCTGAAATAATAGATTATCCATGCATGGGAATCATGAGTGGTCGTGTCTCTCTCGATAACATCTCTGACTCTAAAGTTATTTCTATCTTTGACGCATCTTCTGGGTTGGACTACACTAACCCTGAAAAATCTTAAGAATATTGACAAAGACTGGTTTCGCTTTATCTTGATAAATCCCTGTCCTCGCGACACTAACAAAAATTTCTTAACCAATGATGATAAGATTCTAATCTTCTGTCTGCTCAAACAAATTCCAATTAATCTACCTTAAGTCATCTTCAATCATATTAAAAGGTCCATTGCTTCTTCTAAAAGTTTGAACAAGGCCTTTATTTCCTATGGAAGAATCCTGTCAGAAGTATTCGTTCAAAATGAGATTGTAAGAATCCTTTGAATGGTTCATAATGGTCCCAATGGTTCTTTACAACAAGAGAAGTGTAAAACCATTGATGATAAGTGGTTCCAATAAGTTTTTAATTATGTCATTGTTTTAGTTCTGTTTGTAATGATCTTAAAGATCACTATTACTTTTAGCTTAGTGATAAGCGATTAATCCAGGATGTACATAAATATGCTTATGTAATGATTGCTTATTAATGAATTATTTTACTTTATTTCCATGATTTTGTTTTGAAGTCTAACTTTTTGATGATGTCAAAAAGGGGGAGCAGTATAAATTATTTTGATATAATTGGATAATATATAAACATCATGCATTTACCATTAACATGTGTTTATCTGTTGAAAATTAACCAATGAACTCTAAACAAGTTCAGTAGGTATCCTAAATAGGTTAAAAAGTAAAAATGTAAGCTATATGAAAGATAACGCTTAAGGAATATGAAGAAAGTTATATGCATATGACTCCTTGATCTAGACTCTGAAAGAGCTAGTTCGAAGTCAAGTTCTAACTGGAGAATCTAGAACCTGTCTGAGCGATGTTAAGTGCAAGATCTCAGTAGAGAAGTTGTATCTTCAAGAGTCAAGACTCTCAAGATCTTCCATCTGATTTGTTGGAACCAGGGGGAGATGTTGCTCAGACAGTCCTTAGTCAGAAGTTCTGGTCCTTCACCAAGTTTGTGATTCAGGGGGAGCTTTCGTGTAAATGTTAAGTAATCCTTACCTTTCTCATTTGATACTTTGTTATGATGTTATGCAAAATTGTGTCATCAAAATACATAGTTTTGTCATCATCAAAAAGGAGGAGATTATTAGAACAAGATTTGGTTTTGTAATTATGTCTCTGAGTTTTGATGATAACAAAGTGCATGTTTGAGTGAACAATTTTGTTACTCTAATGTTTGTTGTATTTTTTAAGAATAAACAAACAGGTTCCGCTTCTGATGAATGCGTGTCCAAGAAATTAGAAGATAAAATGCGCTGCTTCTAAGCTACATAGGTTCTGATGAACAAGTAGCGAGGAAAGCTTTAGAAGGCTCTAAAGCTCAATTACTCTAATACGACCGTCTAAAGAAACTAGTCAGAAGATCTAAAGACAAAACTGCTACTTATGTCAAGATGCTGAAGACTCAAGTTTCAGAAGACAAAGGGTTCTGAAGACCAAGTTCTTGAAGACTCTGAAGACGTGGCTCTGAAGATTCTAAAGACTTGAAGCTCTTCTGAACTTATGTTAGGATATAAGGTTACAAGACCAAGTGTTGAAGACTTTGAAGAACGTGGTTCTGAAGATTTCAAGACTTGAAGTTCTTTCAACCTTAGGTTATGATGGAAGGTTCTTCAAAACCAAGTGTTGAACACTCTAAATAGGAAGATCTGAAGATTCCAAAGACTTGAAGTTTTGATTAACCAGAAGTTAGATTCTCCACTTCTAAACTCATGCCCATAGGAGCCTCTGAAGTGTAGAAGAAAGAAGATAACGTTAACGTGGTACAAATAGTACATAGTACAAAAAAGATATGTTCCACTATTTCCTCACCAGCATAAAGTGTGGAATAAAAAAGGACATGAAAGTACTATTTTGTAAGGATCTCTTTTTCAAATGGACAACAAATATATTTTTAAATGGCTATAAAAAGGGAAGCATCACTAGTTTGAGTTGTTGTTGTTGCATTCCAAAAATGCAATGATAATGAAGATTTTCATTGATAGAAGATAGCAACAAGATTATCAATCAGTATATAAACAACAAGAGAAACATGAAGAAAACCATGTAATATTGAATCCCGTTAATTGATAATCTTCAACAAGAAATCATCTATTCACATTGTGCTCAAATCCACATGCTTCAAGGAAGCTCTTTAAAGCTGCAGAGAAAAATGAAGAAGATCATGGAAGCTATAATTGGGAACAAGGGTTACTGTCCAGAATGTTCTAAGGTGAATCAATATGAAGAAGTTCTTCTCCGTATTATGTCAAGATCAACTAAGTTGTCAGAAGCTTATGCAGAAGAAGACTTCAATTGTTCAAAAGCTTTGGGGTGTTGTCCGTGAAGAAGCAACTTGAAGAAAATAAGATCACACATTTGAGATAAAAAATACAATGTAATATTCTTATTATGTATTAGGATCTTCTGATGTACTTAATTGAGTTTACACATGCTTGTGCAGAAGCATTCTCTTGTAAACAAACATTGTAAAAACAAACAGTTATTTGTTCCTCCTAAAGGACCACTTGGGTCTGAAGCTTTAGGAAGGTTTTGACAATTCTTCTAAAGAACCAGTTGGGTCTGAAGCGTTAGAAGGTATTGCGTTCCTCAATGGACCAGTTAGGTCAGAAGCTTTGAGAAGACTAAGAAGGTCTCTTAGTGGGAGTTAGTCACTGGTGGTTGCTCATGCAAATGTAATCAGTTTGATTATATTGGATTAAGACCTTGAGTTCAAGGAGAAATCACCTCGGAAGGGTGGACTGGAGTAGCTTGAGTTTATCAAGTGAACCAGTATAAAATCACGTGTTTTTACTTTTGCTTATGCCTTCTAGTTTATATTTCTATAATTTGTTAGAAGCATTAGTTAGAAGTAATCATAAGAAACGATTTTAAGAAGCAAAGTTCAGAAGCATGAATCAATGCAAAAAAAAGTATAAGAACCCTATTTCTTGTGTTTTCTTCACACCTTCAGTATATAGAGATAAATGGACGATTGATTGAGGGTAGGAAGCTCGGAGTAATGTAATAGTGATATGAGTCTAACGTGTAGATTTGAACCATAGTACTTTAATCTTGAGAAGTACTCCTTGAGTATTTTATGTCCTCAATAGTTTATTCATCCCAAATGGAGTAGATCCCCAAACGTCGTCCAAAATGGACAATATATAACTGCAAAGTTTGAAAATTTCATCAGTAATTAAAAGTAGCAAATATTGCTCATTCGGTGTCGCAACAAAATGAAATCTTAGATTAGTATTGTGCATGTGATGAACATTATAATATTTAATTTCCTTAATTTGATTGTCCAAATGAAAGAGGAGGAAAATCGAAAAAAGACTTAAGTACAATGCATAGTTAGAGGGGTATCTGAAGACAAAACTCGAGATTGAAAGGTTCTTACAAAAACTCTTCGCATTATGTGCATCTCAGACAGATTACCTTTTGATCAATGAGAACTGAAGTCTCATATATGAGTATCGGGTTGCTTTAATTTTCATGAGTTCTTGTAATTTTCGCTTAAGGTCAAACAACGGTTTAAGTTTAGGGAGTTTGATTAATGGTATTTGCACAGGTATTCATCTTTAATTGCAGTTAACTTTTCTTTTAATTGTTGAGTGTTTTATTTCATTTTACTGTATTTTATGCTTTGGTTGTGTGTTTTAGTGTTTTCAGGTTCAGAAGAATAAAATAAGACAATCGGGGTGGAAAAGTGCAAAACTCAGAGTTTCGGAGAAAGTCAAAAATTCACTTATAGGAGGCCTGACACGACCACCCGTGTCACCTGAAATTCACTGTGTCAGGATGAGAGTGTTAGACAAAGTGGAAATCAGGGGCTGACACGGGTGCCCGTGTCATATGACATGGCCGTGTCAGGATGCTTGAACCAAAATTCAGTATTTTGTAGTATTTTGCTCAATAGTTGGCCTATGAGGGTGTTTTGGTATTTTCGTCCGACCTAAGTGAATGTTTGCTATTTAGATGAGTTTTCACGAGAAATTAGGAGACTTTTTGCCTGCAGAGAATTTCTACGATTGAGGAAGAAATCATATGCAATTGTTAGAAGAACAGAGACTTTTCATGAGTGGAAGCAATTGAAGATCAAAGTTCACCAATAATTTGTAATGTCTATTTTTTATGTCATTGAAATTCATTTGAACAATATTATGAGTAGCTAAACCCCCAAATGCTAGGAGGATGTCACTGATTTGAATGTATAATGACTTTGAGTTTATGATTTTATCAATTCCATGGTTTTCATTATTCAATTTAATCGTGCAATGTTCTTTTGCTTTTCTGATCTGACCAATTAGGATTGATTTACAGTTAGCAATTAGCTGGACCACAATTATTAAGATTTTTGTACGGTTAGACTATAGTAGATATCCCCTAGGACTAGGGATATCCTATAGTTACCAGATTTAACCCTTGATAAAACCAAAGCTTGTTTTCCTAATAATTCTCTAAGGACTTAGGGGTTTAGAAGGATTGTTCAAAGGTTTTCCCACTAAGGACTTAGGGGAAAACATCCTAATGGTCTCCACTCTTAAATCACGCGTGACTCTTCTCTGCACTCTTGTCTTTTCCTTGCTGCTTTCATGCATTACAATTTATAAAATACAGAGATTTCTTTTCTTTCTTTTAATTCTTCATAACTCCCACTTCATCTTTCAAACTTCCATTAAATCAATTTTCTCCATACATTATCTATAACCTTTCACACCTTCCACCTTCTAAAAACTCCTAATTAAATTACCATCAATTCACACCCCTTCGTATCACTCAAATATCCATTATTTAAGTTTCTACTCAACTATCCAAACTCACACAATTCCATTTTCTTTCCCTTCTCAAACCAAACTTCCATCTTTGTTAATTTTAAAAATTGCCACTCGCAGAGTACTCAACATAGGAAAGCCCGACCTTTCACATATTATGTTCAGGCAGGGTGAATCCGGGGAGCTCCAACAACAACGATAATGTAACTTCTATCAAAGATCCGTAATCCCTACTCGGTACATTGATGTTGATTTCTTACGTGAATTGGGATTGATCAATGTTGTACGGTGGATGCTGGAAAAATCAGGCCTAACCCATGTAGCCACACTCAACCTACACACCTTCGAATCTTTGACTTTGGAATTCCTGAGTTCCTACTCCTACAGCACCCCTCTTGGTGACTGGATGTATCTCACCAGAGCCGCCACTTTCAGAATGTTAAACATAAAATATACTGCGACTCAAGAAACTTTGAGTGAGATACTCCAATTCCCTCGTGGAGAAGGGGTGAATTACCGAATTCCCCCTGAAGTGGATTGGATGAGAATAACATTCAGATTATGGGAATGCATAGCCGGTGAAGTTCCTACTGGTTGGGATGGACTCAACTCCACCCATATCCAAAATCCTTGCATCCGGTACTTCCACCACATCTTAGCCAATGTCATTTTTGGAAGATCCAACAACAACTGGGAAACTCAAAAGAGGTGTACTTCCTTTTTTGTACTTTCTCAGCTTGTTGCAAGATAAACACCAGTTCTTTCCTCATGGCTCACATTCAATCCCTCGTTTCAAGAGATGGACATGTACCTTTTCATATCGCAGGATAGTTACCGCAATAGCAAGCCACCTCAACCTGGCACCCTTGCTGCAAAATTTACCTTATCGACCACCTGTATCTATGGATATAGACAACTGTCGATATGCTCGCCTTATCAAGGTAAGACCAGCAAGAGGATATTTTCTCATGGTAAAAAATAGGAAATTTCTGAGTATCATCTTGCCAAATCTAAACATTACCAGGATTACAAATCAGGACAACTGGCAATTCGATCTGGAAGCACCTGCTCCTGGTGAAAATATGCAAGGTGAGGCTAATAATGCTGAGCTCGGTGAGATAGAACAAGAATTGGAGCAGCAAGCCCCTGAGCCTGAAATCCAAACACCAGCCGCACATGTACCTCATGAAGACGCTCCCTAACCGGCCACACTCGACGCCATTTATGCTACAATCTTGCAAAAAAAACTCAATATTTCCAAAGCATGGAAACATGCCGAGACGAAATGATGCACCTAGTCCGACAAATTGAGAGAGATCAACATAATTACGCCTACTGGCAAGACCAAGCTATGTCAGAGGTTACTACCAGGATGAAAAATGACATGCGAGCCTTGACACTCCGCGTCGACGGCGTGCACCAAGTTGTCTCTCACCTGGGCCTTCGTGGATTTAAAGAAGAGTCTTCTAGAGGTATAGAGAATGCGTATAGACGGTGTAGACCAAGGACACGTGGCAGATCTCATGGTCAAGGCAATGAGGAGTGATTTTGTGTTTTCTACCTTCCTTTCTTCTCTTATATCTAAATATTAGGGACAATGTTTAGTTTAAGTGTAGGGGGAATCTTTACCGCTTTCTAATCTTTTGTTTCCCTAAGTAGATTTAAATTCTCTTTTCTTTTTTTTCCTTCTAGTTATTTTTCCTTCAATAAAAAATAATATTAAGCCTTCTTATATGCAACAATTCTCGTTTCTACTTCCTCCACTTTCATTGAGCCATAACAAAAAAATTCATTGGTTATATGCATAACTCGACATACTTGAAGAGTACGAAGGTTGTCCATTTTTAAGAAATGATAGGAGCTTGAGTGAAATTAAGACAAAATTATTACCGTCTTGACACTTTAAAACCCCTGAGTATGCAAGACCGATTTGAGTACCTATTATAACGAAAACCTAAGGCTTTAGTTTTAAAGTAACCCCGAGTAGTTTATTTAGCAGTCGACACCGTCTTAAGCACAAACTACGTAGAGAGTCGATGGATATAAGTGAATGATCCAACAACAATTGAAAAACTATATGCTTTATTGTTACAAATAGGGAATGCACCAACTAAGTTAGGTGACCCTCACTCGGTCACTTAATCTAATGGTCGCGGAACCTACGATATATGACAAAGATACTCGTTGTCGGTTGGTTCAGAAGTCTTATGGAACTGAACTTGGTAGGCCGGACTACGGTTTGATCACCTCGCAACTTGCAGTTGGGTAGATACAAGGAGTGTACCACATAATCGTGCAAGAACTCCGTGCTTAAATGGATCATATTCACTAACCGGCGACTCTACTATGTGCGTGAAAAGATAATGGGATTAATGTGATTGTGCGCGAATAAGAAAAGGTGAAATAGAGCAAAAAGAACTAGGTTTAGCTAGAATGTCATGATTCAGATTGGTTTGTATATGGCGGAGTGGTTTAGTGTCATTACTGTAATTTTAGTGTTGAAATTGAACTCGCAATGCTCCGAACAAAATGCCTCGCAACCAAGTAAGATTTGAGTGGCATCATGAGTTTGTATTTAACCTGTATTTGTTCTACGTTCAAATTAATTATTTACTTGAGGTCAAGCAAAGGTTCAAGTGTAGTGGATTTTGATAACCTGAAATTATATCACATATTCGGCTAAATTAACATAAATTAATTCATCATTTTATTATAATTATGTTGCTTTATATTAGTATTACGCTGGCATTTTCCTTGTATTTCAGGTACATAATTATACGAAGCTTGTGACACCCCAAATAATTCAATTATTAAATAATTAGAATTGTGATTATTAATTTAATTAACAGTTTAATTATAAATATTTTTGGAATATTTGATTTAATTAATTAATTAAATAAATGGAATAGTTGGTGGTGTGATGAGTAATTAGAGGGTGTGAGGAGTAAAGTTCCCTACTTATTCTAATTATTATTTTATTTATTTATTGGAATAATAAAAGGAATAATAAAAGGGAAAAGAAGGAATAGAGAAGTTATTAGAGGTTGTGCATCATACGTGAAATTGAAGAAGAGAAGAGAAAGAGGGAAAAGCCAAACGCCGGGAATTCGAAGAATCATCGCGAGGTAAGGGGTGATTTCATTCGGTTATTATGCCTTATGGGTTTTGGGATTCAACTGAATGATTAAGTATGTTACGAAACTTGAAATTAGATAATTTAGGTTTTGTAGGATTATCCCTAAATGTGTCGAATTATAGTAATTTGAAACCGTAGTAAGGTTATGGAATGTTTGGGAATAAATGAATTATGCCTTGTAGTATGATACTGGTGTTTGTTGGATGAAAATTAGTGTTTTTGATGTTTGGATCCGTATGGGAATGCTATGGAATAAGTTTGGAAACATACTGCTATCAAAACTAGTGTTTTTTACCACTGTGAGTCGTGGGAACCGGTTCCCGTGTGGGAGAACCCGGGTTCCCAGTGTGTTGGTTAGTGAAAATGGCATTTTTGAACGCAAGAACCGGTTCCCCATTTGTTCTCCATTTCGAGGAACCCGTTCCCACTGTTACTTTTTGAAAAATACTAAACTTTAAAAATTCATAACTTTCAAACCGTAAGTCCTTTTTAGACGCTGTTTTGGACGTTATTCTCTAAATTAACAGTACTATCTTATAAAATTGAGGAATTTCTATTTTATGAAGTTTATTTTAAAAAGTGCCGATTTTCCGATTTTGTGAACCAAATGCAATTTTAGAAATGTGACGGGCAGGTTTGAATTGTTCTGACGGATTGGATTGAGGACTATACACTTATGTGATGTGTTTGTTATTAATGCACGATTATGTTATGATCATGTGTTGTTTGGTGGTGTTGATTTTGTATGGAATGTTATTGTGATCATATTCCGTTATTTGAATGTTACATGCTTTTGATGTGCATGCATATGCATTCTGGTGATGGTTAATTCCCATTGTATGGAATTGGACCTGCATAGTCAATACCCGTACCCAGTGGTGGCGAGGCTAGAATCGTGTCCCTGTGGTGTATGGGCGAATCGTTGATTAGCTCTGTTTCTGAGGTGTAAGCGGAACAGGGTGTGAATTTAGTTCACGTTTGGTACCATATGCATAGAGTCTGCATTGCATATGGAATTATAACATGTTATGATGGTTTCCAGTGTTATAATTTCATTGATTGTTATTAATTGCATAATGAATTTGTGAAATGCATTTGCGAACTGAAATCTAATTATGCTATTGAGGTTGAACTAATGAATTGAATTGTTCTGTTGTATTCAAAAACGTGTAATGCATATTATATTGCAATGAGATCTCACCCTTACTTTAATGATTTCAGATTAAAGTTGGCAGCTCAGGAGTTAGTGAGGATGGCTATAGAGCTGTGTTATTTTGTGTCCACGTGTCAGTATCATGCTCTTGTAGTTGTAACACTGGGGGACGTTTTGTTGAGATTTTTATTACATACCCTATTGTCTTTGATTTATGTTGGGAATACAAACGAATTGAAGTATTCCGGTTTTGTTGGTATTTTTCCGCTGTGTATAACATGATATTAATTTGATTGATTTATTTTAATAAGTCCTTTAGTGAAGCATGATTAC
Organism: Vicia sativa; assembly: GCA_021764765.1. NCBI lineage: Eukaryota > Viridiplantae > Streptophyta > Magnoliopsida > Fabales > Fabaceae > Vicia > Vicia sativa. The sequence continues at coordinate 155,562,558 of CM038795.1, read as the reverse complement.
TGTTTGTATTTGAGGTTTTTATATGTATTCTGACTTGTAACATCCCTGTTTTCCATGTTACTCTAATTTAATTAATATATTCGCAGGTTATTTAGAAGGGGTGTTACAATAGTGGTATCAGAGCATAGTCGGTCGTTGTGACTAGTGTCTTAATGTCATTATCCCTTTGTACGCGACAAGTGTGTACAACACTGTCGGTACTTGTTGCTTTTCTAATTGCTTATTGCAGGAGTAGTGTGAAACTAAGTGGGGGAGAAGAGATGCTTCCCAAATATGGTCCGATTGTAAGTCATTGGTACGAGGTACTGCTTGAGAAGACAGTGCAAGAGTGGTTAGAGTTGTTGGAATCGTTTGGACCGTGAGTCACAGTTGGAAGTGCAAAATGGCGAGTACGATTCTGAGAACAGAAAGTGTTGGTAATGATGGTTTATACTCCAGTATGATTATCAGATGTCTATTGACAAATTGAGGACTTGATCACCCTTAATCTCTTGTTGATAGTAGACGAAATCATATTGGATGGTATACAGTTGTCTTGCTATCTGAATGGGGAATATAGTGATGAATATGAATGAAGTTTGGTAGAAGCTTGTGAACCATATAAGTTGACGAAGACTCTAATAAGAACAATGAATTAAGATGGATTATCAGAGTTGCGCAGCTGTTAATGACGGTGTTGTGGTGTTTATGTTGTATTCTTCGACGGAAGTGAAAGGAAAAGATAAGAGTGATGAATTTCCAGTGGTGAAGAATTGTTTTGGGATTATTCCGATTGAGTTGGATTGCAAGTTACTATCAAAAACTGCATATTTTGGTTCGGCAGGTCGCAGAAACCGGTTTCCATGTGGGAGGAACTGGGTTCCTGGTACAAACCAGGGAGATGGAGTTCTGGGTTGTTGGGAACCGGTTACTCCTGGGAAGGAACCGGGTTCCCAGTTCAAAATTTTCAAAGAAAAGCCATATTTTTAGTGGGAACCGGTTCCCAGTATGGAGGAACCGAGTTCCCCAAAGTAAATTTCAGGGGGCGTGTTTTTGAGAATGTGGGAACCGGGTTCTCCCTGGGAGGAACCGGTTACCACTGTGTTAAATTCCAAAATGCTTAAAACTTTAAAAACTCATATTTTCCAAATCGTAACTCTGATTCGAGTGCCGTTTATGGAAGTATTTCTTAAAATAAAAATATTATCTTATAAAATAAAGAAAATATTATTTCATATAATCTATTTTAAAAAGAGTCAAATTCCCGATTTTTGTAAACTTGGTAGTTTGGAATGGTGAATGAATTTCTAGAAGTGTTTCCGGAAGATGTTAGTGAATTGCCACCTAAAAGAGAAGTGGAGTTTAGTATAGATTTGATTCTTGGAACTAGTCCGGTGTCGATGGCGCCTTATCGCATGTCGACATCTGAATTTTCGAAATTGAAGAAACAGTTAGAATAGTTACTTGAGAAGAAGTTTATTCGTCCTAGTGTTTCGTCGTGGGGTGCTCCTGTGTTGTTGGTTAAGAAGAAGAGGGTTCAAGAAGACTGTGTGTTGATTACCGATAGTTGAACAAAGTTACAATCAAGAATCAGTATCCATTGTCGATGATTGATGATTTGATGGATCAACTGGTTGGAGCTTGTGTATTCAGTAAGATTGATTTGAGATCGGGATATCATCAGATTCGTGTGAAGATGGAGGATATTCAGAAAACTGCATTTAGAATGAGGTATGGACATTATGGGTATTCTGTTATGCCGTTTGGAGTTACTATTGCACCTGGTGTTTTCATGGAGTATATGAACATGATATTTCATCCGTATCTTGATAAGTTTGTGGTAGTCTTTATTGACGACATTCTGATCTATTCGAAGAGTGATGAAGAGCATGCAGAACATCTTAGGATTGTGTTGGAACTGTTGAAAGAAAAGAAGCTTTATGCGAAGTTGTCCAAGTGTGAATTCTGGTTGAGTGAAGTAAGATTTCTTGGCCATGTGATTTCCAAGAATGACATTGTTATTGATCCTATGAAGGTAGAAGCGGTATCTCAGTGGGAAGCGCTGAAGAATGCTTCTGCAATCCGTAGTTTCCTTGGTCTGGCAGGTTACTACAGGAAGTTCATAGAATGATTTTCGAAGTTAGCTTTGCCATTGACTAAATTGACAAGAAAGGGTCAAGTGTTTGTTTTGGGGATTCTGAATGTGAGAAAGGTTTCCAAGATTTGAAGAAGAGATTGACTAGTGCTCCAACTTTGATTTTGCCGAATCCGGCGGAATATTTTGTTGTGTACTATGATGCTTCATTAATGGGTTTAGGTGGTGTTTTGATGCAGGATAAGAAGGTAGTGGCTTATGCTTTAAGACAGTTGAAGATTCATGAAAGGAATTATCCAACTCATGATTTAGAGTTGGCAGTTGTGGTATTTGTTTTGAAATTGTGGAGGCATTATTTGTATGGATCTCTATTTGAGGTGTTCAGCAATCATAAGAGTCTGAAGTATCTCTTTGATCATAAAGAGCTAAACATGAGGCAGAGAAGATGGTTAGAATTCCTGAAAGATTATGATTTTGGTTTGAATTACCATCCTGGTAAGGTGTCGCACCCCGAAATTTCCCCTCCGTTTTATCCTATTATTTTCAAAAAAAAAAAGTTTGTTTATTATGGCTTCAGAGGAATTCTTACTGAGAATTTTTCATGGAAAAGTAGTGGAAAAGTTTTAACCGATTCGTTTTAAATTCGAGAGGTTTCGAACGATTTCAAATTTTTCTCGTACAAAAGGTTGGTTGGAATTATTGGTCCGGAAAAAAAGAGATTATTTGTTTTAGAACTTGAATTCAAAAATAATTATTTGAGAATTTAAATTTTAAAGGAAATCCTTTTTTTTTCTTATTCGGTGAATGGAAACACCGTTTTCGCTGTATAAATTTGCTAGCCAGAGATAATTATTGGATATTTCAAGAAAAATGCAAAAAGTGGAATTTCAAGATACAATGTGAAAAAAGAGAAATTTTATTTCTTTGGAATTCAGGTATAATTTCAAATTGGGAAGTTACAAAAATACAAAAAAGAAGAATTTATTGTTATCATTGGAATTCAAATTACAATCTTGATTTATAAAGATTACAAAAGGTACAAAGTGTCATGATTCTACAAGTTTCTAAGAGATCCTAATCCTATCCTAATGCTACAAGCTTCCGAATTTTCCCGAGCTAATTATTTGTCTTCCTCCGAATTTCTCTTCATCCGGGCATTCCTCTTCACTTTCATGCCGTGTTACCCGTTTGTCATCTGAAACAACAAAAAGAAACATAGTTAGTAGTAACAAAGCAATTTTCGTATGAAAACAAGAATTATGTTTTTTTGCAGACTCATCACGAGCGTTGTGTTAAGGAATCAAGTTTTTAAGGTAGATTGTTTCAAAAGCCTCTAAATCGGATTTCCTTCATCGGCCGTTATCGTTACCTACTTTGCAAATCACAAAAACTTCCGTTGTTGGTTCCCAAAGGGAGGTATAAAGTGGAAATCAGAGGAAACATCATTTTTCCAAAGGAATACAGCCCAACAAGACAATTCTGTTTCAGCCCAATGTAAAAAAGGGGAAGGTCAACATACAGCAAGCACAATAGGCAACCAAAGAGAGAGATTTATTTTACCCAACAAGCCATAGTTATCAACATAGGTGAAAGATTTTTCACTCATAGAAAACATTGATACAGCAGGCAAACAACAGAGTCAACAGCAGGAGATAAAGCCAAGAATGGCAAGACCAGCATTAGAAGAAAGTTACAAGCAGCATCATAAAAAAGGAAAAGGTTTGGTTCCAAGAGAAAACAGGGTGCAGCTTCACCAAGGAATAAGCCATAAAACAAGAACCAACATGAAGTAATGATCAATGCAGTATCTTTTCATTTTAAACCAGCAAAGAAAAGTATAATGGCCAAAAAAGAGCAGAATCTGTTCAGAGGTTCATGGGGGTAAACCAGAAAATGAGCTATCAGTAATTACATCATAAGTTCAAGACAGAGAAGCAAATGATGATGATAATATAGCAGCAGAAAAGAGAGGACTCAGGGGACCAAGGATATAGTATTTGTTCTTTTATACACAATAAAAAGACCAAGAAGTGGCAATCATTTATTCTTAACAAAAAGTGAGAAACCTGTTAAAACTCAAGCCAAGAAAACCAGCATAGTAACCGTTCCTTCAAAAACACCCCAAAACACCCAAAAACAAAAAGCCAAGATCAATGGTATCTATTCTATAACCATTAGGATAGCAGTTCAGACAAAACATAAACCAGAACCAACAAGACAGTTCCAAAAAACCCAGAGTACGTATCATCACAAACCGCAAAAAACAATCAAGAACCTATCCAACTAACGTTCATCATTTTCCCTACACAACCCTTCAGAAAAACAAGGCAGTTTCAGAAACCGAATTCTGGTATAGAGAAGAGAGGAAAAAGTTCAATCGGAATAATCTCACCCGAACCGTTGGAGAGACCAAATCGAGACCCTAGGGTTTCGTTCACCCTCTTCACGATCAACCTTTTCCGGCCAACATCTGCAAAGGCAACACCACCAGGTATTAAAATCATTAAGAAAATCCCAAGAAAATGCAAGAAATACATTAACGGAACCCTGAATCTGTGGAGTTAGGGTTTCCATCGGAAGGTGTGAGAGAGATGGTGGGTACAAAAATCGTGGCCCCTTTCAGTTCCCCGAGTGTGAGAGAGACCGATGAGAGATCGTGAGGTCGCGAGAGAGAGATCTGTTCTGGGCAAAGCATCGAGAACGAGAGAGATGAGAGAAGGGTTTGGGTTTGGGTTCTGAGCGTTCATCGTGAGGAAGGGAGGAATTTTTTTTTTTTTTTTTAACTTCTGTTTATAAATAGGATTAGTATGTTATTACTATAATTACTATTATTTATATTATTATTTATATTATTACTAATATTATTATTACTATTATTACTATTATATTACTACTAATATTATTATTACTAATATTATATTATTACCAATATTTATTATTATTACTAATTTTTTAACTATTATTTACTATTATTACTATTATTTATTATTATTACTATTATTTATTATTTATTATTATTATTTACTATTATTCTTATTTTCTTTAATTAACAATAATTATTATTACATTTTTTAACCATTAAAATTATTAATACCTAAAAAATACCAAAAAATAATATTAGTTAGACATTTATATATATATATATATATATATATATATATATATATATTATAGGAAAGTTCTAGCATTTTTTCTTTTCCCTATATTATCCCCATTTGTAAATTTGTACGCCCATTCTCCACATGATGTAATAGTTAGTAAATATTTTATCGTTTTATCATTTAATTATTCATCGCATGCACAAATCAAACATTTCAAACTAATACTCGTGCGAGCCATTTTTCACTACCTTGAGTTGACAAAGCTTTGAAGCGTCACAACGGCCACACATTTGTGCACACACCACGCTTGCTCTTGGGCTTACAATGAAACTTTGATTGATTAGTTAAACATTATTTAATTATCTAATTAGGTTATTTAAAATTGATTAGTCTACCTAATTAATTTTATTAAACTAATTACTTGATTAAATTTCGTTTAATTAGTCGATTAAATTTATTTCGCATGCACCTACACAATATAAATTATTTTGTTATTTGTGCGAGCCACCTTGTATGGGCTTTTAATTTATTTACTCGCTTTATTTCATGCTTGTATACAATTAATCGCTCATTTCCATATCGCGCCTTAATCCATATACTTAATTAATCATAACCCGCTTCCATTTCATCTCAGCACGAGTATCAAAACACTTTTGCAATTAAAGTTTCAAACCTCGATCCAACGTCGAGTGCATTTTCGAAACCTTTTTCATAATAAAGTACAAGTTTTTTTAGTCGTTGGACGCTAGACCAATTGCTAAAAAACTCGTCCCCCAAATAAACTTTTAGTCTTTAAGTCGTCGGACGTTAGACCAGTTGCTTAAAGACTTCTAAATAACGTGAAACTCGTTTCACTTCACTTTTCTCAAGAAAACCTTTTGGATGATAGATGACTCGTGCGGGCATTAGTTCCTCGGGTTTCTAGTATTTGAATCGTGAGACGTTAGCCTCATTGTTCAGTACTTTTTCATCCACATAAAAAACAATTCAACTCACTCAAATTCTTTTATCGCTCATATGCGATCATAAAAACTCTTTTCTGACAAAGAGTGTGCAATAGTCATTTCAAACCCGAAAGTGGACTTAAAGATTTTCAAACAAACTAAACAAGTCCAAGTTCAAGCATTTGAAATGTCTAAACGCACGATTTTTTCTTATAAAATCAATACAACCAATTAAAACATTTTTGAGAGGAACTTCGGAGTTTTGTCTTTCCCATTGCACAAGGGAATACGTAGGCACACGGTTTCGAAACCGTGCCAAACTCAAAATAATAATAAACAATTTCTGTTTCTTTTATTTTCCGATCATAACTTAGAAATTAGCAATAAACACACACACAAATGCGTAGAATTAAATGGGTCCCATCGAGTACGAGAATTAAAAGATTTTTGAAAATCGAGTTGCTTCAGTTGGCGACTTCACTGGGGACCTTTTTTAAAGCGAGTTAACCCTAATTTAGTTCTTCGCTTGTGTGTTTGTTTTTTTGCTTTGATATTTATTTACTATCCTGTGATGTATTTTGATATTGGGGAATTTGTTGGTTATGATTCATAAATAAGCCCAATACTCAGGCTTCTAGGAAACATAAGCTTAGAGTGGTTGAGTAGCTTAGGTCCACTAGACATCCGTGTCTTTTGGATCGACGTGAAGACCACAACTTAGAGTTGGTATTTTTAAGGGAGTTATTGCACCGCACGCTAGAGCGGGATAATAATTCTTAGACGAAGGGATTATAACTCTAAGTATTAGGATGTCCAAAATTGAAACCAACCGCTCAAAGGATTTTGAGTATCCCTTTAAGAGCCGCTTCTTGGAGTATACTTTTGGAAGTATTATCCCCACGTAGGCCGCTCGCGTGGTGATAATATTTCTAAAAAGGGGATATGAGACTCCGAGAAGCATTTAGCATGAAAACACTAGAACCAACCTTGTTTGGGGAATTGTTGGGTAGACGTCGAAACCATGGTCGGCCGTCCTTTTAAACCCTTGTCTGTTTAACTTTACCTGTGATTTTACGCATAACATCAATATGTATCGCATCACATTACATTTTTTACATGCATTGCCATTGCATTGCATTCACAAAAACAAACAAAAAACCATTTGCATTTAAAAATAGAAATAAAATAATGCATTTGCATTCATCAACATGCATGCATTTTCTCCTCCACTGCAAAAATCTCATGTCACCTTTTGTTCCTGGTCAGTTAGGTGATTTCCTCCACTCATGGCAAGTCCAATAGACCAATTGGAACATAATCAAGTTGTGATAAGAGAGGACCTGGAAGGTGTGAAAGACAAGGTGGATCAGATGTTGGAAGCCATGCTAGCTTCTTCGGAGAACAATGCCCAAGATGCTACTACAGATTCCATGTCAGGATTTACTGTTATATCTAATCCGATGTACAATTCTCCTCTGCATGCGGATGATCCTATTCAACCTCAATTGATGCTCAACGCAATCCCTACGGTCCAAAGACAATCAACTATTCAAGAAGATTGTATCCCACATCCTCAGGCTGCTAAGAAGCCTAGGTTTGACAACTACGTGCAAAATCCTAAAGGAACGAATTCAATGGTCAACACCAGAGCTCCTCAAGATACTGAAGCCAGAACTGAAGCCAGACGAATGTGTTTTGATCTGAAGGAACAATTGAGGGTATTAAATGGAAACGATACTATTGGTCTGGATGCTGCTGACCTTTGCTTAGTGTCAAACGTCCTGATTCCACCAAAGTTTAAAATGCCAAACTTCGAGAAGTACAAAGGTGTTAGTTGTCCAGAGACTCATTTGAAGATGTTTGTTCGCAAGATGTCTGCATACGCTTATGATGAAAAGTTTCTCATCCATTGTTTTCAAGACAGTCTTAGTGGGGCATCTCTGGATTGGTATACGCAATTGGAGAAAAAGGATGTTCACAATTGGAAAGATTTATCTTCCTCATTCCTGAAACAATACGAGTTCAACCTTTCCATGGCTCCAACCCGTATCCAATTACAGAATCTTTCTCTGAACATTAATGAGTCGTTCAAGGAGTATGCTCAAAGATGGAGAGAGTTGGCTACCCGAGTTAAACCACCAATGCTTGATAGGGAGTTGGTTGACTTGTTTTTGAATACCTTACCTAATTCATACTTCGAAAGAATGATAGGTTGTACATCTTCAAGTTTCTCTGACTTGGTGATGGTGGGAGAATGCATTGAGAGCGGTCTGAAAAGTGGGAAACTCCAAGATGCCTCGAGTAGCCAAGCTGATGAGGAAGAATTCTTTAAAGATTCTCAAGTGGAAGAAGAGGATTATGAAACCAATGCAATTTGGGAAGCTCCGCAAGCTCCACTTCCTGTACCTTATGGTCGACCTCCGCATGTAGCAGTTGTTCAATGTCAGCAACCTATGTATCCCAATTCACAATACCAGCAACCATGGGGTACTCCTCATGCGAGGAAACAAGTTCAAGGCCGTGGATATCAAAGTCAACGTTAGAATCCACACAAACCTCGAAGTAATTTGGAAAGAAGGAATGCTCCTCTTGATCAAATTCCAGTGACTTACAGTCAACTTCTGCCGTATCTGGTTCAAAGTTCATTGGTGGTTCCCAAGTTTCTTAACCCACCAAATTCATTCCCTCTTGGGTATGATTTCAATGCGCGATGTGGATATCATGCTGGAACAGTAGGCTACTCAACAGAGGATTGGAATGCCTACAAAGCCAAAGTTCAACAACTGATTGACCAAAAGTATTTGACTCTTCAAGGAGGAGATCTGTTTGTGAATGGCAACCCCGTACTCAAGTGAGCACCGAGACGACTGAATTTCATCTGAATCAACAAGTCAAGATAGAGCTCAAGTCTCCTCAACAACGACAGTCTTTTATTTCTTTACTGCATTTTCATGTGTATCTTGTTTAATTGTTTAAACTTTGTTTGCATGTAGAAACTTGTTTGTTTTTATCTTAATGCAATGAGTATGTTTATCTTGAAGTAATTCATTCGTTGTCACTCAATCCATTCGTTATCACTCTTTATGTTGATTTATGAGCATTTTTTATACCAACGTTACCAATCCTTTCGCCTAGGCAAAGATTGGAGGAAGGATGACGATAATTGAAAAAATGCCAGGTCTCTAGTCGTATCCTTTCGAGTAAAAACCTTGCTGATGATGTACAGGCCTTGTTTCAAATCCCAAACACCGAAGTTATAAGAGAGATAGACCCTCGTTAACCCCTTTCGAGCCTTGAAGTAGGAGTTTCTTTTCTTTTCGAAAAAAACCATCATTTTTACCCTGTGGGCGGGTAATGTTCAGTTAATTTGATCGGGCGTTCAGAACTCATCAAGAGAGTGTGCATCAAAGGATACAACAATGGTCATCCTTCAAAAGGTTGAGGAAGGTCAGAACCACAATAGTCAACCTTCATCTATCAACAATGTGCATCAAAAGAGAATGATACCATGTTGGGTATCTCTCGCACATCAGAAGGTCAACAGATGACAATACAATCCCTCAGGACTCAGACAGTCACCATCACTTCTAACAAATCAAAGGTTGTGTATAGATCCACGACTTGTTCAAAAAAAAATGAATAGAAAAAGACAAAAATCCCGCTAAGACGAAACTTAGTAATAAGTCGCTTAGGTAAAAGTCAGGCAAGATTCCGGAAAGTAAAAAATCCCGAAATGCATTTTCAAAGAAATTTTCAACAAATAACAAGTGGTGTGGTTAGACACCAAAGACAAAGTGAGTGACTGTCGTGTCCAAGAAACCTCGTATTGGTTCCTCAACCATCATAAACACCTCTCGAGAGATGAGTGCTCGTATCAAGATAGTTGAATTTAGGACTGAAGAACATCATGGAGAATGGGTGGGCACCAAATAATTTTGAGCCTAAAAATCATTTTTTCTAAAAAACCCGTGAACCAGGCCACGTTACTACAACCCTCAAAAGTCCTAATTGAAGCATGTGTTAATTCAAAAGCATACTGCGAAGAGATCGCGTTTACCTGACTCCTACAGTTTGTGTTAAGTATCTGTGTTGGTATCATATGCTCTTCTTATCTGTCATAAAGAAAAAGTTTTCAACATTGCACTCTAAAAGTGTTTCACTCACAAAAAATCATAATGTTTTTCATACAAAACTTCAAGACGCATAAATGTTATTATAATTGTCATAATAAACATTCTTTTACATGTAAAACAATTATTTGACATTAAAGAAGTTCACATAATGAACATCAGTGAAAATTTTAACTTTGTCCAAAGAAGAGTGTTCGCGTTAAAAAGTGACGCGCGAGGGAATCGAATCTGAATTCGAATTCTCTGGCCCGAAACGATTTACTCTTTTGATTTGTTTATAAAGATGCCGCGAGCATCAAAATTTATTATTTCCAACACAAGAAAAATGATTATGAAAAAGGGGAAATCTGCAATACCCTCAATTGATTTGATATGCATTACGACTAGCGCGAATTAGACGTAACGCATTGGGGAGATTCCGGGCAAGGGGGTTTTTTATATAAAGGGAATAGATGGAGCACCCTAAATATATATAGTTATCTATAGCTTTATATATGAATATGTTTGATATGTTTGTGTGTTTTAATTGCTACTTCTATGATTGGGAAAGTTTCTCCTTTGGATTTTAAGAAAGGTAGATTATGTGGGATCCTAGGTTTTGTTATTATTGTGCTCGCAAAGATCATTGGGATCTTCTGCATACATATCCCTTAATGGGAATCAGAGCATTTGTAGCTCGGATCTAAAGGGATCTATGGTTTTGTTTGGTTTGAGGGAGAAAGAAATTTGCTCAGCAAGGATGAGACCTTTTGCCTACGTATTCTCAAAAGGATGTTGAGAAAGTCAGAGCAATCGTAGTTCCCACTTATGCTAGTGGAAGCAACGGGATGTTATTAAGAGACAAAGACAAATGTCATCTTAATGAAAAATGTATCTAATCTATTTCATCACATACATTTTGAAAAGGATTGATTGATTAAAATCTTTCATCGTAAGTTATAGGTGTTTTGCTTGAGTGTACAAGCGTTACCACTTACGAGTTTTTAGAAAGATGTTTGAAAAAGATGATTGAATCTTTTAATTGTAAGGATTGGGTGTTTTTCTTGAGTGTACAAGCGTTACCACTTACGATTAAGAGATGTTTTTTGAAAAGAGTTTGAAAAGTTTTGACTGTATGTGATGTGATAGATGAGATACTTCTTCCATAGAGATGATAGATTTCTAAATCTCAAGGAGAAATTGATTGGATTAGGGGGATGCTTTTAAGAAGCCCGTGGGTCCTTGTATTGTAAGCCCAAGAGGAGGCATTCCGAGGGTCATCGAGGGTCCTTGTATGAAGCTCAAGAGGAAGCTATAGGGTATGGTTGGCTTTGGCTTTAAGAGTGGTTTCACCGGGAAACCATCCTCTTAGGATTTCAAGAGCGATTTCATCGGGAAATCATACTCTCAGGATTCTATCCTAGCGCGGGTGATTCTTTGTATTGGAAGCCCAATAGGAGGATGTTAAGAGATTTCCTGGTCTCTTTCTTGTTTGATGCCCAAGAGAAGGCTAAACTCAATGAGGAGTTCTTTTGAACGAAGCCCAAGAGGAGACTGACTCAACAGGGGAGTGATGTCTTATATGAAGCCTAAGCGGAGGCTAAACTCAGATGAATGAGTTTTCTTATATGAAGCCTAAGAGGAGGCTGAACTCATATGAAATAAGTTACCTTGTACAAAGCCCAAGAGGAGGCTAACTCTGCGGGGAACTTAATTGTTAGACTAGTTGTTATGTTATAACTAAACAGTTATATAAACAAGTATATGAAGTTTATTCACAGGAGTTTATGAAGGAAATATAAACAAATGTGTAAAGTTTATTTACAAGAGTTTATGAAGGAAATATAAACAAGTGTGTGTGAAACGAACGTTCGAAACGAGCGTAACTTGATTATTTACAAGTTTGATTGTGTACAAGGGAATGAATATGTACACGAATGGGTATTTATGTACAAGGAAATATGTATGTACATAGGAGGGTTGGGACTTACACTGTAAGGGAGGCCCATTGGTTTAAAAGCAGTTTCACCGGGAATAATGCTCCTCTTAATACCAATGGAAATGGTGTATAAACAAGCGAATAGACGAACGAAAGTTTGCTATACTTGAATATTTACGAAGGTATCTGTATTATGTACAAGCAAAAATTGGTATGTACATAAAAGAATTGGATACGTACAAGGAAATAATTATGTACATAAAAGAATTGGATATGTACAAGGAAATAATTATGTACATAAAAGAATTGGATATGTACAAGGAAATAATTATGTACATAAAAGAATTGGGACTTACATCGTGAGGGAGGCCCATGATCGGTTAAGAAATTCGAGGAAAAACGAGTTCGGTTTTATCTTCAAATCGGGTCGATCATGGAAAAAAGAGTGTAAGTTTGTTGAAAAGTTTTGAAAAGATACTGAAAATGTTTTTGAAAGGTGAAATATACCCTCAAGAAGTTTGGAAAAGATTCGAGTTTCGAAAGTTTGAAAGAAACATCTTTGAAAAGTACTTGAAAAGTTCTTAAAATGTCTCGTTTTCGGCTCGATGAAAATATAATCAAAAGAGAATATTTTTGGATTTTTTTGACACCATCCTAAAATAGACATGTTAAATGACAAGTGTGCAAAAAATCACCTCAAAATGAGGAGTTTTGATTGGGTTTTGAAAGCATTAAAGTTTGAAAAAAATGTGAAGAGAAAGCAAAAATGTTTGAAAAAATGGTCCTAAGGGGACTCGAACCCGGGACCATTGGGCAAGGCAAGGCAAGTGACTTAAGAGTGAGCTGGAAACCGCTGGGGCGGCAATACATCCGTTTATTTATTTTACTTCATGTTATTATATTATAAACGAAATATTTAAATTTCTGGCAATACTCTTCTTCTTCCTCGATCCTTCATTCAACCATGGATTCTTTGTTTCTCAATGAAAATGAACGCTGTAAACATCAAACTTGAACGAAATTTAACCAGGAACATGATGATGGTGGTTAATTTCATTTATTTTCAGTTTTAGATGACTAAACAAACACGAAGAACCCTAATTCCTAAAAATCAAGATGAAATCGTGTATGGCCATGGAATCAAGCAATTGATTGAGGGTTATCAATCAGTGAAGGTGCAGAAACAAAGCGGCCAAGAGTTTTTTGAACTGAAAGTTAAAAAATATGAAGTTCAAAGTTTGAGTTCTTACCTCTTGAAGCTGAGATCGAATTCTTTGAAGGAGTGTTTCCAGTTGATGTTTGAGGATTGCTATGGCTTCACTGGATCCTATGGAAGGTATCTGGATGCTTAGCTCGATTTGAAATGTCCTGGATTGTTCCACCCAAGTCCAACTGCAGTTCCTTGAAGTGAACTTCAAATTATTGGTTAGAGGTGTTACAGGTCAAGGATGATGGTTTGTATCATTCATATGAAGCATGTGGATGATGTTCAAATGATAAAATCAAGACTAGCTCGAGCCAATTAACACTTTGAAAGTTAAGGCAGTTTTTGCAAGTTTGAAAATTTGAAAAGCAACTCTGAGTTTTAGTTGTTCTTGGGTTGATTTTAAGTTTCAAACAAGTTATAATTAAAGTTTAGAACATGTTAGACACCAAATTTCTCATAGTTTTTCACAAGATTTGCAAAAGTGCAAAATCCTCACTTTTGAACTATGTAACTTGAAATTTAAGAAAGAAGAGAGAAAGCTTGATCTTGCATAGCTTTGGTGTAGTTTCAATTTGAAAACATGACCTCTATTTATAGGTCAAGAAATCAGAATGGTAAGTGAAGAAGATTGGCTTGAACTTGAGCAACTTGCCTTAGAGGGCAAGAAAGTCATTTTTGTCATAAATGCAAATGGAATATTCTTTTAACCATGTGTGATACGGTGAACTGACTTTGTAGGATTTTTGTATCCAAATGTGCGGATAGCAAGAGTCGCCACCGACTTTTATTTTTATCCAATTAAGGGAAGGTAAAAGTAACAGAAAAAGACCTTCGTTAGATTCTGAGTTCGGGAGAATGGTTATGGAAAGGGAAGGTATTAGCACCCCTTTCCATCCGTAGTTATCTACGGGCTCTTAGTTGCTCTAGATCACTTTTTAAAAAATTGCTTTCTGTGTGTTTGACAAAGATGTTTGGAAAAAAAGGCATTTCGCTTTGACTTTGTAATGACTCATGTAGGAGTGTATACAAAGTGTTCGGAAATGTTTTTGTTTTGAAAAGAATTTGAACTTTGAAAAAAGTGTGTGGTGTGAAAAGTATTTTGATAGAGCAAGCAACTAGGAGACTTATTACCCACTCAGAATTGGTCGTTTTTGTGTTATTTTACGTTCCTTTAGAATAGCGTTATCCATACCATTAGTTGGTAGGTAACTCCATTCGTGTTGGATGTAAGCGGGACATTCGAAGGGACATCGGATGGTCATCGAAAGCAACTTGTAGGAAGTATCCTAGCACATTCGAAGGGACTATCATCATTTTTCGTAGGTGACAATCGAGGGTCAAGATCATGTATTCGGAGGCGACATCGTGGGTCTTATGATCTTTGTATCGAAGGGACTATGATGATTTGTTTTGAAGGCAACGGTGCTAGAATACCTCTACGTTCGAGGGACATGACCATTTTGAATTCGCAAAGGCAACGAGAGAGAATTACCCTAAGGGGTGCGTGTGTGATAGAAGTGTGTTGAATTCAGAATATATTATCTTGAAGATTAGTGTGAGCTATGTCCAATTATTATCTTGCCATACACGCCTAATTACTAGCAATTGATAAGGGTGCGGAAAGTAAAATGCGGAATGTAAAGGTGCGGAAAGGTAAATATCCTACGCTATTACATGGCTTTGGGGCAGATACATAATTTTAAACTTGCGGAAAATAAAACCCTAGATTAAACTATTACAACCCATGAGCAATTACATTATTGGAAAAAAATAGAATGATAAAAAGAAAACGTCCGAATCGGAGCAACCTGTGAAAGAATAAGAGATCGGAGAATGCAATATGAATCGAACAAGAGAAAAAATGTTAGAAAAATGCAAGTTTTAATATGAGAAAATTAACATAGGCTGGAAATAAGATAAATAAACTAAAATAATTTTTTGGGATTTTTTGGAAAAGATTTAATAATTAAAATGCAATTAAAAGTGAATTAAATGCAAAAATATAAATAAAAATAAATATGCATGCAAAATTGGATTTTTAAATTTATTAAATTAAATAAAGGTTTTTATGAAAATAATGCAAAAAGAAAAAATGTTTTTGGTAATTTTTTAATGCAGAATAAAAATCATGAAAATAATTAAAACAATGCAAAATATTAAATAAATAAGAAAATATAAAAATAGGAAAAGTTTGAAGTTTGGAAAAGAAAAAGAAAGAATCGGCGCTGGGAAGGATCGAACAGGGGTCCTTTGAGAGCATCCTAGAATAGTGAGCGTCTTTACCACTGGGACAAGTGGCTCTTTGTGTTTGAAAGAACGAAATCAATGAAATATATGTGATGACA
Source organism: Vicia sativa (assembly GCA_021764765.1). Taxonomy (NCBI): domain Eukaryota; kingdom Viridiplantae; phylum Streptophyta; class Magnoliopsida; order Fabales; family Fabaceae; genus Vicia; species Vicia sativa. The sequence continues at coordinate 155,546,839 of CM038795.1, read as the reverse complement.
CGTCCTGGATGAATTTGAAAACAAAGTCAGCACGCGTGGGGCCCTCGCTGGATGAGAGAACGAATCAGAATGCACCATGAAGCCACGCAAGCCACGCCGGAGTCAGATCGAGTCAACGACGCCGGAGCCCTAGCTCCGGTCTCTTCTCCGATCAAACAAAATTCGAAACCTGCAAAACACAGCAATTAAATGGAAAAAGAAGACCCTACCCCCCTAAATCGGACCCTACGAATCCATTGGTGGCTTTAGTTTCTCCTGAAAACAACTGTATGAACCGGTTCGAATCAAACAGTTCGAAATGCCCTAGCTATGGTGATCTGAGTTCTACACGTCTAAGCTTGCATGTAAGGCTTCATTCATGACCTAACAAGCATCCTGGATCGATACAAACACACAAGAAACGTTAACAATGCATGAATAATGAAATTCGAATTTCAAAATATACCAAATCGGAGTATGTTCTTGTGCACGATCCGCACTGGCCTCGAGCGATGGATGTTTTGACTCGAACCTCCCGAGCAAGTTTAGATGGATGGCTTTGGCTGAAACTTGCTGGAGAATAAAATTCGAATTTTCAAGAATTGAGAAAATTTTTGCAAGAGTTTGGGTTTGTTATTAGGTTAGGGTTCCGTCCTCTTGTTTGTTCACAATGCTGGCAATTTATAGAAGAGGTTTGGATGGCAAAAGAGTGAAAAAAAGATTGGATCATTGATGTGCAAATATTTTCTTTGAAAATCAAATCAAATTTTGAAGAAAATATGATTTTCTCATCAATGCCATGGCTTGCACGAATTTGGTAAATGGTGTGGGCTTTCTTGGACATTAAGAGAGATATAAATTCAACTTAATTGAAAAAATAACTTAATTTTCATATTTTACATAATTTATTTTTGAATTAAATGTTGTAAAATTCAAATATAAACCATGAAAATCAAAAATCACCAATGCCAAGCTTTTATGGGTCAAAAATAACATCATGAACAAATTTGGATCAAAAGATTATAGGCCCATTTGGAAAATTTTGCATTTTGACCAAAATGTCCTTTTGTGCAATTGTCCAAAATTCCCCAACTTCTGAGTAGTGTATCTTGCTCATTTTTCCACATTTTTGAGAGTTCTTAGACTTTTTGGAAAGCTCTAAGAGTCCTCTAAACAATGTCTTTGGTCTCATCTCAATTGGAGTTACCATGCTCAATATATCTTCAAAACAAAAAGTTGACTTTTTGTTGACTTTGAAAATGACCTGTAATGTTTTGAGCTATACCTCTCAAATGAAGCATTTTTTGGACATTCTTGTGAGACATGAAGTTGTAGAGAATTGAATTTCCTTCAAAACAAGAGGCGGTGGAAAAATTTCTGAGAAAGTATGAGAAAGTTATGATCAGGTCAAAGTTCAGTTGACTTTTCATCTAGAAACCCTAATTTAGAAAGTTTGACTTTTTGAGCAAATCTTGAGTTTTCTTGATGAATCATGATCAACACTTGATCAAATGATGAATGTTACTTCAAAATGAGGATGTTGACCAAAAATCAGAAGTTTTGACTGTATGTTGACCACAGTTGACTTTTTGTCCAATACACCCGATTTTCAACCATCTGAGCAATTGTCTGAGGAAACTTGACTTGTGAGGCTTGAAACTTGACATGGAGAATCTTTGAAGCATATGAGGAGGCATGAAGGCCATTGGAGATGTTGGAAATCCATCTTGAATTGAGAGATACCAAACCCTAGTTTGGGTTGATTGTCTAGGAGAGAGTTTGTCTGATCAACTCTTGAGGAATCCTTGAGCATAGATGTATGAAATCTCTTGAATAGATGGAGGGCAAATTTTGGGGTATGACACCATGGTTAAAACTTAACTTGATCTTATCTCCATAATAATTACCTCTCATCTGATTTTTATCAGCTCTAGCCTATCTCCAATTGGTGACAAGGCTTCTAGAAAGAGATTTTGCAAAAATGACTTATAACTTTGAAGCATGTACTTGAAAATCATGGCTTTTGGAGCTTTATGTTTCAAAATCAAAAGTGTAGCTAGACAAAATGGTTTTGCAAGTTCTTGGACATTTTGTAAAGCTTGTAGCAAGGGCTACAACTTTCATGTTTTGAGTTTTTTCTAATTCCAAGTGGAACTATGTGAAAAAATGCCATGAAAGTAGGAAAAAACATGAAATTTTTAACACTTAAAAATTTTCTAAGTGTTGAAAATTTTGACTTTTTGTTGACTTTTCCAAATTTCTTGATTTTTTATGATCATGATGGATCATTTGAAGTATTTTGATGATTGAAAAAGTTTTGTCTTGAAAAAGTTGACCAAAAGTCAAAGTTTGACTTTTCAGTGCAGATGAAATTTCATCAGATGATCCAGAAATTGACTGATGAAAAATGTGAACTTCTGTGATGTTTTGAATCAAAAAATTAGGTCAACATATTGCATTGAGGATATGAAGATCAATCTCCAGGCAAAAAAGTCATCCATTGATTAGAAAATCAGTGATTCCTTATCCTCGATAAAAACCCTAATTGGTCGATTCTTGATAGATCATGAGAAAAAGTTGGATATCTGAAGATCAAAGGTTGATGATTTGATTAAGATAGATCATTTAAGGTGAGTGAAAACTCAAACCCTAATTGATCACTTCTTTAACAGATGAAAAAAAATTGAAGAAACCCTGATTTTGACTTGTAGAAGCCACACCCGATTTCTTCTGTTCTGAACTGTTAGTGATGCAGTAATGCAAATGTAAGGTGGTATATTAGGTCAAAAATTGGGGTATGACAGATGCCCCTATTTAAGTTTCTTTAACCTGAGATATGAAGATGAATATCTTCGTCTCGATTGGTGTGAAGAGACTTAAATATCAGAATACGCAAATTTTGGACCTAAGATACCAAAAAATGCGAATGATGCAAAATGATTGCAAAAAGTTCACCCAGGAGACATCAAAGAATGACATGCTGGGGAAAGATTGTGAGGATAACTCAATCTGTCTAAGAAAGGAGAATCTTGTTTGTTGGGAAACAAGTAATATGTTTCACTAGGAAAATAGATTCACAATGTATGTGAATATCTGTTTCGCTTTGGGAAACGAGGGGATTACCTTCTGTCAGCCTTGTGACAATTTTTAAGGTAAAGGAAGATGATAATTACCAATTATCAGCCTTGTGATAGTTTATGGTAACGAATTCTGAAGATATTACCAATTATCAGCGAAGTGATAACTATAACAAAGTAATTCTTGAGAAATTTACTGAGTATTCAGCCTTGTGAATAACAGTCAATGATGGAAACAGATCTCAAATGAGTTTCTAATTTCCCAGCTACAATCTTGCCGGGGATCTCTCTCTCTTGAGAAGATGCGGGCATTTTGATTGAAAAGACACAGGTTTTCTTTTAGACAGAAAGACAACTGCAGAGATTTCTTGAACTTTCATGATTTGCACTTGCTAAGAAGATCAATCATTTTATGATAAGTTTCAAGATGTAAAGGAAATAAGCAGCTCAGAAGACGAGGCTATTGCTTATTGTTTGCAGTTAGATTTTTTTTTGTGAAATCTAAACCTGGGTTGGTTAGAGACGAGGTTCTATCCAGGAATGAATTGGAAAGAAAAGGTCAATCAAGACTTTGTTCCTAATGAGAAATGATCTCAGCTGGGGAATAGGAGAGAAAAATGTATTTTCTGCTTGGGGATAATCTACTGGAGAGATGACACACCCACACTTGTTTTTTAGGAATGAACGCAACCTGAACAAGTGACATTTGAAGCAAACATTTGAGAAATGCAGGAATGCATTACTGATGCTATTATGTATGAATGATGAATGTTATGAATGTCATATGCATACGGACAATACTTGACACGACAACAAAAAGGGTATTTGGGAAAAGGACTACGTCACAGTTCAAATAAATACTCAACAAAATCTGCAGCAATGACGTAGACGTTACTGATGATGAATCTGAGTTGCATGCTTTAAACTTTTCTGAAAGGCATTTCTATGGCAACCTTGTTGAGGTTCTTTTTGGATAAGAATACCGTCCTTTGATGATCTCTTTTGAGGAAAAGAAAACTTCTTTAGCAGTTGTTTTATCCTTTCAGAGGTCGAAACACTCACGGAGAAGCTGTTGAAGTTCTTCCTGTATTCATAGTTCAAAGGAAAATTTCGCTTTTATTTCAAAACTTTGAAGTAGAAATTCATTAAAAAAAATTTAGTTTCCAAAGTGGGCACAAGGCTCAAATTTTATTGATAGAATGGTAATCAGCCAAAGGGGTGATTCCATGAGCTATTTACAAGAGTTGGAAATGATAATTTATTGGGAAAAAGCTACATTGAAAGCAAATAACCGTTATTATCCCTAACAGCTTTGAATTCCCACCGTGCTTGTTGCTTTAGAAGATTTGATTGAAGATCCGTTGATGGAAGATTCTTCAGGTTGACGAAGTACAGACTGATGCAGTTACTTTGTCATTTTGATCCTTAATTTTTGCATAGATTGCCTTTTCAGGTTTTCAATCTATCAGAATAATTTCTGTTTATTATCTCTAATTTTTTCCTGGACCACCTTTTCAGGTTTTCAATCCACCGAGACGCTCTTTTTTTCCTAAGCCGCCCTTTTCGGGTTTTCGACTTACCGAGCTGTTCTTTTGTGTTTTTAGACAAAGTATTTCTTGACTGCATCAGCATTCACAGGATGCGGGAGTTCATCACCGTCCATGGTTGTGAGAGTCATAGCACTGCCAGAAAAGCTTCTTTTGACGATGTATGGGCCTTCGTAATTAGGAGTCCATTTGCCCCTAGAATCTGGTTGAAAAGACAAAATCTTTTTAAGCACGAGGTCGCCTTCTCGGAATTCACGAGGTCGAACCTTTTTGTCGAAAGCTTTCTTCATCCTTCTTTGATATAATTGTCCATGACACAGAGCATTCAGACGCTTTTCTTTGATTAAGTTCAGCTGGTCGTATCTGCTTTGACACCATTCGGCCTCAGATAACTTAGTTTCTATGAGAACTCTCATTGATGGAATTTCAACTTCTACGGGGAGCACTGCTTCCATGCCGTATACTAGAGAAAAAGGAGTTGCCCCTGTTGAAGTACGTACTGAAGTACGATACCCATGCAGAGCGAATGGCAGCATTTCGTGCCAATCTTTGTAAGTGATGACCATCTTTTGGACGATCTTTTTGATGTTTTTGTTGGCAGCTTCAACAGCTCCGTTCATCTTTGGCCGGTAAGGAGATGAGTTATGATGCTCAATCTTGAATTCCTCATACAGTTCTTTCATCATTTTGTTGTTCAAGTTCGATCCATTGTCTGTAATGATCTTACTTGGAACTCCATATCGGCAAATGAGGTTGTTCTTGATAAACCTCACAACCACTTGTCTTGTGACATTGGCGTAAGACGCTGCTTCGACCCATTTGGTGAAGTAATCAATAGCCACTAAAATGAAGCGATGTCCATTGGACGCTTTTGGTTCGATCATCCCAATCATGTCGATGCCCCACATGGAGAAAGGCCACGGAGAAGAGAGAACATTGAGTAGAGTTGGCGGCACGTGGATCTTATCTGCGTAGATCTGGCACTTGTGACATCTTTTGATGTGTTTACAACAATCATATTCCATCGTTATCCAATAGTATCCTGCCCTTAAGATCTTTCTGGACATTGCATGCCCATTTGAATGGGTTCCATAGGACCATTCATGCACTTCGTGGATTATCGTGTCTGCTTCATGTCTGTCGACGCATCTGAGCAGAACCATGTCGAAGTTTCTTTTGTATAGCACATCTTCATTTAGGAAGAAATTTCTAGAAAGCCTCCTTAGAGTTTTCCTATCTTTGTACGATGCCCCGAGTGGGTACTCCTGAGTTTGAAGGAAGCGTTTGATGTCGTGGAACCACGGTTGATCATCGAAGACTATTTCAGTTGCAAACACATATGCAGGTCTTTCAAGGCGTCTGATACGGATTTTAGGCATATCATTCCAATTGTTGACTTTGAACATGGAAGATAAGGTAGCCAAGGCGTCTGCCATTCGATTCTGATCTCGAGGGATATGATGCAGTTCCACTTTGTTGAAGAAAGTCAACAAACGTCTTGCATAATCTCTGTAGGGAAACAAACCAAGATGATGAGTTTCGTACTTGTCTTTGATTTGATTGATCACAAGGGCTAAATCTCCATATATGTGAAGGATTTTGATCCTCAAGTCGATGGCTTCTTCGATACCCATGATACAAGCTTCATATTCTGCGATGTTGTTGGTGCAATCAAATAGCAATCTGGCGGAAAACGGGATATGAGAACCCTCGGGAGTAATGATGACTACCCCAATTCCATTGCCAAAAACGTTAACTGCTCCATCAAAGATTAAGCCCCATCTAGATTCTGGATCAGGACCTTCTTCAGGTAATGGTTCGTCACAATCTTTCATCTTTAAGTACATAACATCCTCGTCAGGGAAGTCAAACTTGAGAGATTGGTATTCGTTGATCGGTTGATAAGCCAAGTGATCAGCGAGAATGCTTCCTTTGACCGCTTTTTGGGCACGATACTGGATGTCATATTCAGATAATAGCATCTTCCATCGAGCAATTCTTCCTGTTAAGTCAGACTTTTCAAAGACGTACTTGATTGGATCCATTTTGGAGATTAACCAGGTCGTGTGATTGATCATGTACCTGGCGGAGACGTTTTGAAGCCCATACCAAAGCACAACATGTTTTCTCGAGCATGGAGTAACGAGTTTCACAATCTGTGAATTTTTTACTCAAGTAGTAGGTGGCATGCTCTTTCTTACCGGTTTCATCTTGTTGTCCAAGCACGCAGCCCATGGAATCTTCTAGCACGGTAATGTACATGATTAATGGTCTTCCTTCGACTGGAGGAATCAGTATTGGAGGTTCTGACAGGTATTCCTTGATACTGTCAAACGCTTTTTGGCAATCTTCGATCCACACAACCTCTTGATTTTTGCGGAGAAGCTTGAATATCGGCCCACAGGTAGCAGTCATTTGAGAGATAAATCTGGAGATGTAATTCAACCGTCCAAGAAATCCTCTTACTTGCTTTTCTATTTGTGGCGTAGGCATTTCTTGAATAGCCTTGACTTTGTCAGGGTCAACTTCAATACCTCTTTGACTGATGATGAAACCTAGGAGTTTTCCGAATCTTACCCCAAAGGTGCATTTGTTAGGATTCAGGCGGAGCTGAAATTTCCTTAGTCGCTGAAACAACTTTAAGAGATATTCTATATGCTCTTCTTCAGTGTCAGACTTTGCTATCATGTCGTCCATATAGACTTCGATCTCTTTGTGCATCATGTCATGAAAGAGAGTAGTCATCGCCCTTTGGTAAGTTGCGCCTGCATTCTTTAATCCAAACGACATTACTTTGTAGCAAAAGGTGCCCCATGGGGTGATGAAGGATGTCTTCTCCATGTCCTCGGGAGCCATTTTGATCTGATTGTAACCAGAGAAACCGTCCATGAAGGAAAAGACGTTGAACTTTGCAGTGCTATCCACTAGCATGTCGATATGCGGTAGTGGGAAATCGTCTTTTGGACTAGCTTTGTTCAAATCCCGGTAGTCAACACACATTCTGACCTTTCCGTCTTTCTTGGAGACAGGCACTATGTTGGCTAGCCATTGAGGATACTCAGAGGTGACGAGGAAACCTGCGTCGAGCTGCTTTTGAACTTCCTTTTTGATTTTGTCAGCCATATCAGGGTGAACTCTTCTCGGTCTTTGTTTAACTGGCGGACACTCCGGTTTTAATGGCAAGTGATGTTCCACGATGCTGGTATCTAATCCCGGCATGTCTTGGTAGGACCAAGCGAACACATCAACATACTCTTTGAGAAGATCTATCAGTTTGCTCTTGACGTTCTTGTCGAGTAAAGCTCCAATATTCACTTCTTTTTTGTCTTCCTCAGAACCTAAGTTGATTGCTTCCAAAGGCTCCTTGTGAGGCTGAATGATTCTTTCCTCGTGCTTAAGTAGTCGAGAAATCTCATCTGGGATCTCTTCTTCAACTTCTTCCTCGGCGACTTCACTGGGGATTTCTAAGTTGGAAGAGAGTATAGAGTTATTGCGTTCAATGGATTTGTCCATTTGTTAACCTGCATGTTCTGATTTATGTTTGATTAACTAACTCTTCCCTCTTTTTTTTTGTAGAAAAAGTTAATGTGAAAATGTATGCAGATTATTATTATTATTATTATTATTTTTGAAGATTTTTATTGTGTTTTTTAGGATTATCATTTCCAAGAAAGGGTAAAAATGAAAAATAACACAACATGTGGAATCAAAACAACGTTATTTATGATTCACAATATGAAACAGGGCCCTAAAATACAAACTCATTTGTCTTGGGCAAGACAAAGAGAAATTATTTAAAAGCTAAACCCTATAAAACATCTCTTCGCTTTGGGCGAGGCGAGAGTTCAAAACAAAAGCAAAATAAACTACTTAGAACTATGAACATTAGTTCGAACTTCAACAGGCTTCCAATAGTAGCGAACTCCTTGGATGTCAAGATATTCTGGTAGTTTTCCATTTAGCTTGTTTCTTGAATAGACTTTGGTCGTTGGTCGAACAGGCTTTGAAGACTCAGGATGTTTGACCTTGCCTTTTGTGCTGCTGAAACGATCTTCTTCTGTTTGATGGACAGATCGAGGAGCATGGAACACAGCATATGTACTTTCCATTGGCATTCGTGTTGAATTCTGGGGATGTTCTTTCCAATCTTCTGAGTGAAGAGACTCATTGTCTGCAACGCTTTCCAATTCGTTTCCAGAATCATATCCCTGATCTTTAGTAATCACGTTGATGTAATGATAGTTAAGATCTGTTTTAACAAACTCCCCAGGCGCGTTAAAGCAGAGATCTTCATTTGGAACCTCAATTGGTTGATGAGATCGAGAAGATGTGTATAACTCTTCTGGTTGACTAGGATACTCAAAAGGATCATCCCATCCAGTTGGTTGGATGTCTTCAATTCTGATTTTTGAGCTTTCAGGTGTAGTGTATTTCACCATGTAGTCAAATTTTCCACTTGGTTCTCCCAAGGTATCCCAAACTTCAGAAGGGACAGGTGGATTTTCATTCTCATTCTTTTGTAAGGACATGCCTTTAAATTGGTCAGTCGGAGGATAGAACGGCGCGTATGATTCTTCTTGAGACACATATTCAGAGCTGGTAAGATAAGTGCTCCACTCTTCAGATCCGGAGAGATCGTCTTCATCACCTTCATTGGTAAGAACGTTAACCTCTTGAAGAACAGGAAGGTGATTTGGAAGGTATGCAGACCAATCGTCATTGGAAGGTCGACTTCCCCAATAACAGATTTCCTTGACCCATCAAAGGATCTTACCACTATATCGTTGAATTTCATCGGCGTTCCTTTGTAAGATAAACGAGCGAGAGTTATTTTTGGCATTACATTCAAGGATGAACCGGTATCCACTAGTACATTGGACAGAGAGTCTGATTGGCAAACCATAGAGATATGCAGGGCCAGGTTGTGATCTTTTCCTTCCTCTGGGAGTTCTTCATCACTGAAGCTTAAATTGTTGCAAGCTGTTATGTTGCCCATAATTCCACCAAATTGATCTGTAGTCACGTCGTGATCTATGTAAGCTTGATCTAGTACTTTCATCAAAGCTTCTCGGTGGGCTTCAGAATTCAGAAGTAGAGATAATATCGAAATTTTGGAAGGAGTCTGCATGAGCTGATCCACAACTCTGTACTCACTTTTCTTGATTAGCTTCAAAATTTCATCGAAATCTGAGTTGACATTGGTTCCTTCAGACGGACCAACGTTTATGTTTGGGATTACCAACGGGAATCCCCATGGGATTCTCGGGAGGTGTATTAACTGGATTTTGTCCAACAGCGGGAACAACGGGTTGCTTTGGGGGCAACGGAGTATGTACACGTCCACTTCGCGTTACTCATCCAATTTCAGTTATGTTAACATCAGTTGAAAAAGTCGGCATGGGTTTCTCCTTCCCATCTTCTATCATGGTTGCATTGTATTGATAAATAATTGCTTTGTTAGAGTTGTACGGAACAGGGACCAGGTAGACAGATCACCAAAGGAGACTCTGGAACTCTTGGACCGTTATATTCAACTTCCACACACTTGGGTACGTTGAAACAGGGGATAATGACGTTTACTTCGGGAATTTCCGAGTTGATATCTGAGACTAAAAGCTCATGCGGAAAATGCCCTACCATATTCATGTCATAGTCGTTTTTGTTTCTGAAGATCTGTATATCACCAATGTCTATTAACCGTTGAATTTTTGCTCTTACGATTGGACATTCTCGAAAATCCTTGAAGCAGATTCTGCAAGCTGTGTAGTCATGTTTAGTGAAAGCGCCCATTGTACTATATGTATCATGGAGCTGTACCAAACTTTCTCTTATCATATTCACATCTGTGACGAGATACCGATCTGTATTCCTTAGTATCAAATTCACGGTATGTCCACTATGATTGAGAAGTGGATTTTCTTGCACATTTGGATTTGTGTTCCTAAAGGAAAGAAGATTAGACCTTATTAACCTTTGTACTTCAGCTTTTAGTGCTATACAATGTTCGAGATCATGACCCGGTGCCCCTTGATGAAAAGGGCAAGATACGTCTGCTTTGTACCACCATGGTAATTTTTTTGGTACTGGAGGTGGTGACCTTGTTTGCACAAGATTCCTTTCTATTAATGCAGGATATAGTTCTGTGTACGTCATTGGAATTGGATCAAACTGCGAGACCCAGAGGGCGCACAATTCTGATTGTTGTATTGCTGAGCCTGTTGTCGAGGCTGTTGAGTTTGCTGGAACTGTGGAGCAATTCCTGTATTTGAACTTGTATTAACAATTGGCGCTATGGTAGCTACCTGTTGTTGTTGACTGACATTCTTCCTTGGTTTCCCTCGGGATACCATTCCTATGTCATGTTCCTTTTTATTTGGAAAATTGGTTCCAACCCTCTTGGTTCCACTGGAAGATCCACTCTCTTTGACTAGGCGTCCTGTTCAAACTCCTTCTTCTAGCCGCATTCCCATACTTACCATCTCGATGAAATCTCCGGGAGCGCTAGAAATCATGCGTTCGTAGTAAAATGGGCCAAGAGTGTTTAAGAAAACCTTGGTCATTTCCTTCTCCTCTAACGGTGGGTTGACTTGGGCAGCGATTTCCCTCCAACGTTGGGCGTATTCTTTGAATGTCTCTCTTTCCTTCTGAGACATGGAGCGGAGTTGATCCCGATCTGGAGCCATGTCCAAGTTGAATTTGTACTGTTGGACAAAGGCTTCGCCTAGGTCATTGAATGTCTGGATATTTGCACTATCTAGTCCCATGTACCACTTCAGTGCGGCACCGGTAAGACTGTCTTGAAAATAGTGAATGAGCAATTGGTGATTGTCATTATATGTAGACATCTTCCTAGCGTACATCGTATGATGACTCTACGGGCAGGAATTTCCTTTATACTTTTCAAAGTCAGGGAGTTTGAACTTAGCGGGTATCCTTACGCGAGGAACTAGGCACAGATCGTGGGCATTCTTCCCAAACAATTCCTTTCCACAGATTATTTTAATCTCAAGCTGCATCTTATGGAACTGTTCCTGGAGATTCTCCATCGGGCCACGAGAATTCGTGTTATTGCCTGGATTATGGTAGACCTCTTCGTCCGCAGTAGTGTGAACTACAGAAGCTGTGTTGATCATGATTGGTTGAGAAACCGTCATAGTGACTTGCGGAAAGGTTACTCCATGCTGCGGAGTAAATGTTGAGTTCTGTAAAGTAGGAACCTCGATCGTGGTTGTTTGCACCTGAGAAAGAGGTTGACGAAATCCGATGCCAAAATTGAAAGGCATGCCCCATGGATAACCTTCTGGCATACTGAAGAGTGGACTACTAGCTGCAACAGTTGAAACTGGAGTAGTAGTGATCTCTGAAATCGTAGCTTGATTTTGACTGCTCAATGTTGCTTGCTGACTTTGCGTAGTTGCCAATGAACTTACCAAAGAAGTGAGTCTCTCCACCTCTTCTTGAAGTGTTGTCACCGTGCTACGAAGCTCAACATTTTCTTGCTCGAAACCCTCCATTATTTTCCTTCTTTTTGAACGAGTATTGTATGTACGAGTTGGCTGTGGACGTGGTCGAGAGACTCTAAGATGCGACAGCTTGGCGATCTTTCCTTTTCTGGAAAAAATTCTGAAAGATAAGACTCTAAATAACAAACTCGATATGCAAAGTATGATGCATGATTATGAATGCGAAGAGAAAGAATTTCCAAAGAATTTACGCTAAAAGAGAAATTTCTGGCAAATATTTGGATGGAAAACACTTATTTTATTGAATATTGAAAGAAGATTACAACAATTTTGTTTTTGAGCATAGCTCTTACAATGATAAAATAAATGATAAAATTACAATCTAAACTAATTAATTGTCCTCGTCGGATGAAGATCCAAAGGCTTGATGTAGCTTCAACTTCAGGATTTCTTTCCCATAGTGAGCTTTCAGTTCAGCTTTCTCGGCTTTTAGCTTGCTGATGACTTTCTTCCACTCGTCAGGGAGCAGGATTGCTGGTTGTCATTTCCTCAAGCTTTCTTTTCCTTTCTTTGATGTATCTTTTGGTCGCGTTATCTTTCTGACGAATCTTCTCATCTTTCTCCATGAGTCATTCATCTTGGAAGTAGAGCGTCTTTTCATGATCTTTGACTTGCTTCTTAAGCTTCTCGTTTTCGAGATCAGTCTTAAAGAACTTGTCTTCCAAAGCCTCTTTCTCAAGCCTCATCTTGGCCAAAGCTTCTTGGTATTCTCCCATAGTCTCGACGGGAAAAATTATTAATTTGGACGTTGCAAAGAACATGGGTTCTTCATAAGCATAAAGGCATTCGGAATTCCTTTGCTCTTTTCTTCACCCAAGAAGTGTAGATTTCCATGGCTACACAATTTCTTGCATTACCCTTTTCTTTCCTTCGGATGTGATGCCAAGCTCTGATCATTCTGTCTTTCAAACCTTGGGAATCTTCCCCTTCATGATAGAAGTAGATCTCTATTGTGAAACCAAGAGGTTTACTAGAGTTTGCATACCCGAGTTGACGTCTTGCCAAGAATGGGTTGTAGTTGATTCCTCCTTTTGTACCGATGAGAGGTACGTTGGCAAATTCTCCACAACTTTCAATGATTTCCATCTCATTGTCTGCCAAGGTATACCAATGGATATCGCTGCTTGTAAGAGACATGAGTCTTGAGACCAATGCCAATCGCCTTTGTTTTCGCGGAAGATAGGAGATTTAGGCAAGTGTGAGACAATCCATTTGAAAACAGAGGTACAACACACAATAGTTCCATCTCCTTGACGATTCCTATGATGAATGGAGAAATCGTGTCACCAAGAAAAGTGGGAACGGGATTTCCAATCAGAAAGATCCTTATGGCATTGATATCAACAAAACTTTGGACGTTGGGAAACAACACCAATCCATAGATGAGTAAAGCTAAACAGCTTCAAAGGCTACCATACTACCGGCCAGAGAATTTAAGAGCCTTCTCCATTAGGAACTTTGAAGTTAGTCCTAAGAGTTTTCCTTTGGTAGTTAGGTTTTTGTCTATCTCTTTAAGTGAGTCATTGTTGCAATGATGGTGACTTAGGAATGGCTTCCAAACCATTGAAAGGCACTTTATCTCGATTTCGAGATACCTAGGATGTGCGCATTTTCCAAAGTAGGCATCAACCGATAGTCGTGGAATGTGAAAATGATAGGCGGATCGAAATTGAACGAAAGTTTTGAAAAGTCCTTCATCAACGTTAGTGTTTAGGATAAAAGAGTTCCATAGCGTTTCAAACCGAGGGATCTTCTACCAAGGATGCTAACTCTTTAACTTTCCTACATCAGAATTCTAAACTGTATTTGGTGAATCTTCCTCTAACGTCCATCACTCTAACCTAAAATATTTTCAAAGAAAAATCTCTAAATTCTTTGGAAATGGGAAGAGAAATGAAGTTTTGAATGAATGCCACAAAGATTCAAACATGGTTAGTGGTTATACACACGCAAGCCGCAAGTCACGAGCATGAGGCCAACGATAAGAACCAAATGTGGGTAAGTTCTAAGGGCTTATTCATCCGTGAAACGGTTCACCGATAACGTGTTCAACGCTTCTCTTTGAAATATTATCGATTTGTTGAATACTCAAGTCCAATAATATTTTTCAAGAAAACTCGCTCGATCGTAGTCTCGCATGACAATTATTCTAAGCTTACCTGAATAACTGCGACTACATCCTAAATGGCCGATGGTTTATGTGTTCTCTGTACCACTACCGTAAGTTCTCTTGAAAGCAAAATGTCTTTGCAAATACTTGCTAAACACAAATACTCCCAAGACAACCTCCAAGAGAGGGATCTCAAATTAACTCTAAGTAATGAAACTTCCCACAAGTTAATAGGACTATACCCCCACCTAGATCTTAAAATGTTTCTTAAACCGGTTAGATTTCTTTCCATCGATGAAATCGCAAAACACACAATAAAGAGAAACAAACATATGCATATATGAAAGCTTAATTTTTTTTCTTTTGAAAACAAAAAGCTTGGTGCTCTTGAAAGAGTCGCATTTTTGAAAATCAAAATTTAACATACTCCCACAGAGTCGCCATTTTTTCTGTTCGCTAAAAAGTGACGTGCGCGAGGGAATCCAATCAATTCTCCGGCTCAAACGATTTACTCTTTGATTTGTTTATAAAGATGCCGCGAGCATCAAGCTTTATTATTTCCAACACAAGAAAATGATTATGAAAAGGGGAAAGTGCAATACCTCAATTGATTTGATATGCATTACGACTAGCGAACTAGACGTAACGCATTGGGGAGATTCCGGGCAAGGGGGTTTGTTATATAAAGGGAATAGATGGAGCACCCTAAATATATATAGTTATCTATAGCTTTATATATGAATATGTTTGATATGTTTGTGTGTTTTAATTGCTATTTCTATGATTGGGAAAGTTTCTCCTTTGGATTTTAAGAAAGGTAGATTATGTGGGATCCTAGGTTTTGTTATTATTGTGCTCAGCAGATCATTGGGATCTTCGCATACATATCCCTTAATGGGAATTAGAGCATTTGTAGCTCGGATCTAAAGGGATCTATGGTTTTGTTTGGTTTGAGGGAGAAAGAAATTTGCTCGGCAAGGATGAGACCTTGTGCCTACGTATTCTCAAAAGGATGTTGAGAAAGTCAGAGCAATCGTAGTTCCCACTTATGCTAGTGGAAGCAACGGGATGTTATTAAGAGACAAAGACAAATGTCATCTTAATGAAAAATGTATCTAATCTATTTCATCACATACATTTTGAAAAGGATTGATTGATTAAAATCTTTCATCGTAAGTTATAGGTGTTTTGCTTGAGTGTACAAGCGTTACCACTTACGAGTTTTTAGAAAGATGTTTGAAAAAGATGATTGAATCTTTTAATTATAAGCATTGGGTGTTTTTCTTGAGTGTACAAGCGTTACCACTTACGATTAAGAGATGTTTTTTGAAAAGAGTTTGAAAAGTTTTGACTGTATGTGATGTGATAGATGAGATACTTTTTCCATAGAGATGATAGATTTCTAAATCTCAAGGAGAAATTGATTGGATTAGGGCGATGCTTTTAAGAAGCCTGTGGGTCCTTGTATTGTAAGCCCAAGAGGAGGCATTCCGAGGGTCATCGAGGGTCCTTGTATGAAGCTCAAGAGGAAGCTATAGGGTATGGTGGCTTTGGCTTTAAGAGTGGTTTCACCGGAAACCATCCTCTTAGGATTTCAAGAGCGATTTCACCGGAAATCATACTCTCGAGGTTCTATCCTAGCTGGTGATTCTTTGTATTGAAGCCCAATAGGAGGTGTTAAGAGATTTCCGGTCTCTTTCTTGTTTGATGCCCAAGAGAAGGCTAAACTCAATGAGGAGTTCTTTTGAACGAAGCCCAAGAGGAAGTCGACTCAGTGGGTGTTGTCTTATATGAAGCCTAAGCGGAGGCTAAACTCGTATGAATGAGTTTTCTTATATGAAGCTAAGAGGAGGCTGAACTCGATGAAATGAGTTACTTGTACAAAGCCCAAGAGGAGGCTAACTCGGGGAACTTAATTGTTAGACTAGTTGTTATGTTATAACTAAACAGTTATATAAACAAGTGTATGAAGTTTATTCACGTGAGTTTATGAAGGAAATATAAACAAATGTAAAGTTTATTTACAAGAGTTTATGAAGGAAATATAAACAAGTGTGTGAAACGAACGTTTAAACGAGCGTAACTTGATTATTTACAAGTTTGATTGTGTACAAGGAATGAATATGTACACGAATGGGTATTTATGTACAAGGAAATATGTATGTACATAGAGGGTTGGGACTTACACGTAGGGAGGCCCATTGGTTTAAAAGCGTTTCACCGAATAATGCTCCTCTTAATACCAATGGAAATGGTGTATAAACAATAGACGAACGAAAGTTTGCTATACTTGAATATTTAGGTTTCTTTATTATGTACAAGAAAATATGTACATAAAAGAATTGATGTACAAGGAAATAATTATGTACATGAAAGAATTGGATATGTACAAGGAAATAATTATGTACATAAAAGAATTGGATATGTACAAGGAAATAATTATGTACATAAAAGAATTGGGACTTACACCGTGAGGGAGGCCCATGATCGGTTAAGAAATTCGAGGAAAAACGAGTTCGGTTTTATCTTCAAATCGGGTCGATCATGGAAAAAAGAGTGTAAGTTTGTTGAAAAGTTTTGAAAAGATCTTGAAAGTGTTTTTGAAAGGTGAAATATACCCTCAAGAAGTTTGGAAAAGATTCGAGTTTCGAAAGTTTGAAAGAAACATCTTTGAAAAGTACTTGAAAAGTTCTTAAAACGTCTCGTTTTCGGCTCGATGAAAATATAATCAAAAGAGAGTATTTTTGGATTTTTTTGACACCATCCTAAAATAGACATGTTAAATGACAAGTGTGCAAAAAATCACCTCAAAATGAGGAGTTTTGATTGGGTTTTGAAAGCATTAAAGTTTGAAAAAAAATGTGAAGAGAAAGCAAATTTTTTTGACAAAATGGTCCCAAGGGGACTCGAACCCGGGACCATTGGGCAAGGCAAGGCAAGTGACTTAAGAGTGAGCTGGAAACCGCTGGGGCGGCAATACATCCGTTTATTTATTTTACTTCATGTTATTATATTATAAACGAAATATTTAAATTTCTGGCAATACTCTTCTTCTTCCTCGATCCTTCATTCAACCATGGATTCTTTGTTTCTCAATGAAAATGAACGCTGTAAACATCAAACTTGAACGAAATTTAACCAGGAACATGATGATGGTGGTTAATTTCATTTATTTTCAGTTTTAGATGACTAAATTTCCCAGAAACACGAAGAACCCTAATTCCTAAAAATCAAGATGAAATCGTGTATGGCCATGGAATCAAGCAATTGATTGAGGGTTATCAATCAGTGAAGGTGCAGAAACAAAACGGCCAAGAGTTTTTTGAACTGGAAGTTAGAAAATATGAAGTTCAAAGTTTGAGTTCTTACCTCTTAAAGCTGAGATCGAATTCTTCGAAGGAGTGTTTCCAGTTGATATTTGAGGATTGCTATAGCTTCACTGGATCCTATGGAAGGTATCTGGATGCTTAGCTCGATTTGAAATGTCCTGGACTGTTCCACCCAAGTCCAACTACAGTTCCTTGAAGTGAACTTCGAATTCTTGGTTAGAGGTGTTACAGGTCAAGGATGATGGTTTGTATCATTCATATGAAGCATGTGGATGATGTTCAAATGATAAAATCAAGACTAGCTCGAGCCAATTAACACTTTGAAAGTTAAGGCAGTTTTTGCAAGTTTGAAAATTTGAAAAGCAACTCTGAGTTTTAGTTGTTCTTGGGTTGATTTTAAGTTTCAAACAAGTTATAATTAAAGTTTAGAACATGTTAGACACCAAATTTCTCATAGTTTTTCACAAGATTTGCAAAAGTGCAAAATCCTCACTTTTGAACTATGTAACTTGAAATTTAAGAAAGAAGAGAGAAATCTTGATCTTGCATAGCTTTGGTGTAGTTTCAATTTGAAAACATGACCTCTATTTATAGGTCAAGAAATCAGAATGGTAAGTGAAAAAGATTGGCTTGAACTTGAGCAACTTGCCTTAGAGGGCAAGAAAGTCATTTTTGTCATAAATGCAAATGGAATATTCTTTTAACCATGGTTAAAACTTAACTTGATCTTATCTCCATCATAATTACCTCTCATCTGATTTTTATCAGCTCTAGCCTATCTCCAATTGGTGACAAGGCTTCTAGAAAGAGATTTTGCAAAAATGACTTATAACTTTGAAGCATGCACTTGAAAATCATGGCTTTTGGAGCTTTATGTTTCAAAATCAAAAGTGTAGCTAGACAAAATGGTTTTGCAAGTTATAGGACATTTTGGAAAGCTTGTAGCAAGTGCTACAACTTTCATGTTTTGAGTTTTTTCTAATTCCAAGTGGAACTATGTGAAAAAATGCCATGAAAGTAGGAAAAAACATGAAATTTTTAACACTTAAAAATTTTCTAAGTGTTGAAAATTTTGACTTTTTGTTGACTTTTCCAAATTTCTTGATTTTTTATGATCATGATGGATCATTTGAAGTATTTTGATGATTGAAAAAGTTTTGTCTTGAAAAAGTTGACCAAAAGTCAAAGTTTGACTTTTCAGTGCAGATGAAATTTCATCAGATGATCCAGAAATTGACTGATGAAAAATGTGAACTTCTGTGATGTTTTGAATCAAAAAATTAGGTCAACATATTGCATTGAGGATATGAAGATCAATCTCCAGGCAAAAAAGTCATCCATTGATTAGAAAATCAGTGATTCCTTATCCTCGATAAAAACCCTAATTGGTCGATTCTTGATAGATCATGAGAAAAAGTTGGATATCTGAAGATCAAAGGTTGATGATTTGATTAAGATAGATCATTTAAGGTGAGTGAAAACTCAAACCCTAATTGATCACTTCTTTAACAGATGAAAAAAAATTGAAGAAACCCTGATTGTGACTTGTAGAAGCCACACCCGATTTCTTTTGTTCTGAACTGTTAGTGATGCAGTAATGCAAATGTAAGGTGGTATGTTAGGTCAAAAATTGGGGTATGACAAAGAGAAACTCGATTACTCCGTTGAGTTAAAAGTTAATTGTATCAAGAAGCATGACGTCTAAGGACTCCTTTGAGCATATCACAAGTTGTTTTCTCAAGATTCTGTTAACTTGGGGGCAATCATGTCGAAATTTAGTTTCTCAAATTTTGGCCAATTTGGGGCAAGTTCTTAAAGAGCAATCAGCAGGTGACTTGGCCCTTCTCAAAGAGCAATTAGCCTGGGACAACCGTCATTTCATGATTCAGTCAACCTGAAGCAATTACTTCGAGACATAGGAGTCTCTCTAAAGCTCATCCTGGGGCAAGTCTTCCTTATGTTTGCACAGCCAATTATCCAAATGCACTCAATCTGAAGAAGTCACCATGACACATTGAAGTTCCTCCAAAGAGTATATTGGTTCATGCTATAGCACGATGAAGCCGATCCTTCAAGATTCAGTCGATTTAGAGCGATCACGTCGAGATACGGTAATATCTCTCAAAGGATCTACCAATCAGGGGCATCTCGCATTGGAATTTAAGATCCTGGGGCAAGATCTCAAATATCGGATCACTGTAAGATATTCTGGCATCCTCTCAAGGAAAATATCATCAGAGCCTCAACAGACTGGGGCAACGATTGTTGTATACAAACAATCCCTTTCAGTATTTTCAAGCTACTCAAGGAATTTTTCTGTCAAGCGTCAACAGTTGTTGCATTTAATTTGAGTGGCAGGGAATCATGCTAGCAACGTCCTCTAGCTGGAAAAAACCTGTTTCAAGAATCTTTCTTGGTCTTAACTAGTCAAATAGTCAAGCATCTTCATGCATTACCAATTATACAGTCAAAACGCATCGCATACACTAACATAAATCATGCATTAAATCATGCATCTCGTATTGTTCAATAAAAATTCGACCTTGTTGGGTATCATTAAAATCCAGTTCACGCCTCATAGTCGGCCTCCCGATAATTTGAATCCGTTCTCATCCGGTAGTCGGCTCGCCCTGATTACATTAAAATCCAGCCACGCCTAGTAGTCCGCTCGCCCGACTATTATAATTTAAACCAGCCTCGCTCGGGTAGTCGGCCTGGTCTCGATCGTAATTAAAATCCAGTTCACATCCGTAGTCGCCTCGCCTCGACCGCATCATTTAAATCTAGTTCACGCTCGGTAGTCGGCTTCGCTCGACCGTTATCATTAAACTTTAGTTTTCGTCCGTGGTTTATCTTAAAAGTCGCTTCGTCTCGATGATTCACCCTTCAAGGCCGAATTTAATTTGTACATATCGATAGTTCATGCATGTATGTATTCATATCATTACATAAATCATCGCCGTATGCCGATCACGCCGCTACTCGCATATATATACAATGTATTCATGCATAAACCCTAGTCAGGACTCGGGGTCTTTTCAGAATGAAGTCAAGTAAAAATAGAAGAATTTTCTCAAATGACAATTTAGTTTTTCTCCCCAGTGCCAAGTGAATGCTTGGGTGACGGACAATCGACAATAGTGTCAATTCTCCAATGAAGTCTCTTCCCCAGAGAAGTGATCGGTCATCCCCAGTGAATTCTTGTGACAACAGGATTGCCAAATTGGGTTCCCCAGTGATGTCTTCCTTCTCTCAACAGTATCAGGAAATCATATACTATTTGCATTAAAAAAGAATTATATCATGCATATCATACTCATGCATTAGCTTCAGCTATTTATTTTGCGGTGTTTTTCAAATGTAAACTCAGAAATATCCTCGTAAGGATCAAATTGAAGGATTAGTTCTCTATCTATTATAATTATACTCTTTCCCCAACACAAGTGCTATAATGTATGGATCTTAACATTGAGGGTTTCTCCAATGAGATTTCTTCCCACAAAACAATTGTCTCTTTAGTTTGACTTTAAATCAAAGA